>JAJKFI010000015.1:16845934-16942814 GCA_029204185.1 Lerista edwardsae | reverse complement strand
GGTCTCCAAGCCTCCAACTCTGCTATTATTCACACAAATACACAACATTACTATCCTCGGGTGCTCCTGAAAAAAATATTTATCCCACTTTTAGTCAGTATGACTGCAAATATAACAGGTGCTATGAAAGGTAATGGATAACAACCTGCAGAGTTGTGCAGATCAAGCAAAGCATTGTTATGATTTGGGGACGTTCACCATCTGACACAGATTTTTAAAATTCAGCTTTTCCTGTTCTTCAAACAAACTCTTGTCCTTCAAATGGTCTTATTTTCTTTTAGCAGGTTTTGGGGTTTTGGTTTTGTTACAAAAATGATACGTGAAGAAAGCGGTGTTATGAGTTTGTATTTCGTTATCACCATTTTCTCCAACCTCTAATTATAGGTGCAGGCCCAGAACGAACACAACAGGACAAGCTGCCAGAAACCCATAGCTGTGATTGAATAGAGGGGATGGGGCACACCCAATTATCCACAAGAGGAAGACAGCAAATGAGGCAGTAGCTGAAGCTGCAACGGAGAAACCTGAGTAATGTAAATTATCAGTGTTGGAAATGCAAGGTAGGAAGTGCTGTTCAAAGATGACTTCTGGGATGTTTGAAGCAGAGACAGACCAACTGATAATCCATGGGACCAAAGCAAACAGACAGACAAAGGCAATCATAAGACTGCTGGCAGAAAATGATCAGCTAATCCACATGAGGAAAGAGGGCACAGCTAAAGCTCTGTGGAAAGCAGTCCAGGAACTGCAGAAGTGCTCAAAACTGAACAGTAAATTATACTGGCTGCATAAACAGGGCCTTCTCGGTGGTGGCTCCACGGTTGTGGAAAACCCTCCCCTTAGAATTAAGAACAGTTCCCTCTTTGGCAATCTTTTGGCAGGGTCTTTTTTAATTTAAAGAAGCTTTTAGCTGCTGACATGTTGGCTGGCTTTTTAACTGCAACTGTGGGATCCTTTGGGACCTGTTCATCTTTATATTTTAAATTGTCATATTGTTATTGTTTTAATTGCTTATTCTATTGTTATCATTTTATCAATCAATCAATCAATCAATCAATCAATCGGTATTTATATACCGCTTTTCAACACGAAGTTCACAAAGCGGTTTACAGGCAAATAGTAATAATAAAGTTAAATGGCTCCCTGTCCCCAAAGGGCTCACAATCTAAAAAAAGGCAGCCCGCCAGCAACAGCCACTAGAAAGACTGCGCAGGGGTGAAGAGGGACAGTTACTCTCCCCCTGCTAAATATAAGAGGAACACCACTGGAAAAAGTGCCTCTTGTCCAGTTAGCAGGGGTCTGATTTTATCTGATTTTATTGTTTATAATTTTAATATTGTGAGCCGCCTTGGCTTGGGTTTATTAGTAGAAATCCAATAAACAAACAAACTGTGCTACATGAGATTCAGGAGACGACAGGAAGTGTATAAACATCTAACTGCCATATTAGAGAATGTGGAACAACTCCATGGGCGTGGAGAAGAAACGAAGGACAATAATGTAGCGGCACTGTTGCTGTTCAGTCTCTCATTGGGCATTCTCGTCAGTGACATAGACTGCAGACCAGTCAGATTTAATGATGGACTATATAAAAAGATAATGAGTGAATATAACTGCAGAAAGGGAATTCGAGAGAGTGATGATAGTGGAAAATCAGAGAGGCAGCCTTCAGTGTGGGTGAGATAAAATAAAAGAGAGATGCCAGGATATATTTCAGTGCAAAACATTTGGGCATCTGAAAAAGATCTGCTCCATCTGGAGAGCTGTGTCCTAAAACAAAAATTCCAAACGAAACTATCAATGCAACCAAAGGCAATTGTACAATTGAAATATGGGATGGTTGCTTAAAAGTCATTCAGGGCCACACATCACATGGATGGCACATTGATTCATGAGCAGCAAGCCATATGACAAGAAACCAGGAATTATTGACAGGAATTGACCTCAACACAAAGGATAGTAGCAATGGCCTCACAGCGCAATTTCAAGGAAATCAATGTGAGACTAAAGAGGGGACAGAGATTATAGGCAGAGGAACTGTGAACGAACCAACTCATCTACCAGAAAGAATAAACTAGATCCACCATTGAAGCTCAGCATGATAATGGTTACACCTGGGGTATGGATACCTAGAACATAAATACCCAGATACCATAAGAGAAATTGAAAAGTGAAATGTAACTGAGGACATGTCATTGTGCCACATGCATGCAAAGTGCACATGTTGCAAAAAAGCAACACATGTCCCCCTCTCTTCAAAAAAACACTCAAAGCAAGATGACACATTCTTTGGAGATCATCAGTGATATTGCTGGACCAATGAGGACCTCACATCAAATGGGAACAAATACCTGTTAACTTTCATTGATTACAATTTCAGGTATACCATCGCGTATTTCATGAATGTGTTCTGACCCATTCGAAACGAAACCACAAGTACTCCACACAGAAAATGCAGAGAGAATACACAGGAAAGGAATTGGAAGCATGGCCAAGGGAAGCAGACATAAACATCAGACAACTGTACCTTATACACAATGAATTGTATCATAATTGAAAAAAGAATTGTATCATAGTTGAGATGGTCAGATGCATGATAATGGATACTGAATGACCCTCGTAAGCACTAGGCTAAAATAATTATGACAGCGACCTACCTCCAAAACAGATCAAAAGGAATTAATAGCATTCCACGTGGCCTGTGATGTACATACAAACTCAGCATGAAGCATATCAGAGTGAGTGGATACAAACATATACCTATGTTCCAAATGAGAAATGGTCAAAAATTGGAGAATATAACCATCCAGGGCAATTCACTAGAGAGGAGAGGTGTTATTTTTCATCTATAACGAAATAAAAACACATAACACTGCTTTCTGTACTTCTCATTTTTTTAAAAAAAAATCAGAAACCAGGGGGAAAATTTCTAACAACTATTTGACTGTGAGTGCAATCCTAATCTGGAGTTAGGCCGGCACAGTTAGGCCAGCAAAGTTTGGCTGGCACAAGGGCCACCGTAAAGTGCATTTGGACCACTCTTGGAGTCAGGGAGGATCACATGTCTGTGTGCTGGCCACTCTGACTCCAAGTAATCCGAACATACATTACGGTGCTCCTTTTGCCAAACAAATTTTGCTGGTTTTACGGCGCCGGCCTAACTCCAGGTTAAGATTGCACCCTGTGTAATGAATGTGGCTGATTCTGTTGACACTATACCACCTATATATCATCTATCTAGTACACTTTGAAAGCAATTATAATTCATAAATATGCGCCCGTGGAATAAAAACACATAACACGGCTTTCTGTACTTCTTCCTTGGGGAAAACAAAATCAGTGAAGAAAATCAGAACGTTTAAGAACACCTCTATTAGTAGGTTACAGTGATCAGCTCAAAAGGTACAGGATGTTATTCCCAGAGAAGATAAGGTTGCCATAAATGGAACTGTATGTTTTGAGGAGGTCCAGGACCAAGTACCACCTGCCATCTGCCATGCAGCCTCACTTTACTGAAGGGAACCTTTCCACAAATGAAAAACCAAAGAGGTAGAACTCAGCACTGGCATACCTGAAACTCCAGGACTAATTGGACAGCAAGTATTAGGTGGTCAACCTGAGTGACTGAAGTGGCCGTCTCCAAACCATGACCTGCTGTGCGCCAAAACCCGTCCGGGCCCAGAGCAGTGGTTGTGCAGATTTTCTGTTCCATGACGCAACCCCCATGTTTCACGGCCCATCTTCTTAAAAAACTCACGCCAGGCAGCTGCTTCCATTGCCTGTCACCCCAGCAGCCTCTGTGCTCCCATTTCTGATAAAAAGAATTAACTCCCAAATCAAAGGCATTGATGGTATCACCTTCTGAGAGACAGGCAAGGACAAGGAATTATTATCGTGTTGTGCTGCCCATCTGAAAACATGATGGCAGGTGCACTCACCAAACCACAACCCAGAGAGCATCATTGGAACTTACGATGAAGATGAGCATTTGTGGACTTGCACACAGGCCGTCAAGAGGGGGTGTTGAAGTAACAACACTTCGGGCAGAAAAGCAGGATATAAATTAATAAATAATAATAAATAATAACGTGAGCTGAGACACACCATAGTGACAAAGGGTGTAAATGGTTGCCTCCAACAGTAGGGGGAGCTGTAGTCTATCTCATTAGTTGGTTGTGTTGGTTGCTTCTCTTCCTAGATCTGATTAACATCCTCCGTAGCTTCCAAGTTTCCTGCTCTGTTGTTCTCAGGGGGTGGCCCTGGCCATGCTGTTAGATAGGAACGAAGTGAGACCAGAGGGGGCGGGCTTAGCGGCCATGTTTTTATACTCAAAATGCTGATTCCAAGCATTTCAGATTGCTTTGCGCGTAGTAAAAACTTACAAAAATAAAACTGTGTGATCGTGGAGTTATAATAAACAAATAAATTCCAAGGTTTAATTCCGCATAATTATAAACTGGAAGACGGGAAAAAACGTGTAAACGGGAAGGGGGGAAAAAGGAGGGGGGAAATTACATAGCAATGTAATGTGAATACATGAACCTTTCCGTGGAAATTAAATCCCTTTTTTCGTAAAGCGATTCGCACACCTGTATGCAGAACACGCAGGCATGATTTAAAAAGTTGATATTAACTTTTACACACGGGCAGGGAGATTTTTATTCGAGAATCCGCGGCAATCCTCATTCGCGGCGATGATCTGAGTCAGCCATATTGTTAGACCAGACCCGTGCGTCGGCCATATTAGTTGACCAGACCACGGGACCAGACCTTGGACCAGACCATGGTGTCGGCCATATTGGTTGACCAGACCGGACGTTTCAAGAATATGACGTCATTTCGTCTCCATGTTTATTATAACTCCATGGTTGTTCTGGCTGCATTGCAATGTTTGCTATTTTTTTCATAATAATAAGGTCTTTGCAAAACCCAACTGTGCTGTGTGTGGGACTGATCTACTTCCTCAGCTCTGCTAATGCAGCCAAGGTGCAGAAGTGAGATAAAATGCTTACGTACTGTTCATAAACTCAAGGTTGCACTATTTGGACTTATTGCCCTGCCCACAGGGCCATGTGCAGCACAGGTGAATAAGTACCTGGGTATATATTTCTAGATAGGCAAATACTGTCCTGTCCTGTTCTTGATTTATCCTGATCATTATTTAAGAACAGATGTGTTTATGCAGCACTCCCGAAGCAATTATTTTACTTAAATTGCAAGGGTGGGCATTATCACGCATCCCTTAGCTGATATGCTGCTGCTTTCTAATGCAGGAAAAAAAAATTGATTTACAAGCCATTAGAAGAGGCCACTTGGGCTAATCAGTTCCCTGTGTGAGATAGTTCAGCGTGAAGCAGAATTAAAGAATCCCTGATCCATCTCGTAACAGTGGGAGTATTCCTCAGAACCCCAAGCATGTTTTACGGAGAATACTGCTTGCCAGACTAGATTTTCCCACCCTACACCTCAGAAGTTCTTCCAGTACACTGATATATTCTTTATGAAGATTATCCACTACAAATACGCTGCTACTATTTATGCAGTTTGACTTTTCTTGGGGCGCCATCCTAGGTGTCCTATAATGTTGCCACTACGTGGTAGCGTTGGTGCTAAACACAGAGCGGCAATGTGGGGGCGCCAAGCAGCACCCCCACATCGGCGCTCTGACTCCCAGACTGGCGCTGCCACAGAAGCGTGAGAGGCTGGACCAAGGGAGGGAATTTCTGGGCAGGGGGAGGGCGGGCTCTGGGCAGGCCAGCAGGCATGCCAGCCCAGGAGGAAGTGGGCCTTGGACTTGGCCATAAGGCCAAATTCAAGACCTCATCCCAAGGCCGCACGGGCCGCACGGTCTCCTCGGATCTGCGCCTGCTGTTTAGCAGGCACAGATCCGAGGAGTCCATAGGGAGGCTGGTGCCTCCCCTATGGCAAGGGCACAACTGCCGTGGGGAGGCTCCAGCCTTGCCTAAGCAGCACTGGATATGGTGCTGGCCTCGCCATTCCAGCGCTGCTTAGGATTGCGCTGCCCATTTTACACTACAGTGTCAACAATCAATGGGCTTTGTCTTATTCTATTGCAATATGTAAAAAGGGGGAAAAAAGTATTTGGATTTCTCTACTAATCACCTTGATGGTTCATTCTTCCAAAACTTGGTTCCAGGTTCCAAAGTGAATTTGCACCTCGTCCTTGAGCCAGTTGTAGCATTACTATTGGGGCAGTCTTCATCCCCATGTAAAAGCGGTGTTATGTAGGCAGGAGGATAGCAAGGGGTTAACCTCAGCTAGAGGACTGGCGGGTGGAGTTAATCACCCCTCCAATCAGGAGCTAGATGAATCCTGCAGTTTGTTAGGCGTGTTGCCTGTGTTCAGAGTTGTTCTGTAAAATGCTTAACTGCCTGCCTTGTGTGAGTGGAGTCTGCAACGAACCTAGTATTTTACAAGCTATACAAGCAGCGTGCTCTCATAGTATCCGCCACCAAACATGCAAGCCAGTTTACTTTACAGGGGACCTTGTATGCATGGCTGCATAGTCCCATCCACCATAAAACATCCCTCAGTTGACCAGCAAAGATCTGAGACATCTCCCTTGTCTTTCAGACTTCTGTCCATAAGGAAAACCATTTGGATGTAAAAATATATACTTAGCAAGCGGACCTTTAAAATGTATCTGGGAAAGACAGGGTAGCATCCAAAGCTACAACCCACAGAAAAGCCCACAAATGAGAGTGCCTGCCTTTTTTATTTCATACATTACATTTATCTCTCATCTTACTTCCATCATGAAACTCAGAGATGGAGTTCTCAAGAAGTTGCCCATTCAGACGCTGGCCAGAATTGGACCGGCTTCCGTTCCGCAAGACAACTGAGCCATGTGCCCACAGACAACTGCCTGGTCATCAGTTTTGCCTCACACAGGCCACTTTCACAGACTCCAGATCTCTCTCTCTCTTTTTTTAAGCATTTCTCAAATTGTGATTGTGAAGTCTCAACCCATGTGCAATGTAGTGTGACATGAGGTGTGGTGTGTGGTGCCACAAAACCTTCCTGGGAGCTTCTAGGTCATCCTGGGTCTGTGATCTACTCCATTTACCCCAAAACGGCTTGAATAAAAGACTTCTATGACTTCTGGTTTACTTCCAGCTTGCTTCCATGGGCATTCTGGAGGCCAATGGAATGGACTGCAGGCCAGGCAAGACCTAGTAGTGGCCTCTAGAGGGTCCCATTAAGGTTTTGTACAGTGATGTCATGCACCCACTACGCACCACTACGCGACTACCGGTTCCTAGAAGTTGAGCTGGCCCCGCCCACTCAAAGCTGGCCCCTGCTATTTAACCAGGGAACAGTTGAAGCAAAATATGTATATACACATCTCTAGAAAGCAAAGCAATAGAAGTTAAATCAACACTAACCACAAGCTGAAGTTATTACAAACATGATCACATCCATGGCAACAATCATGACATCACTTCCGGCTTACAACGTCACGGTGGGCGGACCCCGACAAGTGCCAATCAAAAGTGAGTACCTGTTCCTAAATCATTTGGATGACACCACTGGTTTTGTAGTGTGACGCCACATAGTGCGTCATGACACCACAGAGGACAAGGTGAGTCGCGACACTAAAAAGTATGGGAACTGCAGAGCTAAAGCTAAACAAGAGGGCATATTGGCAACAACCCACCATCTGATTTGGACAGTTGGTTCTTAATAGAATATTATGACTACTAAACAATTGATAAACTGCAAAACCTCACAGCTTTGTGAAAGTTCTGGTTTTCAAACCAATGCCATAGTTTAGTTCTGCGCTTGGACAGCTTGGCTATTCTAGCAATCAACATCTATATTAGTGTGCCAGTGGAAGCCCTCTGTAATGATCATATCGTGCTGCTTTACAGCCAGAGCTATCCTCTGAACAAAGCAGATATCAATGATGTAGCACTTTACCTATATCAGATACCATGCACAAGGACAGCTGTCTGGACCAGATAAAGAACTATTCTGCAAAGCAGGCAGTTATTAAGTCAATCGTTATAGTATTCCCTTCTTAGATTATGCTGAACACACTGGTGCCCCGCAAGTGTCTGCAGCAGGAGGTGAAACCTGCATTCCTTGAAGTATGTAATGATGTCCTTGGCAGGGTTGCTTCGAATGTCAGGCTTTAAAAAATGTTGGCAAATAATAATTGCAAATGTATTGGAAGCCTCTGACGAAAACTGAGCAAATGAAGAGTCTGGATGGGGACTCCTGTGGGCAAAACAGAGCTTCTCTATGCCAGCACAATCCCCTGCTTTCTACACCTGGCTTTCAGACATATTCCCCCAAATGCACATTTTCTCCTGAATTCTCTCTACCGAACCTACAGATTTGACAAATTCAAGTTCTGTGTCAAAACACCTTTAAACTCTGAAATTGTTCCAATAATGTGAAACACAAAAATCAAGTGTTGTTGTTGTTCAGTCGCTAAGTCGTGTCCGACTCTTCGCGACCCCATGGACCACAGCACGCCAGGCCTCCCTGTCCTCCACTAGCTTCCTGAGTTCGCCCAATTTCATATTCATTGCTTCGGTGACACTATCTAACCATCTCATCCTCTGTCGCCCCCTTCTCCTTTTGCCTTCAATCTTTCCCAGCATGAGGGTCTTTTCTAAAGAGTCCTCTCTTCTCATCAGGTGGCCAAAGTATTGGAGCTTCAGCTTCAGCATTTGTCCTTCCAGGGAGCAATCAGGCTTGACCTCCTGGAGAATTGACCGATTGGATCTCTTTGCAGTCCAGGGGACTCTCAAGAGTCTTCTCCAACACCATAATTCAAAAGCATCGATTCTTCGACGCTCTGCCTTTCTTATGGTCCAGCTCTCACAGCCATACATGGCTACTGGGAAAACCATCGCTTTGACCATGCGGACCTTTGTTGGCAGGGTGATGTCTCGGCTTTTGATTAAGCTATCTAGGTTCACCATAGCTTTCTTCCCAAGAAGTAAACGTCTTTTAATTTCATGGCTGCAGTCACCATCTGCGGTGATCTTGGAGCCCAGGAAAATAAAGTCTGTCACTGCTTCCATTTCTTCCCCTTCTATTTGCCAGGAAGTGATGGGAGTGGTTGCCATGATCTTAGTCTTTTTAATGTTGAGCTTCAAACCAATTTTGGCACTTTCCTCTTTCACCCTCATCAAAAGGTTCTTTAGGTCTTCCTCACTTTCTGCCAGTAGAGTGGTATCGTCTGCATATCGGAGGTTGTTGATGTTTCTCCCAGCAATCTTGATTCCAGCTTGTGAGTCATCCAGCCCTGCCTTCCTCATGATGTACTCTGCGTATAAGTTAAATAAGCAGGGTGACAATATACAGCCTTGTCGTACTCCTTTCCCAATTTTAAACCAGTCGGTTGTTCCATGTCCAGTTCTAACTGTTGCTTCCTGACCCGCATAAAGGTTTCTCAGAAGGCAGATCAGGTGGTCTGGAACTCCCATCTCTTCAAGAACTTGCCACAGTTTGTTGTGATCCACACAGTCAAAGGCTTTAGCATAATCAATGAAGCAGAGGTAGATGTTTTTCTGGAACTCTCTTGCTTTCTCCATGATCCAGCGAAGGTTGGCAATTTGATCTCTAGTTCCTCTGCCTCTTCGGAAACCAGCTTGTACATCTGGTAGTTCTCGATTCACATACTGCTGAAGCCGAGCTTGTAGGATTTTGAGCATGACCTTGCTAGCATGTGAAATGAGTGCAATGGTGCGGTAATTCGAGCAATCTTTGGCATTGCCCTTCTTTGGGATTGGAATGTAAACTGATCTTTTCCAGTCTTGTGGCCACTGTTGGGTTTTCCAAATTTGCTGGCATATGGAGAGCAGCACTTGGACAGCATCATCTTTTAAGATTTTGAGTAATTCCGCTGGAATGCTGTCACCTCCACTAGCTTTGTTGTTAGTGAGGCTTTCTAAAGCCCACTTGACTTCACTCTCCAGGATGTCAGGTTCGAGCTCAGTGACTGTACCACTGTGGTTATCAGGAACATTGAGATCGGCCTTATAGAGTTCCTCTGTGTATTCTTGCCACCTCTTCTGAATCTCATCTGCTTCTGTTAGGTCCTTGCCATTTTTGTCCTTTATTGTGCCTACCTTAGCATGAAATTGTCCTTTGACATCTCCAATTTTCTTGAAAAGATCTCTAGTCCTCCCCATTCTGTTGTTTTCCTCTATTTCTTTGCATTGCTCATTCAGAAAGGCCTTCCTATCTCTCCTTGCTGTTCTCTGGAAATCTGCATTCAGTTGGGTATATCTTTTCCTTTCTCCCTTGCTTTTGGCTTCTCTCCTTTCCTCAGCTATTTGTAAAGCCTCGTCAGACAGCCACTTTGCCTTCTTGCATTTCTTCCTCTTTGGGATGGTTTTAGTTGCTGCCTCCTGTACAATGTTACAGACCTCCGTCCAAAGTTCTTCAGGCACTCTGTCTACCAAATCTAAGCCCCTAAATCTATTTGTCACCTCCACTGTATATTCGTAGGGGATCTGATTTAGGTCATACGTGGAGGGCCTAGCGGTTTTCCCTACTTTTTTCAGTTTAAGCCTGAATTTGGCAAGAAGAAGCTGATGATCTGAGCCACAGTCAGCTCCAGGTCTTGTTTTGACTGCCTGTATGGAACTTTTCCATCTTTGGCTGCAAAGAATGTAATCAATCTGATTTCGATGTAGACCGTCTGGTGAAGTCCATGTGTACAGTCGCCGTTTGTGTTGCTGGAAAAGGGTGTTTGCTATGACTAATGTGTTCTCCTGACAGAACTCTATCAGTCTTTGCCCTGCTTCATTTTGTACTCCAAGACCAAACTTGCCTGTTATTCCTCTTACCTCTTGACTGCCTACTTTAGCATTCCAATCCCCTATGATGAGAAGGACATCTTTTTTGGGTGTTAATTCTAGAAGCTGTTCTAGGTCTTCATAGAAGCGGTCAACTTCTTCCTCATCAGCACCAGTGGTTGGGGCGTAGACTTGGATTAGTGTGATGTTGAAAGGTTTGCCTTGGATCCGAATGGAAATCATTCTATCATTTTTGAGGTTATACCCCAGTACTGCTGTTCTCACTCTCTTGTTCACGATGAAGGCTACTCCATTTCTTCTAAGGGATTCCTGCCCACAGTAGCAAATATAATGGTCATCTGAATTAAATTCTCCCATTCCTGTCCACTTTAGTTCACTAACTCCCAGGATGTCGATGTTCAGCCTTGACATCTCACGTTTGACCACATCTAGCTTGCCTTGATTCATAGATCTGACGTTCCAGGTTCCTATGTAGTATTGTTCTTTGCAGCATCGCACTTTCCTTTCACTTCCAGACACATCCACAGCTGAGCTTCCTTTCAGTTTTGGCCCAGCTACTTCACTCTTTCTGGAGCTACTAGTACTCGTGTTCTGCTCTTCCTCAGTAGCATAATGGACACCTTCCGACCTGAGGGTCTCATCTTCCAGTGTCATATCGTTTAGCCTTTTTGTTCTGTAATCCATGGGGTTTTCTTGGCAAGAGTACTGGAGTGGGTTGCCACTTCCTTCTCCAGCGGACCACGTTTAGTCAGAACTCTCTGCTGTGACCTGTCCATCTTGGGTAGCCCTACATGGCATAGCTCACAGCTTCATTGAGCTACTCAAGCCCCTTCGCCACGACAAGGCAGTGATCCATGAAAGGGGAAAAATCAAGTAAGCCTTTTCAATTCAGAGCTTTGTTTTCTGTTCAGCTCCCTTATATTGAAAGAGTCCTTTTATAGGACTGGAAAAGTTTTACGATTCTCCCAGTTCTCTCCTTCACCCACTCAGCTGGACTGTCACGAACAGTCTGTTTACTGCTTTGTGTGTTCTGTGATTTACATTCCCCTAGATTCCATGGCTTCGAACTTGCATTGCATTGAAGAATGATGCTTGTCCACAGGAGAGGCTTCTGCACCTTTCCAAAGAGCAGGAAAACTTTGCTGCAGCAGACCTGCCTTAAGAAACACCCTTAAGAAAGAAAGTTAACTTAAGAAAGTTATAAGGAATGTCTCCCCGTATTATCTGCTTCATTCGAACTCTTAACTTTCTTCTCAGGGTATTGGCAAAATCAATTTGGTTAAGCTTGAGATCGGACTGGGAATAAGAACTAAATGTAGAACTGCACAGCTGGAGTTTAAACTATCATTAAACATAGTTCCCCAAGGTCAGCACAGAAGGATAGTCAATGTATTTGGAAGTGGATAAAGACAACTGGGGCGGTAACAAAGTGGAGAGTCACCTATGGCTGGGTTTGCAGACAGAGGTGATTGGTGACTTTCTCTCCCTTCCCACACTCAGGCCAGCGTCACAGAGCACAATCTCATGCATGCTTACTCAGAAGTAAGTATCATTGTGTTCAATGGTACATCCACAGTTGCTACAAGTACCTGGAAACTGTGGCATCAACTGATGCTGAAAGCTCTCAAGGGGGTGACAAGCAGGAGTTCCCAATGAGCTCAGAATTGTCTCTCCTACTGCATGTAGTACAGCCCCTGATTTAGACCTCCAAATCGTATTACAGGGGTGGGAATTTGGCACCGCGGCAAGACTCAAGTTGAGTCTCTAATCTCCGCCCCCAAGACTTGACTCGGACACGAGTCCTAGCACGTGCCCATGGCGACTCACCTCCCATTCCCAACGTGAGTCATTTTTATTTTGAGTCAGGGGCTTTTGTGAAGCAGGCATGCCAGGGCACAGACGAAAAGGGACTGTCCAAGGCAAGAGGGAGCAGGACAGACAGCGTGAGAACAGGGACAGAAGCGGCAAGCGGGAGCAGAGTTGCACACAACAGCCCATCCTTTGCAGGTCTACTAAGAAGTAGTCCCATTTGTGCCAGCAATGATGCTTTCTCCTCCCAAGTAATGGAGCCCATGAGAGAACCATGAGGTTGGAAAGTGATCCGTGATCACTAGGAACTGCCTCCTAGCTTCCCTGAGCTTCTCCAGCCAATCCTATGGCAAGACCCCTAGTGTTGCCCTCCCTCCGTCCAAAGAGGAAAATCAGACCACCCATCCTTTGTCCAATAATCATTGGTTCCTTTTAATTTAGAGATAGATAAGAGAAGCTGCTCCCACCTACCTCCCCCCACCACTTCCTGCTCCATGCAAAACATTAACCCTTCCCTGCCTTCTGGCTAGAACTGCCGGCTTCTGGTTGGCCCCACAAGGTCTTTCATGCCGCAAAAACAATAAGCAAGCACACCCAGACTTGTGGGTTTTCAGGCTCGACTTTCTCAGGTTCATACTTGAATCAGTGCCTTGACACATGTGACTTGAATCTACATGAGTCAGCAAAAAACACATGTTTTTTTGCAACTTGCCTCAAGTCCTGAGACTCCCATCCCTATCATATAGGTATTTGATGCTAGCACATGGAAAGTAGGGTCACCTGTTACCTGGGCTACTAAAACATTTAAAAAGAAAAATAGGTTTAAAACATTTAAAACGAGAAAAAATAGTGTGATGGGGAAGCATAGAAGAGGCATTTCTGGAAAGGGCAAGCATTGTCCCACAATTTAAGACTTCACATTAATGTTCTTTACCCTAAACATATTTTCTGTGAATAAAGTCCTATTGATTTTTGACAGAGTGAAAACCTTTCTTCCCCTCCTGCCCCAATTCTGTCACTGCCAGACAGAAGTGAGCCCCATGGGGACCTGTTCTTCATACATACTGATTCATGATAATAAAGAAAAGCACTCTGAAAATGCGAAAAGTCCTTTTCCATCTAGGAACTTCTGAGGCCTTGCAATCGGGGAGACAGGCAGGGCTCAGCCACTCGTCAGTGGCACTTGTCCCAGGTCACCTCTAAACAAGATGAGGAAAACAAGGAGCACCCAAACAAAATTAATTTCCAATACTGGTGGTGCCCTGACCATTTCAACACATGGTTCTTGTCACAGAAACTTTGGGCTGTTTCCAAAAGCAAAAACCGCAAGAGTGAAAAGAACTCCACAGCAACAGCTGAAGCGGATGACTCAGTGACTGACAAAAACAGGGGAGGGGCTCCTATCAGGTATTTCATTTTTTGACGTATTTATGCAGAAAAGAATGGGCAGGTCATGAGATCGTGGCGTACAGTCCAGCCCTACCTAAATCCCTGCATGGCAAGGCAGTTCTGCTGGTGTGGCTTTCACTGCATTCCGCAGGAGGTTTTCTGCTGCTGGCGGTCTTCTCAGGGTAATGGGGCATTTGCCTTCTTGCTCTGGAGTAAGCCGCAGCAGCCGCTTCTGGGCAACTTGGACCCACCATGCCCATAACATCTCCAGCACAAGTCCGTGTTCTTCCATGCAGGTGGACAAGGCCTGGGAAGGGTCCAATCCACTCATCCCTTCTCCTCCCTGTTCCACCCATGGAGTTATGGTTCCACCCATCTCCCTGCCCCATTCCGTTCCCTGCACTGGGCCTCCTGACTTCCTCTGGCACATGCAGGAAGACTCCAGGCCCCCCACCAGTGCTCCGGCTGCTAGTGCTACCGCAAAGTGCTTTGCAGCTGTCTGGCTGCAGCCTGCATCAGGGGAATGTGCATTCCCTCAGCACCAGCATTACATTGGATTGGGCCGTAAGAGGGACAGGCAGGTAGAAGAGGACAAGCCTCACCAGACATAACCATTAAAAAAAAAAAGTCTCAATGATCCAACAAGTTAAAAAAAAGATAACTTTCTTTCTGCTATTCTCCTTTCTTCTCAAGCAGAGTCAGTGAGTTAAGCAGCACACACTGAGAGTGCAATCCTAACCTGGAGTTAGGCCGGCACAGTTAGGCCAGCAAAGTTTGGTTGACACAAGGGCAACCTTAAAGCACATCTGGACCACTCTCAGAGTCAGGGAGGATGGTGCACGTCTGTGCGCTGGCCTCCCTGACTCCAAGAGTGGTCCAGATGTGCTTTAAGGTTGCCCTTGTGTCAACCAAACTTTGCTGGCCTAACTGTGCCGGCCTAACTCCAGGTTAGGATGGCACTCATACACACACACAAAGGGAGTCAGGTAGCAGCTGATTTGCTCCAATCGTGGCTGCTTCCCTTGAAAAGTAGGCAGGGTGTCTACATCAGCAATTGCAGGAAAGTAGCAAGAACCTCCATAGGTCAGCCTGTGTTCTACCTCCCAGAGGAGGTAGATATCAAGCTGCTGCAGGGAGGGGGGGCTGTCTTCTATCCTTGCTCTCCATAGCTCTGGAGTGGGGGAAGGTGAGTTTCTAATTTATTTGGGGTCAGGGGGAGAGAGAGAGAGTGAATATGTATTCATGTTGCTGTATCTCCCTGGGCCAGGACCTCACCACATGTCACTGAGCCAAAAGCCTGTAGAAATGTGTGGATACAGAAAATATAACAAATTCCATTTTTGAGCATTAGTCTGTTTTGCTTCTTTGTGGGGGGGGGGGGTGTCTGATTTTTCAGTGCAGCCTGCTGAGAACAGTTGCAGCTTTCTTCTGCCCTCTAGTGGTGACAGGGGTGCAACACCAGATTGTTGTATAGTCCCTTTGATTAGGAAGCAAACCCTAGCTCTCAATATTAGGGGATGGAACTATTTCTGGCATTTTCTTGGGCAGCCATGTTTCTACATCAGGGATTCTCCAATTGTGTCTCCAATCTTGAGCCTACTTAGGTAAAAGAACAGGAGAAACAGAAATGATTCAGCCAAGGGTTGCTCATATCTTGATCCAAAGAGGAGCATAAACTGATCAATGAAAATTTACCAACTGGGCTTTTTGATGAAAATTAGGCAAGTCAGCACTTTGCCTATTGGTCAAGCAAAGACAAGACACAGATGTCAGAGGTCAGCAATTAAACCACCCCTATGCCAAATTAGGACAGCTAATGGCACACCTCTCTTTTTCCTGGGTCAAAGTCTACAGAAAGACCACACTGGTAACTATTTATTTTCATTCTATCACAATTTATACCCCCTTTCTCCAAGGAGTTCTGGGTGGTGTACATAGTTCCTTCCCTTCTTTTGTACTCACAAAACCCTGTAAGGTAGGCTTCAGCATTTGGGGCTCTTCAGTCTAGAACAAAGGAGCCTGAGGGATACATTATTGAGATGTACAGAATTATGCAGAGGATGGAAGACTGTATGCTCTTTACTCTCTCACACAATACAACAGAACCAGGGGACATCAATTAAAATTGAGTGTGAGGAAACCCAGAGGGTAATTCATATGTGGAACATCTTGCCATAGGGTGTGGTAATAGTGTCTGGCCTAGATGCCTTTAAAAGGGGATTGGACAGATTTGTGGAAGAAAACAACATTACAGGTTACAAGCCAGTGGTGGGATTCAAATGAATTAACAACCGGTTCTATGACGTCATAGCCGGAGCCAAAAGAAAACCGAAGCCAGCTGAGGTAAGCGAGTGGGCGGGGCCCGGCCATTTAACAACCGGTTCCATAGAACCTGGGCGAATAGAACCCCCTGAATCCCACCACTGTTACAAGCCATATGCAACCTTCTGGTTTTAGAAGAAGGCTATCTCAGAATACCAGAAGCAAGGGAGTGGCAACAGAAGGCAGGAATCTTGTTTTCTTGTTGTGCTCCCTGTGGCATCTGGTGGGCCACTACACAGGAGGTTGATGGGCCTTTGGCCTGATCTAGCAGAGCTCATGTTCTTATGTGAGGCTGAGAGACAGTGACTGGCCCAAGGTCACCCAGGAAGCTTCCTGGCTGAGCAGGGATTTGAACCTGGACCTTCAGGACCTCCAGAACCACTACACCATCCTGGCTCTCTTGATATACATGTTTGTGCTGGGAGATCTCTCCCCCAGCTCTTTATGGCCCTGTTAGTTTGCAATGAGGGCAATAAGCTACCCTGTGAAATCTTGATCCCTCAGTCTTGATGAAGTCATGACTGAGCTGTGAACAATCAGCCTGTCAGAACCCATTTAGATGCTTGTTAGGATGCTCAGCACTTTTGCTTCCGCTAAGGACATTACGGCTCAGCTCCCTGCTTTTGATCTGCTTTTGAACACGACCCCCACACAGCTCCCAGTTAAAGCCCTTTGGTGTCACCATCCATCATCTCTCTCCTTAGATATTCCAAAAGGTTACGAAGGAGCGAGGAAGCCTAAATAATGCAATAGACTCTCGTGTATTATGGATACAGACCCAGTGAGGCAAAAGCACTTGTAGTATGCCGCAACGTAAGACGCTGAGAGTCCTTTCTGAGGATGCTTTTTGTGGAAGAAAACTGCTCCTGAGAGCCGTCAACTTCTATGAACAGTGTGATGACCGAGCAACTCACACAAGATTCCATGTGATGGAAGAAGCACAACTTTTTCCAATTTGTAGAAGGAGAGCTGTGATCCAATTTGCAGCTCCCATGCTGCCCAGTCAAGGCAAATGGCCACGTTTTGTCTACAACTTTTGGAATGAAAGTTGACTACTGGTATTTCATTTACATTCCATCTTTTGGCCCTTAGAGCAGCAGTTCCCAACCTTTTGGGACCTGTGTCGCCCTCTCACGTGGTGAACAGAGCGCGTGACTCCCATCATGGCCAGTTATTTCCAGGTTCAGAGGTGCAAAATGCCACTACACACAAAGTGGTAAGGGGACCAAGGTGGGTGGCTTTTCCCAGCATGTAGTTTTTGTGCACTGGAGTTCTTTCCATGTCACCAAGCTTCTAACCTGCCAGGTGGTCACAATGGAGAGAGGTGAAAAGTGGAGTGCCCCAGGGATCTGTCTTGGGGCCCGTGCTTTTTAACTTATTCATAAATGACCTGGAGACAGGGATAAGCAGCGAGGTGGCCAAGTTTGCAGATGACACTAAACTTTTCCGGGTGGTAAAAACCAGAAAGGATTGTGAAGAGCTCCAGAAGGATCTCTCCAAGTTGGGGGAATGGGCAGCTAAATAGCAGATGCGTTTCAACATAGACAAATGTAAAGTGATGCACGTTGGGGCAAAAAACCAAAACTTCACCTATAGGCTGATGGGCTCTGAGCTGTCTGTGACAGCTCAGGAGAGAGATCTTGGAGTGCTGGTGGACAATTCAATGAAGGTATCGACCCAGTGTGCAGCAGCAATTAAGAAGGCCAATTTTATGCTTGGGGTAATTAAAAAAAGGGGTTGAGAATAAAACAGCCAATATTATCATGCCATTGTACAAATCGATGGTAAGGCTGCACCTGGAATATTGTGTCCAGTTCTGGTCGCCGCATCTTAAAAAGGACATAGTGGAGTTGGAAAAGGTGCAGAAGATAGTGACAAAAATGATTACGGGGCTGGGGCACTTCCCTTATGAAGAAAGACTGCAGCGTTTGGGACTCTTCAGCCTAGAAAAAAGGCGCCTGAGGGGGGACATGATTGAGACATACAAAATTATGCATGGAAGGGATAGAGTCGATAAAGGGATGTTCTTTTCCCTCTCTCAAAACACCAGAACCAGGGGGCATCCGCACAAACTGAGGGTTGGGAGAGTTAAAACAGATAAAAGAAAGTACTTTTTTACCCAGCGGGTAGTTAATCTGTGGAACTCTTTGCCACAGGAGGTGGTGATGGCATCTGGTCTTGATGCCTTTAAGAGGGGATTGGACAGATTTCTGGAAGAAAAGTCCATTGTGGGCTATAGGCAATGATGGGTTGTAGCCTCCTTACACTAATAGTAGGCTACTTCAGAGTACCGGGTGCAAGGGAGTGGCAACAGGATGCAAGCATCTTGTTGTCTCATGCCTCCCTGGGGCACCTGGTGGGCTGCTGTGAGATACAGGAAGCTGGACTAGATGGGCCTTGGGCCTGATCCAGCAGGGCTCTTCTTATGTTCTTATGTGGTGGGCATCCTATGACATCCCAGGAAGTGCTTTGCAACGCCCCAGGGCACTGCAGCTCACAGTTCTGGGAACTTCTGCCTTGGAGTTATCAGAGAAAGCCTAGGGCATCTAGGATAGGACACAGGAAGACTTCTCTGGCATCAGAATTCAACCCTGGACTTAAAGCAGCAGCTTTCCTAGAGCAGGGCAAAACACTAAAGGTGCAAATCCTATGAGCGCCCTTGGGCCAACGCTAGCCGCTTGCGTAGGCCCTGTGCATGCAGCGCTGGCACAACAGCACTATTCTGGATGCCTGCACCAGTGCTGCATCTGCAGGGCCGATGCTGGCAGCAGTGTTGGCTCAGCAATGGCAGCCAAAGCTGGCAGCACAAAGCTCCTGCGCCAGCCAAATTCAGCTAGTGCAGGAGCGTTTCTGGGCAGAGGGTGAGTGGACCAGGAGATGAGCTGGCCCAGAAAGGGGGTGGAGCTGGGATGTGGCTGTTAGGCTGCATCCTAGCTCTCGTCCCCGGGTGGGCCGCGCAGTGTCCTTAGCTCTGCACCTGCTAAATAGCAGGTGCAGATCTGAGGAGGCCATTGGAGCTGCTGGGTAAGGGCATGAATCTGCCCTTGCCCTTTGGAGGCTCCAGCCTCCTCCCAAGCTGTGCTGGATTCAGCACATACCCGCCGGCCTGCCTGTTCCAGCACAGCTTAGGATTGTGCCCTAGGTTTTGCAGGACCCTGCGCTCCTGTGTAAAGCAGCTCCTCTCTCTCACTTTCAGAGCCATATGCATAATGGAGAGCAAAGTGGCAAAGACGCCTCACCTGTTGAATTTCTGTCCAATACACAGCTACCAAGGGTGCTAGAGCTTTGCTGAAAAGGAAAGTCTGGCAACCAAATGCATGTTAGTAATCCACGGGGTGAGTTTCAAACAACATGGAACCAGGGACTATGAAAGGAGGCTTCATCTGCTAGCAACACAGTATTGATAGAGATCTGCCTGCGGTGGACATTTCTGTCATTCAGGCTGCCAAGATGATAAGGTAATGCTTCCTTGGTACACAGTTCTTTGACAAGAGGTTGTTAACATTTAAGCACCTTAGCCTCCTGCTGTAAATCTGCCACTCATTCATTCATTCTCCACAATGTCACCAGTGCCCTCAAAGACATCAACAGCCAAGTTACTGAAACAGCACAAATCCAAAAAAAGGTGCAACAAGCAGAACAGTTGTTTTCGCTCAGAGAACAAAGTTTGTCACACTGTTGGAGAATTTCACTGCAACAAAGTGGGTCAAAGGAAAGACAGTTTCATACCAAACATTGAATCAGCCACCATAAACTTTTTTAAAGAAATGGGGAAGAGGAGTAGGTACCAAGTATTCAAAGCTACCAAGTATTTTCTTGGTAATTGGTAGAAAGAAATTAAGGGTGCAGTCCTAACCTAGAGTTAGGCAGGCACAGTTAGGCTAGCAAAGTTTGACCGGCACAAGGGCCACTGTAAAGTGTGTTTGCACCACTCTCAGAGTCAGGGAGGATGGCTCACATCTGTGTGGTATCCTCTCGGACTCCGAGAGTCATCCGAACATACTTTATGGTGAGCCTTGTGCCAGCCAAGCTTTGTTGGCCTAACTGTGCCGGCCTAACTCCAGGTTAGGATTGCACCCTAAGTGGAATAATTTGAGGCCAAGGCAGAGAATGAGTCAGTATTCAGAAATACGTCAGTGAAAGAAAATAAATCTCGCCATTCCGTTCTACCTAACCAAATAAGTGATGAGGAAAACTAAAACCTGTCCTTAGTCATTTATATAATGGGAAAATCCTTATGCAAGAAAACAGGGATGTTTGCAGCAACTGCATGAAAAGGTGAAGTTGTGGATGCCAAAAACTTCCCCTGTTAGTAAACTAAGTGCAGGTAATCTGCCCCCCACCCCACCCCCCCAAAAAAGGTCCAGGGAAAGGGATGATGCTGACATAACATTTATTTTCATGACCTGTTGCCTCCCCTGGATGTTCTGTTGATACTAAGGGTTGCACATTGCACAGACAGCTGTCTTGCTGCCTCAGTACATTGGCTGCGGAAAGCAGTGTACACATCTGAGCTCACACCTCTGAGGTGGAAGCTAGGATGCAGGGAAGCAAGTAGCTATCTGCCTGTGTTCCTTCATCCTGAAAAAAACAAGAGTCAGAAACAAGAGTCAGAAGTCCCAGTTGCCCTGCAAGTATCCTTTAAACTGCTTAAAGGACAGGTGAGGAGAAAACTACCCTGAGACATACATTCTCTAAGCTTAATTTCCCCTTCCCTGAATGGTTGGTTGCTAAGGAAAAGCACTGTAGGAGAAATAAGAGGTGCATATAGAGCACATCAAAATGATGCTCAGGACAGGGTGTGTATAGGAAAGACTATGGGAAGAGGAGAAACTGCATAGAGAAGGAAAGGAGAATGGCTAGGGGGAGTGTAAGGGCACTGGTGTCGGTAAAGACACTGTAAAGCACCTTCACCAACAATGGGAAGGCCTTCCCAAGGCCTTACCTCGCACTGCCCAGAGGTGGCAATGCATGCCGGTGAACAATAAGCGCTACCGTCGCCGGCATTGTGCCAGTTCTGCTTGGGGCAGGATGTGTTCCTGAGTGGGGGAGGGGAGGGGTGGGACTGGTGGCTATCTTTGCTGCCAGATCCCGAGCTCCGTATCAGGCCACGCAGCCTGATATGGAGGCCCTCGCCTCTGTGACAGCAAAATAGCCAAGGAGGAGAAAGGCGAGGAGACCCATCACCTGCTTATACCCAGAGCTTATATTTGTCCCCTTCCTCTGAGGAGCCTCTGGCACCAGGAGGATGCAGCAGTAGCCATTTAGCTACCACTGCTCATACAGGCCCATGGGCAGTTCAGGATTGGGCTGATAGAAAGGTTTTCTTAGGAACAAATAACTGCAGTCTATGGTAAGAGTGTACATAGGAGTGAAGCCTTCATTATTGTTATTGGACAGATATCTATTACTAGGTTTTTGAATTAAAGCTGTGTCACACTATTCCATATTACTCAGGTTGATTCAGATAAACTACTCTGTGGTTTTTTCCCCCAGAAATATATCAGATAAAATTAGGACCATTAAAACTCTTAAAACAAAAATAGAAATACAGTATAATAATAACCTGTAAAACATATGGTCAAATAGTATTTGAAGCAATGGAGACGTTTTAAACTAGTTTCACATTAGAAAGAACTGAAAAAAATATTTTCTTTATTGGTACAGAATGAAACTAAAAATAGAAAATAGCAGCAAAGAACACAGCGAGAATGAGGCACAACAGAAAGATAAGGAAAGATAATAAGCTGAGAATCTAAACTAAAAGGTAAATGAGGGTTAAGAAAAGATAAGTCATAATATTTAAACAAAACAGAGCGCTGAGAAGGAAATCCAAGAAGTAATGAAGAAAGGAGCTCAAGGAAACAAACCTTTCCTCCAAGGGGACAAAAGTCGAATGCATGATCTCCAGAGCATATGTACAAATGATATTGGTAAGACTAAAACAAATTAAAGAACTCCTGCATTGATTATATTGTTTTTAATAAACAGAAAGAAAATAGAGAATATGTAAGCTGCATTTAAAGAAGTTATGGTAAAAGAGGAGAAGACAATGGAATTACATAAAAATATATGGCAGACAAAGCTAAGCCATCGCTGCACCTGAAGCCTCGGCGTCACGTCACTTATTGAGTACTGACTTCTGAGAGGTTGACCTGGGCTAGCTCA
Organism: Lerista edwardsae; assembly: GCA_029204185.1. NCBI lineage: Eukaryota > Metazoa > Chordata > Lepidosauria > Squamata > Scincidae > Lerista > Lerista edwardsae. The sequence continues at coordinate 16,920,327 of JAJKFI010000015.1, read as the reverse complement.
CAAAGCCAATCCTCAACCACGAGGCGACCATTGCCAACAGCTTTGAAAGCCTATCAGCCTCTTTCCCCCTCATTTTGCTCACGCTTCTCCAAGTCGGAAAAAAGGCAAAGGGTGATCAGAGGAGAAAAGGAGGTAAGATTTCTACATTTGGGTTATAAGGGTGGAACAGGAAGTCAAAGGATGAATTCCCTTCCCCATCTCTTCTTCTATAGCCACTATTTGTATGCGCACATCTCTGCATGGGTGTGTGTCTGTGCATGGAATGGCAAAAAAGAACCCCTCCCACTGCCTTGTCACCTTCAACACCTCCGGTGCATTTTTGCAAAATGCATAGTGCATATAGATGTTGGAGAGGACGTGAGACCATGTGCGCATGTACAACTATTCTGTGCATGTTCTTCATGGTGACTAGACAGCAGATCTACCCCTTTGCCCCTTCCCAGTGTCACCCAGTCTTGGTTCATTTACGTGGGTTTGTTTTGTTTCATATTAAGAGAATAAGTGGGACAGAAGAAGTGCCACTATTAATTATTTGCACAGCATCATTACTATGCACGACACTTTGCATCAGAAGAAAAGCCACAAGTAACCCATAGCGGAATGGCCTCCAATGGTGGCTAGCTGCAAAAGAAGCTAGCCTCCATTGGACCAATAGGGGGAGCTGTTGTGATAGCACTCCTGTGCTCATGAAATGCCCTCATAACCCCTTGATGGTGCTGTGATAGGGTGAATGCAAGCTGCATTAAATTGGAGGAGATGAAGGCCAGGGATGTTCATTCCAACAAACAAATACAAATGGGTCCCATCATGCTGTAGGGGCACAGAAGTCTACACCGAAAAATTCTAGTTTACCTAGAATGTGGGAATTCACAGGAGGAACTAAACTGAGTTTTAACACTAAAGTGCTACTGAAAAACAAACTCTTTACCAGCGCTAAATTAGCCAATGGCATGGCTTGTAAATGCCCCACAAGGGTTAGTTACAGACATCTCACTGATGTCAAATATTCCAGTTACATTCTTAAGAATAGGTTTCAGATTAATCAGGTAGGGTTTTTTTCACCTTTATGCAGCAAAGCAGCCAGTTATTTCAACCAACCGCCTTGTCCAGATTATTTTAAGACCTTTGTATATTTTAACAGGGTTTGTGACCCTTCATCTTCCAAAGGAATCTACCCTACAATTTGTAACTCAGGGTACACAAAACAAGTATTTGCTAAGTCAATACACGCTGCAGCAACACCCTAATAAACTAGAACTTAGAACCCTAGTTTTGCTCAGGTTTTGGCTTGTGTGTAAGCAAGATTATCTGCAGCCAACTATTTCTTAAAGAGTTACGTACAGAGAAAAAAGGAATAATCAGTCACTAAAGAGGTTGCAATTACCTTCATACTCAACGATCGGATGCCGATTCTTGAAAAAAACTGGTTATGCTGACCAGTCCTATGGAAAACACCTAATCCTGATCTCAGAGTTTTCACCATTTTGCAAGTTGTCAAAATTCTTGTCATCTTGAAGAAAGTGGCCCAATATAGAGAAATATGTACGCTATACACACTTATAGGGAAGCAAAGTGTGACAAGCAGTTGCTGCACAGACTCAACTGTGCTTGGGATTTTCATTCATTCTTCCATTAAAAGGTCTCTGTGGACTCCTCCCTCTCTACTCCTCCTTGGAGGAGGGTCTACTATAATGCTTAGACAGATAGAAATGATGGGTAGGTCCAAGTTGTACCCCCCTGGACCAAACATTGACAACTGTGCTCCTCCTCCAGGAAAGAAGATGAACTGCAATAAATGATCAATCTTTCAACTAAACCAACAGTGTCAACCGACATGAAAAAGTAAAGGAGTTCCACTTAGGACAGGCATGCTAATTACATACAATTTGTAACTGACACTTCTTACCAACAGTACGTTATACTGCACAGAAAACATATTGCCACATTTGCTACAAATGGCAATGACTATAGTCAATGACCATTTCCAAAATTCTATTCCAAGATTCCAATGCATTCTAGCACAGGGAAAGGGCAGACATCAGATTCTTTTCAATCTGTATACCCATCATCACCCATTGATACACATCAATGTGTACAATTGGTAAAGCAAGAGTTTACATGCAGGATCTCTTAATTATGACATAAATAATCAGTGTTAAGTGCTCCTTGTCTTAGTGCAACTGAAGTGTTATTACTGACTCTTACTAAAGTCACCCTAATCCAGTTAAAACAAACTGACATATCACATACATATTCAATCACAACCAAATCATAGACTACAAAAAACATTCAGAACCTGGGCTTGAAGCTCTCACCCCATAAATCAGTCCTGCATTAATTCATACCACCTTAAACAATTTTTCCTAGAAATCCTAGGAGGCATGTTTCTTCTGGTTTTCTGCAAACAGATTATTTTGTTTCAAACCAATAGCAGCTGGAAGTCATTCAGCATGAAGAATGCTGTGTTTGGGACCTGGATGGAGTAAAACAACTGCTGTTGCTCCTAGGAGCCTGGCACAATACCTCTACATTTCTTTTGAGGGACGTGTTGGCGCTGTGGGTTAAACCGCCAAGCTGTTGACTGGAAGGTTGGCAGCTCAAGACCACGCAACTGAGTGAGCTCCCGTCGCTTGTCCCAGCTCCTGCCAACCTAGCAGTTCAAAAGCATGTAAAAATGTGAGTAGATAAATAGGGACCACTTCAGTGGGAAGGTAATGGTGTTCAGTGCGCCTTGGTGTATAGTCATGCCGGCCACATGACCACGGAAGCTCGTCCTCAGACAAACGCCGGCTCCACAGGCTTAGAAACGGAGATGAGCACCGCCCCCTACAGTTGGTCATAGGGAAACCTTTACCGTTTTTTTACATTTCTTTTTTCCAATATCTGAAGAGTAGTTCAAGCCACAAAATCATGCCAAGGAAGCCTCTAGATCAGATTATTTGGACATCATAGTGTCCACCTGGGCTTGGACTTTTTGGAGTAAGGTTATAAGGGTAGTTCTATAAGAACATCCATAACACAAATGCCTCTGTTAATTATGGTTGCCTGCTCATCTCAGCAAAGCCTCCTTGTTCCATTTCAACATCTCAGCAACGGCAGCTGCAAGTCAGCTCTGAATATTTTGTTTTATTTTGAGGATATTTTTAATTTTCTGTTTCTTAATGTTATAGTTCCTGGTAGTTTTTAAAAACCATTTGCTAGTCTGTTCTGAAGATCTTTTATCCTCAAGGTCTGTGATCCTGCCCTATCTGTCATGCTCCTAGCTCCAATGGAGAGATGTGCGAGGAAGCCCCAGTGAGTTCCATTTGAAACCATGTCCCTACAAGACATCCAAGAAAGCTGTACCAATACTCTACTACTTCTTCCCATTGGGTGTTTTTGTTCTAGCACCTCTCAAATTAGTAGAAGAAAGTGACAGGAAATGGATAGAGTAGTAGAATGAAGACCCAAACATTAAAAAACTTTTCTGATTTTCTCCCGCCCCATCTCAGCTTTTCTATTAGCATATACTAACATTGCAATCCTAAACCCATTCTGAATGTGTCTGGCACAATTTCTGAATGTGTCTGACAATCAGTCATGGAGATGCCTAGCTGGCAGTATATAGCATACATAAGAATAAAACGTCAAAATCTATGGGGTAATTTCATTGATGGAGCTTTGGGACACTGGGCCTCTGGTTTATCTCTGCCTGACTAATCCATTGCATCTTTTTCTACCATATTATTCCTTTTCAGCCAATCAACATACAGGGCTACCAGGGCTTAAGAATAAAAATACACCCATTTGAAAAGTTATGGAATCGAAAATCAGAGAACCAGAAGATCAGGAATGTGTTAGTTCCTATAATGCAGAAAAAACAAATAGGAAAAAGAAGGTAATTGAAGCCATTCCACTGCCACGGCAAGAGACATTTCATGGAGTTTGGGGAAGGCTACAGTTTATTTCACATTTATTCACTTTGCCTAAAAGCATACTGGAGAAGATACGCTTTAAAAATAAGTGCTTTGCAAGTCAGTGATATCATGCAGTTACTCAGTAAGGATGGAAACAAGTTGTGAATAATGTTTGAAAACTTCATTTTAAAAATAGACTAAGAATTCCAGGGGAGACAAGTCAGCAATGCCGTTAGTGAAGGCAAGAGGAAAAAATTCACATGAGATTATTCCTCAGGAGCATTTAGATCCTCTAGTTTAGTGTTCTTCAACCTATGGGAAACCAATGGGGTTGCGAAGCCTCATTTTGGGGATAGCAATAGAGGATGATTGGTTCCAGTCTAATCATGCTACTGCCATATTAAAACTGACTTCTTGATACAATCCTGCATGGCCTCATCTTGCTGTCTTGTCCTGCAGCCCTTAAAGACCAGCCCTGTTCAGGCTGCTTCCTCCCAGGGTTACTGTGAAAAAACAAGAGGTAGGGGGAATTGGGGCAGGGGTCAGAATGGCCCTTTTGGCCAATGAAGAAACCCGAAGTGATGTTTCTAATGCCTTATAAGGCTTCCAAATCAAAATAAAACATAAAAAACTCTTTTTCTATCTTTTTAAACTGTGGCTTCTCATACTGATTTCCCTCCCTTACCACCCAGCCTGCTATGGACAAAGTTGCAGTTACATTCATTACAGCAAGTGGAGGAAAGGGTTGGATAATACGACTGAAGGAGGAGTGGTTTCTTCCAGCCTTGGAGCCAATTTTCAATGGAGTACAGCTTCCTTCCACAGCAGATAGCAAAGCTTCCACTCAGAGCTCTATAAGAACACCTCTCCTAAAAAGAGAAAAAGAAACTCTGAAGTGAAAAAGAAAGTACTCTACTCATTCTCAGAGATACTTTTGCTTGCTATCTACTGTTACTTTATATATGGGTTTCTTGTGGGATGAAGAATGAAGTAAGGCAGGTGGTTCTGCTAAATGTGTATGGCTAAGGTGGGGGAGAGGTGTTTGTGAGTAAGATTTGCAGGTGCTACAGCACCATCTTCCCACCACCATGAATACACATCAGGGTCAAGGATGTATTTTAAGTGCATCATCATCAAGTTTGGGACTGACTTCCACCTTCAAAGAGCAACCACATGAAAACTTGATCCAGATCAGGACGGTGGGATAGATGTTTAGCTCTTCAGTTCTCTGCCATTTTCACACTGTAAACCTCCCCCAAAGTGAGAAAGCCCAAATGTAAGATTCCATTTGTTACAAGAGTTAGGAATAATGGAAAGCCGTTATAATGATAAACGAAGTGTGATCATTAGCCTGAAATCACCCACCACCTAACTAGAAGTACCATTCCTGTGTTTATGGCTGGGTTCTTTCTTGCTCAGTTCAGTAAAATAAAATCCATTTTCAAATATGCGTTTTTGTCAAAAGCAGCAGACCTAGCCTATTGCTCATCCTTCAATGAAGGGTCCATCTTCATTCCAAATGCAAGAGAGATAAGGCCCTTCTTATCTCCAGCGGAGGAGAAAGAATCAAGGTCTTGGTAAAAGGTCAAACTCCACTGCTGGTAGGATTAGTGGAATCAGCTGACACAGAAGATTTATGGGGAACATTCACCATACTTAAAGGAGACTGCAACTCAATACATACTTAGCTGGGAGTAAATCCCATTGAACACAACAGAGCTACTTCTGAGTAGACATGTACAGGATTGTGCTGCGACATCGTTAAGAATTCCAAATGCCTTAACAAGTCCAAAAGCATAAATCCTTGTTCAAGAAAAGTTCTAGCTGTGCCTTTGGGTAGTTTTGTATAGAACTAGCATGACAGCTAAGGCTGAGTTCTCATCAAAATAACCCATGGACTATTTGGATTGAATTAATGCAATGCTTCATATGCACTGAAATACTCAAGCAATTGCTGTGTCCAGCTCAGAGCTTAAACCACATACCCTGTCTCACTGGAGTGTGATGCCACCTGTCTTACATCCTTAAAAGTTCTTCTTAAAGCCTTTAACTCAGTCCTTAGTCTCTCCATCCCCTACTGAAACTACACATAGGTATGGTTCACTGAAATAAACACAGGCCCCAATCCTATCCAACTTTCCAATGCGATGCAATCACAGTTCAGCCCCCGAGTAAAGGAACAAACCTTCCTTTATCTTTAAGAGACCTCCACGACTTCCTCTCCACTGCAGGATGCAGTGCATGTCATGTTGGAATGGCTATATCAGTACTGGAAAATTGGATAGGATATGGCCCACAAGAGTCTTCCCCTGTTTAGCCCTGTCTCCATTTTCCTCCCTTTCCTCTGCTGTCTCCTTTGTGTAAATATCTATATAGGGAGGCTCTGGGGGCAGTGAGCTCCCCTCTCCTTCTTTGTCTAGTCACATGTATGTGAATAGTCCTATATACATAACAGCAGAGCAGTATAAAAACTGCTTTCTTATGGCTTCTTCTCATGCTACCACTACACTACAGCAACCTTTAGAAGTCTAGACCAGTGGTATTCAAACTTTTTAGACCGGGACCCACTTTTTAGAATGGCACTTGTGTCGGGACCCACCAAACGTGATGTCATTAACCTGGAAATGATGTCATAGCTGGAAGTGACATCATCAAGCAGGAAGTGCTGTCATTGCAACATAATAAAATGACACTCCTGAAATGCAAATTGGCATTCTTGGACTGTAGCAATTGTACAACCACAAAACATCCCTGGGAGAAAGCAAGATAAGGATAAAATATGATGTAAAAGCACTGGACTAAAAACAAAATTAAAAAAACAACCCTCGCTTGAAAATTCAAACACTCACAAAAGGAATATAACAAGAGTACGGTCTGCAGTTTTCGAGATGGCTGCTCCCAGCTTTCCGCAACCCACCTGACAACCGGTCGTGATCAGTAGTATCATCTACAAACAAGGAACGGGAACGCTGGGCGGGACTTGGACGGGACTTCCGCGTGATTGGCAGCCCGCCCGTTTCATTCCGCGGCTGCCCTGGCCTCGGGGGGACTACCCTGGTTTGCGCACCCCACTGCTGCTCGCCCAGGCTCCAGCGCACCCCCACCCGTCCCCCCGGTGAGCAGGCACCCCCACAAGGCCAGGGCAGCCGCGGAACGAGACGGGCGGGCAGCCAATCATGTGGAAGTCCCGCGGAAGTCCCGCCCAGCATTCCCATTCCTTGTTTGTAGATGACACCACTGGTCGCGACCCACCAAGTGGGTCCTGACCCACAGTTTGAATACCACTGGTCAAGACCAAAAGGGATGGGGCCAATCACACAGGCCTTTCCTATCTTAAACAAAATCTATTTTGTTTAAAATAGATTTTAAAATATCAAAATAGATTTTTTGTTTAAAATATTTTGTTAAAATCTATTCCCTCCCAGACACTCTGCCATCTGCAATGACACCAAATTTCTCTGTTTTAAAAGCAAAAGGCATTTTAAACTGAGCAATGATAGTTTTCTTGCAATCCCAGAAGCCTCTCTAAAGTCTATGGCCAACATCACTCAAGCAAGCCCACCAACCATCATCTATTTTGCACAAACAGAATCACCAACTACTTCACCTTGTTAATATAAAGCTTCTCTCTGGCCCTAGATATGGCCACAGATGATAAGTCTGCTCTCTTGCACCACTGTCAAGACTCTGACACAGTTCCTCTACAATTCATGAAAGCAGAGCACTTGCCTTTCATCTTGTCTACTATATATGTTTCCTATTATATATATATAATTTTGTCTACTAGATAGGGTTCCTGGCAGCCTCTTGGAAGTGGGGGAAATGGGTGCCTCTATCCAAATGGAATTTGTTTTCCAGCTATATAGGCAATCACAATAATGACAACTAGTGATTATAACACGGATTTAATTTAAAGCATTTAAAGTGCATTCTGCATTGAATATCAATCAATCAATCAATCAACAGGTACTTATATACCGCTTTTCAACACGAAGTTCACAAAGCGGTTTACAGGCAAATAGTAATAATAAAGTTAAATGGCTCCCTGTCCCAAAAGGGCTCACAATCTAAAAAAAAGGCAGACCGCCAGCAACAGCCACTAGAAAGACTGCGCAGGGGTGAAGAGGGACAGTTACTCTCCCCCTGCTAAATATAAGAGGAGCACCACTGGAAAAAGTGCCTCTTGTCCAGTTAGCAGGGGTTGAATAGTTTGCATAACCTTTCCCCCCTCGTGCTGGCTGACTTTGGAAAGACGGACTTTGCTCAAGTACGAAATCAGGAGATTGGAGGAAGCGTTTCATATGCAGGGTCTAAAAAAGAAAAGAAAAAAGATGTCTGCCCTGAGGCTACTCGTTCCTTTTGACGCTGTAAGAATAATGTGCCCTTCCCATGTCTTGCTCAAGGTCTGTGCTCTTTTATTTCCTTCCCTTAAGTCAGTGTGCATAAGCACTTGGAAGGCTGTAATGAAGGATCCCCTTGGTTTGTTGCTGTAGCATGCGGAAACAATATAATCTCGCCCTTGACTAAACTTTAAATGAATGGGCATTTAGAGGGCAGGCCTAGACTGGAATTGTTTATTCATTTCCGTCCATCTTTCTGCAAAGAAGCCTGCTGAGGGAATAGTTCAGGAAACCCATGGCTGCCTCTCCTTCCTATATCAGGACCATCAGCCAGAATGGAAAGTAAAGGCAGAAAACATGAGCTGATCCTAACTGGCAGGCAAAGCATGTTCTTGCAAAGCGTTTCCATTTCTCCAGTAATGGTGAAAGGGCAGAGGAGGGATTCTGAAGGAGAATCTACCACTGAAGAGAATTAAGTTGGGAGACTCCTGAAATAAAGTTTACAAATGTGTCAAGGGTCAATGACCAATGCCGTGGTATAGCAAGCCGCACAGGCACCTGGGGCGGTGATGTCGCAACATCACAATGTCATGTGACATTGTGAAGTCACTTTGAGGTCCTCATAGAAGAGAAGGTGATGGCAATAGGGGTGGCGGCTTTGCAATGTTGCTTCCACCCTGTTCCTTCTTGTTTGGACATTGCAAAGCCACCCAAACTTTGGTGGCTGCAGTGGTAGTAGCGCCTTTTCTCCAACATTGCAAAGCCTCCGAAACATGAGGTGGAAGTATGAGGTGGAAGTATCTACATACACTATGTACACTGCTGCTTCTCTTGCCACTGCCATCTTGGCTGGGTCTCACTTAGCACTTCCTGGCTTTGTACCTGGGGTGACTGGCCTCCTGCTTCCTGCTTGCTACTCCACTGGAGCAATGACCAGAACATTCCTTCTCCGGGGCACACCATGTGGCTAGTTTCAGCCAGGTTTTGTCCAATACTACATTCTTGAGGTGACACACACGATCAGGGCAGTTAAAGAGCAAAAACGGAGAGGACTTTTCCTCAGCTCACATGTACCAGTGTTGTAAAGTGAATGTTTTAATGACATTTGTGAGTCCAGAACCAAGAGGGACACTGATTAATTCCTGATGTCACTACATAAGGAATGTTAACATGTTCCAAGATTGGAACTTTACTTAGGGTGACATCCTGTGGACCTTTTTTACAATGTGTTGTCCATTTTAAAAACTACCATATGGAAGTGTTAACTTAACAGCCCAGTCCTAACCAACTTTCCAGCACCAGTGCAACCACAATGCAGCCCGGAGCAATACAGCCCGGGAACAAGGTAATGTTCCCTTACCTTGAGGAAGCCTCCATGATGCCCACCACCACCACAGAATGCAGTCTGCACCCTGTTGACATGGCTACATTGGTGTTGGAAAGTTGGTTAGGATTGGGCCATCAGACATCTAATCAGTCACTTCTGACCACACTGCAGGCCTGATTATTGTTGTGCTCCACACAACTATAGACTACAGAAGATTGCTCCCCAACTGGTTAGTTTTAAAGGGGCACAATATGGCATATCTTTGTGTATCAGCTATTGTCTGAAGAACCCTGTCTTAGTACAGTATTCATCCAGAACGTTTGTGGATTGAATATTTCATGCCATGACTTAGTGTCCTTTCGGACTCCCTCATGTATACCCAGAGCAACCGTTCAATTACCGTCTCACGTAGCACTCGGTGCTCTGGAGAAGGCAAAAATTGCAACATTTTGTTTGCTTTCTTTTGTTGCCCCAGATAAAGCTGATAACAAGCTGCAGCTGTGGTTCACTGTGCACACATCCAGCCTGTTGGTTTAATGTACACATAAATACACAGTAGGCAGAGATGTGCCTCAGGCAATAGGCAATTGTTTAAATGGGACAGCACATTCCTGCTGCATATATTCCATTCTGCTGCTGTTTACCAGGAAAGGAGGTGAATTTTGATCGGCCAGTAAAACGTTCTTGGGGGGAGGAATGTAACAAATCTACTAAGTCAGCTGAACTGATTGCCGTAGTTTTTAACCTGTGAAATTCATCTTTGTCCCCTCACAGAGGAGTTTTCACATACATAGCAGGTGAAGCAACCTTGTTGCGTGTGAAATACTCATGTGACTCTCACATGCTGCTTCAAAGGATTAGGTTATTTGTCTTTGAGAAGACATGGGCCTGCAGCGCCCTCCACTGTCGTGACCTCTGGTTTGCTTAGAATGTGCTTGCAGGAACACTGCTTGATTCCAAATGGAATGGAATTCAATTGCGCTCTTTCCAAAGCAGCGTTCATGCTGATGCTGAAACCGTATCCTTGGAAGAAAATAGTGGGGAGTTGGAATGAACCTTCCTCCTTTCCCCTACCTTTTCAATGGTATCACTGGGAGATACCCTGAAGCAGAGGTGTCATCTAAATGATTTAAGAACAGGTACTCACTTTTGATTGGCACATGTCGGAACCTGCCCACCGGAAGTGACGTCATAAGCCAGAAGTGATGTCTTGGCAGGAAGTGACATGAAAAAAGCCCTTTTTGAGGCCTCAGATGATTTTAAACTGACCCAATAGTTGCAACAGTATTCCACAGCACCCCCAGAACATGTTAAGGAGGCCTGGCATCATGTTAAAACCCCAGAGCAACTCATTTTTCAGTGGCAAGGAAAGGAAAGGCTCCGCTCGCTGCCTGCCTGCCTGCCTGGCTCTGAGAACATGCAGGCAACTCAAACATGCAGGAAATTCAAACGTTGCAGGGGGTGGAGTCGACGAGTGGGCGGGCGAATGGGCGGGGCCAGCTGTAATCCTAGAAACCGGTACTTGCGTACCCCCGCGTACCCCCTGCATGACTTCACTGCCCTGAAGCAAGAGTCGGCGAGCAGGTTTCAGCAGGACTACAGGACAGGAGGTTCATTGTGCTTGCTGAAAGGAAGTGATCACAACTCCCTTCTAGTTAGTCAAAGCAAGCTGCTGCTGGACGGGAGGGCTCTGGGGAGGTTGTCCCAGCCTCCCAAGCACTCCTGAAATGTGGCACCAGCCTCACCAGAGACCAGGCAGTTCCTTGAAGCCACCAGCTAACAGAACGTCTTTTCAGCAGTGAAGTCCTAGGGAAAGGGGGATTGTGCAATGATGTGTTTGCCATCAGTATTTTCCTATTGATGGTAGGCACACAGAACGTAATATTACACTTTAGAAGTTTGCTGTGTGTTTTAACCGTGTACTTAAGCATGGATCACATGAGATGAGGTGGCAGAAGACTGAAGGTGAGCAAATGCTGCCCTTATCTTTAAAAAAGAGGGGGAAAAAGAGGATCCAGGAAACTGCAGACCAGTGAGCTTGATATCAAGCTACCTGGAAAGATCCTGGAACAGATTATTAAGGACAATGTATGTGAGCTCTTAGGAAATGAAGGGATTGTTTCTAGCAGCCAGGATGGGTTTGCCAAGTTGCGTCAGACTAATAAAATCTTTTTCTTTTTTTTTCTTTTTTCATTTTTACCAAATGACTAGCAGTACATTGTAGAAATGCCATGAACATTGTGCACCTAGATTTCAGCATTTGACAAAGTCTCCCATTATACCCTTGTGGATAATATGGTAAAATGTGGACTACATGGTACCCTTGTCATAAGAGTTTGAAGCCAGTTAAAAACCATTCCCAATGAGTGCTAATAAATGGCTCCTTGTCAACCTGGAGAGAGGTATTGAATGGGTATGGGTATTTTTTTATTAAAAATACCTAAAAACACAAAACGCTGCCTTTCTGGTGTTAAAATAAAATAAAAACACCAAACACTGTATTTTGGTGTTTAAGATATTTTCCAGAAATTAGAGCACTTTTCTAGTTGGAAATAATACTTTTGTGGTTGCATCTACTGACGCTATAACAAGTGTACCTACCTAGTACACTTTTAAAGTATTTAAAATTAATAAAAATGAGAACTTAGAATGAGAACTTGGAATAAAAACACATAACACCACTTTCTGCATTTCAAATCACAAAATCTGCAAAAAAGAAAAAGAAAAAAAGAAACCACCCCATTTTCAAACACCCCTAAGAATGGGGTGTTATAGGTCAACCAAAACCAAACTAACCCCCTCATTGGAGCTTTACCTTTAGAAATAACTTATCACTGATACCTTGTACTTGGGCATAGATGCAGAAATTTAAAGATTGGATTTTTCACCCCTGTGAATTCCAAATGCATTTATTTATTCAACAACTTTATACCCTGCCTTTTCTGACAGAAGTCACATATGAAATATGATTTTATAATATTTTTATTTCATGTGTTCTGCAGTTTGATAACACAGTCCATATCAGCTGTTGATCCAAGAATCTTAAAAAAGATCAACAAGTCACCAGCAGAGGTCTGCAGTCCCACTGAAGTTTTTAAGGAGAATGAAGATTTGTTGCCCCCACTGATCAAATTCAAGAGAATGGAAAGATCTACGAAGCCACAGAATGAACAAGTCACAAGGTTCCATGACAGTTGGGTCACATTGGCTGTTTGTGATGTGATTCAATGGATATCTTGAAGAAATTCACCCCCAAAGGAATTTGGTAAACTGCACAAGCCGAAAGAAGCAGGTGAGTGACAGGTAGTTGATGATTGGGAACATACATCCATGATCTCATAACTCTGATTCATCACCCTTTAACATAATTTAATCAGGCTTTTACCCACAGGATAGGTTAAAACAGTGGTTCCAGTGTAACAGTGTATCAGGATCCACCTAGCTTTCAGAAAAACACATTTTCTTTTTACACAATTTCACAATTTTATCTCAAGCCTCTATTTTTATCCTTTTTACTATGTGGGGAGGGCACTTGCCATACCATGTCATAAAAAAATAAGAAGATCCCTACTGGATCGGGCCAAAGGCCCATCTAGTCCAGCTTGAGCATTCGTTCATCAGATTGGGACCATTCTGGTGGCCTTGCGTTCCCCTTTGCCTAGCCTTTGATAGCTGCTGAGGCATGTTTGCCTACACATGAGTACATGTGCAAATGCTGCTCTGTTTCAGTTTCCATAGGGCTCAATACATTTTCCTAGTCAGCTGTTAGTGTTCAGTTTCACACAACCCACTGGTAGGTCCCAACTCACAGTTTGGGAAACACTGGGTTAAAAGGAGATGCTTCCCAACTCTTTTATTATCTGTTTCTATGTAAAGTGATTATGCTGCTCTGTATTAGTAATGTCAAAAGAGAATCAAGACATGGTTTGGATCCTAGTTTATTAGTCTAGAATAATTACTTTGTGACCATGTGTCGAGTGCTATTCATGGATGGTGTGTGGAGTGCAGAGAAAGAAAGTAATTTGATGTTGTTTGGTTCATTTCCATTGCACTGAACCAAAGGCAAGTGGGAAAGTCGACTGAAGAAAGGGGCGTAGAAGGGAGAAGGAAAAGAGAGGTGAATACTGAGGGCTGTGATGTAATGGATTTGTGTTAAGAGTAGGTGATGAGAGTAAAGCCCCAAAGGATCATGGAGGAACAACTGATCTGATGGGGAGAAGGTAAAGACTACGAGATTCAGGGCGCAATCCTATGCAGCACTGGAATGGCGAGGCTGACTTGGTAGCGCCATGTCCAACGCTGCATAGGAAAAGCTGGAGCCCCCCCCCACACACAGCAAGGGAGCGTGCACTCCTTACCAAAGGGGAGGCTCCAGCCTCCCCTATGTGCTCCTTGGGTCTGTGCCTGCTCAAGAGCGGGCGCAGATTCAAGGAGACCACACAGCCCGAATGAGGGCTGCATGGCCTTGCAAATGGGCTTAGGACGTGGCCACCTCCCAAGCCCGCCCACATCCCACCCAAGTCCCGCCCCCAGCCTCCATCCCTCCCACCAATCCCTGTCCCTATGTGGGACAGAGCCTCCCTTGTGCCAACCGGCTTTGGTTGGCACAAGGGAGGCTCTCCATTGGCACTCTGAAGCTTCAGAGCTTTATCGCCGACACAGGGGTGCCACTCGGCCCCCCACATTGGCGCTAAGCACGTAGTGGCAACGCAACAACGTTGCATTGACGCTACACGCAATCTAGGATTTCGTTGCCCAATTGAAAACTGCCTGTGAAATTACTCCTGATAATATGATTACAAGTGCAGTCCTAACCTGGAGCTAGGCTGGCACAGTTAGGCCAGCAAAATTTGGCTGGTAGAAGGGGCACAGTAAACATGTTTGAACCACTCTTGGAGTCAGAGAGGATGGCACACATCTGTGTGCTAGACTCTCTGACTCCAAGAGTTGTCCTAACGTATTCTATGGTGTACCTTGTGCCGACCAAACTTTGCAGGCCTAACTGCGTTGTCCTAACTCCAGATTAGGATTGTACTCTAAAAGGCATGCCTAAAAACAGAGCTGCCTCTTGTTTACTCAAAGGCAGCCATAAAGGGAGGAAAATGATTCAGACTGGGCCCATGGCTTGCAGGTAGGAAAGGATTAATTCCTTTTCCCAGTGCTATTTCCATTCAAAAAAACTTGGTTCCCACAGCTGCTGCTTGCCCCTGAAGCAACTAATAATTGCCAATGCAATGCATTATTTAGTTGTATCTCTAGGCATGGACTGCCAGTTCAAACAAACTATAACTCAAGGGGTCCCAGTGTCCTCTCTGATCCTATGTAGCGGCACTAGACTCTGTCAGACTTGGCAACCAAGGAGTTACTTTGAGGATATGCTGTCTCAACTGGCACAGTATCAGATTAAATGAAAACTTAGTCCAGATTCAGTGAGACTGAAACGGGCACGTCTGTGTGGTGGCCTCTCTGACTCCCAGAGTGTTCCAAACCAGGGGTGGTTCTAATCAGAACCGCGCCCAGGGCAGGGAATGACATGGCGCTCCCCCCCCCGCAATGTCATGACGTCACGACGTCATGACATTGCGGGGTGTGGCTTCCCTCCTGGCTCGGAGGGCGGGGAGTGGCCGCTGCGCCCTCCGAGCCGGGAGGGAAGCTGCTGGGGCGCGCGCTCCAGGCTGGGGGTTTAAAGTGCACTTTAAACCCCCGGCCTGGAGTGCGCAGCCAGCGCCCGCTCCCCGCCCTGTCTGCCGGGGCGCGCAGGCACTTTAAAGTGCTTGCGTGTCCCGGCGGACAGGAGGGGAGTGAGCCGCCGGGGCACACTCCGGGCCGGGGGTTTAAAGTGCACTTTAAACCCCCAGCCTGGAGTGCACAGCGCCCGCTCCCCGCTCTTTCTGCCGGGGCGCGCGAGCACTTTAAAGTGCTCATGCGTCCTGGCGGACAGAAGGGGAGCGGGCACGGTGGGCGCCATGTTGGGGGGCACGGGGGCGCCATGCCATTGGCGCCCCCTCAAGATGGCCCCAAGATGGCACCCAGGGCTCTTGCCCCCTCTGCCCCCCTAGATCTGTGACTGTTCCAAACATACTTTATGGTGTCTCTTGTGCCAGCCAAACTTAGCTGGCCTAACTGCCTGAAGTGCGCCAGTATCATGAGCCCAAACAGCTGGAGAATGGCCTCAGCTTTTGAAACCAGGCCACTTCGAAGTCTGTTCAAAGCTTCACAAAGGAGAAAGGTGGCATCGTGCAGTGTGTGAGCATGCCTGTGCTAAAGAAGTAGTACTGTGGGGGAGAAAGAGATGCTTCCTACAGAGCATCTGTTTCATTTATCTCTGGAATCTGGCTGAGGGTGCAATCCTAACCTTGAGTCAGGCTGGCACAAATTAAGCCAGCAAAGTTTGAACAAAGGGAACATCATAATGTACGTTTGAACGAGTCTCCGAGTCAGAGAGTCCAGCGTACAGGCGTGCACCATCTTCCCTGACTCTGAGAGTGGTCCAAATGCTCTTTACAGTGGCTCTTCTGTCAGCCAAACTTTGCTGGCCTAACTATGCCGGCCTAACTCCAGGTTCGGATTGTGCCCGGAGTATATTAGTAAAGAAGGGGGAGTGTCAAGGGGAACATGTAGGGCATAAGCAGCTGTAGGCTGCACAACTTGTTTTAGCAGCTAATGTTGCAAAAACCAGAGGGTTCAAAGTGGATTAAAAAGCTATCCACACAATAACACCACTACAGATAAAATCAGCCAATTTGCACATGTTTGCCCATATGCAAACTCGTAGGTCAGATAAGCAACGACTCTGACAAACAGAGGAGAGTCCAGCAGCAAGTCCTAGCACTGCGTATCTGGCATGCATCCCAGTTACAGACAGCTGTACTGTACTGGATTTGATCCAGGAAGAACAGAAGCAATCTCCAGTACTCATCCAGCTTTAATACAAGAACACCGCACTGAAGGTTATTTATATAAATCAGCCACAGAGATGGAGTACACAGTCATTTGGACTGAGCATTTGCACACTGGACAGGAGAACTGTTTCCTGCCCAAGGCTCTTCAGGGCCTCAGTCACAAAAGTCTAAATTCTACCCCAGGCAATGCACATTTCAGTGCTCCAACTTAAGCAACACAAGTGACAAATAAGTGTCACGTTTGGGACAATGTGCTCCTAAACTAGTTTGCTGTTTTGTTTGAGTTTTTTTTTCAAAATTTGCTTGAGAGAGAGAAAACAGTGTATTTGATCATAGGGTCGGGACACCAATGGGGTGGCAAAAACTTTTTTTTTGGGGGGGGGGGTCACGACAACTTTTCAAAGCCTGTGCAAGAGAGGGCTTGGATCCAGTCTAATAGTGGTACTGTCTTATAAAAACTGAGTACAGTGTCCTCTTTATCCACATGTTTGGTACTTGCAGATCTGAACCACAGTGGGTTCTGAACCCATAGCTGGAGGGCCCACAGAGGACCTCCTGGATGCAACATCCGGCCACATCTGGGAGGTCCTTTGTGAGTTGGACCATGGATTTGATTTTCTGCAGTTTTCAGCATCCACAGGGTTCTAGGAATGGAACCTCTACAGGTTCTAAGGACTAAATAGATGCAGTAAGCCCGCATAGTCACTTCTTGCTGTCCTGCCCCGCAACTCCTAGGGCTGGCCCTGTTCAGGCTACTACCTCACAGGGTTGTTGTAAAGATACAGGAGGTAGAGGAAAGGGTGCAGGACAGGGATGGGCAGAATGGGTCTCAGATGGCATGCGGGATTGGCAGTCTTATACTTTATTTATTGGGGCCGTGGCACATAAAAGATTGTGAAGACCACTGTATCTGATGATGATGCGCATGGCTCAGACTGCAATCCTATCCACTCTTAGCTGGGATAAAGCCCCACTGATTAGAATGGAACTTGAGTGCATGCATAGGGTTGGACTGGAAGTGTGTTTGTGGAGGTGAATTGTGTAATAGGTTGCCATGCAAAGCACAATCATTCTAATGTTGAACACCAATGTGGTTGTCAGACATTCCCTTCAATTCTGAATCTCATGAAACATCAATGGGTGAAATACAATCATCTGTATCCATTGAGGATTGGTTCCAGAAAACATACCCATGAAAATCTGCAGATGCTGGAGTCCCAGCTTAAGGTGAGACAGGAGGAAGGCCGATGGCCCACTCCACTGGTCTCCCCATGACTCAGAACACCTCCTGAATATGACCAGAAGTCGAAGGCATGAAGTTGCTTCCAGTCGCTTCCTGGTGGTATTCTGCAGCACAGAGAGGCAAAAAAAGGTCTTTTTTCAAACAATATCATAAACGTATGCAGAGCCTTAATGCTCTACCCCAGCACCTGGGGCAGTGATGTCACGACTCTGCCCATCTGCGCCCTCAGGGCAGTGACGTCACAGGTTTTCCCCAAGGAGGAGTGGCCAGGGTCTCCTTCCTCAGGGAGAACCTGGAGGAGACTGCTTGTGTGCTCCAAGTGCACAAGCATTCTCCCCTGGCGAGGAGGGGGCATGCGCGATCTCTCCAGTGCCTCCTCCTTTGGGAATGGGGAAGGCTGCTTCCGCGCTCCAAGAGCAAAAGCAGTCTCCCTCGGCATCTCCATGGAGGAGGGGGGCATGCAAGATCTCTAGCACCTCCTCCTTCGGGGACAGCCCGAACGTGGCTGCCTTCCTGCCGCTTGCGGTGTGAAAGCAGTCATCTTCGTAATGAGGGTGGAGCCTGGGCCCAATCCTGCACCCCCACTATCCCAGCGCCTGGAGCAGGTGCCCCTCAGGCTCCACCCACGTTTCAGTACTGAACGTATCTTGCCAGAACTGTTATGTGTAAATGCCAGATTTTGACTGTTGGGATAGGGATGGGAGGAACAAAGGCAAAAGGGCTTGAGTAAAAATCATTGTCATCATCATTTTCATAGAATGCACATGTTTGACCTGTCAGATCCATGCATGAGCACCCCACAGCCTGGTTCCTGAGCTCAGCCACAGCACGCCATTTCACATGCTGCTGGGTGAGAGATTGCAAATTGTACGCATAGGTTTCCTCTATTATTTATTTATTTAAAAGATGTTCTCTACGCCTTTCCTCTGCCAGGGCAGATGCCCAAGGCGTGACTCACAATTATTGGGAAAAAATGCAGTACATAAAAATAATAAAGCAATAAAATCAAATATAAATAAAAACAGGGTAAAAATAAAAGTCATTGGAGGATGGCAAACTATTTACAATGCAGGTTCTGCTGCAGAGGTGCAAGAGTCAACATCAAACACCAGATGAAACAGAAGTTTTGAGCCCTCGCCAAAATGCCATGAGGGAGGAGGAAGATCTTAGATCTCCTGGTAGGGAGTTCCATAATTGTGGTGCCTCTCCCGAGAAGGCTCCCCCCCCCCCCGTGCCACAAACCCCCTAACTCGGGAGAAAGACAGCACTTGCAGGAAGGCCCCCTCAGATGGCCTATTCCATTCCATTCTGTTGAGCCAAGCATGAGCTAGATGGGTTCTAGCTAAACAATACAGCTGTTTGGCAGTGGCAGTTGTGGGTTTTTTTCTTGCATTGACTTCCTTCACCTCACATTAGAACCCATGTATGGGTTCAGTCCACCATATCTGCCAGCCGACAATATTGAAATAAACATTTTGCAAGCTCTGTTCCTGTTAAGTGTCCATTGGGCTCTGTCCTCAAACTTACTCTAAGCTCCACTTCCTTCCTCTCACTGGGTACCTGAGAAATTTTAAAAATTGGCAACACTAGGAGTACCTGCCAGACTACCAGGTTCAGCCACACCCTCAGGCCTCTCACTATCATCCTCAGTTTGAGGCGGCACAATTTTACCTGACCCCTGGCAGTTTCCACCGTACCTTCCAGCTGCAGGCTTCTCAGCAAGCAAGCAAAGGAAGGAAACGTACAATGGTACTAAAACCACTTCGGTCCTGAACGGAAATACATTTTTCTTGATTTCACACAACACACTATCCATTAATCTTTGGAATTAGCTGCCACAGAATATGACAATGGCCAACAGTATCAAGAGGTTTGGAAAAAGAACCATAGCAAACTCCTGGAATTAAGGTGGTGTACACCAGCCATTTTTCTGGATTTATACTCCTGACAGATGTGACAAATGCATATCTGACCCTCGTGCTATACCCTCCCCTGATCCCACCCCATCTGAATGAAAAGAGGGTTGGAAAGTGCCCTGCTAGAAGAGCAAAACTGTCAGCAAGTGGTCATCTCTTGCCATTACATGTCATTTGGAGGGAAGAGTTATAGTCATCCGACTGTGCCCCTTTGGTTGCAGAACAAATAAGAGGAATTTCAACTAGCAAAGGCTTCAGACCCCTTATTATGGACTGGGAGCCTTTGGGCAAAGAACTTTAAATCTTGTGTCTTGATGTGTCTCTTAAGATGAAAAGTTCTATCATTGCAATTCCTGCTATGCAATTCTCACTTTGCATCAAAATCTTCTCTAGCTTCTGATCTCTCCTATGATATTCAAGATCTTAGCATGCCCGAGTATTTGACTGAGATGCCACTCTAATCTTTAAGGGCAGCCATGTTACGGACACTATCATCATTGTTTTCTGGTCCAGATTTACAACTGACAAAGTAATTTTACATGACAGAAAGAAATATGATTTATTTTTAAGGGACAGATAATACGTCCCTTTGATCTCTCAAGCTCATTCTGGACGTCAGGCCCAGGTATATACCTGAAACCTTGTTGCTTCTAAATAGGCCATGTGTGAGGGGTTCTGATTATTCTTTCTTTCTCTCCCCTGTGTGCATTTTGAATAAGAACGTGCCAATGGAGGATCAGTATGCAAGACCACTGTGTTGACAAGAAACTTGTGAAATGGAGAAAAAAACAGTCTTCAGAGAACGTTCGGTTTAATTGGGTGTTACAAGGTGGAGGTTTTATTCCTCAACAACTGACAACAATCTTGTTTTATATTTCTGCCATTCACTTGTAAAGACTGCTTTGCTTAGTAGCAGAGTTTGGTATGCCAATGAGTAATCAACAATTGTAGCTCAGCATTCCCTCAGGCTTGCACAAGCCTGAGCACTGTACAGGTGGGGGGAAGGCAGGGGGAGGGTTGCCCCATGGGCGGCCCAGCCCGGGGAGGGGGGTGGAGTCCGGATTCAGCCATTTGGTCAGATTCTAACCCCCACCCCCAGGCTGCACTGCCCCAATCTGGACCGCTTGGACTTGTACCAGCCATTTCACTGGCACAGATCTAAGCAGCCCCATGGGGCTTCCTGGGGCTTACCCCAGGGTAAGGGCTCAAACATCCCCTTGTCCTGTGGTGAGCTCCAGTTGCCTCCTACCCAGCATAGGATACAGCATAGGCCGACCAGCCTACCTGATCCCACACACAGGTTAGGATTAGGCTGCCTGTCAGGGAAACAAGTGCCATGATGTCATCATGTTCCGTGTTTCCCTGTCCCACGTTCCATATCATTGATAGTTATCCTTTCTTCTATAGCGAGCACCACAGGACCACAGTGCCATTAAGAAAGCAGATTGCTGCAGGAAGTGCTAATAAAACAAAAGTTCAAACAGCTCGAGACTGTAAGCTGGAAGAAGGAGAGACAGACCCTGAGGTAATAAGCCAACATCTCCTGGGAGAAAACATCTGGTGATGGGTCAGATCCTGAGTGAGTATGAAAAGAAACCATTCGGATCAGGTGCTAGTGTGAATTGGGGATGCACTCAGTAGTGTCATCCGGCAACGAGCTGCCGGAACACTAAGCGGGACTTACCGCTTGATTGACAGGCTGTCCGTGATGCGTCGCAGCCTGCCCGCTCGCCGCGCGGGCTCCCTCTGGTTGGCGCGCCCCTCCGCTGCTTGCCCAGGCACCTGGTGCACCCCCCAGGCAAGTGGGCACCCCCTCCAAAGCCAGGGGTGCCCGCACGGCGGGCGGGCAGGCGGCGACATGTCACAGACAGGCAGCCAATCAGGCGGTAAGTCCCGCCTAGCGTTCCGGCAGCTCGTTGCCAGATGACACCGCTGGATGCACTCCAGTTTAGGTCTTCATTTTAAGTCTGGAGTTCCATTTCATTGTCTATGGCAAGTCCTAAATAAAAGTCAAGGATTGAATCAGAGCCACTGATAAGAACATAAGAACATAAGAAGAGCCCTGCTGGATCAGGCCAAAGGCCTATCTAGTCCAGCTTCCTGTATCCCACAGTGGCCCACCAGGTGTCTAAAGGAGCTCAGTAGACAACAAGATGCTTGCATGCTGTTGTGCACTCCCTTGCACCTGGCATTTTGAAGTAGCCTACTATTAATGTAAGGAGGTTGTACCACCCATCATGGCATATAGCCCACGATGGACTTTTCCTCCAGAAATCTGTTCAGTTCCCTTTTAAAGGCATCTAGGCCAAATGCCATCCCCACCCCCTGTGGCAAGGAGTTCCATAGCTTAATTACTTGTTGGGTAAAAAAAGTATTTCTTTTATCTGTTTTAACTCTTCCAACACTCAATTTCAGTGGCTATCCCCTGGTTCCGGTTTTGTGAGAGAGGGAAAAGAACATCTCTCTATCCCTCCCGTGCATAATTCTGTATGTCTCAATCATGCCCCCCCTCAGGCACCTTTTTTCCAGATAGAAGAGCCCCAAACGCTGCATTCTTTCTTCATAAGAGAGATGCCCCAGCTCAGTAATCATTTTTGTCGCTCTCTTCTGCACCTTTTCTAGCGCCACTATGTCCTTTTTGTGGTGCGGCAACCAGAACTGTACACAATATTCCAGGTGTGGCCATCAATTTGTACAACGGCATGATAATATTGGCTGTTTTATTCTCAACCCCTTTTTAATTACCCCAATTCTTCTTGCCATCACCCTGCTACTGAAATGTTCAGCTATTCCATGTGTTCATTTGTTCATTCCAGAAACGATAACATCTGACACAGCATATATTTTTTATATGGAAAACACATTTTTAAGAATTGCAAGGCCCTGGAAGACAATTCAGGTGTCTTCCTGAATGTGTCAAGTGAATGTGCAAGTGTCAGAATTTTTATGTGAAGGATATTTCTGCCATCCAGTACAATGCTGATAATTCAGGGAGGAAGATCTGACAAAAGGCTTCTAATTGAGGTGCCGAGTGAGAGGATTTTGGCTTCCACAGAAGATGACACCTCCAAGGTATTGGGCCTTTGGAAGCCATTACCCCCACACACTCCCAATAAAGACAGCAGACGGTTGTTGGAGTAAAGAGGGCCACTTTATTAGATAACATACATAGACTGGCAACAAGGACTGCCTAACAAATAACATGGGAGGCAAGGGGGAGAAAAGGAGGGGTGAACGTGACCCCCCCTCCTTCGCCCCTTTAGGTGCGGAGTGCTATCTGGGGGCGATGACGCTATCGGTCATCCCCCCGCTGTAACCTCATTGGGTGAACCATACAACTCGGGTCAGCCTCAGCTCTTAAGCTCTTAAGCTAGTTGCCCCTTCAGGGACCAAGGCAGCTGGCACCTCCGTGCCAGTCAGTGGGCTTCTCCCGGTCTCTCCAAGAGCCGAGCAGGCATCATTGGAGCTGCCGAGATTCGCCCATGACTTTGCTGCCCTGGCATGGACACCGTGAGCTGACTGATGTTGCTTGCCCTTACCCCGCACCTTTCATGCCAGTGGCCAAGGCTATCAGCTAAGTCCCAACCACCCGCTAGCCAACCCTGTACCAAAAAAGGCAAAAAAACTGCTCCTCCACGGCCAATCAGGGGAACAGCAAAAAATTCCTACCCGGCCCTCGAAGAGCAACCAGCTAATCTCAGACTAGTAACTGGGTGGGCGGGCTTCGCCGTCTGGGATCGCTCTGGCAAGGCAGCGCGAACAAAGCTCGCGCTGCACGCTTGCCACCCTCCCGGTGGCCCCTTCCAGTCAATGGCTGCTTGCCACGGCCCGCCGGTCTCACATCAGCTAAACTTTCTGCCTCTGTGCAGAAGTCAATCCAAAGGGAAAACTACTTAAAGCTATTTTAGCAATATTCTAATTCCCCATATCAGGATAGCCTAATTTTCTATACTTCGCAAATCAAGCATATTATTAATCCAGCAACTGCAATCAATTCAGTAAACAAAGGAAAGTAGGTCCTAACTCCTAATGCTTGTTCCAGCTCATATCACAGACAGATGGGTCACATGTCCTTATAGGGCTGCAGAAAAATGCCACTGTTAAGACAGAAATTAAGAGCACAATCCTAACCTGGAGTTAGGCCGGCACAGTTAGGCCAGCAAAGTTTGGCCGTACAAAGGACACCATAAAGTATGTTTGGACCACTCTTGGAGTCAGAGAGGCCAGACCAGAGACATGAGCCACACAGATATACGCCGCCGCCACCCTGTCTCCGAGGGTGATCTAAACACACTTTACAGTGTCCCTTGTTCCAGCCAATCTTTGCTGGCCGAACTAGGCCAGCCTAACCCCAGGTTAGGATTGCTCCCTAAAAGTCTCTCTCTGCCTCCCAGAATCTTCCCAAAACCAGAGTTCTTCTGCACTTTATTTTGCAAATTTGTCAAAACAAAAAGCAAAAGCCTTTGGAGGGATTATACAGTGCTACTGTTACCAGGTTCAGTAAGAACATGTTTGTGAGAACTCTTGCTCTTTTTTATGAAATCCCTGCAATGCTTTCATTCCTTTTCCATGGTTTCAGATTATGAAGGCATCACATAGTAGCTGTTTATAATCTCACCATGTGGCCACATATCCTCCTGCCTTTATAGACATTTAGATGGCATTAGAGATACTCTTGCCAGGCACATTATCAGTGTGCCCTCTCTCCTGCACACCTCACTTATGGAGGGCTCTTCATGTGCTTTATTCATCTACTGTGGCTCTTCTGGCTTTGGAAACAGCTGGGCTAGCAAACTAACAGTGCAAATCATACACCTGTCTGCTGAGGAGCAAGTCTCATTGAATTTACAGGACTTACTCTGAGGAAAGTGTGTGTACTGTCTGTGATTGCAGCCTAACACTAATCGTTTCCTTAAGAAAACAAACTTCATGTTTAATGTACTCTTTAATCTCACCATGAATCTGTGTATATTTATTATAGTTCAGAACTGATCCCAGAATAGCGTCCATTTTCTGTTCTTGCGTTTTGCAAATCCTGTCTTAAACCCACCTTTTCCAGGAAGCCTTTAGCACAATATCTTAGGCTGCAATCCTGAACACATTTACCTGGAAGTAAGGCCCATTGATTTTAGTGAGGCTTACTTCTAGGTAGATAAGCCTAGATTTGTGTATCAGTCCCATTCCCTACTACAATTGAGCACAATCCTAACCTGGAGTTAGGCTAGCACAGTTAGGGCAGCAAAGTTTGGCTGCCACAAGGGCCACCGTAAAGCACATCTGGACCACTCTCAGAGTCAGGGAGGATGGCGCACGTCTGTGTGCTGGCCTCTGACTCTGAAAGTGGTCCAAATATACTTTATGGTGTCCCTTGTGCCAGCCAAGAGAGCAATCCTAAACTGGAGTTAGGGCTGCATAAACCAAGCCGGCAAAGTTTGGCCAGCACAAAGGCCATCATAAAGCGTGTTTGGACCACTCCCTGAGTCAGGGAGGATGGCTCACATCTGTGTGCTGGCCAAACTTTGCTGGTTTAGCTAATGCCGGCCTAACTCAGTTTAGGATTGCACCCAGTGATGTCATGCAGGGGGTACGCGGGGGTACGCGAGTACCGGTTTCTAGGATTATGGCTGGCCCCGCCCACTTGTTGACTCCGCCCCCTGCAACATTTGAATTTCCTGCACGTTTGAGTTGCCTGCACGTTCTCAGAGGCAGGCAGGCAGGCAGGCAGCGTGAGGAGCCTTGCCTTGCCTTGCCACTGAAAAATGAGCTGCTCTGGGGTTTTGGAACTGTTGGGTCACTTTAACATGATGCCAGGCCTCCTTAACATGTTCTGGGGGGTGCTGTGGAATACTGTTGCAACTGTTGGGTCAGTTTAAAATTGTCTGAGGCCTCAAAAAGGGCTTTTTTCATGTCCCTTCCTGCCACGACATCACTTCCGGCTTATGACATCACTTCCGGTGGGTGGGTCCCGACACATGCCAATCAAAAGTGAGTACCTGTTATTAAATCATTTAGATGACACCACTGATTGCACCCTAAGCTAAACTACACAGAACCAGAATATAACTATTATAAGAATATAACTATTCTTGCCTGTTTCCCCTCTGCCTTCATTCCTCTTTCCTTCCTTTGTTGCCTCCCTTGTGGCAGCATTGATACTGAAAGCCTTTTGGGGTCAGTGGTCTATCTTCTCATTTCCTTGTACATGAAGTATAATAAATAATATGGCAAAGCTTCTCTGCTAAGAACAAACATAAGCCCTGCTGGATCAGGCCAAAAGCCCATCTAGTCCAGCTTCCTGTATCTCATAGTGGCCCACCAGGTGCCTCAGGGAGCACACGAGACAACAAGATGCTTGCATCCAGTTGCCACTCCCTTGTGCCTGGTATTCTGAAGTAGCCTAGTACTAACATAAGGAGGTTGCACAACCCATCTTGGCCTATAGCCCATGATGGACTTTTCCTCTAGGAATGTGTCCAATCTCCTTTTAAAGGCACCTAGGCCAGATACCATCACCACCTCCTGTGGCAGCTCTTGTGACAAGGAGGTCCACAGATTAATTACCCACTGGGTAAAAAAGTATTTCCTTTTATCTGTTCTAACCCTCCCAACTGCTCAGTTGGGAGTTCTGCTACTCAGAATACATTAGCAACCTTTGCTATTTGGATAGGCAACTGTTGAAGAAGGAGCTGGAAGGGATCTTTTTTTTTAAGTTCTTGAAAGGCATTCACAGATTCTCCACAAAATGCAAGATAAGGACAATTGACTTACAATCAATGGATAACAGAGAACTGGGGCAGCCACCAGATCCAATCAGCTGTTATGACTGGCTCTGTGATGGAGATATGCCCTTACAAAACCCTCTAGCTCCCATTTTTGCACCAAAGGTCTCTATCGAATTGCCACTTGTCTCCCCCATGATGCACTGTTGACAGTTCTTCTTCCACACCCTTCCATAGTGGCATGCCTGTGGCAGGGATGCATTTGCATTGGCAGTAATTCCGTAAGCCCCTTTCCAATTAATAGGATCAGCACAATTTCATGTCCACACCTCTTTAACGTTGCCACCTTCTTCTGTCTTATTCTTATGCAGAGGTAGGTGTGTCTAAGTCTACAGGATTAGGCATGTCTAATTCTGGGCAGGATCAGGCTGGCAGTGGTCCTCCTCCCAAGCCTGTATGTGCAGCATGACATGTAGAAATTCTGCAGCTTTTCCTGGTATGGAGGTGGTTGGAAAAGTTTCACCCACTATTTTCTATCTCTCAAGCTGTAATCTTATACCCTTCCCTGGGAATAAGGGTCACAATGGGATTTACTTCTGAGTAGGCACACATGGGATTGGTGTGCTGTCAGGCTCTTGTTAAGACACACAAGAAAGACCTATAATCCTGCATGCATCAATCCTACAAGTAACTGATGGGAAGAATGGAAAGGCAGAAGTAGGAAACTAAGGTCACAATGCTATGCACACTATCCTGGGCTGAGAGTTAGCCCCATTGAACTTACTTCCAAATAGATTTGCACAGGATTGCGCTGTCAGAGAAGGTCATGCAGCTCTTTCCTTCCTCCCCACCCCACCCACCCCGCTTTATTTTTGCATTTTGAAAATGAGGGCGCAATCCTAAACTGAGTTAGGCCGGCATAAGCTAAGGCTGCAAAGCTTGACCAGCACAAGGGACACCAGCTTTAAGCCAATGTGACCAATGTCATCACATTGGGTCCCGCGCTTCAGAGGTCCCAGCACTAGCAGGGTGAGCATATTGCCTGTGGCTGTAACTAGGATCTCTATGGGCTGTAAGTCAGTGGGGTGAGCAGAGCAGCTTTACCTTGGTCTCTCCCACCTGATTTCGAATTATGGTGCTGGAGAAGACTCTTGAGAGTCCCCTGGACTGCAAGGAGATCCAATCGGTCCATCCTACAGGAAGTCAAGCCTGATTGTTCCCTGGAAGGACAAATCCTGAAGCTGAAGCTCCAATACTTTGGCCACCTCATGAGAAGAGAGGACTCTTTAGAAAAGACCCTCATGCTGGGAAAGATCGAAGGCAAAAGGAAAAGGGGGCGGCAGAGGATGAGATGGTTAGGTAGTGTCACCGAAGCAACAAACATGAAATTGGGTGAACTCCGGAAGCTAGTGGAGGACAGGGAGGCCTGGCGTGCTGTGGCCCATGGGGTCGCGAAGAGTCGGAAATGACTTAGCGACTGAACAACAACAACTCCCACCTGAACAGCCCAAAATGGGCCACCTGGAAGTAAAGCAATTGGCATTGATGTTATGATATCACCACCAACTACTTCCACATGCAATGCTTTGCACGTGACGTAGCATAAACAGCGCTCTTGGTGAGTGGGCCCCCCCCCGCAGGGAGATCACAATGCCTCACATTGGGCCCCACTGCTGCTAGAGCCGGCCCTGAGGGACACCGTCAAGTATGTTTGGACCACTCAGAGTCAGAGAGGCCAGCACAGAGATGTGAGCCATCCTCCCTGACTCCAAACACGCTTTATGATGGCCCTTGTGCTGGCCAAATTTTTCAGGCTTAGTTTATGCCGGCCTAACTCCAGTTTAGGATTGCATTCTGAGTCTTTCCTCCACAGAAATACAACTTTGCTTACACGTGGATTGCTTGCAACAAACAAACATGTTAACAAAAATTGTGTGAAAAGATCACAAGATAACTGAGTGTATCACTGAGATGTGAACATTACATAGCACAGACACTGAAAAGTGAACGCGTATCACTGTTTGCAGGAGGTTGGGAGACATTTCCTTTCCTTCAGGCCTGGGATCGCCTTGGTGAAAAAAAGGAAACATTCATCCAGCAAGGACCTAAGTTAAAAAGAGGAGGAAAGGGCAGAGGCTGACAGCTACCTGTGTGGTATTATAATAAGCTGTGTGCACGTAGTTGTACCTCGGTACAGTAGTGGTGATGAATCATGAAAACCATCACTGCGACTCGAAAGTTATGCAAGAACAGACGAGGAAAAAAAGACAATTCCCTGCCTGGAGGGGCTTACACTGGCTCTGGAAATAGCTGGACTAGCAAACTAACCGTGCAAACCACACAGTGAAAGGAAGAGGAAGAGCAAAGAGATGAATGCGCTAAGCGTTCCGATCCGTTTAGCTAGCCCAAGCCTATGTTTATCTACTCAGAAGTAAGTCCCATTGGTTTCACTAGGACTTACTCCCAGGTAAGACTGCAGCCTGCAACCCTATGGGCGTCAATTCCACACTCAGTTTATTGCGACTTGCTTTTGAATGGATGTGAGTGTGATCAGGCTGCAGGGCATGAAGGCTAGTAGGGACTCTTTGTCAAAATCCGCTCTGAATATAAACCGTCGGGAGCCTGCTAGGCAGGGCAATGCTGGGCGAACTTTAAACCGCAGCTGTCCCTTTAAGGAGTCGGAGGTGTGTGGCGCAGACACGCGGCCCTTGAGAACGGGGATTGGTGCGCGTCGACAGGAAGTGGAAGGAGAGTCACTCGCACTGTTTGTTGTGTTCTGTCGCGGGGTACGGGGGTGTCGCTGGGGAACGGGGACGTACTCGGGCTATTCAGGCTTTTTTCGTGCTGTGTTGTGGGAGGCGACCGGGTGTTGTGGGAGGCTGGGCTGGAAATAGAGTTCCCGTGGCCTATTGAGCCACCCCTTATTGCTTCCCGTCCAGCATGGACTCTGGCGAGCGGCACAGCACGCTGTCTCTGCAGAGTGCAGCCAGCGGCCTGTGTGCGCCGTAGGTTTGCAATGTGGTAGGATGTAAACAGCCTCAGCAGGGCCCCCCTCGTCGTAGTGGTGTGTCAGCAGTAGGGGCCACCCCTTTCCTGGCTCTCAGGCTTTCCCTTTACGATTTTGTGTGTGTTTGTTTTTGGCAGATTCGCTCCTTGGCACCATGGCCCAGAGGGCCTTCCCGAATCCTTTTGCAGACTATGACAAATCCTTGGCCACGGGATACTTTGACTCTTCAGGGAAGGTGAGTTTGTTGCTGCTCTAAATGTGTGTGTGTGTTTTTTATGTGCAGAAGTGTAGCTTTAGAGAAAGAAAAAAAAAGCAGCATAGAAGAATCTGCTGCTTCCTTTTCACTCATCTTGCCCTTCAAGATGAGCTGTGAAATCTCTTATTTGTATCAGCTCAGGATTTTTCCATTCATCGGTGATAATTGATCATGCATAATCTCATTTTTCTTGTGTTTCTTATACCTCTAGTTGCCTTTATTTTGAATGCAAAATGGGATGTAAATCCCCCCATAGATATTGCTTTGACTGTGTCTTGGATGCAGGCTGGGGCTTACTTTCTGCTCTAGAAATGGAAATCTGTCACCCTGTCTTTTAGTGCTCATCTAGCCCACATCAGTTGGCACTCCTCTTACCAGTGTTGGTGCTCATCACTTACAGCACAATCCTATGCATTTCTGCTCAGAAGTTCCATGAGAGCATTATTGGATTGCAGCCTTAGTGGCTTCTGGCACTAATTTGCAGATTTCCTCAATTCGGGGGTGGGCGGGCATGTAAATACCTTCCGGGTTTGGTAGGTAACAGTTTTCAAATCGATGAGATCCCTTGAGACCTTTCAAATTGATGAGACCCTCTGTGTCACATAAACAAGTATCTCAGGTACTTTGGTTCCAGGTCAAAGACCTTTGGCTTATAAAGCTAAATATTGGACTTGGATCAGAATGTAATTTCATGGCATGCTTTACTGCTTCCATAAAGAAGCAACAAACACATGAAGAAGGTGAGATTGCCATTGACTTCCAGTGTTGTCAAGCAATGCCAGTGGGTTGCAAATACAAACTACTGACTCAAGGAAGTGAGTTGAAATTCTATCTCTTGTTTACTCAGTGTATGCACATACACATAAAGGGGTGAAGAGAAAGTTGCATTTTCTCAGTGAAGTGCTCAAAGCCACTTCAAGGCGCGCGCGCGCGCGCGCACACACACACACACACACACACACACACACACACACACACCCAAGGGAGTACAGACTATCCTTTTCCAAACCCAAGGTTAGGAATTGGATGTGCATTTTACTATAGCTGCTGAAAAGCTAAGAGAGAAAGGTGTGGTATGAGAACATGCTCAAGAAAGCTAGGAGCTCCTGAACTATAATTGCTTTGTTGGTACCCTTGAGCAAGATACTTAGTCATCACCATTTCAGCTTTTCCAAGCATAATATGAAGTCCCTCAGGACGGCATTTGGCTTGGGTAGTTAATGTTTATAACATCACTACCAAAAAATGTTGCTGAGTCTTTATAACGCCCACACAAAGAGACCAATATTCTTTTTGACAGCATTGCATTTGCTCTATCCACAATGGCTTTCTTTCTTTCTTTTGCTATTGTGCATCTCAAACCCATGGAGAAATGTTAAGACTTTTTTAAATAATGGAGTCCAGGCAACCGACAGGCTATTTTTTGGCATATTGGGGTCACTTTATAAGTGCCATACAGTTCCATAGAAATGTTTGTTTTTAGAAAACTCCTTTTTTTGTGGGCCCGAAACAACATTGAAATTCATGCTGACTCAGCAGCTCAGGAGTCTGCAAAGAATGAGCAGTATCTGTACAGCCTCTCACCCCTAACTCAACCCCATTCAAGCACATAGCTCAAATCTTGCAATGCACACTTTCTTGTTTGTTAAAGCTGCAATCTTATCCACACTTTCCTGAAGATAATAGGACCTGCTTCTCCGTGACCTTGCATAGCATTGCACTGTAAATGGCTGGGATCATGCTTAGACTGCTCAACACTGGCGTCAAGAGGATGAATGTTATGGGGGTCAGCTAAACTCACAGAGCTTTCCATAGATCTTAGAATTATTGGCTCAGATCTTGCTAGTAGGCGAGAGTGGCCACAATGGTGCACCCCACCTGCAAGTCTCTTATCAGTAATTGGGACCACTTTATTTTCACCTTTACATAAGAACATAAGAAGAGCCCTGCTGGATCAGGCCAAAGGCCCATCTAGTCCAGCTTCCTGTATCTCACAGCGGCCCACCAGGTGCCCCAGGGAGGCATGAGACAACAAGATGCTTGCATCCTGTTGCCACTCCCTTGCACCCGGTACCAGTAGCCCTCCACCTTTGTAAGGAGGTTGCACAATCCATCATTGCCTATAGCCCACAATGGACCTTTCCTCCAGAAATCCGTCCAATCCCCTCTTAAAGGCATCAAGACCAGATGCCATCACCACCTCCTGTGGCAAAGAGTTCCACAGATTAACTACCCGCTGGGTAAAAAAGTACTTCCTTTCATCTGTTTTAACTCTCCCAACCCTCAGTTTTAGCAGATGCCCCCTGGTTCTGGTGTTTTGAGAGAGGGAAAAGAACATCCCTTTATCGACTCTATCCCTTCCATGCATAATTTTGTATGTCTCAATCATGTCCCCCCTCAGGCGCCTTTTTTCTAGACTGAAGAGACTTTGGCCACTGTACACAGTCTAGGATGCATCTGTGTTTCAGTAGGGAAGGATTGAGAGGATGACTCCACTGAGACTGAAAGGTCTGAAAGGATCTTACCAAGGCCTGCAAATTAATTTGTTTCCTGCTGCTCAACTTCACTGTCAGACTTTTTTTGTTTTTGTAAAGCAATTTAAATGTGCCTATCGGGGAATAAACGAAATGTTATGGTTCAAACAATAAAGTCCCACAGCTTGACAGTCCACAGCAAAAATTTCTTGATTAATGCTTTGCCTTTGAAAAGTAAAATAAAATCATTACCTAGCACAGTCTTGGACAGCATGATTAAAGGTGGAGGAACTGAGAACAGGAGTTTGTAAATGGTTTCTAAGGCCATCTTCTTGTGAAAACTCACCCCCAATCACACTGCTTCCAGAATCATGTATGGTTTTTTACCTACATGGTTGGGCTTGTTTGCATTTTTAAGGGCTAAGCTAGATGTGATGGAGTGCAGTCAGGTTTATTTGTTCATGCAGCTGCCCTCTTTGCATATAAGTGGGGTAGAAGTAGACTTATTCACATGTGCCTAACATAACACAAAGTGTCAACCCAGTGTGTCACAGCTGCGAAGAAGGTCAACTCCAGGCTTGGGATAATTAAAAAAGGGGTTGAGAATAAAACGGCCAATATTATTATGGCACTGTACAAATCGATGGTAAGGCCACATCTGGAGTACTGCGTACAGTTCTGGTTGCCACATCTCAAAAAGGACACAGTGAAGCTGGAAAAGGTGTAAAAGAGAGCAACAAAAATTATTACTGAGCTGGGGCACCTTCCTTATGATGACAGGCTACAGTGTTTGGGGCTCTTCTGTCCAGAAAAAAAGGTGCCCGGGTGTGGGGGGGAACATGATTGAGACATACAAAATTTTGCATGGGATAGACAGAGGGATCTTGTATTCCCTCTCTCACAACACCAGGGGAACACCAAAGCATTGATTAATGCTTTGTCTTTGAAGAGTAAAATAAAATCATTACCTAAGCACAGCACTTAAATAGAGTGCTGGAAGATAAAAGAAAATACTTTTTTAGCCAGTGGGTAATTAACCTGTGGAACTCTTTGCCACAGGAGATGATGATGGTATCTGACCTAGGTACCTTTAAAAGGGGATTTGACAGATTTCTGGAGGAAAAGTCAGTAGCCTACAGGCCATAATAGGTGGTAACCTCTTTACTTTAAAAGTAGGCTACCTTGCAATGTCAGATGCAGGGGAGTGGCAACAGGATGCAAACATCTTGTTGTCTTGTGTGCTCCCTGAGGCATCTGGTGGGCCACTATGAAATAAAAGAAGCTGGACTGCATGGGCCTTGCCCTGGTCCAACTGGGCTCGTCTTAAGTTCTTAAGGTGAAGACAACAGCACCATTCTCCCTTGACTTCACTCCTCTGCTTCAGGCAGTTAACTGCCAGCCTGACTCTAGTACCCGTAATGATCCAGTTCAGGGAGACAAGTCCTTCAGGTAATGAAATAAAGGGTGTATGTCTGTATTTCAGCTCCTCTTCCCCACCCCCACATTTCGTGGTAAAATAGAGGAACCCACCCACGTCATGTGTGAACAGGGCAGACAAAGGAATAAACCAAAGTGACTGAACCCATCACAGCCAGTCTGGTCCTTGACATAGGATTGCGGAAGAGCTCCTTTCCAAGTGGACTTTTGCAGTGTAGGTATTGCTGCTTCTTCCTGGGCTTCGGTGCCAATGAGGATCTGAGGTCCTATGGAAGGATTCCACAGCACAGCTCCTCCCCTAAGTCAGTATCACCTGTCCCGGGATCCTGGAGCTTCCAGTGTTGCCAAGCAGTATAGGCAGGAGCCATGCTACCATGACTTCTAGATCAGAAAGAGTAATGTTGGAAGGAGCCCCCGAAGGGTGGCTGTTTCGTGTGCTACGCAAACACGTGTGACTGTTTCTATACAGGCCCAGGAGTGCTTGGGGGAGGGGCTACTGCAGAGGGTATGGCAACCTTTTCGCCTGAGATCTTGGAAGATGGCATGAGCCAGGGTCCAGAGTGCAAGAGTGTTTGGACCTAGAATCCAATGGCCCTTTGCTATACAGTAAGCCTCTCTGCTTCAGCTTCCTATATGCAAAACCTAAATTATAACTGTTTTCCAGAGTTGTTGAGGAAGAGTGTGGCTTATTGAATGAAACATTTTCATTGGAAATGTTTCACAATGAAACATTTTTAATAACTTAGGCTTCAATAATTATCTTACCTTCTCTATTCCTCTTGCCTAGGGCAGAAACATGAACTTACTGGACCTTCCGGATGGGATTTAATTTCACTCCCTATCACTTCCTATCTGTATACTCTTATGTTGTTCATGGCACCAGAGCAGCGGTAATAAAAAGGCTGCCCCTTTTCCCAATGCAGCCATCGGAGTACACCCTTCCAACAAGCTCCCTGGGGTGCCTCTTTTCAAGAGCTCCCCAAAGTGGCAAAATCTGATTCTAGAACTCCTTTGCACAGTAGCACAGGTGTGCAAGTGTTTGTGGCAGTAAACACATACAGTACAACGGAGAGAAACATTTCTCCAAGTACTTGAGGGGAAGCAGTGAATTTCAACAGTGACTGACTCTGGGTTCCCTGGTACGTGCTTGACTGTGTGCTTGGAGTTGCACGCTCCCCGTCAAGCTGTCCGTGCTTGCCACAGCAAATGTGGCGTACCCCCCCCCCACGGTGTTCTGCAAAGCGGCTTACCCTGCAGGACACTTGCGGTGAGTCAGCTCCTTGTTATGTGCTATTTCCATCATTTTTATTGAACCGCAGTCAACCGAACAGAATCTACTGTTAAAAATTGGAGTAGCCTTCGAGGACCCCTCTGGGTAATGTACTGCAGTGCTCTTGCCTAGAGGTAATAAAGGCATGCATAACCAAAGGCACTTTTGGGGGTGGGAATACAACTTTGAATGTTGAAGGCTGAAGTCCTGATCACAGTGGTGTGGAAGAAGTGTTCAGTGAAATCACTGGGACTTTACTTCCAAGCAAATGAATTAAGGCTTGAATTGGCTGTGTGTAGTGATTCCTGTTCTCTCTCTTGCTCTCAAATTATTGGTGTCATGAGGCTGTTTAGTTTCTTACCTAAGAGAGATCCAACTTTCTTTAAAAGTGCTGAGCAAAGCATGCGTTCTGCCATGCTCTTTCATGGCAACCTGACAAGCCGCCGTGTGTCTGCTGAGATGCAACAAAAGTATTTCTGTTAACGTCCACAGCTGACTCCTGAGTTTACTCAGCACTTGAACAATAAGATCAAGGAGCTTCTCCAGCAGATGGAAAGGGGCCTGAAATCTGCTGACCCCAGGGATTGTACTGGCTACACAGGATGGGCAGGTAGGATGGTGGCTGCTGCAGAGATATGTGACTTAAATGTTTGTACCCTTCAGAGAAAATGTGTGTGTTAGACAACAGAGGCCTAGAGTGTGGTTGGAAGGTACATGATCCTGTTGTGTTACAATTGAGCTCAGTGTCTGGGCTGGTAAAGCAATTGGAACCTTATGTAAGTGATCATAGAAGGAAGGGATACAATTTTAACATTTTAAAAGCCTTTCTCTCTTATTGACATGATGCAAACCTGAAATGTCATTGATACAGAGGCTTTGTAATGAGAAAATATGCGTGCAACTGAACCAAAAATCTATTCCCCTCTTATCCATCTTAACCTGCTTCCTCCTCTTCCGCTGTTGCCATCTTGTGCATTTGATTTTTAGATCATAAGCTTCTTGGGCCAAGGTGGCACATTGTCACTTCATAAACTGGCATGCAGCTTGGTGTATATTCGTAAGAGTCATTTTAGTTTAATAGAGACCTGCTGAATGACAGTGCACTACAAGCTGAACTTAAGGGGAAAAAAAGAATTGAGTGTTTCTTTAAAAATCTGATTACAACCCAGAGGTGCTATTTAGCTTATTGCCTGAGGTGAGTTTGCCCTCAAGAAACAAGGGTGTTTTTTTAGAACTTCAAAGCAAGGACAGACTGGCTTCAGGCTTGTGTAACCTACTTCTTTAAACTACAATCTCTCTGGACAAGTAATGTTGTAAAGTGTGTACTCAGGATATCTTAATAGTTAAGGCATAACTAATCTGCACTGATTGAACTTTTTGTTGAAGACTTTAAGAAACATGATCTTAAATCAAGTTAAGGTCCACATAATTCAGAATTTGCAAGAATCCCAGTAAGGTTTATGACCATAGCTCAGTGGTAGAGCACATATCTTGCATCCAGAAAGTTACAGGTTCAGTTCCCAGGATGCAACAACAAGTCTAGTTGATGGGTGGTGAGTCACCTGCTGGGTGTCCTGTTATCTGGGGTTTCCATATATGGGGTGTGTGTGTGTGTGTGTGTGTGTGTGTGTGTGTGTGTGTGTGTGTGTCATGGAATGAATTCCCTGTGGGTGGATGAATTTATCCCCCTGTACTTTATTTTAACGTGGTGGACATCCACTAAAACTGAGTGACAGAAGACTTGGAACAACAGACAAAATAAAATAGTTCTTTACCTAGTGAGTAAGTAATCTGTGGGACTCCTTGCCATAGGATGTGGTGATGGCACCTGGCCCAGATGCCTTTAAAAGGCAATTGGACAGATTTATGGAGGAAAAGTCCATCACAGGCTACAAGCCATGATAACTAAATGCAGCCTCTGGTTTTTAGAGGTAATCTATCTCTGAATGCCAGGTGCAAGGGAGTGGTAACAGGATACAGTTACCTTGTTGTATTCTCCCTGAGGCAGCTGGTGAGCCACTTGGAGATACAGGAAACTGGACTAGATGGACCCTTGGCAGCGTGGACTAGCAGGGCTCTTCTTATGTTCTTAACTTATGTATGCACACAGTTCTTACTGTGACCATCATCTTGGAGGCAACAGGACGGGGGAAAGAAGGCAATAGGTCTGTGAAGGGGCAGGTTTGGCAGCAGTGGTGGCTGCCAAATTGCAGCCCTATTCCCAGACCCGATCCTGCAGCATATTCCCAGACCCGATCCTGCAGACCCGATCCTGCAGTGAATTCCCTAGTGCAAGTTCAAGTAGCCCCTCCACGCTACAGAGGCTTACCCCTGGGTAAGGGGACAAATGTTCCTTTATCCAGAGGGGACCCCTGCAGCTGCCTTCCCCCTGCAAGATGCAGCAGTTTTGGTGTCACTGCATTGGTGGGGGAGGGAAGACATCTGGGCTGTAATGTTAGTTGCAAAATGAAAGCTAAATCTTCGCACCTGTGTGTTTTCGCTTTTTGATGTTTTTCCTGGCCTTTACACACACACACACACACACACACACACACACACACACACCCAAATGCAGTGAACTCCTTGTTAACACATTTCTTTTTTCGTCTCTAGAAAATATGCCTGGAAATAAAATTTTCTTGCTTGATTTTTTAAAATTATATGTGCATGCCAATTTTTACAAACTAAACAGTTTGCTTAATAAATGAAAATATCTGTATTCAAATCTCAACCCTAGATTCAATTAATCTAATCAAAGTGGCAGCCTGATAGTAATTGAGCAGGTTTGTGTAAAGAAAGAACATTCATACTATGTAGTTTATCTTGGCAACACTTGAATTGGATTAAGGCAGGATGCAGACATGGTGGAGGGAGTGTGTGTGTGTGTGTGTGTGTGTGTGTGTGTGTGTGTGTGTTTGCTTCCAAGTGTAAATACCTGGTTTAAGAAAATTTCTATAAGCATCAGTGCACCCTATGGTGAGGAGGAGAAACTGCTTGGCCACCAGAGAGGCAGAATTTACCTTCAGACCGTTTGTACTGGGCAAAGAAATGTCTCAGTGCTGCTTGTTCGTTCTTTTCTCCTCGTGGGTTCCGAACTTTACAAGCTTGTCTAACATGATTGGAATGGAGAAAGAGCCCCTGAAGGATTTCCTCTGGGTCACAGCCAGAGAAACAGAATGTGCTGATATTACAGGGCTTGCCTTCCCTCTCCTCTCTTTCCCCACCGCATCTCGTTCCTATCTATTAATTTATTCAGTGTCGTTTCAGGTTGGAAGAAATTAATCCTCCAAGGCAATAGCATTCTATCTTAATAGCTGCTGTAGGAAAGGCTTGTTGAGTATCTCCTCATGTAGATAATTTCCTGCCCATCTGAAATCAATTGGTGTTCAGGTGGCAGCTAATAAGATACATGGGAAGCGAATGGCCACCCTTCCTTTCCTCACAGTAACTGGCTGATGAGTGGTAACCATATGCTGGTGCTGGATTTCTGAATCCTCTTTTCCCTCTGATTGAGGAGCCAGTCATGAAGCCGGGGAAGAGGCTTTCAGGGGTGTGAGGAGAGTGGGGGCAAGACAGAATTGGGGAGGGGAGGAGCAGCCCCAGGAGTGGGGTGGAATTGGCGGAAGCTCTTGCCGCCATATCCTGAACCCCTGTGTCAGGCATCGAAGCCTGACATGGGATTGCTCCAATTTCTGCTGACAGACTAGCCGGTGAGTTCCTCCTGCCCAGGAGCCCAACACCCAGTAGCCCAACTGGCTACTGTGTTAACTGTGTTACACCAGAAGTTGTTTTTCAAAAAAATAAAATAACCCATTTTGATAGCAAAAACCTGCCTTGACTGATATTTTGTTAGTTTTATGTGATGGTTAGAAATTATTGAACTTGGTATTGGAGGGATAACGTGAAGGTTAGCTTTAAGGGAACAACCTAAATATTTGCATACTTTTTCAGCTGCCGCAATGAGATTGCAGGTGGCAAATCCTATTTGCATGTTAAAGTGTCTTATTTTAAGTATATATATTTTTATCACTTGCACATTTTTTCCAATATATTTTGATTTTGTGTCTGTGTGTTCAGATTCGTTTGTCTGTTCCTTTTGTGTGGGTTCCATTTGGTTGAATGAACCACTGTACATTTGGATAAGCCTTCAGTGACGTTACTGTTGGGAACACCCAGTGCAGTTCCTTCTCTCTGCATGGTACGCTGTTCTGTGCCAACACACATTAGGACTAAACCAGACACAATTAAATATTCACACATTACCAGGATCAGCATGCATGTGCAGCATGCTGAATCCACTGCTGGATCATTAAAAACTTATTTGAAAGAGAAGCTTTCTAGCCTTTGTGCTTATGAAGAAAAAAGCCACAATGGTGAAAAAGGGGAAAGTCTGAGAGAAGTTCCACTTTCCACAGATCACCGACCTTTGCAAAGATTTCTGTTCCACTGCCCCCCAACACACGCACATCCTCCCTCTGTTTTTTTCCCCATGAATCTCATTCCCCTTCTCAAATCACTGTCCATAATCTTTATTTGGAAATTTGCAATATATTTTTTTTTCTTGATTTTGCAAAAGGAAAGTAAAACCTAACTTGCCAGTGTGGGATTTTCATCTACCATGGTGCGGTTCTTGGTCACCTCTTGGTCTTTACAGGAGGTTAGGTCAGTATTATCTCCATGTAATGCTCTTTGTTACTGGTCAAATGACCTCCTCTGGCACGTGCTCCCAAAATACAGAGCGCAGGACGTAAGGTGTATTTGGCGTTACAGCTCCATTCTGCCTGAAGGGGCAGCTGAAAGCATCCGAGGAAGAAAATGCCCACTTATCACAGTGTCCTTTCCTTGTCTTAAACCATTAGCAGGTGCAGTCACAGTGTTGCCATGGTATTCTTACTGGCCCAGAAAAAACACTTGGTGATTACTGCGAAGAAGCTGATTACATGTGCCCAGCATAAGTTTAATGCTACCTGGGCAAGTAAGCATCAGGCAGCCCAATCCTAACCCACATTAGAACAGGCAGGCTGGCTGGCCTGCACTGTATCTAGTGCAGGTTAGGAGGTGGCTGGAGTTCACCTTGGGGTAAGAGGATATAAGCCCCAGGCACCCCTACAGGGCGTCTCAGATCTGCACCAGGGAAATAGCTGGTGCAAGTCCAAACTGGTACGAATCCGATTGGCCTGGTTCAGAGTCGACCGGGCCCAGAATCCTTTCTCCACCTCCCTCCCTCCCTCCTCCGGGCTGGCCTGCCCTCCCCTCTCCCTCATGCTGCTTTCCCTCCCCCTGCCCTTCCCAACCCCCAGGCTGGCTGCAGTTGCCCAGCACTTCTCCACTCCTTGGCGGCCTCCATGAACTGGTACTTGCTCTGCTTGCTCTGGCCCAGCAGCCTCACAAAGTTGCACGTACATGCCTTATGGCACACTTGCAACACTCCTGGGTCGGCACAAGGGACATGTGATGGTCCATCGGCTTTCAGGATTGCGCCCCAACTGATTGTATTCTGGTGTAGGTGGACATCACCATGTTACGATATCCGTCTTGAGACCTATACAATGCTTTTTTACAGAATCTGTGTTTAAGTCCTGTAAAGATAGTTGATTTCAATATATAGCTTTCTCTCTTTAAAAATAGTTTCAGGTAGACACCTTTACAGACATGACTGATGGTAGCATACTTCTGGGCTGCCGCCATTGAAAAAACCAACACTGAGACTGCCTAGAGAGCAGACAAGGTTATTAACTTTAGCAGGAAATGGAAATTTGCCCTTAATATACATGCAGAATTGAATTGTCTGTAGTCTGAAGCTTTGGAGATTACCCATGCAAAATGAGAAAATGATCTAAATTTAAAACTATCCCCAGTACAATAGAAAGCAATTTTGAAGGCTGCTGTTTTTTCTTTTTTTTTTACTGCCTGAAATCTGCCAACGTTGGCTCCATTAATTTAGGCTTAAACACAGACCTATGTCGACTCAGAAATGGTTAATGAGATGGAAAGTGGCACTGTAAAGGATAAAATGAGAATTTCTGGAAATGATGCAGGCCACTAGGTCCTATGATATTCTTTGAAGATGCCCGCACACCACTTCAGCCCTTCAGTGATGTCTTTGGACTAGGCAATTTTTAGGGAAGAGAATCTCTCTACTGTGACAGATGTTTTGAATAAGGCCGTGCTGATGTCTTCATAATTGTGTGGGCCATATGCTCCAGCTGTCCGTATTTCCTGTCATCTACTGAAATTCTTTTTTGATTTTTTTAAAAAAAGCTTTTATTTAGGCATGTCTTTAAAAAAAACAGTTAAAATGAGTTGACCTGTTAAGATGGTCTGCCTCTGGAGACAGGCAAATCCAAATGGTTCTTGGAGGGCTCTATGGGAATAATGGCTACTTTGGCTTCGATTCTGTCAATGCTTTGACAAAATTCTGAAACGGCGAGATGACCTGGACAATAGATATAATAACTCTAGAACACCCTCTGTACAACTTCAACGCTGGTAATCGCCCAGTTGGCTTGCCCAGGACTCCAGAATACTTTGGGTCATGAAGCAGTTGGGACCACGGTTAGAGCAACTAAGGAGGAACATTCATGACAAATCTAACCAAATGCTGGCAAGAGCCTATTCTATGGCAGTGACAGTGGTGGAAAAAAATGCAACTTCAGCACCATTGTATCTGCTCAGTCATCCAGGTTGTTCCAAGTAGTTCTGAGACAACATGAAGATCTCCTGAGTGTCTAGACCAGAGTTTTTCAACCAGTTGTACTACTGATGGTCATTGAGATAGTGTCCAGTGGTACACACTGGACCCTCATCCATGCCCGGCGACATCTGCAGTGCAGTGAAACAAGCAGCAGTAGGAGGTTTGGCTTGGCAGGCCAAGTTCCAACATAGGCTTTTTGTGTGCTCAGAAAAGCCCTCCTGTCCACACTGAGCCTCTTCCTAGTGTTTGTTGCATTGCTTCTGGCCTCCCAAGCCGGAAGTAACTGATGATGACATCATTGCCAGTTACTTCCAGTGGTACTTCCAATAGGAGGCCCAAACAAAGTGGTGCAGTGGTGGTCAAATAGTGATAAATTCTGGTCTAGACATTTCTGATGCGCATTGTAATCTTTTTGCAAAACAAAATTGCACACTGTTGTTCCAGTCTTACCTCCCCCTAAATAGAGTTTCAAGCCAAGGATCTTCAGAAATTACTTGTCCTATTTTTAGGGGTGCATTTCCATCTGTGATGCCTGAGGATGTCCTCAAAACCCTTGGAACTTGAAGCTAGCCACATGTATCCTGTAATAGACATACTGCATGTTCAACTCCCAACTAAATACTGACCAAAGTCCTTCAGAACCCACTCTTAGTGTTGCTAAACTTACATTCAGTGTGTAAATAACAAAAGGAACTTGGCTCTTCCTATTCCTAACTGCTCTGGTTTGACTGCTGTTAAACACATGGTGCAAACAAGGATTCTTGCCTGAAAACTCTCCAGAAATGCTCTGCTAGAAAGTATTATCATTTATAATATATTTAGCACTTTGATAATTTCCTTTGTACCGAATGACAATGTTTAGAATTTATGTAGCACTTCTGGACTGTTCAAAACGCTCCAGATACATTGTTTTTTGCAATCCCATTCTGTAAGGTACGTCAGTATCTTTTTGAATGATGGTTGCAGATCTGAACCTGAGAGCTTGCTTAAGAACACCTGGTGAGCTCATGGCAGGTGAGACATTTGAACTTAGGACATCCTGATACATAGCTCGGTCCCTTGGCCCTACACCAACTGTATCTATAGGCCTTGCTTTTTTAATCTTGCTACACTTTTGTGGGCAAGATAATTTTTTTTTCCCATTCTGCAGATGGAGACCTGGGACGAAAGCGTGATTTGACCAAGGCCATTCTGCTCAGTTATTTTCTGTACAGTCTCCACAAGGATTTTATGGATGTGTTACAATGAATGTCAGAATTGCAGTGACTGTGGGCATTCATGAGGGAATTATGCAAAAAGACACATCTGTTTTTCAGGAACACATCTGTGAAAGTTGACAGTCACGCTGCTGAACATTGACATTCACCTAAATGCATCTCTGTATTTTTCAGACATTCGCTTGATAGGCTGGAATTGTCAGCAGTTTCAACGTTTCTGACTTTCAGTTCAACATAGTTGCCGAAATAATTAAGTGTCAAAATATGCAACTTCATGGGGAATTGATTTGGATAATCTACCCTTTCTAAACCTCTTTGCAGGCATTGCTTTGCTATACTTACATCTGTATGATGTTTATGGAGACCCAGCCTACCTTCAGATGGCTCAGGAGTATGTGAAGAAGAGCCTTAATTGCCTGACAAAACGGTCCATCACCTTCTTGTGTGGCGATGCTGGGCCGCTAGCAGTGGCTGCTGTTGTGTATCACAAGCAACATAATGATAAACAAGCAGAAGACTGCATCACCCGGTAATGATAACAGTGTACATATGTGTGTATGTGGGTGGGTGGGGGGCATTTGTGCTGTTTTATCAACCCGGGCTACATCTGGCAGTCAAATATTTAAATTGAGGGCCATGTGAAGTGGTACAGTGGGTAACAAATGTTAATAAATTCTGGTCTAGACCATGCCTGCTTACTTGGGAGCTCCACTGAATACAGTGGACGTAGTTCTCAGTCAACAATATACAATTGAGCTCTTAGGCTTTTTATTTATTGAAGCAGGGGCGTCAATTTGCCCCGAACATTGGGGGGGGGTTAGTGGCCACGCCCCCTGACATAGCCACGTCTGACGTGGCCATGCCCCCCAACTTAGCCATGTCCGACGTGGCCACGCCCCCATGTTCGGTGCTGGACCGGGAGCTCACCTGTTCACTGGAGCGGTCAGGCGCGCTTCGGCCTGATCTCTCCGACGAACAGACGTGCTCTCGGCCCAGCGCCGAACATGGGGGTTCCGCGATGACAGGCAGCCCTTTCCAAGCCCAGACCGTGGCGAGCGAGCCAGCCTCGATGGCCACGATCCGGGCTTGGAAGGGTCTGCCTGTCATCGCGGAACCCCCATGTTCGCTCAAACGAACAGGCGCATTCCCGGTCCAGCGCCGAACATGGCGGGTGCTGTGATGACAGGCAGCCCCTACCTAATCCGGATTGTGGCGATCGAGGCTGGGCTTGGAAGGGTCTGCCTTGCATCACAGTACCCGTGTTCGGCTCTGGGCTGGGAGTGCATCTGTTCAGGAGCCGGCGAAGCGTGTGGTTTTCTCCCGCTGCCAGTCGGGCAAAACTGCCCGATCTGTGGTGGTGGGAACACGTGAGCCATCCCAGCTCTGGGAGCCGGCGAAGCGCGTAGTTTTCCCCCACCGCTGCTGGGGTAAAACTGCCCAATCTGCGGCAGGGGGAACACGCTCGTGTCCTTCCCGGAAATGACAGGGAGGCTGGGAAGCGGGAAAGTCTCTGGGTAGCCGGCCGGCCAATCAGTAGGCAGGAGGGGAGGAACCATTGGGAGCAGCCGCATCCCATTGGCTCTCCCTGCCGCTACTCTCGCTTGGCTCCGCTCTTTGGAGGGGTGGGGGGCGGCCAGGT
Source organism: Lerista edwardsae (assembly GCA_029204185.1). Taxonomy (NCBI): domain Eukaryota; kingdom Metazoa; phylum Chordata; class Lepidosauria; order Squamata; family Scincidae; genus Lerista; species Lerista edwardsae. Next base: position 16,875,990 of record JAJKFI010000015.1, on the reverse strand, counting down.
ATTGGAAGGGTTCAGCCACCCCGAAAAAATATTGGGGTGGCAGATGGCCAACGTGCCACACCCAAGTTAGCGCTACTGATTTGAAGGATTTATAGCCTTCCTTTCCCATGCCAAAGCAAATGCCCAAGGGGGCTTACATGGGCAGGCTATTCTAAACCACCATTTACAAATATACAGTATTCTGTGATTCACCGAATTCTCAGTCCCAGATGTAGCATTCACAGTGTGGAAATGTGCCTTAATACTAGAAATTATACATGAGTCCTAGTAAGTGCTGTTACATTTTCTGGAAAAGTTGGTCAAAGTGGCCAATTCCATAAATGCACAACTATTCTTAGGAAAGAGGTTCCTTTCAGCTTATGTTTAAGCCATATGGTACTATAGATTGACCAAACTACTCTGCCCTAAGACGGCAGGCATTTTAGTACATTTTTATAATTCTTTTGTTTTAAATATTAATTTTGATTAGCTGTCCGTTAGTTCCAAGGTACCTATTGCCATGATTCTCATCTTCCATGACTGCTCCTATATCTATGGTGCCTCTATTTTGGATGTGATTCAGTGAGGCTTTAGATATCTTGTTTAACTTGTATAGCTGTGATGATGACACTTATGTGAACCATAAACACCTAAAGAAGAACCTTGGTGAGCTGCACAAATCTCTGGGCCACTGTTCTGCATGCAGAGTTGCTGCACACCCCCATTTCATTTTATTAGAGCTTGCATAGAAACCATTTATATGAATAGAAGTTAAGTAGGAGCACTACTTTGTGGATTGTGCTCCTAATGTCTGCAGTGTATAACTAAGGTTCATTTTGTAACTTTCAGAAAACTATTTTAAAGTTTCTGTTGTCCGTTGTATTGTAAATCACCTTTATGCGTTTTATTTTTATTTCCTGCTTGTATTGTTGTTCATGTGTGTTTAGGTATTTGCTGTTGTGTACTGATCTGGTTTTTGGGCAGTCTTTCCAGCTTATTCTCCCAGGCTCCAACTGTAGAAATATATTCAATTTGTCACAAAGAGATAACTGAGCATCAGAGGGCAATTTGCGTATCTTCCCCCTGTTGAGAATCTCTAGCTTTTATTTTTTTTAAAAAAAAAATGTGTCCAGTATCATTGGAGACAAGCACATTGTCCATTTTAAGAATATTCACATTGACACAATCCTTCTCTTTGTTTCATTTTGGAATTCTTTCTTTGTTCTTTGTACACTTAACCTCTGTTGTATTATAGAGTAGGAATTCAGTTTAAGCTTATGCTGCCACCTGATGGGGAAGTGAGAGTACAGCATCAAGATCGTGAATCCTGATTGTTGAAAAGGGGCAGTGCTGAAAAGAGGCAGACTTGCTGAGACCTAAATCCGCCCTGGCTGACCCTCATCACATATGCTCTTTAAACCTCCAGGGAAGGAGAAATGACTGACCAATTTGATCTGTTTGGTTTGACATGTTTTCCTGATATCCCTCCTAAACACATTTTACCGATCATGAATCTAGATCTTCTTCTACAGTGGTATTAGTCTCCACAGTAACAGTTTGAAAACTCCTATCAAGCCCAAACTTAATTGCTTTTTCTCTAATTAAATTATGTCCAGTTTGCTTTATCCCGGTGGTTCTCAAACTGTGGGTCCAGGATCCACCAGAGGATTGTGACCCAATTTTTATTGGGTCATGAAACTGACAGGGTAAACTAGGCTGTGTGCATCAAGTGTTAAACAATCTGCTGCTTGAGATGTGGGGGGGGGACTGCTGCCCAATCACCATTATAGCCATATCCCTTCGAATTTATAAATCAGGCAGCAGCCTGAGCTTCTAAAGGCTTTCGGAGTCACTGTTCTATCTTTCCCTACATATTCTGTGAGTTTCCAAGCACTTGATTGTCTCTTTGAATCTTTTTAACATGATTCAAAACTTAAATTGAGCCCCCAACCAGTGGCAAATACAGTGGCAATTATTGCATACATCTCGCATCCTCCATATAATCCTTTTGTGTTGTACAATCTAAGAGGATATTATTTGACACCTCCTTTTTTTCTCTCTTTCATTGATATTGAGCCTTTCTTTTCACAGCACAATATTTTACATTTGTCTTTATGGAACTTCATTTTATTTACCCAGATGTGCTGAAACACCAGGTTACAAATGAATGAGCAATTCATCCTTCACTGGTTTCTTCTCTTGATTATTCAGTCACTGGGACTGACTAAGCAGTCAGTGGGGAGGCACATCAGGGGCCTGCCTGAAAAATAACTTGCTCTTTTGTTTTGTTTTGGCCAGTTCTATACAAGTTCTATATTTTTGTTTGTCATCTTCGTATCTATCCTAGTTGTTCAAATAGCTGTGACTATAACTAAGGGTGCAATCCTAACCTGGAGTTAGGCTGGCACAGTTAAGCCAGCAAAGTTTAGCCAGCACAAGGGCCACCATAAAGCACATTTGGACCACTCTTGGAGTCAGAGAGAATGGCGCATGTCTATGTGCAGGCCTCTCTGACCAAGTTCAAACATACTTTATGGTGGCCATTGTGCCGGCCAAACTTTGCTGGCCTAACTCTGCTGGCCTAACTGCCGGGCTCCAGTTGGGTTTGGAGGTTTTTTGAGGACCAGGGAGGCTGCTTGTTTTTCTGCCCTTAGTTTGTGGTTCCTGGAAGCCACACAGTGTTTTCCCAGGCCTCAAAACGCCATATAAAGGCATAAAAAGGCATAAAAATGCCATATAAAGGCATAAAAATGCAACTTCCAGTTTCCTGAGGAAACTGGAAGTTGCATCTTTTCACGGGCATTCTGAGGGACAGTGATGTCACATGCAACCTCCCCAGCCCTTAGAAGTGACTCAGAAATGAACAGAACCCCCACAGATAACAAGGGCTCTCTGTACTATGCCCAAGACATTATTCAGATATGTTCTGTATTAGTCCTTATACTACCAGAAAATTAGATGGCTGAGTGCTTATCAGTCCATACATGAAATGGATCCCAACAAGGTAGTAGTTTTTCACACTGGGCCAGGCTCCCCAAGTTGAAAATTTTGTAAATTTAAATAAAATGGAAATGGGCAGGGGTATCGAGAGGTTCGCAGATTGTCGACGTTAGACCAAAATAACCTGATGTGAACTGCGCAGGCTCACTGACCCCCAGGAACCACAGAATGTCATTTCAGTGGGGGGGCAGCATAGGAGGGCAGGGGAAAGGGAATTTGGCATTAGGGTAGGGGGATGCAGTATTTTGTAGCAAATCCCATTTCTTCCATACTATTTATCATCACTTTCCTCAGTACAAGGAAATTTTACTCCAGCTGCAGTCTGGCACTCTAGTGTTTTAGCTGTAAACAATAGCATCAGACATTCAGGCATGTAGGGAAGTGGGCCCTGCAACAAACTGGCTCAAGCTGAGGTGATGCATCTGCCTACCGCCTCCATTGCCATCATTTCTGTTCACACATTCCCCAGGCTGGTAGAAATGTATGGAGAGCAGAGTGGGATTGCTGGTTCCTGAACACATACTTCCTGCCAGCCTGGGGAGCAAGCAGGAAGTAGAGGCAGCTCTTGCTTAGCCGCTCTGAGCCAGGCTGAAATGTGGCTCTGAGATGTGGCTGAGGAAGTACTTGGGCAATGCTCCTCCTGTCAGTCCACCATATGAGACACTCACTTCTGCCCACCTCCTGGTTGGGCTGGTCCTGGTGGCATAGCCACCCCGGCCTCTGAAAAGAAGCACTCCTGTCAAGGCTCCAATGAGCTTGGAACAGGAGCTTTGAAGTGCTGCTCTTCTGGCTTCGCTAGGGGGAGGCCGGAGTTGAGGGGAGGATGGGAAAAAAGGACATCTGTTTTTCCTTTCCCGCTATCTTGAGTGTTTTCCCTGCTGTGGTACACAGTGCTAGATAATCAAGTTTGGAACTCGATATCAGCCCAAACCCAATTCTGTCGCTGTTCAGCCTGAACATGGACAGTGGGATGAGCCAAAGGTGGCATCTTTCTTTTTCTCCTGAAATGCCACTGCACAGTGAAGGTGGGAGGCAGGCAAAGGCTCCAGTGGTGGCTGAATCGAGCCAACGCTGCCCAGTGCCCAGCCTCTCATCTGCTTCTAAAGCGGAGCGGAGAGCAGGCGGCCCCAGGAGCATTGGGAGGGGGGTTGCAAGGCTGAAGTGCCAAACGGGGAGTCATTTTTCCACTCCACCCTGGGGGCATTTGCCCCCGCCCTCCCCCCAGCACGCTACTGGCCCCACTGATAGACCCTTGACCATCTGAGTTTTTTGTTACTATACTGTGTATGATGATAAAGGATAAGCTTCATAAACATATCTTGTCCTTCTCTGGGTTGATTCTGTGTCCTTTTTGGATTGTGGCGTATTGTCAGCATTGCCTCAAATTTTGCTGGAACAGCACCAAAAAAGGCAAAAATGAAAGTGCTGAGATCCGATTGTCATGCCTGAAGCAATGATTATTGTTTCTGGAGAAGGGCAGGGAGAGTATTCTCCTCTGCATCCTGCTTACAATCTCATTGTGAAGGTCACCTACCCTTTTTGGAATGGCCATGCATCATTTGCATCTTGAGTGATTGGGCTACGGAGAAGGGGAGTTAGCGTTGTCAATCACAGTTAATGCTGCAGAAGTAGCCCCGGTCTTGCGCAATATTAATAGTTTGAAAAATGACAGGAGAATTTATTTTATTTTTTTGGACTGTGGTGCTTATATGTCCAAATCTCGTCAGCTTGCTGTGGATATCAAGAGGTATGGAGATGGCTAAAGTTAGACCAATTTGCTGTTGGTGATACCACACTAAGAACGTAAGAGCCCTGCTGGATCAGACCAAAGGCACGTCTATACCAGCTTTCTGTATCTCACAGTGGCCCACCAAATGCTGGGAGAACAGAAGACAACATGGTTCCTGCATCCTGTTGCCACTCCCTTGCACCTGGCATTCAGAGAGAGGCTAATTTCTGCTTGATGTCTGAAATTAATTAATGCACACAAAATTTTGGTTGCATTAATTTTATGTGCAGGTTGCTAAATGGCTATTGTACATTTTATTGCTTCAGTTTCTTCAGAGATCTCTTCGACACATATTTGATGTTTTAAACCTTTTTGTTCACTACTACATTTAAAATAATATTAATAATGTGCCTGAAAACAAGGAGAAAGATAGAATGAAAACATTTTAAAATAACCAGTTGGGGAGAAGTAACCTTTTGAGAAGGCAAGGATGGAATTCCATACCTATGTGAATAGGTTCTTCAGTTAGGCTATTGCCTGTAAATTTATAAACTTGCATGCCAAGGAATATGTTAAAAAATTTTTAAAAAGCTGCAGAAGTCTCATATAAATGTGTGTGTGTTTTTTCCAAGCTTGCTCCACCTGCCCAAACTTGATCCACGAGTCCCTGATGAGATGCTGTACGGACGTATGGGGTATCTGTATGCTTTACTGTTTGTGAACAAACAATTTGGAAGTGAAAAGATCCACCAAAATCACATCCAACAGGTATGGTGCCCGTTTCTTTTTGTGCTCTAAACTAACATGGTATCCGTCCTTGCTGCCTTCTGGCTTCCAACATAGCATGGCCTTGAGATCACGCTTCATGTATGTGTGTGAAATGAGCGCATCAGTCAGAAAGCCGGAGGTAGAGTGTGGTGGGGCAAGTGTCTGGAGGGGGTGGGACGGGGGTGTAGGGTAGCCAGTGAGGGGAATCCACCTTGTCACCTAACCTGTGCAAGTTTGGCCTGGACATTTTAGTCTTATTTTAAAGACTAGATTTTAGTCATAAAACTTATCCTGAAAACCACATTGATCCAGGTTTTCAGGATAAATTTCAAGACTAATTTTTTTTTACTTATACACAATTATGTCGTAATTTATTTGCTGTCCTCTTGTACAGGTCTGTGAGGCAGTTATAGCGTCTGGTGAGAACCTTTCCAGAAAGCGGAATTTCACCTCTAAGAGTCCACTGATGTTTGAGTGGTATCAAGAGTATTATGTAGGAGCAGCCCATGGTCTAGCAGGGATTTATTATTATCTCATGCAGGTAAGAGACATCCTGTTGAGGAAGCTCCTTCTAATTCATTTGCAGGGTGTGGCTAACTTTATGCCTGACACAGGAAATGCCAAACTCTTCGTTACCATGAATGTGGGACAAATAAGACAATATGGATCCTTGAAACTCTGAATGACTAAATTACAGGGCATTGAATCTGGATTTGAGAGATCAGGATTGAGGCAGTTGATTGATCCTCAAACACCCTGATCTAGAACCATAAAGGGCCTTAAAAGCCAAAATTTGCACTTTGAATTGAGCTCAGAAATGAACCAGCAGCCAATGTAGCCACTGATGCAGAATGGCGTCAAACTGAAAGGTCCTTTCAAGCATGCAGGCAGTCACATTCTGCGCTAATTGCAGTTTCTGAACAATTTTCAAAGGCACATCCACATCCAGCACATTGCAGCCATCTTACCTAGACCTCACTAAGGCATGGGTAACCTTGGCCAGGTCTGAGCGATATTGGTCATCCCATGAATCCCTCCCAATATGATACACCTATACACACACTTCATTTCGGCATTTTTAATGTCTATTATTGACATGCTGCAGAGGTTGAAAAGGTTGGGAAGGACAGTATCTTTCGTGTTTCTAGAATCAGCATGAAAAGTTGGATGGAGCAGTAGTCTCTTCCTGATTTAACAGACTGCCTTCCTGCCTGTCTTTCTGTCTCAGCCTGGCCTTGGCGTGAGCCAGACAAAACTGCAGAATGTGGTCAAGCCGAGCGTGGATTATGTCTGCCAACTGAAGTTCCCTTCGGGCAATTACCCTCCCTGCATTGAAGACAACAGAGACTTGCTTGTTCATTGGTGCCATGGTGCTCCTGGTGTCATCTACATGCTCCTTCAGGCCTATAAGGTAGGTGGCTGTCCAAAAACAGGTGGTAGCTGCTTTAAGGAAACCTATTTAAGTTCTCATCCCTCCCTACAAGGAGGTTGTAATATTTAAATGCAATAACTCCTCCGCCCCCAACTAAAATGGAAATTAGACTTTTACAAATGATTCCCGAAGATGTTCCCGTCATGCCTCCTGAGTGCGGGACATTCTTATTGCTCAGAATTGGCCATGTGTTCCTGTCCTGTGGCGGTTGACTAATGGTGACAGCCAGTTGTGACTTAAATAATGGCAAGGCCCCTTCCATTTATCACTTCAAAAATCTTTGAAGGTAAAATGGCAAAGTCATTGTGTTCTTGTCGAAGTGAGGGGTGGGGGGAGGGAGGCCACTCCTTGACAGAAGATTTAATTAGCAAAAGAATGCCTGCGACTTCTTTGTCCTAACTTGAAATGATACAGGGGCTGCCAGTAACACAGCAGAGCAAAATGCTTCTTGTCTCCACAGGTGTTTGGGGAGCAAAAGTACCTCAGTGATGCCTTGCAGTGCGCTGATGTGATTTGGCAGTGGGGGTTGCTGAAGAAAGGTTATGGGCTGTGTCATGGCACAGCTGGCAATGCATATGCCTTCCTGACTCTCTACAACCTCACAGAAGACATGAAATATCTCTATAGGGCTTGCAAGGTGAGCTTCAGCAAATGGAAACAGGTGTAAACTCGCATTATCCAAACCAGTTTTGCTGAAGGACTGTCTGTGTTAACTCTTAAGTGTTTTGTACTGATTGGGCACTGATTAGTGCATGTGACAAAATTGTTTGAGATCTGTCTTCTGTAGCCAGAAATGGGGGTGCCTGTTTGTTTTGCTAGAGGATTGTTAAAGAGCTCATGGGTTGCAAAATAACTGCCTTGAGACCCATACTCCTTGAGACCCCATACTTGTCTCTATGGGTTTTTCATGTACAGTTAGGGCGCAATTCTAACCTGGACCTAGGCCCCAGGAGTGTCACAGATGCATCATAAAGCATGGTTGGACCACTCTTGTATTTGGGGAGAACACCGCACAGTGCATTTACTGGGAGTTTGTGACGCTCTTGGGCCAGCACAAAGGACTTATGCCAGCCTAACTCCAGGTTAGGATTGCACTCTCAGTCAGACTTGGTGGCAGTTAGATAGGGGTGGAAGGAATTTTCCCAGCCAAACTGACAATTGATAAACATCTTTGAAATATTTTTTTAAATGAAGATGAAAAAAATTAATGTATATAAATAGTGGTGTGCAAGAAATGGTGGTATAGAGAATTGTTACTTTTTTTTCTTGTGCCGGCACTCATCGTAAAATATTTCCTTAACTGTGTCCTCTGTTAGTTTGCAGAATGGTGTTTGAGTTATGGGCAGCATGGATGTCGGACCCCAGACACTCCCTTCTCTCTCTTTGAAGGTAATGCCTGTTCAGCCTTCGCCTCTTTTTAGGGCCCTCCCATTTCCAAATAGCGAGTATATTTACTAATGCTGGAAAAATGAAGTATGTTCAACCACCCCACATCCATCCCCTTATCAAGTCTATCTAGATCTTAAAAGTGTCACAAATGTGTGTCCCAATAAATTGGCTCTAAAGCTGTAGTTGGAAAATCAAATGTCAAGCTAAACCTGTAGAGCCGGTAGGCATGTCACTTCTGGTTAAGGTATGTCTAGCTTCCCTCCATGGTTTGGTTGCCCATTGGCTCTTTCCCAGCCACAGCTGAAGGAGGGGAGAATTGTCATATGTATACGTCGGCCTTAACTGCTGCGCGTATTCTAGGAAGCTCCCCAACCTCAGTACCGTCACCATATTGGGGATGATCATTACTAAGTTATCAATTGGCATTCAGCCCAGAGCTGTGATTATACTGTACTACTCTGCATTTATATAAAACTTTTTAGGAATCCTTTCAACTGCTCTTTGAGTAGGTTAAGTATTATCCTCTACAATATTGCAGGTGGAGGACACTGAATCCAAAAGAAAAGTAGGATTTTTTGTTTGTTTTTAATGACATCCTGGTGAATTCAAGGGCAGAGGTGAAACATGAACCGAAACATCATGGTTCTGTGTTCTAGCCACAGTACTGCAATATGGCATCCTTTAAAAAAAAACTTCCTAGAGTAGTTCAGCCATCCTATATTCATTCAGCCATAGAGATGTTGGCTAAGATTGGACTGTAACTGCTGCTGAACCAGTGGTGTTCCTGCCCTGAGGCAAGACAGAGCAGATGCCATGGGTGCCAAACGGTGGGGGCGCCTGCGAGAGCCCGCGCACCTTCATCTGGGTCTGCGTTCACTGCTCGGGATGCAGATGGGAGCACCTGGCACACACGCTGCCGCAGCTAGAGCAGAATTGCCACAGCCACATCAGCGAGTGCCCAGGCACTCCTGCCTGCTCCCCAGCTCGGGAAGCAGACAGGAGTGCTTGTCAGCTGGTGTGCCTGCTGCTGCAACCCGGACAAAATAGCCCCGGCCCTGGCAATGAGCACCCAGGCACCCCTGGCCACTTCCCGGCTCGGGAGGTGGATGGGAGTGGCTGGTGCTCACGCTGCTGCGGCTCTGGTGATTTTGAAATTATTCGTAATTTTTGAATTATGTCATGATTTTGCTGTGGGCCTCAGTATTTGGCTGCTGAGAAAAGGAAGAGGGTACAGCAGAAGTTCCCAAATTGGCCTGGTAACACCCTGGGACATCGTAACACATTTTCAGGGGTGTCGCGGGACCCACACTGGCCAAACTCCTCAGCAACACAAGGGCAACCTGACACCTGGCGCTCCATGTGGAGGTCTGGAGTGGCAGGCTAATTCTCTGCATAACTGCAGAAGGGCCGACCTACCTGGGCAGTTTTTTGCTACTTTAGAGGGCCCCTCCTTTCCCCCCCCTTTTTTTGTGTGTGTGTGTATCCCAGAAGTGTCACTGAAGTCATCACATCAGTGTCGCATCGCATATTCTTCACTTACGGGCTGGATGAGTTTGGGAACCACTGGGCTACAGTAGCATTGGCCAAACTATGGCCCATAGAACACAGCAGTCGCAGGTTTGGCCACCGCTGGGCTATGGGATTGGCTTTAGTGTTAGGGAAATGACACTATGCCACTTCTGCTACAAATAATTAGCTTCCTGCCTTCTGTCTCCTCAGGAATGGCCGGAACAATATATTTCCTTTCCGACCTGCTGGTACCTTCCAAGGCCAAATTCCCAGCATTTGAACTATGAATGCCATCTCCACAGGTCCTGCAATGAAACCTTTTGCATGTTGCTTCATCTGAACAGGCAGATTAAATGGGTCATCTCTTTGTCACTGTTATTTTTAACGATGGCAGAGCAAAATCTTCAGAGTTAATCGGTATTTTGCATTCTTCAGAGTCTGATCAGCTTTCAAAGTTGCTAGCCTTTTACTTTTGAGCATTGCTTAGGTTTACAAAAGAGGAACCTTTGGCTGTTAAACGTACAGTACATTTGTTTTTTGGAGTATATTTTTTAAAATGCAAAAATGTTGCTATTTATTTATTTGGTTTTGGGGGATAACTTTGGGCTTTTTTCCTTTTTAAATACAGCATCAGTTTTACTAATAGTGAGGACAAGGTGATTGATGGTTTTAGAAGATAAAAAGGATAACATATTTTTTCTGTTCCTCTTCACGTTTCTTTTTAAGTAGCTATGCAGTAGGGAACTTACAGAACTGCTTGCCTATGACATCCCCTAGAAGATTACAAAGGCGAGAGCCATGCCAGGAATGTACCAGCATTCAGTTTGTATCTTTCTGCTTTATAAGTGAGGGTTCTGTTTACTGCTGCTTACTTCGTTAGCTGCCAATGAGCAAGCTTATAACGCTTGAACAGTTTCTTCTATGGATGTTTTAAGTGCTCTGTGTGGTAACCCAAGTTCAGCATATGTGCAGAATATATCAGCATATTCATTTTTCTATCTCCGTTGAACAGATCTGAGTTCCCTATAGGTTGTAGCACAGCAGTGTACTGCAGGAGTGTGTTTGGATGTACATTAAATAAAGGGCTATCTGTCACTCAGAGAGCAATCCTAACCTGGAGTTAGGCCAGCACAGTCAGGCCAGCAAAGTTTGGCTGGCACCAGGGCCACCATAAAGCATGTTTGGACCATTCTTGGAATCAGGAGGATGGTGCACATCTGTGTGCTGGCCTCTCTGACTTCAAGAGTGGTCCAACATACTTTACGGTGGCCCTTATGGCAGTCGAACTTTGCTGGCCTAACTGTCCCTGCCTTACTACAGGTTAGGATTGCACTCTCAGTGTTTGGATAGCATCCTGATGATAACTTGACTTAAGCTGCAGACTTCAACAGTACAATTGAAAGCATCACACTGTGGAAGCCAGGACGCACCAGATATGGAGCTGTGTAAGTGATTAAAAAAAACTAAAATTTAAAACTAAGTTGGCAGCTAACTCCTTTTAGTTGGTTGTTAGAAGAAACTGTTCGTTCTCTTTAATTTAATGGCAGCATAAATGTCTTTAGACTTAATATAAGGGCAGCTAAAAAGACACTCCCAGGACATTGTATCTTTTATGCGGCCATGATAAATGCATTCAGGTGAATTTCTTCATATGCTGTTTGAGGCAGGCATTAAAAATTCACTATGAAAACTTGCTTATGTCACTGACTTTGAAGGAAAGTATTTCAGTACTGATTGCATAGACAATTAATCTAAAGCCTTTGAAACACAGCGAGTCTAATCTGTTTTAGGCTGTATCAAACTTGTAGCAATTAAAGCTGTTTTGGACAAATTTCTGGTTTTGCATTTTTTCTAAACATCAAATCCGTAATGAATAAATGCAAATAGCGCTTTCAATGGCAGAGAATTCTCCAAGCATCTAGAATGAGTGTTGCTATAAATTGAGCCTGCTATATACTGTATTAGCCTCTACTATGCCTTTAAGAGGCCATACCCCAGGGTGAAATAGGAGTCATGCACAAAATGTCAAGGGAGGTTCAAACACTCCCTTCCAGCCCAGTATATATATTAATGGAAAAAAAGGTGAAGTACATATTCATCCACTCTCAGTCAGTTACTGCATCCCATATAGTCCGGTCAATTTAGGGCCGAAAACCACCCAACCTGCAACACCTCTAACAAAAGGTCTGACAACTGTTTCTGACAGTACTTGGGGTACATATTGACAGAACAAAAATCTGACGCAGTCATCCCACCGGAAGTGGGTTGTCTCCAAGAGGGCATCCGCAAGCCATGAAAATGGGCCACGATCAGGCACCCGTGTTATTTTGAACCCTCCAAGAACTCTAACAAGAGTTCTGTCAACTGTTCCTGTCAGTACTAGCTGTGCAGAGTGACAGGGGAAAGATCCGACTAAATCAGACCACCAGAAGGGGGTCATTTCCAAGATGGCAGCCACAAGCCATGAAAAAGGGGCCCCAACCATGCACCCGTGTCCTAACCCTCCAAGAACTCCAACAAGAGCTCTGTCAACTGTTCCTGTTAGTACTAGGTGTGCAGAGTGACGGGGGAAAAATCCGGCCAAACCAGACGACCGGAAGGGGGTCGTTTCCAAGAGGGCAGCCACAAGCCATGAAAATTGGCCAAAATCATGCACCCATGTCCTAACCCTCAAAGAACTCTAACAACAGGTCTGTCAACTGTAAGAACTGTTGTCAGCTGTTGTCAGGTGTAAGAGCCGTTGTCAACAGGTCCGTTGTCAACTGTCTGTCAACTGTCAGCTGAGCTGACAGTTGACAGACAGTTGACAGTTGACAACGGCTCTTACACCTGACAACACCTGACAACTGTCACTCTGCACACCTAGTACTGACAGGAACAGTTGACGGAACTGTTGCTAGGATTCTTGGAGGGTTCCAAATAACATGGGTGCCTGATTGTGGCCCATTTTCATGGCTTGCAGATGCCTTCTTGGAGACAACCCACTTCTGGTGGGATGACTGTGTTGGATTTTTGTTCTGTCAATATTTACCCCGAGTAATGTCAGAAACAGTTGTCAGACCTTTTGTTAGACATGGTTGCACGTCTGATCACAGATTGACTGTACTAATACACCTTTGTTGAGCTGGCAGGTTTAATGTTAACCTTTTTTAATGGGTTCTTTCTTTGGGGGAGCCTCTTTCCTTGTGATCCGCCTGGTGCCATGAGAGGAAACACGGCTTGCACATTCATTTTGTTCTGATCACAGCTTGGTTTTTTGGAGGAGGGTAACTGTGTCTTTGAGGGTGCAATTCTAACCAAATTTCCAGCACCGGGATTAGGGCAATGCAGCCCCAAGGTAAGGGAACAAGCATTCCCTTACCTTGAGGAGGTCTCCATGACTACTACTCCACTGCAAAATCCAGCAAATGCCCTATAGGCACAGCTGTGTCAGGGCTGGAACATTGGTTAGGATTGTGCCCTGAGAAGCTTGGTACTATGGCATTGGGACAGCACTGTTTGGACTTGGAACAAAACGGTTGCCTTTCCCTTAATGTTTTGCCACCATGTGTAAGGACAGCAGAAAGAATGGGGTTATAGGCTTCACTTTGTAAACTATGAAATCTAAAGTACAGCATTCAGTACCGTATGGACCCTCCTTTTATCTTTAAACTGTGCCTTTGTGGGGGATTGTACAAATGATTGAACAGGAAAATGGAAAATAAAATATTTAATTCCTATAGTAAAAGTATAGCAAATTTCCTGTCCATCACACTGTGGATACATTCCCAGGCATTTTATAGGCAAATAACATACCTAAGAGATAATATTTTTGGTCTGGAACTGTCTGTATTTTTGTTATTTACAACAGATTTCATATACTTTACAAGGGGGGCCAGATATCTGTGACAAATATCTACAGGTACTTCCCCTCCAACAGATGGCAGTAATTATAAGGCTTTTAATATGTCACATAGACTATCATCAGGACGCTATGCTTCTCGCATATTGCCATAAACGTACGACAATAAAGCAGCAAAATTCTAGGCTGTTGTGGTAAAATGACAGAGCCCTGTGTCACCTTCAGATGTGCACCTGCTGAAGTATGCTTTAGTCTACAGCAAACTCCGGCCTCCAAACTCCTGGGCTGGATCCGGTGACTGCTGTTTCCCTCCGCCAGGTGACCGGTGCTTACCTTTCTGCCAGGTAGCTTTGGGACAGCTGCGACTACAGTTTCCAGGTGTTGCCGCAACTGGCTGCTTCCGAGTTCTGTCGCCCCAGCAGGCCATGCATATGGTACTTTAGGTAGGCACAGCTGGCCACAGTGACACTTGGGGGGCTGTAGTCACGGCTATCCCAGTGCTCCCCACCAGAACAGTAAGCACCAGTCACGCTGGGGAGGCTTTTAGGTGCTGCAGAGGTCTTCAGTCTGCTGGTCTACTGGGAATGTGGCTCTTCATTCAAGCCACAATATATTGGTTAGTCTTTCAGGCATGACTTAACTGGGCCCAAGTTGGCTTGGTTCTAGCAACATTTAGTGTTTCCAGATTATTCTGCTCCTTTGCTTTCAACAGCAGCCTGAGGTAAAGGCATTTATCAAGAAAAGCTTTTCCTCATGGGTCAGGAAACTTGCTACATCTGTATGTGAGTATTTAACAATATTGGAGCAGGGCCACTTAAAGAGAGATAAAGAGTGTTTTTTCTGTTGAGGGAATGTAAATAATAGGTAGATTTGTCCACATAACTCAGTGTGGACTCCTGGGTGTTCGAAAAAGCACAATAGAATTGTTAAGTTCATACAAACTTGAATTTGTATATAGAGAACAGGACAGAAATATCCCCAATAATTAGACAGTCCCACTTGTGTAGTTTCTGTAAGAACCCTTGTCAGCAGAGTGTAGCATGTCAAATTCTTCACCCCTTAGGGGGCGGTGCAAGTTTCCTTAGCAACCCCAGCAGCCCTAAGGAAGATAAGGCAGTGTGAGCTCAGCCTTCAAAACAGAATTTATATGCCAGTTTTCTGTGAAGTATCCAAAGTAGGTCTAATTGTGTTGTGAAAACTTCACACATTATAGTACTGGAATTTATGGTGAACTTCTTAGCATCCTTGCGATGATCCTGTGCCATAAAGCATTTTGGGGTTAACTGTTCTTCCACTGTGGTAACATGTGAGGTAACCTAAGGAATATTGTATCCAAGAGACATGTGAAGATAAACAAGACACACATACATAATTAAACATATTAGCTGCTGGGGGGACACCCTTTATCTCATGACAGCTGTTAATGCCCAACATTCTCTTCAACCAGGTTTTTGAACATTCTTCCCCTTTTAAACCGCAGAAGATTCAGATGGTTTGTGGCCTACTGCATTGCTGAGCAGTTCTCATTCCACTCATTCCATAAGCGCTTATAACCAACAGCTGCATATATGAGGGAGAAAGTGGCAGCAATTTCCCCATACATGGCAAGCGCTAAAGTGCTCATCTGCTTCTTTTTTTAGACAAAATTAATTTACACTAGAATATATTCTAGCACACCCTTCAATACAAAGGCTTATGTCTCAAAGCACCTCCCATGCAAGTTGGCACATAGAATCATAGAGTTGAGAGGGACCTACAAGGTCATCTAGTCCAACCCCCAAAGCTAGTCCAAAAGCTTCACCACCTAGTCCAAAAGCATATTTGCTTTTGTCCGGCCTGAAGCTTTAACAGCTGCATAACAAACATGAAATTAATCAGCAAATGCAAAGATTTGCATCTTTCTGTGAAAAGTTTATCCTGTTGAATTTTATGCAACTATTGAAGGCAGAACGTTGCACCTTCACGAGACCTTGTATAAGATGGATTAGGAGCATTTCTTATTGCTGTTCTCTCTTCAGAAAAAGACTTGCATTGTTAGCAGCAACTAAAGACGGCAACTGCACACAAAACTTCCAAACTAAATTAAGATTTTAAGCATGGTCATGTTTATAGTTGGAGGTAAATCTTTTTGAAATTCTTGTAGATGGCGCAGGATTTCTTTACGATGAAGTTAACATGTAAAATCAATGTTTTTGTCTGGAATGGTTTGATATACAGTATGAAATACAGGTTGCTCCTCAAGATCTTATTTGTACATAGGCTTAGGACACGCAGAATCTAGTGTTCTGCTTCTTTCTTTGCACACAGCAACAAACCAGGGAAAATCTCTCAGGCTTTCATTTGCTCTGCCAGTCCAGTTTAAATCTTGAAATGGACAAGGAAGCATATTAACCAGGGCATTTCATGAGAATAGGATCAAGGAATGGCTGATGAAGAACTACCACATCAAGTACAGCAAAAGTTCTCAACTCTCCGAGGATGTCATTCTAATTGAACAATGTGATTCTTGCTGGCCTTGGAACTGCCTATGAAACTCTCAGGCAGCTTGATCCTATTGGGCTTACTGCCCATGCTGTAGCCTTAATGCCGGCTTTGGGTGGTGTTAAACGTGCCATAAGGCACTCTGGCACCGGCAGTAAGGATGCTAGGTCAGTGCTGGGCATTAGGGACAAGAAGATGCTTGACGGGAGCACCATGCGGATAAGTATCACTACTGGTTGGTGGTGAGGCTTTTCAGGGCGGGGGGAGGCAGGGAAGGAGCGGAACTGAGCTGAGGAAGGGTGGCCCAAGAGGAGGCTCAAGACCAGGAAGGGGACAGTCATGGCAGCAAAGACTGCCGCCGAATCATAACCCTCCTCCCGAGCCACAGTGTCCTGTGTGGGCCTTCTTGGTTCTCAATAGTGGGCGGAAATCCCACTATTTCAATAGTGGGCGGAAATCTAAATAGACATATTAAGGTCACCTTTGGTCGACACAAGGTAAGAGAACTGATATTCCCTTACCCTGAGGAGATGTGCGGCTGCTTCCCTTGCCCTAAAGTATACAGGGGTGGCCATTTCAGTGTCACTGTCCCTCTAGGCGCCTGGAAAACTTATTCAACTTTCCAGGCCTCTTGCAGCCATTCCAGTGGGGTGTACACTGCATTGTGTGGTGGTGGTGGGGGGGCTTCTTGGAGGACTTCTTAAGGTAAGGGAATATTTGTTCCTTTACCTCAGGAGCTGCATTGGCACTGGAGAGTTGGATATGATTGGGCCATCTAGCCCAGTATTCTCTACCCCAATTGGCAATGGCTTCCCAAAGTTTCAGGTAAAAGTCCCACTACATAACAGCCTTCTAACTAGAGGTATGTACTCTGCCCCTGAGCTACGGCTCCCTCTATTTCCAGCTCCACAAGTGTTAAATACTGGTTTCTGAACAAGTTCAGCTCTAGAGAGGAGGACCTGTAGCAGTTCAGTTACTGAGAACGTGCTTAGTGACATGTGCAACTGGATGAGAAGCAGTTGCTTATCGCATCCTCCATGCTTTCCAAAAGAGAGCATGGGGTAGCCTTTGCCTGCATTAATGGCAGGAAGGGAGAAACCAGTGTGCAGGAAGACTAAAAGCACCGAAGGGTTACTTAAGTGGGTCCCAAATATTTTAGACTCACCTAAAAAGAAGTGTCACTTTACCAGTTGCTCAAGCTTCTGTGGCTATAATGATGATTGGGCAGCAGTGCTCCCCGCCCTCCCAAGTAGCATCTTGTTTTAACCTTTGATGCCCATAGCATAATCTGCCTTGTCAGTTTTACAACCCACCAAGAATTGGGTCATGCACCACAGACCCACCGTTTGGGAACCACTGCCTAGCATTGTTCATGATAGCATAAAAGGTAAAGTTTTCCCCACGACTGAAAGGTCTAGTCGTGACCGACTGTAGGGGGCGGTGCTCATCTCCATTTCAAAGCCTGTAGAGCCGGCATTTTGTCCAAGGACAAGCTTCCGTGGTCATGTGGCCAGCATGACTCTACGCCGTAGCGCACGAAACGCCATTACCTTCCCACTGAAGTGGTCCCTATTTATCTACTTGCATTTAGGTGCTTTTGAACTGCTAGGCTGGCAGGAGCTAGGACAAGCAATGGCAGCTCACTCCGTCACGCAGTCTTGAACTCCCAAACTTCCGGTTGGAAAGCCCAGCAACAGCTAATTAACCCACTGCACCACCACGTCCCTTCATACTCAATGATAGCATACTCATGTGTAATTGTTCGAGAGGAGGAAAAAAAGGTGCAAATGCATCATGTGTAACTAGACTGATATACATGAAAGTTGCAAGGAAAAGGAGCTGTGCAAAATGAAAAAAACGTAGCTCTTTTCCATTATAAGAACCACACATCCAACCTCTTAGTGCAAGGGCCAGCCCTGTTTTTTCTTGTTGCAATCCAATCCTTTCTACTTAGAAGTACATGACACTGATGTCAGTTGAAGTGTGTGTAGAGTTTCAGTTTGGGGGCATTTCTTCATAACCATAGAAGCTGTTGGTTTTTTTTAAGGTTGCACTTCTGAATCTTTGAAGAGGTGAAACAGATTGTGTGTTCTACAGTTTAATACACAAATGTTGCCATGCTGATTCCCAGCCCCCTATAACAGAAGTTCTGTTACAGAAGTTCCCTATAGCAGTCATCCTGCCTCAGCAAAAGCAGCCCTAAGCTAAGTGCCACAGCAAGGAGTGGGTGTTTAAACCTTCATTCACTGTAAGAGCTAATGAAGTGGAGAGTGACATAGGAGCCTACTGCAGGGATAACTAAGCAAGGTGTTTAATCTGGGAGAGGAAAGAAATCAGACCTAGCTTTTCTCCCAAGAGCATTCTGTCACGGCTCAAAAATGTCCGGCCAGTGATAAAAATTCTGATGGGGCGGTGCTTGCGCTAGCCGTGTCCGCAGCAGCCACAGATTTGTCAGGGTTTTTGCTGTGACTGTAATTGAAACCATGCGTGGTTCTTCGTCATCCTCATCGTCCATAAATCCATTTGGAGCTGGGCCCATAAATAGTTCACCTTAGGCATGCAGCAGCAGCAGCATACAGAACTGGAACAAATGTTTCACATAACGGCCATTGGCCCTAATTGGACTAATAGAGACATTGATCATATTTTCAGCATTTGCCTTAGTTTTGATTATAGCTGCCAAGAAGACAGCCCTCAAGTAGCTTTTGGGTGGGAGCAAAGAGTTGCTCCTTGGCGTCTTGGACAGAACTTTGTGGATTACATGTTGGGGTTTGTATTTAATTTATTATGGCTCATCCCAAGCAGAACAACCTCACAGTTTTATCTTAACGATGTGATTTCTCTGCATTTGCTACAACAACCTATATACAATGGTGTCATCTAAATGATTTAACAACAGGTACTCACTTTTGATTGGCACATGTCGGGACCCGCCCACCGGAAGTGATGTCATAAGCCGGAAGTGATGTCGTGGCAAGAAGTGACATGAAAAAAGCCCTTTGTGAGGCCTCAGACAATTTTAAACTGACCCAACAGTTGCAGCAGTATTCCACAGCACCCCCAGAACACATTAAGGAGGCCTGGCATCATGTTAAAGTGACCCAACAGTTCCAAAACCCCAGAGCAGCTCATTTTTCAGTGGCAAGGCAAGGCAAGGCTCCACTCGCTGCCTGCCTGCCTGCCTGGCTCTGAGAATGTGCAGGCAACTCAAACGTGCAGGAAATTCAAATGTTGCAGGGGGCGGAGTCAATGAGTGGGTGGGCGAATGGGCGGGGCCAACTGTAATCCTAGAAACCAGTACTCGCGTACCCCCGCGTACCCCCTGCATGACATCACTGCCTATATAGCTTCACTACAGCCTGCTGTATCGCTTGCACCACTGCCTTCTTGTGTCCCCAAGGCTTGCTAGGGCTCAGACTTTGCAACCAGTGATAAATGCCATCAAGCGTGTGCAAAGTGTATTTCCATCCTCAGGTCAATCTCTACACACCTGAGATTGACAGCCTTGAATCCTGCCCCTTCTCTTTTTAGAAATTAAGCACTACCACACTCTTGGAAAGAAGACAGTGTGCAAAGAAGTTTTATTAGTCTGGAGCAGCTAGTATGACCCCAGTTACTCCCGCTTTGAAATTATATATATACCTAGTAAGTAAGGTGATATCTTTAATTGGTCTGACTTGAAAAGGTACACAAGTACAAGTACAAATACTGTGTTTTTGACTGGCACAGTACTCTCCATTAAGCAGAAGATGCTTTAGCACCGGGTGGTATGTTATATTACTCTAAACATATTAATGACAGATTTTGTGAGTTCTACTCCATTTTATGCACTGCAGAAACCCCAGATCATACTCTGAAGTCCTAATCTCAATCATGAGAAATGGTGGTATAACACCACGTGCTGGCATGACAGATCCAGTGGTACAGCAGATGCCTGACTGCTACAACATGAACACCATGCTGTCATAATGTAGGGACATGAGAGTGACCAGTGAGAATCCCGTCAGACCCCAGTGGTTTGCACTTTAATGGCAGATAGTAAATCAACTAATGCCGTCAGATTTCAGACACACCTACTATTTCTCTCTCTGTTGGATAACTCACAATGGCACAATTGCTAGGAGGAAATGCTAAGCAACCCTACCCTGTGTGTTTCTCTTCCAGGTGCTGTGGAACCATCTTGAGCCATCACTGATAAAAACCTTGGCTTGATCACACATATTGACTCTTTGTTAGCAGATAGGGAACTCCCCCCATAGCTTCCTGCCTCAGTGAGAGAGGGCGACCACCTGAAGAGCCTCCAGAAGCCCCAAGGAGCCAGCCTCAAGGTGTCCAAGGAGTCACTCAATAGCCCTTTGCATGATCCAGGGTAACATCACTGCTGGGCACCAGAGCGACACCACCCCACATGGCACTGAAGTCATCTAGATTCCATCTGGGTGATGCAGGATGACTTGGATGGGGCTGGTCACTATGGGGCCAAGAGCAGGCCCACTGTACTACACAGGCAATCCAGAGCCACCCCACCCCCCTCACAGATGCTCCACCTGAGAGATGAACAACAGGCAGTCAGGACGAACAGGCCCCTTTGGGGCCACCACCATACAGATTGGCAGCTGCAGCAGCTGAGAGCAATCTCTTTGTCTACTACCTATACGATTCTGAATCAAAATTCAGAATCAAAAGTCTGCTTTAGTCCAAGTACAGTCTAAACAGGTATTAATGGACCACTAATGGCTTCTCCCCCTTTCTGAAGCCCCACTAGAGACAAATCTGCATGCTAAGTTACACTTTTATCTTGCTGGTAGGTGTGGCCAACAGAAAACACCAGACTGGTGGCATCACTAGCTATATTCATCAGTCAGGATCTCAGGCCTAAACCACATGAGGCCTGAGATCATACCTCTCTGAAACGTAAGACTCCCTATTTTATAGAGTACTTTCATTCAAGTTACCTGAACTCATCTGATGTGAAAGACAGGACTATCTATGGCTACTTTATAAAAAGGAGAGCCATTTATCAGTACAGTGCATGCAATGTTTTTTCAAGCAGTAGTATTGAAGTGGCACTTCACAGCATGGTATTATATGGTATTGGCTCTATTGCCATGGCGACCATAGCCTGACTCTACTACTACTGACTCTACTATTCTACTACTGCTTTGCCTAGCCTGACTCTACTAGAAGTGGAGATGGCTAGGGCAGTGGTGCATCAGTGGGCAAGAAGATGTGGCAATGAAGCTGCCTTGCACTTCAAGAGATTTGGAGAAGGAGGGTGCATAACAAAATCTTAGTTATGGGGTAAGTTACCCATTCCTGTACACATCTGCTGAGTACTTTGACCTCTTCATTCTCAGCCTCATATCTTCAAAACAAAACAAAAGATTGAAAAGTCCTGGGATAATACTATCATATCCTACTTGTAAATCTTCATGAAACCTAATTTTAGCCATGGTTGATATAAAGAATGCTAGAAGGACCTCTAATCTGACCATTAATCGACTTATATGGACCATTGATCTGACTCAGCATGGCATTTCTTGTATTCTTATGAAGAGTTAAACATAAAACACATTAAAGTAAGTAGATTTCAAGTTGCAACGCTGTGCTTGAGGGTTACAAAATCCAGGTCACAACACAAGAGGTGCAGTCTTCCCACCAGATGGAGTTAATGAAAAATGATCCTGGCCACCACCAGAACCTGAAATTTGAAGCACAATGATTCAGTGCTTAATGCAATCTGGAGATAGACAATCATTTAACAGAATTGAAAGTCACAGAATCACCTCTCAGCTCAACTCAGAAGACTATCTTTAAGTATACCATCCACACATTAACTCCAGAATTTTTGAACATGCAGAGATATGTTTTCAGTACTTTCCCTCCTGTAGCCACAATAATTAAGCACCCTTACTTTAACAAGAAATGTACATTACTCCCTTATAGATGTGTATGGTTGGAAGTGTCGGGTAGGGTGTCAGTTTTTTTTTTTTTTATTCCCCTTGGCTCCTGGGTATAGAGGCCTTCTTCATCCTAATTGGAAGCTGCCCAGTTCTTTAAGATTTATAGATCTATCTTTCAGTGCAAGCTGTTTTATACCTCCTGCTAACAACTTCTGAGCACATAGGATACATGAGAAGCAGAATGACATTCTTAAGCTACATGTCACTTGACACTATTTTTAAATAAGGTCCTAGGGGGTTGTGAACATTTAAAGAAGGTTAATAAATCTACACAGGAAAATAGAGGCATGTCAAAAAATTAAGGAAGGGCAACTTCACAAATTCTAACTAATTTCGCCACCAGTCCCATCCCTCGCCCTACCCCCGCCCAGGATCTCCCTCCCGCTCTGCCAGTGAGAGGTAACCTTGCCTATCGCCAGCATCGTGTCACCGCCTCCAGACGACAAGGGGCAGGCAGTGCCGCAGCTTGGGTGGTAAGAGCTTACCCTAGTGGAATGTTATGCTTGCACCAATCGCGATGGAGGGCTCTGGATTGACCCCTTGATTGGCTTGGCCCTGATTTGTCAAAAAGAGAAAACAAAAAAATTAAAGACAATTGGCTGCATCAAGCAGATGGAAATATGAAACTTCTGCAGGTCCTTGAGGTCCCTGTACTATTTACTTACTCATCCTTTAACGCTCATTCCAATTCTGAAGCCATTCCATCTTGCAGACAAATTATTGAAATGAGACTTGAGACACAGTTCATTTAAATGAGCAATAATACTGGAGAAGTGTTTGTTCCACGTTCCTTGAAGGAGTCAGGAAGAAAAACTCGACAGCAAGTGCACAAACTGTGGGGCACCGAAGCTACAAGAATTCTAATTGTTTGAAGAATTTCCAAAGGGATTTTATTCTTAAACGTACACACAGTGCAAGCAAGTATGCTGGAATTAGCATCTTGCGCAGTGCTTAATCTTCACATTTTAAACTACCCAGTGAGAACTTCCCCACTGGGCCTGTCAACTAAACTCTTTCCCCTGTGAAGGGTTCTACATGATGAGAATCATTATTATATGAGTTTTATGTTGACTGCAGATCTCTTCAAAGACGCTGAGAACAGGTCTTGAGGAAGTTGCAGCCACTAATTTCTTAATTACATTTTAGCAGCCACTTGCATGTGATAGCATTGCTACCAACAATAAACTCCTGTGAATTTGAGGGAACAAATAATTTCTAATAGAAATTAATGGCCCAATCCTATTCAGGGCCTACAGCTGTGGATCTCACACAACCTATTGCCGTAAGCCTCTTTCTGGTGGTGCAAAAGCAGCACCACTATTGTACCAGCAGTGTCATGCTACCGGTACGCTGGGCGGGAGGAACGGGTGAGCGGCAGCCCGCCCGTTGCATCACGCTCCGTTTTGCCATCTTCCCCGCGAAATGGAGCATGACGCAATGGGCGGGCTGCCACTCACCCGTTCCTCCCGCCCAGCGTACCGGTAGCATGACACTGCTGTATTGTACGCTTCAAAGCTGCTGGTGGAAACAGCTGGAGACTCCATGTCCATGCCCATGGCTTCCAGATGCCCCACCAGACCAGGCAGTTCACTGGAGGATCAGGGCAAACCAAGGAGGGTGAGGGGAGGGGACAATATTTAAAATAATAAAAATAAGCACAAAATAAAAACAATAAAATCACAGTGCAAAAAAGGAACAACCATAATCCAAGTTCAAAATTCAGAGAGGAGAGAATAAAGCACAACTAGATGGAAAACTCTTGACAAATTAAAAATCAATCCCCATCAGAAGGATAGCCGAGAGGGAGCCATTCTCAGTTTTCTCAAGAGGCCATTCCCATAGAAGGTGTTCCAGAGTTCTGGCAACACCATGGAGAAAGCCCTCTCCCTTGCTGCTGCCAATCTTGCTTCTGATAGTGAGCAGGAGGGGAGCCCCACCAGATGACCTCAGGGGACAGGTGAGCCTTTGAATAGCCCGGCCCTGAGCCATTAAGTGCTTTAAAGGTCATCACCAGCACCTTGAATTGTGCCTGGAAACAAACCAAGAGTCAGTGCAGTTACAGGAGCAGCAGTCGGACATAGCTAAGCTCCTGATACCACATTCTTCACTAATCATAGTTTCCAGGCAGTCTTCAAGGGTA
This sequence comes from Lerista edwardsae, assembly GCA_029204185.1. Taxonomy (NCBI): domain Eukaryota; kingdom Metazoa; phylum Chordata; class Lepidosauria; order Squamata; family Scincidae; genus Lerista; species Lerista edwardsae. The sequence goes on along the minus strand of JAJKFI010000015.1, from coordinate 16,851,759 downwards.
GCTTCGTACATGTTACAGTAGTAAAGTTTTGACATCACCAGGGCAAGAAATGTCTCTCTGATTCTTCATATTTGCATTTCTTCAGAGATTGTTGCATGCAGGGTTGTGCTCCTCTTAACATTCTTCCCATAAACGAAGCCTGTCAGCATCACATTTTTTTTATTAAAAAAAAAAAGCAGATTCCAAGTTGTAGCATTATCATTTTAAAAATGGGTGGCAAGGTAGTGTCATTTTGCAAAACTGAAAATGCAAATCTTTAAAAGACCTCAAACGCTGGGTTCAGAATAAACCCAGCATTTGAGAAAGCTGGGTTCAGCTTCCTAAAGCACTCTCTAAAAATCTTGCTTTTCAAAATAAGTGGAATTTAAGTTTCTTTGTTACCAGATCTGAACTTCTTGATTGTACTTTTAAGTTCTAGTAAACAACTGAAACTTTAGGAAGCTATTTATCTTTTAGCATGTCCCCTTGAGAGAGGCTAAGGTGCTGGAGAGTTCTAGAAGGAATAATTTACATTCCTCTGGGCTGATCGCCGAGAGACACTGATATTGCTTTGAGACAGAATTAGAAAACCTTGAGCAAGAGGGCAATGAGGCACAACTGCAAAGTCAGCCATGCGCTATATGCGGCATAGCAGTTGGTGTCCTTCTTTTTGGCAAATGGACACAGCCCCCCGCACACACGTCACACACTTCACACTCACACAAAAAATGCTATAATACAGAAAAGGAATATTCTCTGTCTTGTCTTCACTGACATCTTGCATTCTGTTTTAAATATCCATATAGCCAAATCTTTGTTTTCTTATGTTCATGCTTCCCCTGCATCTCATTTTGCCATGAAACACCTGTGCTTTTCTTGTCCCATAATAACTGATTCTTGTTCATTCATAACTACACATCAGCCCTTATTGTCCCAAATAATATATATTTGTGAGCACAATCCTAACCTGGAGTTAGGCCGGCACAGTTAGGCCAGCAAAGTTTGGCTGGCATAAGGGCCATCGTAAAGCGCGTTTGGACCACTCTCAGAGTCAGGGAGGATGGCGCACGTCTGTGGACTGCAAGTGGTCCAAACATACTTTACGGTGTCCTTTGTGCCTGCCAAACTTTGCTGGCCTAACTGTGCCAGCCTAATTCAGGTGATGATTGCACTCTGTAGCCTGACTCTGTAGCCCGAACAGCCCTTCCTAACTAAGGAATTAAATCAGATAATGGTAAATAGAGAAGATGTTTTAGATCAAATTGATAAACTACATATAAATAAGTCACCAGGCCCAGATGGTATACACCCAAGAGTTATTAAGGAATTAAAGAACGAAGTTGCTGACCTCTTAACTAGAGTATGCAACTTGTCCCTTCAAACAACCACGGTGCCAGAGGATTGGAGGATAGCCAATGTCACGCCAATCTTTAAGAAAGGGAGAAGGGGGGACCCTGGAAACTACAGGCCGGTCAGCCACGTCTGTTCCGGGTAAGATGGTGGAAAGCCTCATCAAAGATAAAATTCTAAAACACGTAGAGGAATAAGTACTGCTGAAGGAAAGTTAGCATGGCTTCTGTAAAGGTAAGTCTTGCCTCACAAACATTTTGGAATACTTTGAAAAGGTCAACAGGCACATGGATGTGGGTGAACCTGTGGATATCATACACCTGGATTTTCAGAAGGCGTTTGACACAGTCCCCCACCAACGGCTGCTGAAGAAACTTCACAGTCAGGGAATAAGAAGGCAGGTCCTCTTATGGATTCAGAATTGGTTGAGGGCCAGGAAACAGAGAGTGGGGGTCAATGGGCAATTTTCACAATGGAGAGAGGTGAAAAGTGGAGTGCCCCAGGGATCTGCCTTGGGGCCCATGCTTTTCAACTTGTTCATAAATGACCTGGACACAGGGATAAGCAGCGAGGTGGCCAAGTTTGTGGATGACACAAAACTTTTCCGGGTGGTGAAGACCAAAGGGGATTGTGAAGAGCTCCAGAAGGATCTCTCCAAGTTGGGGGAATGGGCAGCAAAATGGCAGATGCGTTTCAACGTGGACAAGTGTAAAGTGATGCACATTGGGGCCAAAACCCAAAACTTCACCTATAGGCTTATGGGTTCTGAGCTGTCTGTGACAGCTCAAGAGAGAGATCTTGGGGTGCTGGTGGACAATTCAATGAAGGTATCGACCCAGTGTGCGGCAGCAATTAAGAAGGCCAATTCCATGCTTGGGGTCATTAAAAAAGGGGTTGAGAATAAAACAGCCAATATTATCATGCCATTGTACAAATCGATGGTAAGGCCACACCTGGAATATTGTGTACAGTTCTGGTCACCGCACCTCAAAAAGGACATAGTGGAGTTGGAAAAGGTGCAGAAGACAGCGACGAAAATGATTACGGGGCTGGGGCACCTCCCTTCTGAAGAAAGACTGCAGTGTTTGGGGCTCTTCAGTCTAGAAAAAGGTGCCTGAGAGGGGACATGATTGAGACATACAAAATAATGCACGGAATGGATAGAGTCGATAGAGGGATGTTATTTTCCCTCTCTCAAAACACCAGAACCGGGGGGCATCCGCTAAAACTGAGGGTTGGGAGAGTTAAAACAGATAAAAGGAAGTACTTTTTTACCCAGCAGGTAGTTAATCTGTGGAACTCTTTGCCAAGGAGGTGGTGATGGCATCTGGTCTAGATGCCTTTAAGAGGGGATTGGACAGATTTCTGGAGGAAAGGTCCATCGTGGGCTATAGGCAATGATGGATTGTGCAACCTCCTTACAAAGGTGGTGGGCTACTTCAGAGTACCGGGTGCAAGGGAGTGGCAACAGGATGCAAGCATCTTGTTGTCTCATGCCTCCCTGGGGCACCTGGTGGGCTGCTGTGAGATACAGGAAGCTGGACTAGATGGGCCCTTGGCCTGATCCAGCAGGGCTCTTCTTATGTTCTATGTTGTTGTTCAGTCGCTAAGTCGTGTCCGACTCTTCGCGACCCCATGGACCACAGCACGCCAGGCCTCCCTGTCCTCCACTAGCTTCCGGAGTTCGCCCAATTTCATATTCATTGCTTCGGTGACACTATCTAACCATCTCATCCTCTGTCGCCCCCTTCTCCTTTTGCCTTCAATCTTTCCCAGCATGAGGGTCTTTTCTAAAGAGTCCTCTCTTCTCATCAGGTGGCCAAAGTATTGGAGCTTCAGCTTCAGCATTTGTCCTTCCAGGGAGCAATCAGGCTTGACTTCCTGGAGAATTGACCGATTGGATCTCTTTGCAGTCCAGGGGACTCTCAAGAGTCTTCTCCAACACCATAATTCAAAAGCATCGATTCTTCGACGCTCTGCCTTTCTTATGGTCCAGCTCTCACAGCCATACATGGCTACTGGGAAAACCATCGCTTTGACTATGCGAACCTTTGTTGGCAGGGTGATGTCTCGGCTTTTGATTAAGCTATCTAGGTTCACCATAGCTTTCTTCCCAAGAAGTAAACGTCTTTTAATTTCATGGCTGCAGTCACCATCTGCGGTGATCTTGGAGCCCAGGAAAATAAAGTCTGTCACTGCTTCCATTTCTTCCCCTTCTGTTTGCCAGGAAGTGATGGGAGTGGTTGCCATGATCTTAGTTTTTTTAATGTTGAGCTTCAAACCGATTTTGGCACTTTCCTCTTTCACCCTCATCAAAAGGTTCTTTAGGTCTTCCTCACTTTCTGCCAGTAGAGTGGTATCGTCTGCATATCTGAGGTTGTTGATGTTTCTCCCAGCAATCTTGATTCCAGCTTGTGAGTCATCCAGCCCTGCCTTCCTCATGATGTACTCTGCGTATAAGTTAAATAAGCAGGGTGACAATATACAGCCTTGTCGTACTCCTTTCCCAATTTTAAACCAGTCGGTTGTTCCATGTCCAGTTCTAACGGTTGCTTCCTGACCCGCATAAAGGTTTCTCAGAAGGCAGATCAGGTGGTCTGGAACTCCCATCTCTTCAAGAACTTGCCACAGTTTGTTGTGATCCACACAATCAAAGGCTTTAGCATAATCAATGAAGCAGAGGTAGATGTTTTTCTGGAACTCTCTTGCTTTCTCCATGATCCAGCGAAGGTTGGCAATTTGATCTCTAGTTCCTCTGCCTCTTCGGAAACCAGCTTGTACATCTGGTAGTTCTCGATTCACATACTGCTGAAGCCGAGCTTGTAGGATTTTGAGCATGACCTTGCTAGCATGTGAAATGAGTGCAATGGTGCGGTAATTCGAGCAATCTTTGGCATTGCCCTTCTTTGGGATTGGAATGTAGACTGATCTTTTCCAATCTTGTGGCCACTGTTGGGTTTTCCAAATTTGCTGGCATATGGAGAGCAGCACTTGGACAGCATCATCTTTTAAGATTTTGAGTAATTCCGCTGGAATGCTGTCACCTCCACTAGCTTTGTTGTTAGTGAGGCTTTCTAAAGCCCACTTGACTTCACTCTCCAGGATGTCAGGTTCGAGCTCAGTGACTGTACCACTGTGGTTATCAGGAACATTGAGATCGGCCTTATAGAGTTCCTCTGTGTATTCTTGCCACCTCTTCTGAATCTCATCTGCTTCTGTTAGGTCCTTGCCATTTTTGTCCTTTATTGTGCCTACCTTAGCATGAAATTGTCCTTTGACATCTCCAATTTTCTTGAAAAGATCTCTAGTCCTCCCCATTCTGTTGTTTTCCTCTATTTCTTTGCATTGCTCATTTAGAAAGGCCTTCCTATCTCTCCTTGCTGTTCTCTGGAAATCTGCATTCAGTTGGGTATATCTTTTCCTTTCTCCCTTGCTTTTGGCTTCTCTCCTTTCCTCAGCTATTTGTAAAGCCTCGTCAGACAGCCACTTTGCCTTCTTGCATTTCTTCCTCTTTGGGATGGTTTTAGTTGCTGCCTCCTGTACAATGTTACAGACCTCCGTCCAAAGTTCTTCAGGCACTCTGTCTACCAAATCTAAGCCCCTAAATCTATTTGTCACCTCCACTGTATATTCGTAGGGGATCTGATTTAGGTCATACGTGGAGGGCCTAGCGGTTTTCCCTACTTTTTTCAGTTTAAGCCTGAATTTGGCAAGAAGAAGCTGATGATCTGAGCCACAGTCAGCTCCAGGTCTTGTTTTGACTGCCTGTATGGAACTTTTCCATCTTTGGCTGCAAAGAATGTAATCAATCTGATTTCGATGTAGACCATCTGGTGAAGTCCATGTGTACAGTCGCCGTTTGTGTTGCTGGAAAAGGGTGTTTGCTATGACTAATGTGTTCTCCTGACAGAACTCTATCAGTCTTTGCCCTGCTTCATTTTGTACTCCAAGACCAAACTTGCCTGTTATTCCTCTTACCTCTTGACTGCCTACTTTAGCATTCCAATCCCCTATGATGAGAAGGACATCTTTTTTGGGTGTTAATTCTAGAAGCTGTTCTAGGTCTTCATAGAAGCGGTCAACTTCTTCCTCATCAGCACCAGTGGTTGGGGCGTAGACTTGGATTACTGTGATGTTGAAAGGTTTGCCTTGGATCCGAATGGAAATCATTCTATCATTTTTGAGGTTATACCCCAGTACTGCTGTTCTCACTCTCTTGTTCACGATGAAGGCTACTCCATTTCTTCTAAGGGATTCCTGCCCACAGTAGCAAATATAATGGTCATCTGAATTAAATTCTCCCATTCCTGTCCACTTTAGTTCACTAACTCCCAGGATGTCGATGTTCAGCCTTGACATCTCACGTTTGACCACATCTAGCTTGCCTTGATTCATAGATCTGACGTTCCAGGTTCCTATGTAGTATTGTTCTTTGCAGCATCGCACTTTCCTTTCACTTCCAGACACATCCACAGCTGAGCTTCCTTTCAGTTTTG
>JAJKFI010000015.1:16778483-16845924 GCA_029204185.1 Lerista edwardsae | reverse complement strand
CCTTTCACTTCCAGACACATCCACAGCTGAGCTTCCTTTCAGTTTTGGCCCGCTACTTCACTCTTTCTGGAGCTACTAGTACTCGTGTTCTGCTCTTCCCCAGTAGCATAATGGACACCTTCCGACCTGAGGGTCTCATCTTCCAGTGTCATATCGTTTAGCCTTTTTGTTCTGTAATCCATGGGGTTTTCTTGGCAAGAGTACTGGAGTGGGTTGTCACTTCCTTCTCCAGCGGACCACGTTTAGTCAGAACTCTCTGCTGTGACCTGTCCATCTTGGGTAGCCCTACATGGCATAGCTCACAGCTTCATTGAGCTACTCAAGCCCCTTCGCCACGACAAGGCAGTGATCCATGAATATGTTCTATAGCACTAATATCCATGAATATATGTTCTATAGCACTAAGTAAAAGGCACTAAGTAAAGGCACATACAGTATATTTTTGAAGATTTTTTTTCTCATGGTTTTTTTTTTTCTCATGGTTTTCATAACTTTGTTTTCCATGTGGTAGTTGTGCCTATCATGTGACAATGAGTATTTTGCAGTTCCAGAACACTCTGGAATAAACAGCTAAATTTACCAGCTAAATAGCCGGCACAGAAGTGAGTAGCCCCGTTGCCCTCCCTGTGCCCTTTCCAAAGGGAAAGGAGACAAAGGGCAGCTGCCTGGCTGCCACAGGATGCAGCAGGAGCCGCTTGGTCAGGCAGCGTAGGATTGGGCCCTAAATTGTTACACAGGTCTGAGGAGACCCATTGCAAAGTTGGCGGCAATGCAGGTGTAAAAGAATTTAAATTGCCTTTCACCTTGGAAGCCTTCCAATTCGCCCCCACTGCTGGATAGCACATGCCCATTTTGTCGGGGTCGGGGGGGGAGGATTGGGCTGTTAATAAATGAAGAAAGGATCTGTGTAAATCAACTTATGTTTACAAACGTATGAACAGGAAATTGCTTTCTAGCTGATCTGAAAGTATCGTAACCATTTTGGATCTACAGTACAAACCTAGATCTACACATTTCCAATACACTTTTCTTATATTAAGGTGCTGGGGCTTTCCGACTGGAAGGTTGGGAGTTCAAGACTGCGTGACGGAGTGAGCTCCCGTTACTTGTCCCAGCTCCTGCCAACCTAGCAGTTCAAAAGCACCTAAATGCAAGTAGGTAAACAGGGACCACTTCGGTGGGAAGGGAATGGCGTTCGTGCGCTACAGCATAGAGTCATGCCAGCCACATTACCCCGGAAGCTTGTCCTCGGACAAAACGTCGGCTCTACAGGTAAGGCTTTGAAACGGAGATGAGCACCGCCCCCTACAGTCGGTCACGACTACACCATTCGGTCGTGGGGAAACCTTTACCTTTATCCCACGTTTTGTATTATAGCAACTCAAGGTGACTTACAGTTCATCAAAATTATTAGAAAAGCAAACTAATAAAAATTCAAAAGTGCCACTCAACAGCCCCAGATCAAGATCAAAAAAATATCCCTTGACCACCCTCTCCCCACAACTAGCACCACCAGAATTCTCTTTTAATGCCATTTTGAGTCCTTTGCAGGCAATGTTGTATTTTTTTTGTGTAAAATTGACCTCCGGCATAGGTTAGAAATAGTAGTAATTCGCATGGGTGATGCTTTAAAGCAGCAATCTCCAAACATTTTTGCTGTGTACCACTTAGTGGATCTCCAGACCCGGAAGTGATGGCGATGATACTTGTCCCAGCTCCTGCCAACCTAGCAGTTCAAAAGCACCTACATGCAAGTAGATAAATAGGGACCACTTCGGTGGGAAGGGAACGGCGTTCCGTGCGCTACGACGTAGAGTCATGCCGGCCACATGACCACGGAAGCATGTCCTCGGACAAAAATGCCGGCTCTACAGGCTTTGAAACGGAGATGAGCACCGCCCCCTACAGTCGGTCACAACTAGACCATTCGGTCGTGGGGAAACCTTTACCTTTTTTTCTTATATTAATTTCTGGTCATCAGGGTGTCTTCGACCAACTTCATCTTTCCAGCTTGGATGGAAGTGCTGTTCCAAATTTTGATAATCCCACAAATCAGTATGATTACTAAGCATGTGTGCCATACTTTGATTAAGCAAAGTTCCTTTGGCACTAATTCAAAGAGACTTACAGCAAGCCCTGCGATAAAGTGAGAGGAATCTCAAACATTGTCTCAGACCTGAACACCAGAAGAGCCAGCTGCTGAATCTGCAGCTGTTGCCATTGCTTTCCATTACCGGTCCCACTTGTCAAGTCACACTGTCAGGGATAAGAGGGCGAGACGGAGAAAGCAATTCTGACATTGATGATCACATTGGGTTATTAACTGTGTCAAAGACAGAGGAGAGACTCTGTTGCTATAACACCTAGAAATGGATAGGCATCTGCCAGTGTCCACTTAGGCCAAGTACGAAGTGGCGCTGTCAGTAATGCATGCAGTCTCCCTATTCTTTTTCCCAGCCAAAAGTGGAGTGAATGCCAGCTTCCCAAATGTCACTCAAGACTTCTGCTGCAGGCGATCACACATGACAGGAGCTAAATTTGCAGCTGTTTAGCTTATTAAGTTTTACATACTAAACTATTCAGCGCGAATTCCTCAGTGGAGTCATATTTCTTTTCAGGAGTTAGGGAAGTACAAAGCATCTCAAGGCCAAGGCTTCTCTCAGCAGGTCTTGCTTAGGACCTCTCCAAACGAAGAAAGTGAAATAGGACCTCCTCAATGGTGATTGAGATAAAATAGAGACAAACACAGGGCCGTCCTTTGGGCAATTTGACCAATTTAGCCAAACTGGGCCCTGTACCTGTCCAGAGATTTTCAACCAGTGTGCCATGGCACATTGGTGTGCTACAAATGTTCTTCAGGTGTGCTACAGAGGTTTGAGGGAGGATCATTTACTAGTAGGGCCATTTGGGGATGTGCCTTGTCAATTGCCAAAAAACGCATGGTGCGCCTTCACAATTTTAGCACCCTTGAGATGCTAAATCCTGCTTTAAATCGGGGAAAGTCAATGGACTGAGTGAAATAGTCAGCTTTGCATAGTGTGTGTAATTTTCACCAAACCCCAGCCTGTGGGTCAGATCCACAGTAGTGTCCCTGGAGCGGGGCGGGGCACTAAGTTTTGCAAGACTTTGCCATGTAAACAGCTCTTCTCCCTCACCATTGTAGCCACGAAGCAACACAGAGGAGTTGCTTTAGCTCTGAAGACTGGCTACGACGGCGAGGGAGAGGAGCGGTTCATGTGGCCAGCCAGGTAAGGTGCCTTACAAAACTTATGTGGCAAGGTAAGGTGCCCCGCTCCCTCTAGGGATGCTACTGCGGATCCGGTGCAATGCTGACTCCCTCCCCATCATAAGCAGCACCTACCATCATGCAGTGCTACTCAGAGGACGACCACTTGAATGCTACAGAGCAACTCTCTGTGTTGTCACATCAGCCTGGAAATCTGAGTGCAAAGCCTGTTGGGGCAGCGGGCTGCAGACACAATCACCCAAAGTGTGGCTCTGTAGAGTTCGGGTGGTCGTCTGGTGCACTCTGCAGCAGAACAGGAAGTGCTGGTCTGGACGGGGATCACTTTTTTCCTGCATAGTGGTCTCGTTTGGCAACAGCTGGGCTAGATCATTGAGGATTTTAAAGGTTAAAACCAGAACTTTGCATTTGGCCAGGAAACTAACTGGGAACCAGTAGAGCTGCCTAAGATACTCTATAATACGTTCCCAATGATCAGCACTGGTCAGCATCCAGGTCACTGCATTTATCTGGGCTGGCTGGAGTTTCCAGACATCATTCAAAAGGACAACATGTTGTAGTGTGCCTTGTTGTAGTAATCCACATAGGAAGTAAGCAGGATATGCAGCCAAGCTCCATCTGCTATTCTCCTGAGGCTGCAATCCTATATACTGTTACCTGGGAGTAAGTCCCACTGAAATAAATGAAGCTAACTTCTGCGGAGGCATGCACAGGGTTGTGCTATAACAGTCATTAAGAAATTTGAGCAAGACAGGCTGCTGCTAAGTAAATTCATACAATTTATAGCAGGCAGATAAGTGCATTCTGGGAAGGTGTCTCTGATGTAAGTATAAATCTGTAGTGACTCAGAGCGCACTCCTAACCTGGAGTTAGGCTGGCACAGTTAGGCCAGCAAAGTTTGGCCAGCCCAAGGGACACAGTTAATTATGTTTGGACTGCTGTTGGAGTCCGAGAGGCCAGTACACAGACGTGCACCATCCTCCCTGACTCTAAGCATGGTCCAAACGTGCTTTACAGTGGCCTTGGTGCTAGTCAACTTTGCTAGCCTAACTGAACTGGCCTAACTCCAAGTTAGGATTGCGCTTTCAAGAATCCTGTATGATACGAAAGTTGGGATGGGTCTGTCAGGCAGTCTGACCTAGGTATTAGGCAAAACTCTGAATTTCAGCATTCTGCAGCTAACTCATTTGAATCTGAACTCATTGTTTTCTCAGACAATAAATCATTTCCATTGCTTACTCATACTAGACACCGGCATTTGTATGCACCCTCGAGAATGATTTGCAGGGATGGGCACTCGACTCATGATGATTCAACTTGAGTCATGTAAAATGCTGGTTTTTCATGACTTGAGTTGGCTCGAATCATTGATGTCACTGACCCTGACTTGACTTGCGACTCTAGGCCAGTGACTTGGAAAAGACTCAAAATTACTCGACCCCCCCCCCTCTCTCTCTCTCTCTGTGTGTATGTGTATGTACTTGCTAATATTTTTCGCTGCTACCATGTTGTGCAGAAGACCTTGTGGGTGATCTGGAACTGGAAGCAATCAGATTAATGGTAGTAGCAGACATAAGAACATAATATTCATAAGACATAGTGATGTAATAATGTTGCCCCTGACCTTCCGGGCTATCAAGCTACACTAGATGAGAAAAACCTACCTCTGGACTGCCTCAATTCAGCAATCTTTGGCCCACTCCAGGTGCAGTCACTTTCCAGTGAGTGGCAAAAACACGATCATCTGCAGGCGTGCAAAGCAAGGCAGCTACAGTATATCTCAAGCAGGCCCAAGATCACTGAATGGAAGTTTGGGCAGTATGGTATCACCCCTCCTGAGGATGACCCCTGGTGCGGCCTGCACAAGCTGCACTCCCCTTGCGATGCTACTGCATATAACAGTGCCAGTTGTCCAACATTGATGTAAACCGCTTTCAGTACGCAGCATGTATTAAACAACTGTTAAGATGGCTACTGAAGACAGAAATCCCCTGAATCTAGCAATCTATTCACCAACTATGGAATCATAAACCACAAGAGTCCTTTTCCCCTTCTGAATAAGATAGAAGTGATTAATCAAAACTGGAAGACTCATCCCCTCAGGAAAGGAATGAGAGAGCATGAGGAGGGGAAAGTTCTCCAGGAGGCTGGAAAGGGGGCATGATAAGAGACTGAAGACTGGCAATTAAATTAGAGACAATAAAAATGAATGCAGTGCTTGATGGATAGCAAGTTTGCTTTTATAAATAGGAGAAGTCTCCAGCCTTTCCTGAGAAAATATATGAGGTGGCCTGTCTGCCTCCTTTATAGGGCTTGGTATGTCAGCCAAGGCAATACAGGAGACCGGATTAAGAGGAGAGGTTTTGCTCTTAGATATAGCTTTACTGTATTAAAGGAAGAGTAAGAACAGATGGAGGAATCTTGGACTGGAGAGGGAGACAGAGAGAAAGACACTGGGCAGCTACGGATGGGCTTTCCATATACGTCTGCTTTTATTTTTAAATACTACCCCCAGTCTTTCTGCTGGGTCAACACTTTCTTCATGCAAAGGAAGGAAACGGAGGAGGAGTAAATGAGGGAGGGGGGACATGGTGTGGAGGAAAGGGGGAGGGAGTGACAGGGTGGATGGAAACTGGTGATCATTTCCCAACCCTTAAAGTCAAAATTCCGTCTGGAAACTCAATCCCCTCCATAATGACACACAGGCACGGAAAATAAGATTTACAACTTCAGCAGAACTGTAATTCTCCCAAGAAAAAGGTGTCGATCAATCTTGCCTTTGAATGTCAACAAGCGTCCCAAAACAGGCTTTGTCATACTCCTCCCGCCGTTTTGTCTATTACAAAAATGCACTGGAGGCTTTAAAAAAAAAAAGAGCACTGAAGTTCCCTTGATCTGACGAAGCTCTGACCCCCTTATATTCCATTTATAGCCTGACTCAGAATGACATCCCCCTTGACCAGCAAACTGTCCAATCCAGCTGCAACTGCCAAGATTGTATTAGGCAGTAAGTGAAATATATATATATGCCCTTATGGTGCTTAACACACTGGGTCTACCTCCAAGGCACTGGGCTGTGGATCATCCTGACCACTCACAGCTCCTCATCCAGGAATCTCTTATAAGGGTTTTTTGGGGGACCTCTTAACTAAAAAAAAAAAAAATATAGAAAATGGCACCAAAGAAGGACGCTAAGAAAGCTGCAGCACCTGCACCTGCACCAGCCCCAGCCCCAGCACCACCGCCAGAACCAGCAAAACCTAAAGAACCAGTGATTGATCTCTCCAGCATCAAGGTACACAGATGAACTTGTGTAGTCACTGAAAAGTCCTCTCGCAAACTAGGACAGGATAGTGGCAGCCTCTGAATGAAGCCTGGAAGAATATTTTTTTTGGATTCGTTTAGTGGCCGAGGACATGAATGAAACCGAGTTGGAACAGAAATTGGGCTTCTTCGTTTTCCTGAAATATTTAAAGCTCAGAGCTTAAAAGAAAGAAGAAAAAAATAAATAAATAAGGGGAAAGCAAATGTCTTATTTCAATAGCTGAGCTTGTCATATTAGGACATTTTGACATAGTAGCCAAGGATGTTTTGTTTTAAATCTGGTATCTAATCTTTTTCAATTTGGCCTGAATTATTGCTTTCTCAATTAAACTGGTATGTGCCCAGATTATGAGATAGATAAAAAAAAAATCTTACAAAGAAAAGTCACAGCAACTGCTGTAATTAATAACAAAATTAATTTGAACTGTCTTCTCTTTAAGTCCCATTTTATAAAGATTAATTTTTTTGCAAGTTTCATTCTGAATTTATTATATTTACACTTATAAGGAGCTGATGAGCCAATCACTCTGGTTGTATTGTTTTACTAACACTGCAACCCTAGGCATGCCTACTCAGTAGTAAGTCCAATTGTGTTTAGTGAAACTGACTCCCATGAAAGTGAGTATAGGATTGAAGCCTTAGGCTTTGAACATCATGGGACTTTCTTCTGAGTGGATATGCATTGGACTGTGGTGTTATTCTTTGTAGGAAAGAAAAGCAGCATTTTCTTTTATCTTTGAAATTAGGACAAACTAGGATGTTTGATTAGATTAAATTAAGTTGAAAGGAGCAGTACGTCAGTGATTACATCTTTCATCTTTGTTGTTCATTGCAAGTTGCAAGTTGCTATGAAGTTAAACTCACTAATAAGGAAAACCTTTGAGTGTTGTTTGTCTTTTCAAAGTTAATGTGTGCCAGCTTCAGTTCTTGCATGCTGAAATTAAATCTTGATGTGATGCAGTTTCTGCTTTGCCCAGCATTTTGCACCAAGCAAAGTGCAGTGTGCAAGGGAGGTCTCTGACTGTGTAGAGGACTGAAGGAAAGACTCCACTAAACAGATTATCTGAACCTTTCCAAGTGAAGCGTCATTCCCCACCTCTTTCTCACTCCACCTTCCCCACTTTGATTTATCATGGTACCAATTTAGGAAACTCTACCTAAGAAATCCAGCCTAATATGGGGAACCAAAGGGTGGAAAATGTTGCAAGGATAGCAAGAATGTAGGTAGCTATTCATCTGAACCACAAGATCCTTCCAATGTATTCTAATAAATTTAACTGGCCGAGTGTGGTTTAGAGTTATGCACTACTAATTTTGCAGTTGCAAGCTGATCTTTACCAAATATTGGGGGTGAGAGCAAAATAGAGTGTCAGATTTTCACCATATGAACAACAGTGGTATCTCTAAGGATTTGCAGGGGGGAGGGGATGCTCAACATTGAACCCATACTGTGCTCCAAATGGGCCAGCTGTGGTCTATATTTTTTTTCTTTTATAATTAGATTTAATCTTGCACTTCATGAACACTGAGTTATGAAGAAGAATGCAGGCTGAGGATTTTTTTTTCTAAAGTAATTTACGTTAGTATGATGACTGCATGTATTCAATTCATTAGGAGAAAATAGAATTTTCAACTCTAGTGGCTCTGACTAATTTATCATTACAGAAATATCCTTAACGGTATATTTATCATTTGAAAAATGGAAAGCTGTGATTTCAGTCATCACAGCAGCTCTCTATGACCCCGTTCTTCAGACTTGATGGCTCTTTTCTAACTTGAGAGTGTCATTCTAGGGCACAGAGAGACCTTCTGTGACAAGCTTCAGGGCATCCTGATCTGTACCTAATTCACTGACACAGAAACTTATAAAAGCCCATGTGTAACTTGCCTGGGTTGTGTGTGGAGGAAACCCCTTAAATTACACAGGCCTGTGAAACTAAGCGTCAGAAAACTTCTTCTTTTTTTAGTTTTATAGGAATTTGGAGTGATGATTCAAAAAATGGCATCAGTCTTGCCCTATCACATCCAGTTTCGGAGATATGGCATAGTTTCACTAGTGAATGGTTCAAGCAGCTTCCTCATGAGGAAGCCACGTTGTAGGTTTATGAGGAAGCTGATTGAATCATTCACTAACATGGCTATAGTGCATTTTGAAAACTAAATGCGATAGGGCAAAACTGATGCCATTTTTGGAATCAGCACCCCAAATATACCCAACTTTAGACCCAACTTTTAAGGCAGCAAAATGTGTGTTGGCCTGTGTTATTAAACAAACATTTTGTAATAAGACAGCATTTTGTACTGTATGTTTCAGTGTTCAGAATATTAGGAGTAACCTGACCACCTCTGTAATATAGGTGTAATATACGATTATCAACGTATAATCATTACGTTGATATTGTAGGTGGAAGGGTGAGGCTAAGAACTGAGAGAGAACAGGGGTTTGGCAAGGCCACCCAGGAAGAGACATCCTAGTTTTGGACCCCAAGACTCATAACTAGTCACCAACAAAACTAGATGGGAGTGAGGTGTACGTTGTTGCCCTTACCATTTACAAATAAGGCAAACATCATTTCACCTTATGGAGATCTACTTGTTCCTGGAACTGGAAGCAATGAAGGTTAGTTCCTGTACCCCCACCCTATACTAGCCTGACTTTTCTTCTTCTGTCTTTTTTACTTATATGGCCTTGTCCTCTACTGTGTTTGAGACTGCTTATCCTCACAATACCTCAGTGAGGTCCATGAATATTCTTATCCTCATCACTTAGGCATAGTCATTTGGCCAAGGTCACCACTGAGATGGTTGCAGTTCCAAGGATTAAAGTTAAGAGTCTGGTGTCCAGTCTCAATGAATAGGATGCTAGGCATTATAGTCATTTACATTTCTGAGAACATTTGTAAGTAAGATGCTCAGCCTACGCCCCTAATAAGGTGTGTAATGTTCCACAGAACGTTCCAGAAATGGCTGGAGGAGTTCATCAGGGGGCATGTGCACACTGAAAAATATTCCCAAGTAAGTTAGTCAAAAGCCACACTGGAGAGTTTCTTTCCCAGCCATTTCAATTTGCAGGGCTGAGCAAAGACCTTTGCTTGAGGCCCAGACAGCAGAGGACATTCACAGCTGCTAAGCCTGAGCTTCATGGACCACTGTTCTTATCCATCTTGCCGCAGGATTCCTTTAAATGAGTTATTTCTCCTGCTACTAGTAAGCTATGGCAACTCAGATGAACAGATCCTTCCTTTCACAATGGCAATAACCTTTTTGTGAGCTTGTGATGCAGAAATATGCAACCATATTCTATATTTCATATAGAAGAAAATCCCCAAATAACATTCATTTTACACATCATAATCACAAACCATTCGCTTTTTTAAAAATCAACATTTTTTAGTGTTGTAAAACCAAGTACTGTGTTAGACTACATGAGCACAAGAAACCAGAGAGCTTTAAAAATATTCTTTCAATACTCTCTTTGAATGATCATATACGGTTAGAGCTTTTTCTACTGCTTAATACTCACTAATCTTTCAGCCTTGAATTCAGTCAAGACAGTAGGAATCCATGTAGGGTGTATTATTTTTTTTTGAAGGTGCCACTACTTGTCTTACTTTCTAGCACCACCTGTTGGACAACAAATTAACATGAGCACACATTAGTAATGACTTGTGATTAATACACAAGCTCAGCGAGTTACAGGCGGACATATGGTCGTTTGAGTTATGGATGGCTGCGTTGGCACTTTTGTGCAGGCACAGTTTGTCCCTTGTGGTGAGTTTTGTGCAGGTGCAATAGCGCTGGGCCAGCAAGAGCCAGAGATCTGGACAGACCTCCAGAATGGAACTGAAACATACGTTGGAGACAGTGAATGGTACATTTTGCCTGCCCTAAAGTATGCTGATTTCCAATTTCCATAAATACTCTTTTATGATAGATACAGCTAAAATCAAATAGGCTTTATGTATATAAGTACATTTGTACGCATGCACCTGCAGAGGCGTTTCTACAGGGAGGGCAAAGCTCTAAGTGTTGCAAGAAGCCTTACCCTGTCATGTAAATCCCTCCTCTCCCTTGCTGCTGTAGCCAGTAAGCAATGCCAAGATGTTGCTGTTCCCTGTGAGGATTGGCTAAAACGGTGCAGGAGAGGAGTGATTTCCACTGCAAGGTAAGGCTTCTTGCAAAATTAGAGCTTTGCCATCCCTGTAGAAACGCCACTGTGCACCTGCACACAAACACACACACACAGATTCAGCAAACTGAGTATAAACATATACTTCATGATTACCACATAGGACAGCAGTGCAGTGAAATTCTTCCCCCAAGCAAGTGCACTCTGCCAGACAAAGTACACCCAGAAGTACCTTTAACTGGGTGAGTGCGGGCACCATTCTGTTGTGTCTGCTTCTTTTAAAGGCCGTTCCAAAAGGACGTACTGGGCGAGGCTGTCCTATTGCTTTGCTCTTTGGCTGTTGACTTATGGAGTTCTACAAAAAGATTCATTTTTGTCCCATACAATGTTTAATATCTAATACCTATCTGAAGCCGCTTGAAGAGATCGTCAATGGATTAGAGCAATGCTACTGACGTCCACCTCTTTTTTTCATTTTCCTGTCAAAATATTACAAACATGCCTGGGACCTGAGACTGGATGGGGAAAACAACTTGAAGCTTAACCTAGATCAGCGGTTCCCAAACTATGGGTATGTGGCCCACTAGTAGATCACACTCCAATTTTTGGGAAATGCGCAGGGTACATTAAGCTATGTGCATCAAAGGTTAAGCACCCTGCTACTTTGGGGGAGCACTGAAGCCCAATGACCATTCTAGCCACAGCTTGAGTGGCTGGTAAACTTTTTTTTAGGTAGCTATGCTAAAACTGTGGGATATGCTAAATATCCCAAACTATGCTAAAAGGTTTGGGAACCACTGAGCTAGATAAGACAGAGATGTAGCCAGTGGTGTCATTCAAATGATTTAGGAACAGGAACTCACTTTTGATTTGCACTTGTCGGGAACCCGGAACTAGCCACGGAGCCCGTTAGGATCCGGAACGCCCGTTCTGGTCCGTTCCCCCTGAATGACATCACTGGATGTAGCTGTTCAGTAGAACTGCTGATCCAATATCAGGTATTCAACCTGTTTTGGATGGGGTTGTTCTTCCCTTGACATTTCAGGTTTGCAGTCTGGGAGTGCTCCTAGATGCAGCTTTGTACATGCCCACAAGTGTTTTTGCTCAGTTCAAGCTGGTGTGCCACCGTCATCTGTTTATGGAGAAGCAGATCTGCCCAGGCTTACATTTGCTTTAGTTATAACAAGATTGGGTGACTGCAGCCTGTTCTTCAGCGGCGGCCTTTAAAAGTCTGGAAACTTCAACTAGCCCAAACTGCAAGGCCAATGTTTCCATTTTGTGTGGCTTTTGCAGAGTGTGACTTCCCATTTACAACAGCTTCACATGCTGCAAGGCCAATTTGGTGCTTGTGATTACCTTCCAAGTTTTAAGCATCTTTGGACCAGGATACCGAAAAGACATTCATCCTTTCACATAAGCCTGCCCCAATATTTAGATCATCTGGTGATGCCAATTTCTGAGGTCTGAAACAAAAGGGGTTCTCTGTGACTGCACCCACCCTGTAGAAGGAACTCTGTGTCCAGGGAGTCTTCCTTCCCCTTCTCTGATGGCCTTCCACCATGTGGGGAGATCTTTATGATTCCCTGAATTTGTACTACAGTTGCAGGGATCTCCTCTGAGTACGGGAACACTGCACAGTGCAGAGGGGTCTGGCCAGAGGTGAATTCACTGGTATATGTCCCTCTGCACCTGCACCATGGGATCAGGTCTGGGAAGCAGAGTAGGATTCAGGCACTGCCACTACTACTGCCACAGAATCTGTCCCCTTCCTGGAAACTATCTGCCTTACCCTCCCCTTTGTTGCCACCTCATTCCACCTTCCCCTGACACTACCTCATTGTGTTTTTCTAACAGTTAACAGTGTTGTGGCCTAATCCTATTTGGGCTTGCCATCAGCGGAATGTGTGTTCCACCAGAGGCAGATCTAAGGGATGGCAAAGCTCTAAGTTTTGCAAGAAGCCTTACCTTGCAGTGGAAATCACTCCTCTGTTGCACCGTTTTAGCCAATCCTCACAGGGAAAAGCAACATCTTGGCGGTGCTTACTGGCTACAGCAGCAAGGGAGAGGAGGGATTTACATAACAGGGTAAGGCTTCTTGCAACACTTAGAGCTTTGCCCTCCCTGTAGATCCGCCTCTGTGTTCCACTGGTGGCAACTTCCTCAGTCATAAAAAAAAAAAAACATTGTTGGAGCATTGGTGGGAAGGCTGGAGCCTTCTCCCATATTCTGGAGGATTGCCAGCCACTCACCAAGGCAAGTAGGGTGGCATGGATGTGGGTCAGGGGGAGAGTAGAATGAGGGGTGCAAAAGGGCAGCCATAAATGTCAAGGCACTGGGAAAGTTTAACTATCACTTGGGCCACCCTTTCAGCAGTGCTGCTTCGGCCAGGCCATCAGTTTGCTGAGCACCTTTCAGCTGCTGAACTGCAAAGTGATATCTTGGCATAAGCGGCACTGCTGAAAGAGCTGCTGCATGATAATTGGACTGTCCCATATATGTTGTACATATGATCAGGATTTGCGTATTTTCTCTTCTGCCATTTGTAGCTAATGTGTTCCTAAGTGAGAAAAACGGTGCCTATTTCTGGTCATCACATGACATCAGTTCCTGCTTAATGGCATCACTTCCAGCCCTCAGCAGGTGCCATGAATGCTATTTGGCCTGCTGTATGAAATGAACACCCTGTACTAAAAGGTGACTCTGCTCCAACCATGGGAAAGTGTGGGTGAGGAGATGTTGGGAAAGAACACGCCTCCCTACTGTGGATTTTTGGCATACACACAGCTAATTTCCATCCTAAACTGGTGGTTGTGGTTGGGGTGTATCACGTTTAAGAGAGTGTGTACAGCAACTTGTGCACTTCTCCTAAGTCCACCCAGTACAACTCCCTCAGATCTCAGTGTCCTTAGGCATCTGTTGCCTATGATGAACCAAGCCCCCTTGACCCTATACTTCTCTCCCCTGTTATTTAGGGGTGAGTTGTACAAGGAGGTTGAATTTTTTACGCTGACAAAGATGGGGCAGGAAGAGCCTGACCGGTTCACTGGAGGCAGGAAAGCAAGACTGGTCAGTCTAGGAGCAGCTAAATCCTAGACTGTTCAAATGACAGGTTGCTCAGTCTGAAAAAGTAGGCTACAGACCGCTGCTTTGTAGGATTAAGAGGAACCCTATTGGCTTTGTGTCACCTGATCTCCGCCAAATTGATCGCTGCAGTACCACCCTCTGCTTAGGCTGCTTGGTCAGGTGATCTGATCATAGTGGCGTTTCCAGAGGGGGTCACAGAGCTAAGATTTTTCAGGAGCTCCATGTAAAGCCACCCCTCCCCTCACCTTCAGAGCCATTGGTGGCAAAGCAGAAGAGATTAAAAAAAAAAACCTTGGCATTTTGCCCCTCCCCTCAAGGAATGTCTCTGTCTGGTAATGCTGTTCAGAGCAATCAACAAGAGTTTCTTTGAGGGCAGAGTGTTTAACAGTAAATAGCTTTTGCTCATCCATCTACGAAGGGCCCCAGTCCATTGATCACATATGCATAGAATCTCATTTGATGTTCTGAGACCAACTTTGGGAAAATGCCACTCCATTTGCAATACAGCCAAGCATTTCAAACTGGTCCATTTCAAACTGATTCATTTCATGAACCAGATAATTACTAACTGTGGTGACATCAGTAATTCCAAATATTACTGCTATTGTCCCTGCCCACCTACACCTATCCAATTTTGGGAGGTTCCTGTACAAGGAAGTCCCATTTAGACTAACTCCTGGACATACTCTTCCCCCCCCCATATAAAAGTGTGTGTGTGCGCGCATGCGTGCGCATACAATATTTATATGTATAATTTATACATATTGATAAATATAAGACAAAAAATAGGAAGAGCCTTAATTATTTGAAAAGGTAATTGGTGCAAAGTATTAAAAATACTAGAAGCATGACAGAAATATTGCAATTGGGTGTGTAATAATCATTCATATTCCTTGAGTATAGCCACTGTGCTTCAGAACATAGACAATATATTACTAGAAGCTGCACAGTAATGTTCAACCAAACATATTCATGACTGCAATAGCAAGTGATAACTTGCGTATGTGAAAAAGCCATGAACATCCATAAACTGAATCTGCTGCCCCCAATGTGAGTGAAATTGTGGCCTGCCACCCCGAAAGCCTATTAAAAACATTAGCTAAGGAGGCTAATGTAAGGGCGTGGTCTCCTTAAGGCCACCATATACTTTGACTACTGAATAATATGCTCTGCAAAAAGCTCTTTTTCATCCATTGCAAAGAAAAAATATCATGTAAGAGATTCTGCCTTGCAGGGGTAGCACTCTAGCCTAAAATGTGATTGGACTAGCCTTGTGTGTGAGGGCGCAATCCTGAGTTAGGCCGGCATAAGCTAAGCCAGCAAAGTTTGGCCAGCACAAGGGCCACCGTAAAGTATGTTTGGACCACTCTCGGAGTCAGAGAGGCCGGCACACAGACGTGACACGCTTTATGGTAGCCCTTGTGCTGGCCAAACTTTGCTGGCTTGGCTTATGCTGGCCTAACTCCAGTTTAGAATTGCGCTCTGAGTGAAACAGCATGAGCTTAACCATTCTTATTTGGCAAGTACAAAGTTACATCAATGACAGAAGAAGGCACTGGTCCTACATCGCTCACAGAACTGGCATCTCCATCCCCACTCCTGGTCCAGCTACGCCATCCAGTGGCTTCCTTTGAGCATGCAGCAAAAAACAAAAGCACTAATTAAAAGCAGCAGAAAAAAAGAAAGAAAAAGAGGAGACACCTCCAAGCACATGCAGAATAAAACCAATTTATTTTAGAGAATTGTGAGATGACTTTGAAAGGCCAGCACATTTCTGTCCAAAGGCTTTGTTCAGAGGCACTTTCTGCAACATACATTGCAACACTGTAGAAGATTCACTTTTACAGAAACTGCCAAGAAAGTGACTTTTTTCCTGCAGCAAGAAGATTAGGTTGCAGCAGCAAGCCAAAGGGTACAATGCTGAAGGACAGAATTAAGAGATTGCAGAGTAGCAGATTTGGCTCTGTTAGTTAGTAAATAATATACAACACAAGAAGCATAATGGCACAAATCCAGTAAACACAAGTAATGATTAAGGGCACAATCCTAACCTGGAGTTAGGCCTGCACAGTTAGGCCAGCACAAGGGACACAGTAATGTATGTTTGGAACACTTTCTGAGTCAGAGAGGCCAGCACACAGATGTGCGCCATCCTCCTTGACTCTGAGAGTGGTCCAAACGCGCTTTACGATGTCCCTTGGGCCAGCCAAACTTGGTTGGTCCAGCTGTGATAGCCTAACTCCAGGTAAAGCTTGCGCCCTAAATCCCATTGCATTTAAGTGTGAAGAGAAACACACAGTGGTGAGAGTAGTTTAAACACAGATGTGCACAGGTGGTGCTCTAATTTTATTATCACCAACATTTCCTGCATTCTAATTCAGTTTGTTCTGGGCAGTTCAAATAATTTTCACACTTACTACGTATGTCAAGTTAGTCCTGAGCAAGGACTGTGCACACTACTTGGGAGTAAAACTCACTGTACACTGTGGGAATTGCTTCTTAGCAACTTATGGGTTGTTTTCAGCAGTATCTAACATGCTTCTTTTCAAGGGAGCAACTCACCATTGCACTGTCTGTGAAAGGCCACGTTTATGGTGCCTCAGGCTCTGCCTGTGGGCAAAACCAAACTCCCTACAAGAAGATGCTGCTTGGTAGGGCTTTATTTAGGAATTTACCATCTCCAGTGGCCTCAGAATACCTCCGACTTCTCTTTGTCCTGTCTTGCTGGAGCTTTCTCCTCATATCCTTTTTGTTTTAGATCTAGCTCCTTCTCAGTTGGTAGGAAGCAGGCTAGCAATTATACAGTGCCCAAGCAGTGTTCTGCGTTGGGCTCTGTGGCCAAATAGGCCTGGATATACTTCAGAGTTTCTGGAGGTATGAGGTGTGCTATTGCCTTATATCCTTGGCCCAGAAACCAGCTGTAGCCCGGGAGGAGTTGCTTTGTACTCTCCTTTTTGTGGGTCCTTTCATTCTACATCCTCCCTTCACTCTTTCCACACCTTTTGAGCGAACCTCCTCCCTTCCAACTTCCTTCCCTCAGCCCTCTCCTCAATTTCCCTCTCAGCTTCCCCACTTTCCTTCTGCTGTCCCAGTCCAGCCCTCTGCCTTTTCACTTTTCCCATTTAGCTTCAACCTTCCATCTTTGCTTCTTCCCACCTTCCTTGTTCTCCCTCTTCTGCTTGTCCTCACTCTCCTTGGGTCTCTTGTCCTTCTCTCCATCTCTGCATGCTCTCTCTCTCTCTCTCTCTCTCTCTCTCTCTCTCTCTCTCTCAACCTTCTTGATCTCATTCTTACTCTCCCACCCATTCATCCTCCTTCCTGTTTTTATGTTGCTCTGCCTGATCAAGCTCTTCCCTCTCCTTCTACAGAGGCGGGCAGTACTCCATTCATTGGCTCTATCCAATGACGGCTTCATGGCTTGGCAACTGAAGTAGGGAGATGTGCTGCTTTTCAACATCTCAAGCCATAGCAGTATGCAGGCGGGGGGGGGGGGCTCTGCAGGGGACTTTCAGCAAAATCCCAGAAGTAAATTCAAATGCATTCAATGAACTGAACGCAGGATATTTATTTTATTGTTTATTTGAAGAAGTTATACCCCACCTTTCCAATGCCGAAGCAAATGCCCAAGGCGGCTTACAGAGAACATAGAAGTACAATGTAACAATAACACATTAAAAAATTAAAAACATTAAACATTTAACATGAACACAGAGAAAGTTCAAAAACAGGGCAAAATCCAACTCTTCTCATCAGGCCATTAGAGGGTGGGGAAACAAGGAAATATAGAATTACAGTAACTAACATTTGCTGAATTACATCCAGGATTCCTAAACAGAAAGGAACAATACCTTTTTTTTCTTTTTCTGTTATGGTATGTTATCTACACAACATTTAACATTTGTGGTCAGCTCAGGGAGGCAGTTGGTTTTCAAAGCCCAAAGCGTTATTATCTTTGAAAATGGATCAGAGATAGTCATGAGACTGCCCCAGGAAAAGCAGGATAGTTTCATTTTTACAGCGCCCAGGTTGTGAGTGAAAATGAACTTGACTTACATAAGCGAGCATATCTTGCATGGATGCATTCTGTGTGATAGAAGACCATCCTTTCTGGCTGAAGCACCGCTGGGGAAATGTCTCACAGAAAAGATGGTTTGGGGTTGTCATGCACGCGACTGTATATAGTAGCATTAGCTATCTGATCTGAACCTGTAGGTGACCTTTACGAAAGAAGGGGATTGCACATTCTAAAGTTGTGGTGCATTGATTGCTGCACAGTATCTTACAAAATATGCTACTTAGTGTTGACGTTCTGTGATCATGCATGTGATTGGAACTGTATATCGGGATTTCTGCATATGTATGAATATTTGCATATTTTAACCATTTTCTTCAATGGCTGCTAGAATTACTGGTCAACCAGATCATCACTGAATGGAAACTGCAAGTGGTGAAAGAGAGAAGGTAAACAGGTAAAGCACATTGGCAGGCAACTCAGGGTCAGTAAACTCTGTGTAACAGAGAGCAGGAAGAATGACACCAAACCATGTATTTCCAATAATCCTAGGTATGCTGAGACACTATAGCTATGCAATAGGAGATATTTTGCACAACCAGGAGTCTGCCAGCTTAATGTATTTAAAATGGTATATACAGCTGAATTTGTACTTGGTATGGTGTTAGTGTTACGCTGCTGCTACAGATTGCCTTCTGCAGTGGCAAAGGTAAGACAGAAACTTGTGTGACACAAAAAGCATTACTACTGATGGTGATAAATTGAAGACTTGTTTTCTGATTTGTGTAGGGCATGAGAGGTAGAGCTATAATGTGCTCAAAGCGCTCTGAGGGCAGGGCGATGTCACAGCACCCCTAGCACCGCTGTCCCACCCCCTGTGCTGCCCGGCCACACCCTCTCACATCTGGAACAGCTCCATTTAGGAGATGCTGGATGCAAGGGAGGGCAGGGAGCCAAAGAGCATGCGGCTTTGTTCACCCTGCTACAACCAGTGACCGCTGCTGTCACTTCCCCTTGTGACGCCACCTTTATGCTTCTGATGAGAGATGCTGTTACACCCAAGACTGGTCCAAGTTGTCTGAGGATTCTGTAACATTTCATTCCTGCTAGAGAAGTACTGTAATTGCTTGTCCAGCCAATCTGCAGTAAAAAGTATATGGTTGGGAGTGGGAGGGACCCACTGAACTACTGTCTAACCACCAGTTGGAAAAGAAGATATCTTATAATCAGGAAGCTGATTGTGTCAAAGCTGTCAGAAATCTGAACTTCACAGCCAATTACATAGGAAACTGCCCTAATAGAGCCCTGTATAGCTTGAGGCCTTGGTACCAGGTATGTCTATTGTCTTTGCCAATCAAATGTCATTACACATGCCAGTTCATTAAGCGGATTGTGATATGATGCCTTGCTGTTGTGATGACTGAACACTAATAGTTTTCAAAAACGATATTGCTAAGGTGAGGAAGAGGCAATTCCATCGAGTACATGAAGCAACAAGCTCAAATTTCAAGAAGGAAAATGTAATGTACACACTATATTCATTGAAACACTGAACGCCAGGAGCAATTCTGCCAAAAATTAGAACTGCCAAGGGAGGCTGTGGAATCTGAGACTTGGAGGGAGATATTAAGATACCTGTTTAATCTTAACTGCTCCTTCTTATCAGGGATGCTGGCTTAGGGGCGTTGGACCAAATGGCCACTGGGCATCAAGAGTGTTTGCTTCTTGTGCTCAGGTATAACCATGCTCATGAACAGATGGGCTGAAGTACCATGGTGACGCAACAGTGTTAGAAAAATAATAACACCGGCAACATTTACAATCTACTGCATATTCTGTCTTGGCTAAATACATTTTAGTTGGATAGCCCCACTTTTTAATTGGATAACCCAATACTATCTAACTTTCCTGCACCGATGCAGCAGCAATTCAGCCCTGAGGTAAGGGAACAGATGTCTCCTTACATTGCTGAGGCCTCCATGATTGTCCCTCCATGCAGGATACAGTGCATGCAGTGGTGTCATTCTATAATGAAGTGCCGGAACGGTGGGCGGGACTTACCGCGTGATTGGCTGCGCGGTTCTGACGCGTCGCCACCGTTCCGAGCCCCGCGTGGGCACCCCTGGCTTCGGAGGGGGTGCCCGCTTGCCTGGGTGGCGCGCTGGGTGCTGCGGAGAGCCGCGGAGGGGCGCGCCACCTGGAAGAAGCCCTCCGCGGCGGAACAGCAGGCGGCGACGCGTTGCGGGGCCCCTGTCAATCAAGGGGTAAGTCCCGCCTGCGTTCCGGCACTTCATTATAGAATGACACCACTGAGTGCATGCCCTTTCGGCAGCTCTACACCAGCGCTGGAAAATTGGATAGGTTTTGGCTCTAACTCCACAAATGCAGCAGGGGCTGTTGTTGTGGTTGCAAAGGAAGGTACTGGGAAGATTCAAACATCAACACTGATTATTTTTATTTTATTTATTTGAGCCTCATTTTTCAGCCAAGCTTACACTTTGTTCAAATTGGCTTACCATTTCATCAAACCACTACTGTTTTGGATAGCACTGTGTTGGGTAGCATTTGAATCAGGCATGCATGCATTCAGGCACGATTGAACCAAGATGAGTTCTTCTATATATCCATTACTACTATTTTTCTAGCCACTTACCAGCACAGTACAAGGGAGCAAGTGTAATTGTTGCTGTTCCCATATGGAATAGGACCTTAACAGGAAAGAGTGGGTATTTCTTTAGGTGCCGTAGGGTGAAGTAGTACTTGTACCCCAGAAACTAGAAGTGTTTGGGTATTTTATGTACACTTATGTACATTTTATGTACATTTATGTACACTCTTTTATGCACCATTTGCTGTTGGTATGTGAACACACACATTGTATATGTGCCTTTAATTTGCCTGATAATGTGATTAAAGGATCAAGCCTATGAACAAAGCTATATATTTAGATGATAGTTATTAAAGGGATGACATATCTAAGCAGATTTCAAAGAGCAGAGTTAAACATGCTCCTTGAAGATATATTTGGTTCTCATTGGTTACAAACTGAAGCTCTGTGTTGTTTTAACGGCAAGTAGAAACAGCCCTAATCATGTTAACGCTTCAACATGATGACCACTGGGCAGCAGATCAAAGTGGATAGTCCCCTTGGAAGAACTCACTGTAAATGTCAGCAGTAGCATTGTGTTTCTTCTTGAGCCTTTTATACCTTGTAGATTCCAAATTGAACTACCAAGGCGATGGATCTGCACAGAGTAACTGGACTGAGATTTTTTGTCCAGAAGATGCATCAGTCAAAAGCTACTTAATTAGTCCTGGCCACAGTGGCGTCACTAGAGTTTGCGTCAGCCGGTGTGGGAGGTCAGCGCATCACACACACACCCCCATGATGGATTTCCTCCTCCCACACCATACAGAATAAATTACAATACCATATGCAACCCTAAATGCAGTGTTATCACTATGGTTGGTGTTACCCCCCATCAACTTTATTTATTTATTTATTTATTTAACTATAGTACAGGTCACCCAACAAATTAGTGACCAACAAAAAACCCATAGCCAATTTGATGACACTCCACAATTAAATAAGAGTTCTAGTATTAGCTCTGATGCATGGAAATGAGAACTGACTCATAATAATGATTTTTTAAAAATTGTGATTTTTACATTAAAACGTTGCATTTTCAGTTTTTAGTTTTTTGACCATAGCTTTTGATAGAATAAAGATATGACACTCCATTTTCCCCCCCAGTGAATTCCAGGTGAAATTCCACATATTCCACGTTATATAGCATGATGGTATTGTCTTTTAAAACCATGTTTTTAGCAATTTTGGTCCCTGGTGGTGTCACACATACCCCTGTGCATGTCATCTGGTGCACCCCCACCCCCCTAGCGACGCCACTGCCTGGCAACTTGCACTTCTAACAGTGCAGTCCTATGCATGTCTACTCAAATGTAAGTCCTAGAGTTCAGTGGAATTTACTCCCTGGTGAGTGTCTATAGAATTGCAATCTAAAGCACATAATCTATCTTTGTTACTTGATCCAGATTTTGGCTATTGAGATTCTTTTTTGTTCAAGTTATCAGTCCTGAACAAGCTTGTGCATACTTGAAGCCCTTGGTTGTCCAGAATTTGCATAATTCAATATCCTGCTGGGCCATAATGAGAACAATTTAGCAAAATAATCCCCATTTTCATTTCTGAAAGGTGTTTCTCGCTGCTTAAAGAAAACCCAAAGGCAAAAGACAGTCAATTGGGCTGGGCAGTAGAACTACAGGGAAGTAGATTGGGGGCGCAATCCTACCCAGCACTGGGGTCGGAGTGCCGGCCAGCCAGTGCCCTATCCAGTGCTGGGTAGGTGGAGACTGGAGCCTCCCTGCGGCAAGGGAGCGTGCACTCCCTTACTGTAGGGGAAGCTCCAGCCTCCCCTATGTGCTTCTTGGATCCGCGCCCGCTAAAGAGCGGGCGCAGATCCAAGGAGAGCACATGGCTTGAATCGGGGCCATGCTGTATGGCCGTATGGCCACCTCCCAAGCCTGCCCACTTCACGCCCAAGTCACACCCCCGCCTCCCTCCAATCCCCGTGCCGCCTCAGCATGAAGCCTCCCTCGCGCTGACCGGCTTTAGTCGGCGCGAGAGAGGCTCAGTGTGGGCGCAGCAGGGCCGGCGCTGCCTGCAGCACTGGTCCTGTTGCCTTAGCGCCGACGCGGAGGTGCCAATCAGCGCTCAAGCGTCAGCACTAAGGGTGCAGCGTCAGCGCAACCCTGTTTTGCTGATGCTGCGCAGAGTTTAGGATTGCGCTGTCAGTCTAGACCCAAGGAAGAATTTTCTAATTGTGAAACTCATCTGGCACTGGAATAGCCTGCCTCATACAGTTGTGGACACTCCCTCATCAGAGGCTGGATTATCATCCATCAGAGTCACCACTGAGCAAGGGGGTTGACTAAATGACCTCCAGGGTCCCTTCCAATTCTAAAATGTTATATAATTCTATGAATTAAGGTATAGATTTGAGCTTTGAGCCAGGTAAAGTTAGTTATGCCTGAGACTACACTTGTATTGCAGAAGTATTCAAGTCCTACTGAAATACTGTGATTGACTTCTAAGTACAGATTTATAGGACTGCAATCTAATTCCTATGCACACTTATTTGGAATTCCTAATTCCTAAGCACACTTACTTCTATTGCAGTGGTTCCCAAACTGGTGGGTCATGACCTACCAGGGAAATCAGAAGAAGGGGATTCCCCCTTTAGGGGATTGGCCTTGCTCTGATGGCAGCGATGGCACCCCACAGCAATTGAGGTGGCACAGCTACCAAGGGGCTTGTTTCTTACCTGCAGGAGACCAACACTGCCTCCCAGGTAAGAAACGAGCTGCTTGGTAGTGGCGATGCCACGATCGCTGCCGTGTCTTCGCTTCCCCTGTCCCAGCTCTCCTCCCCACCCACTAACCTGGTTCTCAGTTCCCTTGTAGGGAGCTCCAGCTCCACTGTTCTATTGCGCTCTGTGGAATTTACTTCTGAGTAGACATCTGAATAGACGTGGTGGCGCAGCGGGTTAATCTGCTGCTGCTGTGCTTTCCAACCGGAAGGTTGGGAGTTCAAGACTGAGCAACAGAGTGAGCTTGTCCCAGCTCCTGCCAACCTAGCAGTTCGAAAGCACCTAAATGCAAGTAGATAAATTGGGACCACTTTGGTGGGAAGGTAACGGCGTTCCGTGCGCTACGGCGTAGAGTCATGCCGGCCACATGACCACGGAAGCTTGTCCTCGGACAAAACGCCGGCTCTACAGTCTTTGAAATGGAGATGAGCACCAGCCCCTACGGTCGGTCACGACTAGACCATTCGGTCATGGGGAAACCTTTACCTTTAGACATGCATAGGCTTTCACTGTAGGGTACAATGGCCCAATGAAGCCAAATCCACAAATTAATTGCAACCGGCTTGAGTTCTATTGTTTTCAAGAGACTTGTGTCTGTTCTGGCACCAACATGCTGTGTGAACACACCTTCTGTTATCCCTGGCTCAGCACTAGCCATATGCTGAACCTTAGGGAGAGCAGGGAACATGGCCATAAGGCACATGAGCACCAGGAGCAGCGTTGTCATTCAGCCGGAACGCTGGGCGGGAGGAATGGGTGAGTGGGGGCGGGGAAGATGGCGAAACGGACCAGAATGCAACGGGCGGGCTGCCGCTCACCCGTTCCTCCTGCCCAGCGTTCCGGCTGAATGACAACGCTGACCAGGAGGCACAGCAAGTTGAATTATATCTACTCTACTCCTCACACACACACACACACACACACACACACACACACACACCTATTTTTATAATGCTTGAACTCACGTTTTTCAGTGATGACAAATTGAAAATTTGTTGAATCTGAGGCTTAATATAGTAGGAAAAATTATGCACAGAAAGAAATTTTAGGGGTTAACTTTACTCCCATGATGTTTTTCTCAGGAAAATGTAGGCTTTTTAGAGCTGTCTGCACAGATGAAATAAGCACACACTGTATTTGCTGTGAAAGTAACTCACAGTCTTCAAAAGACTTTGGTCTAAGCCCAAGTGTGCTGATATATTCTCCATTACATATACAGGTTGAGCCTAATAATCTGCAGATTTTTAATCTGGAGATTTGGCTCAACATGAAGCCTCCAAGCTCTGGTTGTCTCTGGAGGCTCTTCTGAGACCCACAGAGGCTGCGTGTGGACATGTGCAGTGCTCCGGTTGAGTTCGGGAGGGGGGGGCAAAACCCATGGGTTTAATTACCCACAAATTTTTTTATCCATGAGCGTTCTGGGAACAAAACTGTCACGGATAAAAAGAAAAAGACCCCACCTGTATAATTATATCTCTCATTTGTCAGCAAGTTAACTAATGGTGAATTGGCATGAAAGAACCCCTGCTTTATTAAGACCTTTGCCTGGGCAGCACCACTGTAAGGCATTTTGTGGCTGGGAAACGGAAGGCAGTGGTGGGGAGTTTGGCCGGGCCAAGAGCTACCACAAAGTCTGTTTGGACCATTCTTGGAGTCAGGGGAGGATGGAGTATATCTGTGCAATGGGCACTCTGACTCTGAGAGTGGTCCACACATACTTTACAGTGTCCCTTGTGCCAGCCAAACTTTGCTGGCCTAACTGTGCTAGCCTAACTCCAGGTCAGGATTGCGCTCTGAGCTTGTGAAGAGCTTCATGTGAACTGTCTTGGTGTAATCATTCCAACTACCCTGTAAGGTGAGTTGGTATTATTCTCCCCATATGGCAGCTGGGGATTTGAGGCTGACTGGCTTGTGTAGGCCATCTAGTAAATGGCAAGATTCAAACCAGGCACGTGCTGATTCACAGTGCACTCTATAATGGTCCAATCCTATACATGGCTACTCAAAAGTAAGTACCTCTGAGCTCAATGAGATCTAGCCCCAGGTAAGGAGTATGTAGTATTGCAGGTACCCACAATGCTAGTTGTCAACAAAGGGTCTGCCCTTATCTCTAGTTGGACTGCTGAAAATATTCTCTGGAAAGCAGAAACCCTTCCTTGGGAAAAAATTTACCTTCTGACTGTTCCATGCTTTGCCTCTAATTAAGAACATAAGAAGAGCCCCGCTGGATCAGGCCAAAGGCCCATCTAGTCCAGCTTCCTGTATCTCACAGCGGCCCACCAGGTGCCCCAGGGAGGCATGAGACAACAAGATGCTTGGATCCTGTTACCACTCCCTTGCACCCAGTACTCTGAAGTCGCCCACCACCAATGTAAGGAGGTTGCACAATCCATCATTGCCTATAGCCCACGATGGACCTTTCTTTCAGAAATCTGTTCAATCCCCTCTTAAAGGCATCCAGACCAGATGCCATCACCACCTCCTGTGGCAAAGAGTTCCACAGATTAACTACCCTCTACAATTAATTAACTGTTCCATTCAAAATAAATTTGGACTTTATCTTATATTTATCTTGAATTTGCACCTCTCAGTCAGCAGCGGGGCATAGCTAATGAAAGTGTAGCCCAGTGCAGAAGGCAAAATGTTGCTCCAGAAGTTATGACACAACATGGAGAGACGTCACAGTTGTATTTTCGTCCTCTCTGGTTTGTTCATTGCATTCTGCATTAAATTACCTTTCCAATGATATATAACATGATGGCATTATTCATACATACCAAGGTTTTCACAATTTTAGCTGCTAGTGTCAAGCTCAGCTTGTTGCCCTCCTAAAGCTTGTTGCCTGGTGCAATCGCACCCCCTGCACTTTTTTAGCTACTCCCCTGGTCAGTAGCACTATGAGACAGACATTTCTATTCTTATGCATTGCTCAGAATGAGATATTAACATTCTTCTCCCACTCCTGTTTACGATCAAATTAGAATAGGAACAGCCACATTCATTTAATCACATGATTGTCCCATTCAGGTATAAAGCAGGGATACACAGAAGAAGGGGGCTGAATCATTCCCTGAGTTTTTGCCCATGGTCCATTATCCCACTTTGACTGAGGGCTGTGGGAAAAGTGCTTCACCATTTCACATTTGATATGTAATACAAAAATGTGATGCAAAAATCAAGTCTGATTAATGGGGTTACCAGATACAAACAGAAACAGGGTGCCTGTACCATTAACCATTATATATAGAAGGAGACTTTGGGCAGGCGCAGCTTTTGAAACCCTTCCATGATGAGCTGCACCTGCCCAAATTCTCTCTTCTGTACAATGGTTAAAGGTATAGGCACGCTGTCCCAGTTTGTATCTGGTAACCCTACTTATAGGGACTCCCATTTTCCCCAGCCATAGCAACTAACAAGTTCAAACTCCATGCCATAATGTTGAATATAGTCAGGATAACATTCTTCACCTTTCCTGTTATCGACGTCAATAACTTGTGTAAATGTTATTTGCACAACTTATTTACTCCATACTGCTATCAATAAATAACATACTGTAAATAACGTACTGTTATTTACTCCATACTGCTATCAACTGTAAAGTCAATTGGCAGATCCTGCTCCATTTTCAAAGGAATTTAATCAACAAGCAGCATAATCCTATGGTGTTATTTTTAATAACGTTAAAAGTAGTAGTAGTAATATTTATATATGTTTCAACAGAAGCAGTTTACAAAGTGGTTTAAATAAATAAAAATGCAATTATATTATAATTATATATAATTATACATAATTTCATAATTATACATATTACCCATAGGCACAGAAATGCAGAAATGACATCTCTAGCCCTTGAGATGTTATGCGCAGTGTTAAATCAACCCACTCCTGTTCATAACCTGCACCTCTACCCAGTGGTGTCATCTAAATGATTTAAGAACAGGTACTCACTTTTGATTGGCATGTGTCGGGACCCGCCCACCGGAAGTGACGTCATAAGCCGGAAGTGAGGTCGTGGCAGGAAGGGACATGAAAAAAGCCCTTTTTGAGGCCTCAGACGATTTTAAACTGACCCAACAGTTGCAACAGTATTCCACAGCACCCCCAGAACAGGTTAAGGAGGCCTGGCATCATGTTAAAGTGACCCAACAGTTCCAAAACCCCAGAGCAGCTCATTTTTCAGTGGCAAGGCAAGGCAAGTCTCCGCTCGCTGCCTGCCTACCTGCCTGGCTCTGAGAACGTGCAGGCAACTCAAACGTGCAGGAAATTCAAACGTTGCAGGGGGCGGAGTCAACGAGCGGGCGGGGCCAGCCATAATCCTAGAAACCGGTACTCGCGTACCCCCGCGTACCCCCTGCATGACATCACTGCCTCTACCATTCTGACACACTGGGCCCATTCCTATCCAACTTTCCAGTATGGGTGCTGTCGCTATGCAGTCCTGAGGAAAGAGAACAAATGTTCCTTTACTTTTATGAGGCCTCTGTGACTGCCCTGCCCATAGGATGCAGCACATGCCCCATTGGCAGGGCTGCACCAGCGCTGGGTAGGATTTGGCCCATTAACTCCTGAGCCTCATAGTCTTAGTTACCGTGATTAAACTGTTAACTGGTTGAGCATTTCTTCTGAACATGGTTCCATGAAATAAGAGAGCTTTGAGATTTTATCATACATTTGAGAATGGCTGGAAGCTGCTATATTATGGGATGCATAAAACTTCACCTTAAAAATGAAAGAATCTGGTTTTTATGGAAGACACATCAGGGAGCAACGCATCTTCACAGCAGCCCTGAAACAACTGAAAAAAGTTGCCCTGGTGCTGAGAACTTTCAGCTAGTGTGTGTTTACAATTGAGGCAGTGGTGCCATGTATTTGTCTTCCATATCAAGATCTCCTGTTTCTGGATTTGCTTGACAAAGGCATCTCATGTTCTCAAATATATTTCTCCTCTCCTGTTAGTTAGCAGCAGCACTTGTAGAATTTTATTAATAAGCATTTTTATAAAAACAGCAGTATGACAGTCACAATATAAGTGACAATGCTAAGCCACAATATGAACAGGCAGCATAAAGTGCTAAGATGTCTTCTACCAGCACTCCCTTCTCTAACAATTTCCTATTTTTCAAATGTTATTTATCATATAATTTTGCATACTGTACAATAATAAAATAAAATATTTTCTAACAGAGGAATTTCAGAACTCTTTTTAGCTTATTCTTGAAGGACCCTCCAACACAATTTCATTATTTCCATTCTTGAGGTAATTCCTGAGGTAATTTTGAATTAATTTCAAAGGTAGCAAATTAACCAATTTACACCCAAGTCTATGGATGTCTACTCAGAAGTAAATCCCATTGCACTCAATATGGCTTACTCCCAGGAAAATGAGTATAGGATTGCAGTCTTAAGGTAGTGTTGTTACTTGAACCTGAATGAAACTTCAGCCATTTTTTTTAAATTACTGAATCTATACCCCACAATCTATTGGGTAACTACCAGCTTTCCCTTTATTCCTATTCTCATTTCTTCAAACTACACACCCCTACTTCTGGCTGTTCTTAATACATTTTCCCAGTAAATGCTGCAGGTGGATACTCTACAGAATATATTCACACTGTGCCCATTTTTTTTCCACATTCGAGAGGTATCATAAACACACCAATGTAATAATTAATACTCTGTAATCTGTACCTATAATTTGGAAAATTCAGACTACAATCCTATCCACACTTACCTAGGAGTAAGCCCTAGTGGCTATAATGGGACTTACTTCTGAGTAGACATGATTGGGTTCCCATTGGTATTGATACATAGCCCCACTGTAACAGAGTAACTTTGTGACAGCACCATTAAATATTTCCTGTTCTTAATTACTAGACAGTGATATAGTTGAACCGCCTATAATCTAAAGCAGTGTTATTCAAATTGTGGGCTGGGACCCACTTGATGATCTGACGTCAGGTGAGTCGCAGAAAGCTGGGAGCAGCTATCTTGGAAGCAGAAGACCTTACTCTTGTTATATTCTGTTATATGTGTTAACAGTGAATTTTCAAGTGAGGTTTTTTTAACATTTTGTTTTTAGTTCAATGCTTTTAAACAATATTTTGTCCTAATCTGGTTTACTGTCAGGAAAGCTTCATGGCTGTACAATTGCTGCAGTCCAAGAATGCCAATTTGCATTTCAAGAGTGTCATTTTATTATGTTACAATGACAGCACTTCCTGCTTGATAATGTCACTTTGTGCCACAACATCACTTCCAGGTTAATGACACCACTTCCGGTGGGTCCCAACATGAGTGCCATTCTAAAAAATGGGACCTGGTCTAAAAAGTTTGAATACCATTGATCTAAATCAGTGGTGCCAAACAGAAAATTGTAACTTCAATAAAAATGTTAAAAGATTAGCTTGATTGTGTATCGGCCCAATCCTATGCTGTCCTTACACTGGTGGATCTTGCAATCTGCCAGCGTAAAGTTGGGACTGCTGGTGCTGCAGCTGCTCTGTGGCTCACTACCAATGGCATGAAAGCTGGTAAGCTAAAACCTGATAAGAGCCTCTGCTAGAGCAGGTAAGTTGACAGTGGGAGCAGTTCAGGAGAGGATTTTGGAAGATGGGGAGCAAGCTGGGGATGGTTGGGGGCAGGAGGGAGGATTTTGACAGCAGCCATACATACTGAGATCATATTTCCCCCTTCCTGACCCTGACCTGACCCTAGAAGTCTCTTCAGGGTCTGAGGTAGCCCATTAGAGACAAGGTGGCCTACAGAGAGGTAGGTAGAAAAAAAAACACCTCTTATTTACCTCTCCTGGGCTATCTGGTAACATACACCCCTTCATAAGATCCAGTGTGCACTGTTGGCACTGCTGCATCACATAGGCTAGTAGGGGATAGGATTAGGCCCAATCTGTGGGATTTACCAAAACAGATTAAACTACTGAAGACTAGGGTTCTTGGACAGTTTCGTAAGTGTTTGGACTACTCTCAGAGTCAGAGAGGACAGCACACAGACGTGCGCCATCCTGCCTGACTCTAAGAGTGATCCAAACACGCTTTATGGTGGCCCTTGTGCCAATCAAACTTTGCTGGCCTAACTGTGCTGACCTAACTCCAAGTTAGGATTGTGTTCTTACGTATATAGCACCATTCTCTGAGTGGCCTACAATCTAGATATTTACTCAAGGGAGAGAGGGAAGACAGATGGAACCATGTTAAAAATGTTATGTGAACCAAGCCTAATTTGTCTTAAAACCTTCTTCAGTTTACCTGAACTGAAAATCCTATACCAGTACTTCCCAAACGTACGAGGCACATGATGCCCTTGCTCCTGCTCCTGCTCCTGCAGGTTACAGAACCTGAAAGTAAGACTGATGCATGATGCAGTGACACCATTGGCACTTACTACCAGGTTGCACCTAGAAAAACCACCTCAAAATCGGAATAAAACCACTCAAGGTGAGTGGGTAAGCCCACACCACATTGTGTGCATGGCCTTCATCAAGTGGAGCAGAGCCCAGAGGCTCTGAGATCCCCTGCGCTAGTGCTGCCAAGTGGCTTAGCCAGCGCATGGCTCACGATGCCTCTGGAGACTCATTGCGATGCCCCAGGGTATAGCAACACCTTGGAAGAAAACTCCCTTTTAAACACAAATGCTTCCAAATAAGTCTGGCCAGACATGGGCTCCTGCATAGTGTAGTAGTAAATATTTATGGAGCTAGTTGGTATTTTGTCATTGACTCTAACAAGATGTGAATTTGAGCCTGAGTCTGCATTCTTGCATTCAGCTACATGTGCTGAGATTCAGTGTCTTCGGTGAGATGAATGACATGTAATTAAGTGCATGTTTGCAGCCCAAAATTGTAATCCACAAACTAGTTAATGTCATAGTTTCAAAGTTATAAAATGATGCAGTACTATTGGAGTCAAAGGGATTAAACGAAATGGCTTCCTTCTCAGTTTTCTGGCCTAACTGGGAAGTGGACCATACTGCCTGAAATCAAGGGGTTAGTGTTATTAATATATAATAATTTGGGATTAGGCCTTTAAAATCTTCTGGTTGGAATATGTTGGTCCTTCTGAACGCTGGAGATGTCCAACCTAAATTTTTTTTTTAAGTTGGCCAGCTGGAGAAACACGTGGAGCTCCACTCTGCCTCTGGCTGACTTCACAGCCCTTTTAACAAACAGGCATCCTCCTTACAAGAGAGCCTTGAGAGCCTACATAAGGAATATTCCATCTTTATGTTGTAGAAGTGCTGACGAGATTCAAACTCGGGGAAGCAAGGAGCGTCTCCCTGCCCTCTCCCTAGCCTCCTAAAAATAGCCCGTGTAAGAGGTCCATCAAGAAACGAATCCTTCCTTCCCTTTGCCCTAAGAAAGCTAAAGAACTCTCCAAGGGGGAGTGGCCACTACTTTCCGACATTTAATCCTGCCCGTGATGTCACTGCCCACACTTAAATAAGAAGAGGCCAGGCCAGGGAGTGAGGACCACTCTCAGGGACTCAGACAGCTTGTGGCTATTCCCGCCAGCCTTGCTGCTGCTCTCCTCTTCGCCATCATGGTGGGTTCCAAAAAAAATTAAGCTCTGCATAGTGAGCCAGTAGTTTAATCTAACGCTGTGATCTCCAAATTTGTAATGGAGATATAGTTTAAGTCAGGAAACCAGTGCCGTGTGCCTTTTAATAGTGTAAGGTCCTGCCGCATCAGGAATGTATATTGATTGAACTTTAGCGTTAATATGATGTTGCTTGGATTATTTGGGAAATCTGATCTCTCACGTAATAGCTTGCACAGTGCCTATAGCTTTTTAATGGGTTGTTATTATTAGCAGTATATGATCAGTGTTTGCTAAAATATCTGTGCACCGTAATTCAAATGCACGACCCATCTATGAACCAGCAATGGTTCGTGATGACACATTTAGAATAAATGCCTAAAAGACTAATCCATTTTTAAACATACTGCTGTATTAGTTCTTGCTAAAGTAATGACGGTTGTGCAATGATATTTCCAATTACCGTAAGGTTCACTTATAATGCAGGGACATTAAAAAATGTAATGTAGTAATGCATTTCTCTAAAATGATGAAAAGTATTTGACTGTTTAGCTTATGGATCACAAAGTACTTCTATGTAAATATCCATATCTATCTTTCTGACTACATAGATACATTGCAATAAGCTTCAAATACTTATAGTTCAGTTATTCACAGAACATTCATGGCCTTCTTAACTCATGCAGAAGGAAGTTAGCAAGAGGGTATGTGCATTTTTTCTGTCAACTTTTTTCCTAGTACTAGTTTTTTTCTTTTTCCTCTCTTTTGCCAACTGCAGTCCTTCAGCGCTGATCAGATTGCTGGTAAGTGGAACACAAATTCAGTTTCTTGAGTGTTGGTGTGATTTACTGTAAAAATGTCAAATGTTGGATGCTTATTAGTTTAAGCAGGCATCATTCTATTGGTAACCTGGTGGAATCTCAGCTGCTCTTGAAAAATCAATCTGTCTTTTTTGGCATCTTGGTAAGATATCTCAGGGTGCAAACTGGATGCTGTAAATTCCAACAAGTTTTTTTTTTTTAAGGGCTTTTTTTGATTCATTTCTTTTTAACAGATTGAGTTCTCCAAGGATCAACAGGATGGTAAGTTTGGGGGCACAGCCAGTAACTATATAAATCACATTATCATGCAAGGTGCAATAAACAAATAAATATGCATTATTGACCTGAACTTTTGGGCTGCTCCAGCAAAAAATCAGATCATAGATTTCCGACTCAGTTCTTCAAATGTGTACGCTCTGCGGTTGAGCACTTGAAAGCAAATGTAACAGACTATACTGCCTGCTCTTCAAGACACATGATCCTTCCAAGACCTAGAAAGGCAAAGAATGGTAGAAGGAAAGTTTAAACCCATTATAACCAAGGAAGAAGGTAAAAATCTTTTTTTTTTTAAACTGCCCACTGGCAAAAAGATGGTAGATTCAGGACAGCAAAAACAGGGCTAACAGCACAATCCTAAGCATATCTATTCACAAGTAAATTCATTGGGTACAATGGGGCTTACTCCTATTGAACTGTGTATAGGATTACAGCCTAAATAAATTAACTAAAAAAATGTGTTATTAACTAATTGTGCAATCCTATGCATTTTACTCCCAGGAAAGTGTGTATAGGATTAAAAGTATTTGGTGCTGATAGCTTTGTTGTAAAGCTGAGTACATTTCTTCATTCTGGTAATGATTTTCTTCCCTAACAAAAATTATTGACCTATGGTTGTCAGAAAAATCAAAAAGTCTAAGGCTGCAATCCTATACATCCTTACCAGGGAATAGGTCTGATGGCACAATTCTATGCACGTCTACTCAGAAGTAAGTCCCATTATGTTCAATGAGGTTTATTCCCAGGAAAGTGTGTATAGGATTGCTGCCTCAGTGACGTATGTATGTTTACTCAGAATGCAGTCCCATTGTATTCAGTGGGGTTTACTTCCGGGAAAATGTCTATACAATTGCAACCTTAATTCTGAGTAGACTTGCATAGGATTGAACTGCAAGTTGTTTGAGATAACAAGTGTTTATTTTAATCAACTAAAAAATTAATGTATAATTCAGTTGAAATCAAAACAATTTCTTGGATAATACAACAGCAGAATTCTAAGCCTGCCAGTCTTATACCCATCCCAACACCCACACTAGTGCAATGTAAAAAAAAAAAAAAAGGTTTAAAACACATGGCATAAAGACTGAATCACAGGTAGAAATGATAGCAGGCATATGTAAGGGTACCAAAAATCTTTAGATTTTTAATCCTACAAATTAGATATGATGTACACATTTGGTAATATGCCTTGTATTTAGTGATTTTAATATGTTTTGAAAACGTTCCAGTGATTTCCCAAAATGTTGCTAGTAAATATTTTATTAATCCCAGACCATTCTGTGAAGGTCTGAAATGTTATACATCAGTAAATGGTTATTGGTGCCTAAATATTATGATCGCTATTCCCTGATAGATGACCCCAAATTGGGGACATTTTGGAGGATTTACAAACTTCATCTGCATGGTCAGCATCCCTATTTAAATGCTGACATTAACCAGATTTTGGAAGTTTACTATACTTATCCCATTGAATACCTATCTAGCTAATACACACACACACACACACACACACACACACACACACTAACGTGTTCTACATTACTTAAAAGAAAATCTATGTTGGCTGCAACATACATCTGAATTTATAATGCCTCTCTACTGCTTTCTACCCTGCATTATCAACATTCACCTGAAATGCAATCTTTGCAGTTACTTGTTAAACTTCCTGTTGTTTTGCTTGAATAGTTTGGGTTCAACTTGAAAGGGCCCAAGCCACTTAAAACTGAAGAACTGGTAAGTGTTCTTCAGGACTAACGTTTATAGGAGTTGAAGCAATATTTTTCAAATTAATGACTCACAAATGAAGCTGCCTTCTGCTGTGATCAAGCTCTGCTTTTGAAAACTTACAGCAATAAAACTCTAAAAAAATAAAATAGAAGGATGAAATAATGGGGGGGAGGCACTCAAGAGTAAGCCTTCAAATTCAAATTCTGTTTTCTATTGCTGCAGTATAACTGTAATTGATGGGAACTCTGCCCAGCATGAAGCCCATCACACTTTCCTGGGAGCAAGTCCCACTGAACGCAGGAATTTACTTCTGAGTAAACATGCATAGGATTGCACTGCTAAAGGGTAAAATCAGAATTCCAGCTCTCTCTCACACACACACTAGTGCAGGTGCACACATACACAAATTTAGAAGTCTGACTAATGTAAAAACAAACATATGATATTTTTCGCTCAGTGGCAATATCTTACATTGTATAAAAGAAAAATATCCAGCCTTTGGGCAACTGTTTCAGCAATGCCCACCTATTGTTAAGCTACAAAAATGATGTAAAATACAAAGTGAGCAAAAGCAGGCTTGGGGATTGGAGAACATACTTGAAAGCATAATTTATATTACCTGATCTAAGTAAGAACAATTGACAACAGAGCCAATATTATTTGGAGCCACATTCTAGTCCTTCCCTATCCGTGTATATGGGCAGCTGACTTCATTTTTTGGCTGTAGATGAAAGAATGTTTTCCTTACTTTCCTCAAAGTGGATATTCTTAATGAATTGAAAAGCTGTATTCCTTATGCATTTAAAAAATGCAAAGAGCTGGTGATGAGATCTTGCCTTATGAGTGAAGTTCAATTGTTTGCAGCTACTGGGGAAATATCAAACGTGGGCGCTGCAGTATGTCGCAGTCTCATCTCTGTAACTCAAAAAGGCCAAAACTTTATGAGCTGTAAGGGGAGAGGGCTAGCAATAGAAGAGTCCAGCAGGTTTCAGTGCATCTGACAGTGAGCAGCTTCATATCAGGCATATTGGGTTACAGTCTAGCAACCACTGTACATCCTGCCTCAGCAAATTAGAAGGCTGCTAAGAAGCTCCTTCAGGCAGTATAAGGAGGGCTGGAGCAAGCACCAAAATAGTATAGCTCCACAAGCACCTGGGAAAATGAATGAAGGCTAGATCATTTACCACTCTGGCTCACTGATCGTGTCTGCCACAAGACAGAAAGAGCAATGTTTACACCCGCATCCATTGCATGCATAGGCACAGTCGCACATGCCCACGCTCAGAGCAAAAATTAATGGCTCATCAAGTGTGGCTTCAAAATACCAAATTGACTTTTCAGATGTCTATGTGGCAGCTGAATGTCAGTGACACTCAGGGCCAGCCTTAGGCGCCGTGGGCCCATTAGGAAGCGTATTTTGCAGGGCCCCAGGATCACAGCCAGGAGCCGCAGAATCCTAGAGCCCAATCCTATCCCTGGCCGCCGCCCCACCTTTTAATGTCACTGAAATGGCTGCCACTGTATACTGCGGGGCCAGGGAAGCAGCTGGAGGTCTACTCAGGGTAAGGGAACTTTGGTTTCCTTACCCGTGTCAGGGTCCCAGCAGAATGTATGAGTCCACTTGGAGCTGCACCAGATATTTAGCTGGCACAGAGCCAAGGTGACCCATGTTGGGCTCCAAGGCCTAATAGGAGGGATAGGATTTGTTGGCAGCTGCCATCCCTGCCCCCCTCCTGGGCCTAAACTGCCCCAGTCTCCCCCCCTCTGCCCAGTTCCGCCCCTTCCTGCCTTCCTGCTGCCCTTCCCCATCCAGGAACGCCTCTCCATCATTTGGAGGGGAACTTACAGCTCCTGGGTGAAGGGAGACTGTCAATCAGCATGCAGGCCCAGCACTAACTGGTGCTGGCCTCCCTGCCAGTGCCTTTCCCCTCCCACCTGCCTCAATATGCTTTATGGCACAATTGCCACAGTTGTTGCTGGGGCCAGAGCAGGCTGCCTGGCATTAGGATTGGGCTGCTAGAGATTTAAATACAATTTATTATAGACTTTATATCTCTATTGTAGAAAGCAATCAAAATGTGCACTTACAACATGCATGTGGGTTTATGGACTAAAGGGATCTGAGCAGATTTTAATATGAAATTGCATGCATGTAAGCCTACAAGCAGACAAACAAAACATGTCAATTACCTTTGAATAATAGTAAGTTGTTATAAAAGCACTTGTTTTAGTGATTATGAAACAATGTAGTAAAAATATTAATGTTTTTTATTTAGAAAAAAAATCAAAATGCCTGTTGCAAAGTTTTGTGTGTATTTGACAAGACTAGAGAAAATTACCCTAGTACAGGAGCCCTTTAAGCATGGGGCCCAATCGGGCGCAATTGTAAGCCGGCCCTGGTGATACCAAGGTGTTAAAGAAGACCTTATACAACAAATGTATTTACAGGAAGCACAGATAGAGAAGAGAAGCACAGGTTAACTAGTAACAATGTGTGATTCATGCATCAAAGTTCATATCAGATTGGTGACAAAACAGCAGTTTAAGTCCATGATGTTTTGCTTTTCTTTAGGACCTGCTTGCTTTCCCATATAAAACATATCTTTCTTCTATGCCCATCATAATATTTTTTTTTATTTTCAAGACAAATTGCCTGGTATGGCCAGCACCAGGACCACCATAAAGCATATTTGGACCACTCTCGGAGTCAGGGAGGATGGCGCACGTCTGTATGCCGGCCTCTTTGACTCAGAGAGTGCTCCAAAATACTTTACGGTGTCTCTTGTGCCAGCCAAACTTGTTATAGTTATGCCAGCCTAACTCCAGGTTAGGATTGTCCTCTCAAGAACACATTACTGTAGCAATTTTCACTGCCCCTATGTCATTTCTTTTTTAAGGCCATGATACTCAGAGGGTTTTTCAATTACTC
The DNA here is from genome assembly GCA_029204185.1 of Lerista edwardsae. Taxonomy (NCBI): domain Eukaryota; kingdom Metazoa; phylum Chordata; class Lepidosauria; order Squamata; family Scincidae; genus Lerista; species Lerista edwardsae. Next base: position 16,808,441 of record JAJKFI010000015.1, on the reverse strand, counting down.
CTTAAAACTGACCTGGGGCACAATCCTAACCTGCACCAGTATAGCCATGCTAAAGTGGCCTGCGTTATATCCAATGGGAGGCTGCTGGAGGTCACCTCTGCGTAAGGGGATATTTTCTCCTTACCCCACGTAAAACCCCATCTCATTTAGGATGTAACATCCTATGGTGTATATCCGAGCAGCCCATGTAAGGCTACCCCTGACTGGGCGGGAACAGGGGTTAGGATACGAGGTCTGCTGCTGTTGATGATCCCACCCCTCCCTGGGCCTGATCCTCCCCCATTCCACACCTTGCCTAGAAATGCCCATCTCTGGACTGCTCTCCCGCCAACCCCTCCCACCCTGGCACAAAGCTGGCACAAACCTAACTTCCTCAGCCAGCAGAGGAACGGGATCTGGCTCCAGGAGGCCATCACACAGGCCAACATGGCTTCACAGCATGTTTGCAACACTTGGGAACTGGTGCAGGGGGGCGGGGCCGGCACAAGTTGACGTTTGAATTGGGCTGTTAGTCTCATTTTAATCTGTGGGACAGATCCCATATATGAGAATTGTTCCCTTCAAGTTCTAATACATATTCACAACACCTGGGTCAAAGTACACTGTTAGCCTTTTTTTTTTTTTTGGCCTGCCCACATATAACATTTTAGTACGATGCTGACCACCCACACAGCAGCTACCTGAAAACACTCCCCAGATTGTTTGACATAAATTATAGAACTGCCAAAGTATTTGAAGATATGGAAAGAACAGGAGCGCTTTGTGTTATGTACTTAGGTAGGCTAGGCTGCATAGATGGCTTCATTATTCTGAAATATCTTTGCAGAAAGAGAACAAAAGAATGATTTTACAAAAGAGTTCTATTTAAATTATATGATTCAGAATAGTGGATTCGTAGTCTGGCATAAGCAAAACAAGCAGGGATTTGCTACAAAAGATTTTTAAAATATTTTCTTTAAAAAAATCAAATGACATACTCTGCTTCTGTTAGAATCCTCAGGAAACATTTCCATCAAGACTACCCCAGAATAACAGTCTGCAGTATTTAGTACTGTAACAATCTTAGATAAGTTACTGTGCAGCAAATTTTAGAAAGCACTTTTCACAGGAAAGGTGTAATATGAAATACAGATATGCCCCAGTATCCACTGATTCAGTATCCACGGTTTCAGTTATTTATGAATACTATGGATACTGGGATGCCTATTAAAAAGATTAAAAAGGTAAAGGTTTCCCCACGACCGAATGGTCTAGTCGTGACCGACTGTAGGAGGCGGTGCTCATCTTCATTTCTAAGCCTGCAGAGCCGGCATTTTTGTCCGAGGACAAGCTTCCGTGGTCATGTGGCCGGCATGACTGTACACCGTAGCACATGGAACACCGTTACCTTCCCACCAAAGTGGTCCCTATTTATCTACTCACATTTTTAGGTATTTCCGAACTGCTAGGTTGGCATTCCCATTAAAGAGATAGGGGAACATTAAACAAATCTCTCTTTTTTTTAACCTTGTTGCAGCAAAACTACTGATGTTCTCCTATCTTTAAAAAGGCGTCCCCAGTATCCACGGTTTCAGGTATCCACAGGAGAATCCAGAACGGAACCCCAGGGGAAACAGGGGCATGCCTGTATGAAATATTTTACCTCTATAGTAAATGCAAACTTCCCTGCACAAAAAGGGTATTTAATTATGTAGGCGGCAATCCTAACCATACTTACCTGGGAGTAAGCCCCATTGACAGAAATGGGACTTACTTCTGAGTAGACATGCATAGGCTTGGGCTCTAAGCTACCATAAATACAGGTAACAGTGGAATCCAATGCTCCCCTCCTACAAGCCGGCACAAGTACTTTGTGCCATCTCCCTAATGTCATGAACATGCTGTAAACCATGTCCAGATATATCCCAGCTAAAATATCATGGCTATTGGGGTTGGGGGAGGTCTAAAATAGCTTGGTTTGAGACAACAGGTCAAGTTGGCAAATGCCATGCCACAGAGGATTTGGGTGAAAGAGAATCTGCCTCTGTTAATATCGTTGGTGCCAATATGATATTCACTAATTTATGGGCATGTGGTTTGTCTCTGGTAACTTTAGCATTCCTTTCTTGCAGATTTCAAGGAGGCATTCCTCCTCTTCGACAGGACTGGTGAAAGCAAGATCACCCTGAGCCAGGTTGGCGATGTCATCCGGGCTCTGGGACAGAACCCCACTAATGCTGAGGTCAAGAGGATCATGGGCAACCCCAGCAATGAGGGTAATGAATGACTCTCCTGTGGTCTAGTTCCGTCCTCTTAATCCTTAAAACACATCAACCTTCCCACGAGTCTTAAACCTGGTGGTTTTAGTTGCCTTCACGGAAGACTGAATAAGCTTTTCTCTGATACAAGCCTAGACAGTGTATAGTAAGCATGTACTGTGTCAGAACAGCAGTCTAAGAAGCCAACACTGAACTAGACTCTTTTGGAGATTAGTATTCTCCAGACAATCTAAAGCCAGTCTACTATGCACAGCTGGGAGTTAACCAGTGGCAGATTCAGCTCTTAGGAGTCCCTGGGGGAAAAGGCCTGCAAGAACCTTCCCAATCAGAGCTAGGCCCACAAGCAGCAGGGCCCAATGCAAGGACATTCCTGTAGAGCTCCAACCCTCCTCACAGGCCTCCCACTCCCCACACAGCCATAGTGAGAAGAGCGTTTGTGGTGCTGCATGTGAGGGGATTATTTATATATTTCTATCTCGTCTTCCTCCCACACTAAAGGGGACCCAAGGTGGGATGACACGACGTCACCACCAACTGCTTCTGGGAGGCCCAAAATGGAGGCCATTTGGAGGCCATTCATCATCTTCCAACCAGACTACCAGTCCTGCTTGCAACCATTGCAATCATGCTTTTATTTAGAAATTGAGCCTTGTTTTCCAATGCTTAAATTAAGATGCCTGTAAAAGCCGACTCTGTTCACAGAATACATTTTTATGTCCATGTAGCGCCCCCTGCTGATAGGTACGACAACAAGCAAAGGAAACTCCTCAGTGCTCCGGCCAACTTGAGAGCTGTTATAGAATTATTTTGAAAGAAGGATCATTAATTTGTGAAGAGGGTTGTGGCGGGAAGGAGTCCAAAAATCACACCTTGGCAGTTCAGAAGGAGACTTCTTCAAAATGCAACCACTGTTTGTGAGAATGTTGTCCTGATAATGTTGTCTCTTTACAGAGATGAATGCTAAGAAAATTGGGTTTGAAGAGTTCTTGCCCATGTTGCAAGCAGCTGCCAATAACAAGGAACAGGGTAGCTTTGAAGACTTCGTGGAAGGTTTGCGTGTCTTTGACAAGGAGGGCAATGGCACAGTCATGGGTGCTGAACTTCGCCACGTACTGGCCACTCTGGGTAAGAGACTTCAGGGAGTCATCCAGTATGACAAGTGTACCTTTACTACAGATTGGACTCCTAGAACTGCAGTTGTTATGGCTTTCATCGTATAAACTGGGGTTGTAGCTTGGTCGGAGCATTGCAAGTTATCTGTTAGATATCCCTATAGCCTTCCCCTCTCACCTTCCCACTTCGAAGGATTTCTGAACAGAGAGGATTGGTTAAAAATTCATGGAGTTCTTGGGGTTGCCTGAACAAGAGAACAAACAGTTCACTAATTTACATCTGTGTTGGGCTCTGTATGTGATTTGACCATCTCATCATAATACACCCTTGTTTAGTAGTCAACATATTTTTCCTCAGCATCTATGCTGACTTCCAGTCAAGGTGCCTGACACAGAAAGGGTCATGAGATAGATTAGGATGGTAAATCTCTCAGCTATGCAGAGCTGGTTCTGAATGCTGATGATGACCTGAGAGTGACAAACACAGAATGGAGTATTGCTGTAGAGTGCACTGGAATTCCTCCTATACAAAGAAGGGTTTAAAATTATATTCACATCCCTAGATCAACTACCACCATGGTCAAATTCATATTGGAGCATCATGGGTACCACTTCTTTTATGGTGGCATACCATAGTAATGCTCCAAAGATGTCCTCTGAAAGCTGGAAGGAAGTGATTATATGGAACTGCAAGGATCACATTACTACCCACACTACCACAATCAGTGCCCCAGTAGTAGTGCAGGAAGAGATGACAGTGATGGTTCAGGATATCACAAATATGTTCCATCCATCCCACATTATCTTGAGAGTTGTGGGATCAGCTGCAGGGAAGCAGCAACACCACCACTCTATAATGAATTGCACTTGGAACCATCTCCGGAAGCGTCCTGATCATGTAACAAGAGATAAACAATGCAATCCTATCGGGCTGATCATCTGGCAGAACGAGCATCCTGCCATAAGCCTCTCTGGCAGTGTGAGAAGCCACATGCTTCCACAGCGCCAGCAGGGAGGCTGGTGCGGCCCTGAGCATCGGCAACAGATCACCAAAGGCCTGCCGACCAGTGGCGTAACTAAGAGGGGCAGGGGGGTACACTGCCCCAGATACCATGCCTTGAGGAGGTGTCTTAGAGACCTCTGAAAGGCACTTCCACCAATTTTCATTATTTTTAATGGGGGGGGGGTATTAAAAATTTTATGCTCCTGGGTGCCAGATGCCGTAGTTACACCACTGCTGCCAACCCAGGCAGAATGGGGTGAGGGTGGGCAGAATGGGGCAGCCACATGGGCAGGGAGGAATGCAGAATGAGTCTGGGAAGGGGCAGGTTTGGTGGCAGCTATGTCCAGTGAATCCAACCCTCCCCTTCCTGAACCCGATTCCCCAACCCTGGCTCACACAGACTCCGCCAGTGATTTTGCTGGCATAAATCTGAGTAATCCTGTGCAGGCTTCAGAGATTAACCTCCAGGTAAGAGAACAAATGTTTCCTTACCCAGAGGAGACCTTCAGGACTGCCCCCTCCCCCGCTGGATGCTCTGCAAGCCTTTCTGATTCAGCCACATTGGCAGGGTGTGTGCGCGTTAGCTGAAAATGAAATGATTCTGTTTATATACTTGCATGGGTCATTCATTCCAAGGCTTTTATATGATGGGATAAGGGAAAGATCCTCTACTTAAGTGGGACGTGGTGGCACAGCGGGTTAAACCGTTGAGCTGCGAGCTTGTTGACAGGAAGGTTGGCAGTTCGAGACTGCACAACGGAGTGAGCTCCCTTCGCTTGTCCTAGCTCCTGCCAACCTAACAGTTCAAAAGCACATAAAAATGCGAGTAGATAAATAGGTAGCACTTTGGTGGGAAAGTAATGGCGTTCCGTGCGCCTTGGCATATAGTCATGCTGGCGACATGACCACGGAAACTTGTTCTCAGACAAACGCTGGCTCATCGGCTTAGAAATGGAGATGAGCATTGCCCCTTACAGTCGGTCATGACTAGACCATGGGGGAACCTTTACCTTTTACCTCTACTTAATCAAATCTCTTTGGATGATGAAGGAAATCATGATGAGGTAACAAATTAAAAGAACGCAATATGATTCAGCTTTCAAAAGCCTTTGAGTTGGGTTGCTAACTCTCTCTATATTTTAGGTGAGAAGATGAAGGAAGAGGAAGTAGAAGAGCTGTTGAAAGGGCAAGAAGACTCCAATGGCTGCATCAACTATGAGGGTAAGAGCCACTACTCCAGGGTGAGCAGATACAATGGAGGTCAGTATGCTTCTAACTATAACCATTGTGTAGAAGAGAGAATTTTGGCAGGTGCAGCGTTTTAAACCCTTCCATGTTGAACTGCCAAAATTTCCTTTTATGCAAAGGATAAAGGGATCGGCACTCTGTCCTCCATTGTACCTGGTCACCCTGCTCTATTCAACAGGAAATTGTTTTACTTCTGGTACTTCTCTAATGTTATGTATAATCTGTTCATCGTAAAATGCTTTGTCACCTGCAGTAGACTGAGGGCTCAATCCTGAGGCCCTCAGCCCAGGCGGGACAAGCAGACCACCTGCGCTTGTGTCTCAAAAGGTGTCATGAGGCAACTCCAGCACTGGTGGTGAGCTATTACCTCTGGTGCTGGGCAGCCACCATGCAACCATCTGCCCTGCCCAAAAGCAGCACCGCCAGAAAAAGACGAACCTACATTTTATGCTTCATATTAATTTGCCTCCTTATTCCACATTGCATTGATAGTGGGTTTATTCTTAGTACTCACATTTGATACCAGGGAGGTACTCTCTAAGGGTGCAGTCCTAACCAACTTTCCAGGGTAAGGGCAATGCAGTTCTGAGGTAAGGGAACAAACTTTCCCTTACCTTGAAGAGGCCTCCATGACTACTACTCCACTGCAGAATGCAGCACACGCCCCATAGGCACAGTTAAGTCAGTGCTGGAAAGTTGGTTAGGATTGCACCCTAAAACAGGGTTTAGCTGAGTTCAAAGGCTCATGGTACAAACACTATCACCCTACACCACACTTTGATGTAGACAGTCCCACTGGAATCGAGTGTAAGTCATGAATAAGGAATTGTGAACAGTCGATTTTATCCCTCTAACATGATACTAATTATTATTTCACAGCATTTGTGAAGCACATCATGTCTATCTAAATGGACTTGTCAAGACACACAGATTGGTAAGTTCTCTATGTAGATATGGTCCTCTTGTGTCTCTTTTCAACTTTCTTTCGTGGCTTTTGTTACCTCCATGAAGCTAGTAATAACACTAAGCTGCTCCAAATGCCGTCCCTATCAGCATCGTATGCCTTTGTTTAGGCAAAAGAGCGGCAAGAGATGCATTGATTTACTATAATACAAGAGGAGAATTTTAAATAAGGGCGATAAAAGAATCTGCATGTGTGGCCCTTGTTGCATCTTGAAGTTTTAGCACATGGTGTTTAAGCAAGGCCAGCCTTAAGCCAATGCGACCAATGTCATCACATTGAGCCCTGCGCTTCAGGGGGCCCCACACAAGCAGGGTCTTTTCTTGTGGCTGTAGCTGGTGGTGTTCTGCATTTTTTTTAGATTGCGAGCCCTTTTGGGACAGGGAGCCATTTAACGTTACTATTATTATTTGCCTGTAAACCGCATTGTGAACTTTGTGTTGAAAAGCGGTATATAAATATGGTTGATTGACTGTATTTGTTGAAATCACCTGGGAACTGCATGGGTGATGTGCTGAACCTTTTGGAAGAAGGGTGTGACATAGATGTAACAAGTAAATTGACACCTAGTGACATCTAGATTAGACTATTGCAATGCGCTCTACGTGGGGCTGCCTTTGAAGACGGTCCGGAAACTACAACTAGTACAGAATGCGGCGGCTCGGGTGGTTGCTGGGGCACGTCGGTTTGACTCTGTCGAGCCACTGCTTCGGCGACTACACTGGCTGCCGGTTCTGTTCCGGGCCAGATTCAAAGTGCTGGTTTTGACCTTTAAAGCCCTTTACGGCTCGGGCCCAGGGTATTTGAGGGACCGCCTCCTCCCATATAATCCTACCCGTACTCTGAGGTCATCTGGAGGGGCCCTTTTGACTGTGCCGCCACTAGGAGAGGTGAGAGGGGTGGCGGCCAGATATAGGGCCTTCTCGGTGATGGCACCCCAACTTTGGAATACCCTCCCCTTAGAGCTAAGAATTGCTCCCTCTTTGGCGGTATTTCGGCGGGGGCTGAAGACCTTTTTATTTCAGCAGGCTTTTAGTTGCTGACAGGCTGGCTGGTCTTTGTATTCTTTTTATATTTCTATACTTTTTATGTCCATGGGATGATTATTGTATTTTTTATATTGTATTTTTATATTGTTTTTAATTACTGTTTTTAATTCTGTTTTTATTTGTTTTAACCTGTTTTTTGTAATGCCGCCTTGAGTGCCTTCGGGCGGAAAGGCGGGGTAAAAATTCAATAAATAATAATAAAATAAATGAACAGGGCATGATCCACCAAAGTAAATCACATTTTAATCCCAAATCTGTCTCTCCCTTTGAAATTAATAAAATATAAACGTGTTTAACTTTGGCTGGATCGTGTTCATAATTCTTACCTGTTAACACTGACTTGCTCTGTGATTTTGGCCAATTAATTCAAGCAAGTCTCTAGGGCTGCAATCCTATCCATGCTTTCCTGAGTGTACGTCCCATTGAACACAATAGGATTTACTTCTGAGTAGACATGCTTAGGCTTGTGCCCTAAATAATACGAACGCTGGTCTCATGACATAGTTTCACCCTGATGTCCTAATAATCCAGAACAAAATCTTAGGAGCTTGTTGGTCTCACTGGTGGAGCGGAAGATTTAAATAAGGGAGATTCCAAGTTAATTTGACTTTGAGAGCAAATTATTATGATCCTGAGTTCTCTCATTTTGTAAATGAGATTATCGTCTGCCTTTGTCACAGAGCTGAATGAGAGAAGGAACATTATTACAAATATATTCTTCTCCTGGCTTTTCTTTAAAAAAACACACAGATCTAATGTTATTTATTTATGCTTTTTCGCAGAGCAAGCTCAGCGGGCACTTGAAATTTACAAATCTAGGACACTATTGCTCTATCAAGCAACACCCCCTGGAACCAAAGGACTGTACTATATGCCTCCCCACCACCACCGCCCTTTTATTTTTAAAGCCATCGGCATAGACAACGATCAAATCTCAAAATTTTTACTCTGCACTGAGAAAACACTTGCTGAAGCAAGTGAGAGGGACTATGTTGCCACAGCTGTCAAACCCGGTAATCTTTTTTCCATGTTGTCTACCATGAAAGCCATGTATGTTCTTGGAGGGAAAAAAAATCTGACAATAAATCCATCTGGTCAGTGTATGGCTGGAAAATCTTCCTTTACTCCAATACAGTATGTTCAAATCCCAATTAAAACATCATCCAAGTCTTAATTTATTTTCTCTATATGTTGTATTCCATACAATAAACGTTTTATGAAAAAAAAGGATATTCTCTGGGGGGTCCATTTGCTCAGTCTGGATCAAAAAGAGGCTTTTAACTTTGGGCTGGGAGAAGAGGGGACTTTGAAATGGCTCTCCTGTAGTTTCTGGATCTTCCTTTCAAAAACACTGAATTCTCAATGAATTGCTTGGAAGTTGGAATCTGTTAATGGCTGACAAATACAGTGGTTACATTCTCTTCTTTTTCCATAGGCATGTAGCAACTCCCCATTTCCACAAAGATGGGAAGAAAAGATCAAACTAAAAACGAATTTGTTAAACTGAATTCATAACCTAAGTTAGATAGTATAAAGTAGCTTAATTAGAGTTCATTCCAAAATTCATGTTTTGGAATTTGAGCTGCATCATGAAAAATTATTTTCAGTTTGAGCCCACACACTGGATCCATATTCTTACCATATACAGACCTGGGAGTAAATCCTATGAACAACGGGACTTACTTCTGAGTAGATATGCATAGGATTATGCTGCATACCTCAGATGTGAGCAAATGTTTCTTTCAGTACAACGTCTGGTGTGCAGATCAATGTGCCACAAAAACAAAAATCAGAGAAGTCACTGTTAATTCTCACAATTTGGTAAAATATGATTCATTGAACTGAACTAGCAGTACAGTAATGACTTGGTTTAATCTTGCTCTTTGATGCCTGCAGTTGAAGTAATTAAATAACAAAGCTATATCCGTATTGGCATCTTATTGGTCTCAAGGGTAGCACTCTTTCCCCCCTCTGGGCATGCATAAAACTACTTTAATCCCCTAGCCAAGTGTCAGCTTGTTCTATAACAGTCTGGCTTAACCTTATTAAGTTTCTGTGCATGAAATGGTCATAACTCAAGTGCTAGCAGGTGCATAGGAGAGGCGGGGCTCGAAGAGTGATAATGATCCTGGCACGCTAGTCAGCTAGAGCAGGGACAAGTGTTTGGTTTCCATATCTTCCTTCACCAAAAAACCCCCACCCATGTTTCTATTTAAAATCTTGGCACGAAGGCAAACATGTGCAGATTAATCTTCGCATTAGTTTTTGCATGGAAAGGCAGCCGACAATTTATATGCAGCCTCCCCATAAGTGGAAGAAAAGAAAAGCCCTCTCATGTATGCTGGAGGAGGCCAGAAAAGAAGTCACTTGCTTCTTGAGCATCAGCACATTGCATAATGAATAGAGTCCCTCAAGTAATTTATGGCAGTGAGACTGGCTGTCTGCTTCTCAGAGGAAAAACAGATCTGAGGGGCCCTTGTGGAGAAAGGACGTTAAACTGTATTATTAATACTAACACTTTCAATTGTTTTCCAGACTATTCCCAAAGAGCTCAGGGCATCAATACAAACGGTTTTGTCCATGGTTTCCCCTAACAACAAGCCTGGAAAGAAGGTTAGGCTGAGGGCGCAATCCTAACCTGGAGTTAGGCTGGCACAGTTAGGTCAGCAAAGTTTGGCTGGCACAAGGGACACCAAAACATATGTTTGGACCACTCTTAGAGTCAGATTGGCCAGCACACAGATGTACAGTACACCATCCTCCCTGACTCTGAGAGCGGTCCAAAGGTGCTTTATGGTGGCTCTTGAGCCAATCAAACTTTGTTGGCCTAACTGTGCCGGCCTAACTCCAGGTTAGGATTGCGCTCTGAAAGAGATGTCCTCTTCACATATTTCCTCTGAAAGTGGGAAGTGGCCGGCTAGCAGCATATACACAGTCCTAGCCTGCACTGAGCTGCTCCTGGTCATGCTCTCCCAGCGATTCCCACATCCAGCACTTGTCTGCTGAGGTATAGACTGAAGCATGAAGAGTTCCTGCCTGCGACTGGAACCACTGTGCGCCCAGGGTTCCCAGTCACAGGGAGAACATTTTCCTGTGTTCAGTGCTTGCCTCATGTCTGGGAGAGCATGGCTAGGGAGTGCATTGGTGCAAGAGGCATAACTAGACAGCACATCTCTGCTCCCCCACTCTTTCATTCACTGAATGCAAGGAAAAATGCGTGATGGCTAACCCAAAGCTAACCCTATTGGCTCCCTGGCTGTGCAGAATCCTGCAAACCAAAATCCAATACTTGGTCCCAGCAGTTCCCAAAATCTCCGGGAATTTGGGAACCAAAGTAAATGCATGCAGGGGAGGGGCAAAGGCAGCGATGTGATCACCATGATCATGTTGCTGCCGGGGCCAAAACGTTATTTGCGTCTTACTTCCGGAAGTGTGGGCTCCCCCGCAGAAGTCTCTAAAGCTAAAAATATATGTCTACAGCTAAAAATAATGATTGCGACCCACTTCTGGGGGCTCTCCACACCCCCTGGAGCCTGGTGGTGGCTTAAGTAAGTCTCAAAAAACGCTTTTGGTGCTGGCAGCAACATGATCATGGCAATTGTGTAGTTGCCTTTGCCCCTCCCTTGCATATTTATCCCAGTTCTCATACGCTCAGAGAGCCCTAAGTCTCATCCATCACTTTCAATAGTACTTAGGACCAAATCAGACATTTGGAAATGTGTAACATTGGCCAGTGTTTTTCTTTGTGTGTTTTGCATAGTAGGTTGGAGGGGACTTCGGGGGCACTGCAGGGGCAAAATCTTGAGGAGAAAAAAAAACCATGCCACTGCTGTACCCTCTCTGTTATTTTAAAGAAAAAAGCTTCCAATGGCTTCCACCGCAAAACCTCTTTGTCTCCCTTATCCCACCTTTGTTCTTTATCTCTGTCTGTTTCTCACACCTCACAGACTCATACCTCTCCTTTAGTCATCATTGGCTGATCTGGCATGTTCCATAGAAAAATCTCATACAGGCCCTCTGCAATTACGTAGGTTGTCACTTTTTTTTCTGATTGGGATTCCAGGCTTTTAGTGGCTACGCAACAGTACAGGCAGAAATGTGACAGATTCAAACACTTCCCAGTATTAACTGGCAGACCCATTAATATGGAAAGCATTCCCTGATAGTACAATATTTGGAACATGTTGCCATATACTACCTTCAAGAGGAGAAATTGTTTCACGATAATTACCTCAGGCATCCTCACAATTATTTCCATTTTACATGTGAGGAACTTTGGCACAGGGAGTTTATGACTGATGGCTACTGAAAGGAACTAGATGCATCCAGAGGCACTAGAGATTCAGTGGGCGAGAGGACGGTCTCTCCAGAAGGAGGGGAATACTATACTTCTGGGTATTCAAGCATCTAAGTATCTAGGTCAGTGATGGCGAAACTTTTGGGCTCACTGTGTCAAAAATTCCTCATTTGACTCTACTGGCATGTCACTCCCCACCCCACCCCCAACAAAAGAGAAACAATTATTTATATGTTCATTTATTTTTTAAAAATACAGCCCAATCACATGTAGAGCTATGCATTACACAACGAAATGTTAAATCATTACAAAAATGAAATACTAGTCAAATAAACTCAGTTGTCAGGTGTTAGTGAACTCTGACGTGTCACCCAAAATGTTGTGGTGTGTCACCTTGGACACGCATATCATAGATCCGCCATCACTGATCTAGGTGCTTGTTCCCAGCACCAACACTAACTCCTGGATCAAGCCTGCCTCTCTCTCTCTCTCTCTCTCTCTCTCTCTCTCTCTCTCTCTCTCTCATATACATTTATGTGAATCAACACAGGCAAATTTCTCTCAGAGCTTCGAAAGTGGAACCCTTCACAGTTCTTTTGTACAGGAATATCAGATCTATTTCCTAAGCTGTTTAAGGCACACAATTCACTGGAGTATAGCTGTATTTTCTCTCTGATGTACATTGTGTACAATTCTGGTTGCCTCGTCTCATATGTTGGCTGTCAGTGTTCCTGTTCGCTACCATGAGATAAACTTCATATCTCAAGATTTAGAGAAAAGAGAGAAAATTCCCGTTTTTCAGACACTGCTAGTAATCAAGATACAGGTATACCCCAGCAAAAAGCTTATAGCAAGATGAGCAGGCAGGCAGCCTGCAACCTAGATGGGCAGTTCAATCCCCTTGTGATTGCTGCTTTGTGCAGGCTCCCAAGAGTCACAAACATGACTCAAAGCACATTTGCATGTACTTTGGCTGGCCCAGCAGAGCAGGGACAAGGGTGTGTTTGTACCAGCCTGGGCAGGCCAGCACAGAGGGTGGGAGACAGGGGAAGGAGCATGGAATGGAGGCAGTTTTAGGCAGAGAGAAGGTGGGGGGAGAGTGGTCCAGGAGGCAGAATGGGCCTGGGAAAGGGATGGGACTGGCTTGGGTGAGATCTTAACCCCTGGCCCGGGACTGGCATTATAAGGGCTTCTTGGATTGTACCCATGATTTCACAGGTGCAGATCTGAGTAGCCCAGAGGTCTCCAAACTACAGCCTGGGGGTTACATCCAGCCTGCCACAAGGTTTTATCCAGCCCGCAGCAACTTAAATTATCTTCTTTGTAAATGTCACGTATATCTTTCATTCTGAGACATATCATATTTATTACAAAAATCATCCATGTAAAACTTATTCATTAATTTAAATTTCATTCATTCATTCAGTTTTTTAAGTGATGAAACTTAAAAAACTGATGTTTTCGGCCTGTAAAAATCTGTAAAATATACTACGTGGCCCTTGTACTGAAAGTCAGAAGACATCTGAAGTAGCCCATAGGATGGGCTGGTGCATGACATGGAGTTAGAGGAATAAATTCCCCCTTACTCAGAGTTGTGCCTCAATCTGCTCCTAACCTGTGCCGGATACAGCGCAAACCAGTTGGCCTGCTTGTTCCAATGCAGGTTAGGATTGCACCCTAAGAGTGAACATTAATTTCCTGCTTCCTGTTTGCTCTTAGTTGTCCTTCTAGGCTGCAAACTGCCTGCCTGCTCATCTTGCTACAATTTTTCTGCTTATAATGTTTGTTCAAGCAAGACACCTTATCACTTTGGGGGAATGTAATCAATATAAACAAAAGTAATGCGATCCAAGGGGCTTCAGCAGGCCATAGCGATAGGGTTTCCCCTTATCTGCAGTTTCTGGTATACACAGAGGGAGGCAGGAATGTATCCCCCATGAATACTGGGGAACATCTGTACATTATACCATAAGTGTTTTCTATCCTTTCTATATTGTGTTTTCTATCTTTAATGGGTATAAAGCAATAGCTTTTAAAGGAGTTGAAAATGGTTTGAGAGAGGTTCCACTTTCCTTAGCATACACATCTATTTATGTCTCACTGTCACCTCAGATCAAACAGGTTTTTAAAACAATACAAAGCCTACCCACAGTCCCAGACTCAAAAGTGTACACATCACAAATAGCAATTCCTCTTTCAATGCAAGCCCCCTTCAACTACCTCTCTTTTGCCAGTCCTGCTTAAATATGTATATGTATTCCTTTACTGCCATCTTGTGGTTGTGTATGTCTGGAAGACATAGGGACATGGTGGCACAGCGGTTTAAACTGCTGCTGCTGGGTTTTCTGACTGGAAGGTTGGGAGTTCAAGACTGTGTGACGGAGTGAGCTCCCATTGCTTGTCCCAGCTCCTGCCAACCTAGCAGTTTGAAAGGACCTAAATGCAAGTAGATAAATAGGGACCACTTCGGTGGGAAGGGAACGGCGTTCCGTGCGCTACAGCGTATAGTCATGCCGGCCATATGACCACGGAAGCTTGTCCTCGGACAAAATGCCGGCTCTACAGGCTTTGAAACGGAGATGAGCACCGCCCCCTACAGTCGGTCACGACGACTAGACCATTTGGTCATGGGGAAACCTTTACCTTTATGTCCGGAAGTAATGAGAGAAGTATGCAGACCAACTATTTTCCAATTTTTTAATCTCGTGGCACACTCACAAGGCACAAAATTGTCAAGGGACACCAACAGTGGGGTTTTTTTTTTGACAATTTAAAAGACACTCTGCACTGTTGCGGGTGGGGGGCTCACATCCACCAATGGACCTACTAATAAATTACCCTTCCCAAAAACTCTGATTTGTGGCACATCAATGTGCTGCAACAACGTAGCTGAAAATTGCTGAGACACTCCAGAGTGAGATAACAGTGTGAGAGAGACAGCAAGCTTTCTCCCTCCCCACTACATTTCCACCCTCCCCACTCAATTTTCCATAGGGAGAATATTTATCAGAAGAGGCAAGCACTCTCCCTGTGGAAAGGACTTCCACAGCTCTACTTATGCAATTTGGAACACTCCATCAGCAGCATGGGGTGGTTTGACTGTGCACTCAGAATATTGACTAACAATTGCTCCGTTGTTAGTTAACATCTCCATATAATAGGAGTTTGCACAAGTCCAGGGACTGCGTGTGCCTGAATATGAGTTGCCAGATTGTCACAGTTGGGAGAGTGGTATGCCTACATCTTCTACTCGTGGGCTTCCCGGAGACAACCGATGGGCCACTAGTGGGAACAAGAAGCTGGGCTAGATAGTCTTTTAAAAATGTTTTCTTATATGAACGACAACTTCAATTTTGATTTTTCCCCTACAATGCATTAACATTTATTATTATTTATTTATTTGATTTGTACCCCACCTATCTTTGCAAAGGGACCCAAGGCGGCTAACAACTTCTAAAATATGTACAGATTAAGGCTGCAATCCTATGCACACTTTCCTGGGAGTAAGCCCTATTGAATATAATGGGACGTCACCCTGCTAACTGGGCAAGAGACACTTTTTCAAGTGGTGTTTCCTTATTTGTAGAAGGGGGAGAGTAATTGTCCCTATTCACCCCTACATAGTATCTTTTCTAGCGGCTGTTGCTGATAGTGTTCTGCATTTTTTAGATTGTGAGCCCTTTTGGGACAGGGAGCCATTTAACTTTATTATTATTATTTGCCTGTAAACCGCTTTGTGAACTTTGTGTTGACAAGTAGTATATAAATACTGTTGGTTGATTGATTGATTGAGTAGACATGTATAGGATTGCGCTGTTATTTACTGAAATGGGTGTGTCAAGTGCCACACAGGGCTCCATGTTGTCCCCCACATTGTTTAACATCTGCATGAAGCTACTTGGAGAGATCATAACGTTTGGAGTTGGCTGTCAACAATATGCAGATTACTCCCATTTACTTTTCTTTACCATCTAATGCTGTTGAAGCTGTTGAAACCCTGCACTGGCTCCTGAGTGTTGCCAACATACGTTATGCACCGTGTAAACACCCCTCACCTTCGGAGCCATTCCGGGCAGGGTGAGAAAAGCAGAGGAGACACTTTTATGCTCTGTGCCCCAGGGGCATGCAGTCAGGAAAGGCAGGTGAGGCTGAGCCTCACCTGAGCTCCCAAATGTTCTCCGGTCACGTTTCGGAGCATTTCTGAGGCCCGCAGAGGCGGTACGTGTCTTCTGCTATTTTGGAAATCCCCCCTGTAGGTTTTTTTAAAGCATTATTGATTTTCAGTGAAACCCCTAGAGGTGTTTTCGCCACACACACACACACACACACACACACACTCACACACACACACACACACACACACACACACACACATTTAATGAGTACGTCCAGTTTTCAGGGCTCACCAGCCTCACCAGCACAGAGTATCACAGTAGATGCCTCCTTTACCCCCACTCTGGGGACACTATCACAACTGCTCTCCCCCTACTAAATATAAAAGAATGACCACTTAAGAAGTACCTCTTAGCCCAGTTAACAAGGGGTTGCAAAAAAGGATATTTAATGGCCTATTAATTCATACTTAAAAGATATTTCAGAGGGTGAATACAGGTTTGAGCACTTGCTTTTGTGGAATCAAAGAAATCAAACACACATTTTTTAAAACAGTTCTTGGAAAGTATTTAGATGTTCAGCAGGTATTTTGTGCATTAGAAAAGGTTTGTTTCTTTTAAAAAGTGTTTTCCACTTTATATATTAGAACAGGGAAGACTCACCCTGCAGCATAGTTATTTGACAATGTTTGTTTCGTAGCATTTGTCAGCAAAAATGAAGAACCATTACATGAGAAAAAGCAAGCTTAGAGTTCCCACCCTAATAAATTAGAATGTTTTATTTCAGACATAATTACAGGCAGCAATTTCTCAAACACCTTTCTTTGACAACCTCTCTGAAATTCCAGTACTTGTTGCTGTTTCAAGTGGGCAAAGGGCGAATATGACGTTCTTCAAAGTACTGCTTTGGTTTCCATGAGCCAGGATGGACAATACTCTGCCCATCCTCACACAGCCCAATCCTAACCTGCCCAGGTGTAGCCAGGCTGCATGGCCTGTGCTGCATCCAGTGCAGGTTAGGAGGCAGCTGGAGGTCTCATCAAGGTAAGGGCATATTTTTCCTCTTACTTTGCACAGCCTGCCCTATGGGGCTATTTAGATCTCTGCCAGTCAGAGATCCAAGTTGGATCTATAGCAGGCAGAAGTCTTAATATATGGCCATTAGTAGTACTTATATTTTCTTTTTATGTGTATGAATCTCTCTCTCTCTCTCTCTCTCTCTCTCACTCACTCACACACACACACACACACACCATTCAATTCAACATTTATAAAATGAAAACTACATCCAAATAAAGCAAATCAGTTGTCGTTTGGAGCTCACAGAACGTTCCGTAAGTATAGGAACTGAAAAATATTTGTTCACCACATTGCTGTAGCCCAGGAATGGACAAACCCTCTGGGTAGCCCATCCTAACCTGCATTAGAGAAGGCAGGCCAACTGCCTTTGGAGCAAAAAGACATTTGTCCCCTTATCCTGGGGTAAGACCCAGCCACCCTTATAGGGCTGCTCTGTACCGGTGAAATCACTGGCGCAAATCTAAGTGCTTGGATCGGGCCTGTATGGCCAAGAGTTGGGGGTTAGGACCCAGCCCAACAGCTGGATCCGTGTTCCAACGCCTCCCCAACCCAGCCCACCTATGGACTCACCCTTCCCCCATGCTAATCTGGCCCCTCCCACTTGTCCCTGCCTTAGGAGCCCCCGCACTAGCTGAACCCGGCCAGCATGGAGATGGCTTACCTGTTGGTGGCATTCCTGGTTCGGCACAATTACCCTGCACTGACCCAGCACCTTGCTCTGTCATAAACGTGCCTTACAGCCCATTTACAACAGGCCCAGGCTGACACAAGCGGGATGCATCAGCCCAGGAGGTACTTGGGATTGTGCCCTAAGATGATCTGTCAGCACCAGCTCAAACCTCCTGATGCCTCAGGTGGTGTGTCAAATGCTGCTTCTTTGTACCCACTTATGTGCCACCCTGATTCTCCTGTTCTCAAATGCTCTAGCTCAACCAGAAGGTTAGATTGACAGGAGGGGACATCCCTGTACAATTAATAGCAGCCGAATGAAACCAGGGGGTGGGCTCAGCAGCCATGTTGTTACGCTCAAAACAATCCTTATTCCAAGCATTTCATATTGCTTTTCTCGTACTGTTTAGGGCTGAATAGTTTACTCCTGAAATAAAAACTCACGAAAATAACAACGTGTGATCATGGAGAAACATTA
This sequence comes from Lerista edwardsae, assembly GCA_029204185.1. NCBI lineage: Eukaryota > Metazoa > Chordata > Lepidosauria > Squamata > Scincidae > Lerista > Lerista edwardsae. The sequence goes on along the minus strand of JAJKFI010000015.1, from coordinate 16,790,174 downwards.
TTGGTAATCTTATTATGAGTTAATATGCAATTCCAAGGTTTTATTCCGCATAATTATATTACTGAACATACCGGACGAAATGCTACTTGCAGTCTATTTAAACTCAGATTGCACTGTTTTGACAGACTTATTTTTTTGAAATCTACACAAGCAAAAATAAAGTGTGAACGGGAAGAAAAGAAAAAAAGGGGAGGGTGGGCAAAAATTATAAATATGTAGGAAAATTACATTAAAATCTCTTCATGACACAAGTAGTTGTCAATATGAGAGGATTTTTTTTTTACTTCTAGACTACGAAGAGTATTTTTGAAAACTTCTACACTCACCCCCCCCCCAAAAAAAACAAATTCTGTTAATGTCCAGAAGTTCGAAAATATTACCGTAGAAAATGGAAGGCGGGGGAAAAATGTGTAAACGGGACGGGGGAAAAAGGACGGGGGAAATATTTTTTTTCTTTCCCTTCTAGACCATTAACAGAAAATGGGTGTCAGAAAATGGTGAATAAGACTGCTAGGAATTACACAGCTTCAAAAAAGCTGGAATCACATTGACGGTCGTTTTATTGAACCGATGTAATGTGAATACATGAATCTTTCCGTGGAAATTAAATCCCATTTTTTGTTCAGCGATTCGCACACCCGTATGCAGAACACGCAGGCATGCTTAAAGAGGTTGAAATTAACTTTTACACGCGTGCAGGGAGATTTTTATTTGTGAATCCGCGGCAACCCTCCTTCTTCGCGGCATGATCTGAGTCAGCCATATTGTGTGACCCGGAAGCGTCAAGACAGTGGCGTCATGGCTTCTCCAGTGATTAAAGCTTCTTGTAATAAACATGGAGAGGAAATGACATCATATTCTTGAAACTTCCGGTCTGGTCTAACAATATGTCCGACACAATGGGTCTGGTCCCATGGTCTGGTCTAACAATATGGCCGACGCAACTCCATGGGTCTAACAATATGGCTGACTCAGATCATTGCCGCGAAGGAGGATTGCCGTGGATTCTCGAATATATATTTATCTAATTTTTGCCCACCCTCCCCTTTTTTTTATTTTCGTAAGTTTTTACTTCAGGAGTAAACGATTCAGTCCTAAACACTATGCGCAAAGCAATCTGAAATGCTTGGAATTAGCATTTTGAGTATAAAAACATGGCCGCTAAGCCCGCCCCCTCTGGTCTCACTTCGTTCCTATCTAACTGCATGGGCAGGGCCACCCCCTGAGGCCAAGAAGTAGGCCAACATAGATGAGTGCCCTCACCAAGAAGGTTATATGACAGGAGGGAACATGATATCAGTATCTTGAAGCTTCCGAGTCAGACAATATGGCTGACTCAGATCTTTCCCGCCAGGAGGAGGGTTGCCGTGAATTCTCTAATAAAACTCTCCCTGCACGTCTGTAGAAGTTAATATCTACCTCGTTAATAATGCCTGCGTGTTCTGCATATGGGTGTGCGAATCACTGTACAAAAAATGGGATTTAATTTCCACGGAAAGATTCATGTATTCACATTACATCGGTTCAATAAAGCAACCGTTCAGTGAGTACAGAATTTTTGAAGCTGTGTAATTTCTTGTTGTTCCTAGCAGTCTCATTCACCATTTTCTGACACCCACTGTTAATGGTCTAGAAGGTAAAAAAAAAAAAATTCCCCCTCCTTTCCCCCCCCTTCCCGTTTACACGTTTTTTCCCCGCCTTCCATTTTCTACGGTAATATTTTTGAAATTCTGAACATTAACAGAGTTTGTTTTATGGGGGGGTGAGTATAGAAGTTTTAAAAAATACTCTTAATAGCGTAGAAGTAAAAAAGAATTACTCTCATATTGACAACTACTTGTGTTATACATTGAGAGATTTTAATGTAATTTTCCTACATATTTATCTAATTTTTGCCCACCCTCCCCTTTTTTTCTTTCCTTCCCGTTCACACTTTATTTTTGCTTGTGTAGATTGTTGCCAACTTACCAGGTTGCCAGCTTATCAAAGCACAGCCATATTGCATAGTAACTTGTCTATGGCTGCGGAAATATGTAACTGTTTTCCATCTTTGCTCTCATTGTTCTCACATAGGCCTCATTTGTAATGTTCTCAATTCAATGTTGCTAAAGTTCACAATTCAGGGCTGTTGGCCCTGTACAATAGATAAGGTGCTGGTTCCAGCTAGCAGAACCTCCTCCCTTATCAAAATTGTCACGGCATTCTCATGGCCCAGTTAGCTTAGAGCAGGAGTCCTCAAACTTTTTAAATAGGGGGCCAGTTCACTGTCCCTCAGACTGTTGGAGGGCCGGACTATAGTAAAAACAAAAACTATGAACAAATTCCTATGCACGCTGCATATATCTTATTTTGCAACCCCCAATCACCAACCTCGTCTTAGGGATCATCAGACAAAAAGCGCGCGCGCGCGCACACACACACACACACACGAAGCCCCCCCCCCCCGCCGTCTTTTTTAGGCTCACCACATCTGCGCCTTCCCTCCAAGTTGCAAACCCCAATCACCAACCTCGTCTTAGGGATCAGGCCAAAAGCGCACGCACACACACACACACGAAGCCCCCCCCCCTGCTGTCTTTTTTCACCCTCCCTGCAGGCCCCCCCATACAGCCAGCAGCAGCCACGTACCTCTTCTTCGCTCCCTGCCTTGCACCGATCCGCTCAACACCTCTCTGTCCATGCACGTGGTGTGGTGGTGGCTGCTAGGCAAACCGTGCTGCCTGAAGTACGCAAGTGCTGGCTAGGGACTACCCACACCACGCCTCTCATACAATTTAAGGTGGACCGTGGTGGACGGAGCTCTTAAGGTGGACTTTTTATAAAAAATAAAAAAATAAAAACACGGAGCCAGCGACGAGTGGGCGCAGCTAGCCCAGATTTCAGGATCCAGAACGCTCAATAACATCACTGCCTGGGGGTAACGGACGGTAGCGCTGCCAAGAGACAGACATATATAGATTCACATGCAGGAAGAGGCAGAGCAAGAAGTGGCTTCTCGATCCACTCCGCCCCTTTCCGATTCGCCCCGCTAGGAATCCGGAGTCGCTCCTTTTAACCCTCAGAGTGCCGGTCAGCTAACGCGAGTTTAGGTCGAACGTCACTTCTGGTCTGATTTTGCCATAACCCGGCGGGCCGCATAAACGTCCTCAGCGAGCCGCATCTGGCCCGCGGGCCGTAGTTTGAGGACCCCTGGCTTAGAGCATCTCATGCTCCAGCCCCTATGATGTAATTTCTAACCAAGCAGGAACTTGGAGGAAGGAATAAGAGGGGGGAGTATAAAAGTGCTTGTAATGTATATTTTTTTGGCCTTTCTCTCTGAGATTGGTCCGCCTGCGCAGGTGTAAATAAACATGAACCTAATACTCTCTCGTTTAGTTGTTTGCCTTTTTAAATGCAATCCCCACCACAGAAACCATACTTTGCCTACTTTCGGCAACTTGTGTTATACATTGAGAGTTTTTAATGTAATTTTCCTATATATTTATCTAATTTTTGCCCACCCTCCCCTTTTTTTTCTTTCCTTCCCATTCACACTTTATTTTTGCTTGTGTAGATTTCAAAAAATAAGTCTGTCAAAACAGTGCAATCCAAGTTTAAATAGACAGCAAGCAGCATTTCGTCTGGTATGTTCAGTAATATAATTATGCGGAATAAAACCTTGGAATTGCATATTAACTCATAATTAGGTTACCAATGATGTTTCTCCACGATCACACGTTGTTATTTTTGTGAGTTTTTACTTCAGGAGTAAACGATTCAGTCCTAAACATCACGCGAAAACCAATCTGAAATGCTTGGAATGAGCAATGTTTTGAGTCAGACAACATGGCCGCTAAGCCCGCCCCCTGGCCTCATTCAACTGCTATCTCTTGTTAAGGCATGTCCCCTCCTGTCATATAACCTTCTTGGCCCTCACCAATCTGCCACCTGAGGTGACCTCTTGGATGAATTGGCCCTGGGATCTGTCCATTTTTGGACTAAGATAGACATGATGTTAGAAGAATTGTATGTGAAAAGCAATATGTCAGCAATTTGGACACAATCTTGTTTGCTTTGTGCAGTCCTTCAATCTCCATCAGGTACTTCGGAACTGGGGACTCTGCCTGATGCCATCTCCTGTGACCTTGATGCTTTAAAAATAAAGGCCATTATGTTCTGTCCTGTGGTTTTCCTAAATGCAGAAATGAAGGGCTTCCAGTTTTATTTAACAGGACTGTGTTAAGGAGGAACAGGCTTTGTTCACACACAGTCCCTTAACTAAAACCAGAAGTCCCGCACTACTGGGTTTGGGAGATGGACCATAGTAAGGAGATAGATGATCTGCTTTCTGCTCACTTCTAGCAAGTAGGAAGTGGGTCAATGCTGCTTCTAGTGCAGTGTTTCCCAAACCCACCAGTGGGTCATGAGACAATTTCAGGTAGGTCATGAAGCACCTAGAGCAGCCATATTGAAAATATGGGAAGATGGGATACTGGACAGGGGGAGGACTGTGTGGTTGTTTGGCTTGTGTCAAGGTTGTAAATAGGCTTTCTTCCTTTCTGATTCACTTTGCTATTGGAAAATGGCTGAGAAATAACCCAACTTACTGGGTTATTCTCAGGACAGCTGCAGGTTCTGGCAGCACAATGATGGCACTTCTGGCCATGACATCACTTCTGGTGGGTTCCAGAAATATTGTCATTTTAAAAAGTGGGTCCAGGTGATCTATATAGAAAAATATAGAAAAAGAAAACCATAGAACAGAATAACTAAAGCTCAGAAAAAAAGAGTCAAAGCACAGTGGTTACCACCACTTTAGTGGCCTTATCCTTTCTCTGCAGACTGTCCTCCATGAGGTCAGAGAGCACAAACTATTATGGAGCAGTGCCAGCACAATTTCAGCATTGTGTATCAATGTTTAATTCAAAAGTGCTACTTTTCTGGCTGGGGGCGTGGCTATACGCAGGGGCATGGCTTTGGCTCGGGCGTGGCAATGGCACTGAGCCAAGCCCCAGCACCTGTGCTCCTGAATTGGAGTTGGCTCCCCTGGTGCCAAGCAATCATGGCCGAATTCGTAAATAGTATTCAGGTTTCTACTCTGATACCTCCTTCCAGTTTACCCTATTGTCCTTTCTAAATATGTAAATACCCTTTGCTGTTTGAATGTGCCAACCCTATTGTATGTTTTGTTCCCAGTAGGCTGTCTTGTTAGAAATGTATAAAATGTGAACTCTGAGACCTGATCTTGCACAAGCCCGTACTTTGCTGCAGATCATATAGCTCTTATGCCCCTTTAATATTAAATATTTTGAACCCTTTCCCATCAAATCTAGTGCTGGTCTTTGTCATCTTTTGGGTTATTGACATCCTTTTAGTCTTCTTTCAGCCAGAAGTTTTTTTTTGGGGGGGGGGGGTTCCCTCCTGAATGCACACCAAGCAGAAGCTCTCAGCTCCAGGGACCCTTGAGGTCATCCAGGGGGTCCCCACACAACATCCACAGGTGCCATCATTCTGCACCACAATGAGGTTCTGGGCTGTGTATGTGCACATTTTCCTCCAGTGCCACTTCCCATTACCAGTTTGGCTCCTGGAAGCTGAAGAAATCTATCCACCACCCATCCTTAGAATAAGAAAGAGGAGTGCCTGCTGCTCCCTAGGCCAGTGGTTTTCTTTGTGTTAGAGAATCCCTGGGTCACACACACACACACACACACACACACACACACACACACCCCTGAGTGGCGCAACACCCTCCTGTCCTGCCCTGGAAAGACCCAGAAGTGATTGGCAGTACCAGGGCGGTACTGTTCCACCTGCAGCCTCCACTAGCAGGGGCTGACCTAGTCAAAATGGCGCCCGGGGCACCCAATAGAAGTGTGCCCCCATGGGAGCCCAGGTCTACCCACCAGAAGCCGCCCTGGGTAGACCTGGGCTCCATGGAGCCCAGGTCTACCCGCGCAATGTTGCGGGGGCCACTGGCGCCCCCTAGACGGCCCCAAGATGGCGCCCAGGGCTCGTGCCCCCCTGCCCCCCTAGATCTGCCACTGTCCACTAGGCCACAGAGTTACCTGCGGGGCAGGAGTTGGTCATTGCCTTTTGGCCTCCTCACTGCCTCAGGGTAGTCTTGCTTCCTTGGGAGTGCCTGGGCTTTGCCTAGCCTTTCAGTCTCTCAGCCTCCAGCCAGCCAACCTCATCTCTGGCCTGCAGGAACCTTCTTAAACTGAGCAAGGAGCTTGTTGTCCTTTCTGCTCTGCCCTTTCCTGTTCTGCCCCCTTCTAGCACCTTCTCCACTCCTGGGCCAGTTCTCATCACTGGGGCTGTTGTGTCTCACCCCTCTTCAACTGAACAGGGAACACTCGGTCTCCTAATCTGCAACACAGGAGCTCCTCCCTCTCCTAGCTCTCCTAAGGCCTGAACAATGTGTGTGCCAGGCTGCCTCCCCCACTTGCTCTTCCCTGTGGACCGGCAAGGGTCCAGAGCCGGACATAATCAAATCCTGGATTCGATTGAGTGTATCACCCCACTCAGAGGGACTTCTTCAAATTCCTGCTGCACTGAATTCAGTCCATCTCCAGTCTCTACAGCACAGGTTCCCAAAATCGGAGTTGTAGCATGACCCCTCCCACCCCGGGCAGTGGGAAACACTGTATTCCCCCCTTAATGGGAGTGGGTAGCAGTGTTGTGAAAAAAGACTCATGACCCATGACTTTAACTCGAGTTTTGATGTTTTGGCCTGACTCTTGTCTGTATTGAGTCACACATGTCATTAACTCTCACTCTGACTCGCTAATTTGGCCGCTGACTCAATTCCAGTAACTCAAATCAACACACGCGCTTCACTACTTCGTTGCAGCTTCCGTGTCAGATCGAACTCTTTCGGAGATCTGGGAGGTGCCACAAAATTGCCATGACCAACAGTCATTTCATTCCTTCCAGCCAGAAGAACAGGTACGGGTGGAGGGGAGGTGGAAAGCGAAAACGTTTGAAAATGTAGCTGTTTCGGTTTCGGGTAGCTGGCTGCAGCGAGCACGAGGTGTGGGGAGGAGGAAGGACCACAAGTTGGGTGGAGGAATGCACGGCCAGTCAGCTGAAGGAGGAGGAAGGCAGGAGCGGAGTTGTCTTGTCCATCTCCGAAGGTTCGGACCCGCAATTGGATGAAATAGCAGTCTGAATAGCAGTCTGAAATAGCAGTTCTGGGCGAAGGAGGGGAGAGGGGAGGAGTCTTGACCATAGAAGAACATTGCTTAGCTGCAGTGGGGGGGACAGTGGCTGGTTGATTATGGAGCCACTCATGTAACAGCCACAGGTCAGCCCAGCTTTGGGAGAAAACAGGTCTCACTGAATGAATGATATGCCACAGCCGAGATTATTTTTCTCCCTTCCGTTCCTCTGAGTTCAGTTGTGATGTGAATGGTGGTGGTGGTGGGTCATCGTGGCGGCTGGTTAGGAGTGAAGTGCTGTCAGCAGCACATTGCTAGACTGCTAGAACATTAATGTTAAGTATGAAATGACAAATCTAACTGCACCCCCCCACACACACACCCCTCCCATTTTGTCTGCTCGGAGTTGCGGGTGCACACCTGGCCCACCCCACAGCTTGCCACAAAAAGAATCGTGTCTCGTGAAAATAACTCGTGAAATTCCAGGGCGTGTGCTAGGACTCATGCACGAGTCAATTCATGAGGGTGCAGAGACTCCTGAAGTGAGTGGACTCGAATTTTGAGACTCCTGCACAACACTGGTGGCTAGTCAGTGGTGATGGTAGCAATGCACTTCCACATGTGCGCTGCCACCAACTAAGAAAAAAAGGGGTTTCAGGACATAGCCGTCAGCAGTGGGAATAGGCAGAGGGCAGGGGCTGCAGAGCAGTAGGAAATGTGCAAGGATAGAATGGACCCCACTCAGGCTCTGCTCGCATGCACATTGGTAGACAAACCAGATGTGCCCAAAGTGATTATCATGGATTAAAAGCCATCACAATGAAACAAAAGGGAAAAAACCCCAAACAGAATGTTTAGTTATGAGAAACCATGGCTATGGGGGAGACAAGGGCAAGGCCATTGTGACACGCCATTGCAGCTGACATCACCGCCTTCCACCTCACGTAACAGAACACAGGGTTTGCTGGCAGAGCATCTTGACAGTTCTCTGTCTAGCAGCAGTTGTCTGGTGCTTGCCAGCTCTTCCTAGTTGTGTGGTGCTCACCAGCTTTTCCTAGTTGTCTGGTGGTCGCCAGCTATTCTTAGTTATCTGGTGCTCGCCAGCTGTTCCTAGTTGTCTGGTGCTCACCAGCTATTCCTAGTTGACTGGTGCTGGCTGATTTTTGGGCAACTACGTCTATTGTGCTACAAATAGAGAGAAAGAAATAGTGAAAATGTAAGTATGATTTTTAATAGTATTGAATACTATTGAACCTTATGTGCTCCCTCCTTTGGCTCTGGGACCCCCTTTTTGACCCTGGCTATGAATTATCCCCTGCACCTCCCTTTCCATGAAGTCTGGATGAGCTCATTCTGAGGGCCTCCTCCCTCCTAGCTGAAAGACAAAAATGATGACTGGGCCTCCTCCCTCAAAGAGAAAAATGATGACTGAGCTGGGGCACCCCTTATGAGGAAAGATTGCAGCGTTTGGGGCTCTTCAGTTTAGAAAAAAAGTGCCTGAGGGGGGACATGATTGAGACGTACAAAATCAGGCATGGGATGGATAGAGGGATGTGCTTTTCCCTCTCTCACAATACCAGAACCAGAGGGCATCCACTAAAATTGAGTGTTGAGAGAGTGAGAACATAGTAAAGGCAATACATTTTTTACCCAGCAGGTAATTAATCTGTGGAACTCCTTGCCACAGGAGGTGGTGGTGGCGTCTCACCTAGGTGCCTTTTAAAGGGGATTGGACAGATTCCTGGAGAAAAAGTCCATCGTAGGCTACAGGCCACGATGGGTGGTGCAACCTCCTTACATTAGAAGTAGACTACCTTGGAACGCCAGATGCAGGGGAGTGGCGATGGGATGCAGACATCTTGCATCCTGAGGTTGGCCATTGTGAGATACAGGAAGCTGGAGTAGATGGGCCTTGATCCTGATCCAGTGGGGCTTTTCTTATGTTCTTATGTAAGCCAGTTTGAGGGTCTCAGCCAATAGTGTCAGCCTACCGGTACGCTGGGCGTGTCTTCCGGGTGAGCGGCAGCGCGATCGCTGCGTTCTGTTGCATAACAGTGAAATGGGGTAAACCAAATCCGTTTGAAGGACTGGGGCACATTCAGCCGCTACTGCTAAACTGCCTGGAAAGAGGGGAATTGATTAAATCTGGAAGGACTGGGGTGGAGAGTGTAGACCAGCTATTTTCAACCAGTGTGCCGTGGCACACTGATGTGCCGCAGATGTGCCATAGGAGTTTGGGAGAGGGTCATTTGTTAGTAGGGCCGTTGGGAGATGTGAGCCCCCCCCCCCACATGCTGCCTGGTGTGCCTTATCAATTGTCAAAACACTGATGGTGTGCTTTGACAATTTGAGTGCTTTGTCAGTGAAGGTCAGAAAAAGGTTGAAAATGGCTGGTGTAGACCTTCCTGTGGAAAGAATTCAGCTGCTACTGCTAAACTGCCTGGAAAGAGTGGGGTGGATTAAACACACCACAGAGCAGAGAAGAGAACTTACAGCCTGTAGGTGGGAATGAGCACAAGACCTTTAGTGTTCACAGTACAGAAAATGTAAAAAAAAATGTCTTGGACAAAAATGTCTGGATTTCATAATAGTCCAAAAAATAGTTTTGTATGTCTGGATAAGAGATCATCTTCCATGTATTTTCAAAGTACTTTGAAGCCTCTGCAGAGCTCTATAAATACTTATTATTCATAATTATCTATTATGAATGACTGCTACTCGTCACAATAGTTAAAATGAAGCTTCCATGTACAGATGAAGTATATCTTTAGAATAACCGGTGCTGGCAATAAGCAGCAAAGGTTGGCTGTTGTCCTACTGCTTTCCAGAGTTTCCAGAGGCACCTGGCTAGTCACAGAGAAACAGACAGCTAAAGCCAGGCTGAGCTGGATTTGGGTAAGATTCAGCAAGGACTTTCATACCTTGGCATGTCCTTCAACTTGGCTCAAGACTGCAAGATCTTTTCTACTGATCTTATGACGGAACACCCAGGAGAAGAAAGTGGCGACAGTCTTTAAGAGACGGGGACAGCAGTGCAGTGAATAGAGGAAGTGTGTTCTCTTGACAGTACTTTAAAGGGATTTTTGCTACCTGATAGTCACCTTACCATGCTTAAGGTGGGATGCGTATCCACTCAGAGATCCCTTTATAGTAAATGGGGCTTACTCTTTTGTAAGAAAGGATAGTAGTGTTGATAGTTCTGAGACACAGCTCTTGCTCTCCTTGCCTCTGCATACAGGAGATTGAAAAGAAGAAGGCTCAGATTGCCTTAGACAAAGCATAATGTGCAGTAAAATAAGTTTGGCATGACTTGGTTGCCAATTATACCCAATTTGGCTACACTCAAGCACCCCTAGAAGTTCAATGACTTGCACCTAGGTAGTGCAATGAGAGTCTGCAAGAGGTACTGCAATTATTGTAGTGTAAAGTGCTAGTGTAAGGGGTGGTGGAAGAGATACTGCAGTGAATTTGTGCAAGGATGTGTGCAGTATTCATATGGCTGTTTGACTTAACCTCATCAAGGTTCAAAAGTCATGTAGTGTACATTGTCTTCAAGATGGGTTTCAGGTCACAATTGGGATCGGGGCGCAATTTCAGTGCTTGCCATGGGCGCCATTTTTGCTAGATACACCTCTGTCTATTCCCTTGCCTTTCTCCTCTGTGTGGGGAAAGATCCCAGCACAGAGGAGGGACCCAAGCTCAGTGGCAGAGCACATATTTTGCATGTAGAAAGTCCCGAGATGTCTCCAAGGACTCCACTGGTCTGACCCAGTAGAAGGCAGCTTCCGATGACATGCCAAATTGATACCAAAAGAGACATTCCATCCATTTCTCAATAGGGTGCCCCTCATTATTTGCCCATTCCAGTGAATTAATGTATCATCTGAAGCCCTGAAGGGGCCCAAGCTTAATGCAATAGTATAAACCAGTGGCTCCCAAACCATCAAGACCCACCTAAAAAAAAATTTACATTTACCAACCGCTCAAGCTTCAGTGGCTATAATGGTAATTGTGCAACAGTGCTCCCCTCTCCCAGTAGAAGGTTGATCAACACTTGAAGCACATACTTTAATCTACCCTGTGCCACTGGTGGGCCACGGACACACAGTTTGGGTCAAGTGTTAAATCTTCTCTCCGCTTTGCCCTAGTTCAGAAGATTGAGAGCCTTTTTCCGCAGAAATAAGGTTAAACCTTTCTGCAGTGGAGAGGTGACCACCGGGAGAACAGCACAGAGAAGGTGCAATGGAGGGGTGACCGCAGGGACCAGCGTGGCATCTGAGGCTTCCCAGAAAAACATCAGCATTGTGGAAGGTTAGTAGGAAACAAAAATCATCCCGTCATTTACTCCCCAATGAAAGTTGCTTCAACACATATTTGATGGCAAGGGGTGGTTTTTTGGGATATTTTTTTCTCCTTACATTTATTCATTAAAACAGCAAATTGTGGTGTTGTGTGTTTTTATCCATTTTTATTGCAAATTGTACAAACAATGCAATGAAACACAAGTGTGTGTGTGTGTGTGTGTGTGTGTGTGTGTGTGTGTGTGTGTGTG
>JAJKFI010000015.1:16759938-16778473 GCA_029204185.1 Lerista edwardsae | reverse complement strand
GTGTGTGTGTGTGTGTGTGTGTGTGTGTGTGTGTGTGTGTGTGTGTGCATGCCTATGTGAAAATAGCTCTTTGCTGTGTTTTATGTACAGCGGATCACGAACTGGACCACATTTATCTCCCAGTGAATTAACAGTAAATTGCCATTTACATTTACTGTCCAGTCCTAAGATTAGGTACGGAGCATAGACTTGAAATTTTATTGTATTATGTGACAAGGGTAGAGAAAATACTTTATGAACAATATTGAAAAATTAGAGAAGAACCAAATACTAATTATGGATTATAAATTTGTAACATGGAATATTCATGGAGTAAATTCCCCAAAGGAAAAGGGTTTTGTGGAAAAAAAATTAAAATAAGAGGTAATTCGCTTATAATATATATTTTAAAAGGGGGCTTTAAATTTTTTGAATTTTTTTATATATGACAGTAGTGAGAATATGCACAATATTGGAAATTTACAGAAAGATCATTGTTCAAAACGGAATTTGATCTTAGCAGAAATGAATAAATGTATACTCTTGCTAAAGGGTAAACATATGTATGAGGAATGGGTAGCCATATATTAATTTTCTGCATGAGAGGGAAAAAAAGTTATAAAATGACTAGTGCATCAAGCCCCCCCCCCCATTACGCAATTCACGGTTGATAACTCAGAGTTTTTACCCAAAATATTGGGACAAGGTTTCAATTCAAAAAATCCAAAATTTACTCAAAACTAACTGGTGTTTAGAAATCGGACTGCATATTACCTCCACCGACAAAACTCATGAACTCATTCAAAATTATGAAGCTTTAATCTCTCATATAATAGACACTTTAACTCAGAGACCAAGAACCCAGATTAAAACGGGGAAGAACTATAACCCCCCCTGGGTTGACAAGGAGTGTAGAGAGTTGAAATCCCTTCTACGTGCTACTTATTGAAAATATAGGGACTCCAAAGCTCTATCTTTGCCCCCACAATACTTTGATCTCAAAAACCAACTTCAACAACTCATTAAAAAGAAAAAAAGATGATTTTATTTGCAGTCAGTGGGAACAGTTATTTCAAGCCACACTCTTAAACAAAACCAAACAATTCTGGGCCATAGTCTCCGGATCATTTCGCGAAGATGTCTCAGAGGCGTCTATAATCTCTCCCCAGACGTGGTCTCAATATTTCTCTTCTCTGAAGCCTAGGGGCCCTGGAGGGACTCGGGCCCATCAACTTGGCACTGTTGCCTACGCCCTACCCTGGCCTGATGCTGGAGCACAAGGCCCAAGCCGGACCCTGTCGCTCCCAGCAGACAACTGTGAGCCATCCGCCACGGCCGCAGGGGGCCAAGCAGCAGCAACATGGAGCTCCCACAAGGGCTTGGCCCAGCCACAGCACCCAGGAGCAGGCAGCAAGCCAGGGCTGAGTGGCACCTGTGCGGCCGTATGCCCAGCCCCACTTCTGATGGGCGGAGTGGAAGTTGTCAGGCCGAGCATGTTTGGTGTGCCTGGGCCGAGTGGCACTTGTGCACTCAACCGCCTGCCAATCCAGCTCCTAGAGGCAGACAGCGCAACACCAGCACCCCCTCCTTCCTCCCCGGCCAGCCAGGGCTCCCTGCAGTGCCAGCTGGATCTGTGGCACAAGCTTCCCGCTGGCCTGGGAGTCTAGAGAAGATGGGAGAGGAGCAGAGGGATGCGTGTGAGGAGAGGAGCAGAAGCAACAGACAGTCATAAGGCCTGAGACAAGCCCTCCTTTTCCTGAGGCATTTCATAGGGGGCCCAAAATACCTGAAAGCCTAGAGGCCCGGCCATGGGTTAATACTGCCCTGCACCCACGTCAGCCTGAGCTAACCTGCTCAAAAATTTCCAAGCTGCCCTCTGACTGCTGCTTGGAGCATCAAGAAAGTGCTACTTTCCATATTCCATGGAAATCACCCCAGCATGCACTGTGAACTAACAGGTGTGTTCATGCAAGTTTAAGTAAGCATCCTCCTGTTTCTGCCACTCCTCCTGATTCCTTTGTGAAAACCAAATTGCCAGTTGCATTTGGACCTTTCCTTAATTTCAATGGAGATTACTTCCTCCAAAGAAGTATCCTGCATTCCTCTGGAAGATCTTGCATTACAACTGCTGTCTGGAGAGGTGTAAACTGCAAAAAGACATGGCCCAAACACTTGCTAGCAGACTGGAGCATCCCAGTCCCTAGATCAAAGGTGAATGCCACCAGTAGCAATCATAGCCAGCACCTGGGAGATACAAGGCCTACAAGGAACCAGGGACTGCACTGGTTAAAAAAAAAGTGTGTGATGTCCCCCTTAACACTCTCCCCGCTGAGAAGTGGGGAAGGTGGCGAATCAACTCTCATGGGGGAGGAGATATAAACCCAGTCCAGCAAGCAATAAATAAGCATGAATGACCCTACAAAGGCAAGCAATTTCACACACACCCCAGCCCAAAATGCCCTGCTCAAAAAGCTTGCACTGTGCAGGCTTGCTCTTGTTCCTGCCCTTCCTCCTCCTGATCCCTGACTGAAAACTATTTGTGGATTCCTCAAGACTGTGGCAGAAGCGGTGCTATTTTGTGAAATTAATCTAAATTTATGTCTGATTCTGTCAAAAGCAAGCAAAAGCAGTGTTTTGATCTACATTTTGTGTTGTATAGTAATTTGAGTTGAAATTATTATTTAGAGTTCTGTGTTGGTCACAGAAAAGAAAAAAAACCCACCCCTACTGATGGCCTAGATGTAGAAGTATTGTGGGGCCAGGGAAAGCAGGTCTCATTTAATAGGACAGGGAGCAATTCAGAGCCCCAAGAAACTCAGAGTGCTTCCCGGAGAAGCAGATGAGGGTTCTTTTGGGGGGAGGGTGTGAATGTGTGTGTGTGTGTGTGTGTGTGTGTGTGTGTGTGTGTGTGTGTGTGAAGAAAGGAGATGTTAATTCTCTCTGTCTTCTCCATACCCATTCCTCAGCATCTTTATACAAGGAGGAGCCCACATTAGAAGGTATCTGGAAAGACATCAAAGAAAAAGAGAAGGTACAACTTTCCCTATTCCACTGCATGTTAAAATAATACTCTTATACAAATGAGAGAGACAGGCCATTTCACGCCACATTCCTTCTGAATGGCCACAGGAAGGATGAATAGGTGCAGAGTGGCCAAAATGATTATTGGGCTGGGGCACCTCCAGTATGAGGAAAGGCTACAGCAGTTGGGCTCTTCTGTCTAGAAAAAAGATGCTTGAGTGGGGGACATGACTGAGACATACCAAATTACGTAAGGGATGGGTAGAGTAGATAGAGGGAAACTCTTTTCCCTCTCACACAAAACCAGAACCAGAGGACATCCATTAAAATGGAGTGTTGGGAGAATTAGAACAGATAAAAGAAAATACTTTTGTACCCAGCAGGCAAATTAATCTGTGGACCTCCTTGCCACAGATTAATGCCACAGATGGCATCTGGTCTCGGTGGCTCCTTTAAAAGTGGATTGGGCAGATTTCTGGAGGAAATGTCTATAGCAGGCTACAGGCCAAGATGGGTGGTGGAACCTCCTTATTTTAGAAGTAGGCTACCTCAGAATGCCAGGTGCAAGGGAGCAGCAACAGAATGCAAATATCTTGTTGTCTTGTGTCTTCCTGAAGCATCTGGTGGGCCACTAGATGGAAGCTGGACTAGATGTGCCTTTGGCCTGACCCAGCAGGGCTCTTATGGTCTTATGAACCTCCAACAGTCCAATTTTCAGAGGTATTGATTAAAAGATGTGCGGACAGCACTGGCAAGGCATAGAAATGTCCTTCCCTCACACCCTGATGGTTTCAACTTCCAGAGACTACCATATGATGTAATCCAGTACCTCGATGCTGTTGCTGCTGTATGCCGAGCAGCAGAAACGGAGGGCAGATCTACCCTCCCACGGCCCTACTCCAAAAGAGATCTAATAGACCTAATAGTGGTGAGTGAGATTCTGCACACAGACAAAAGTCCATTGGCAAGGGGGTAGTTAAAGAGTGAGTGGGCAGGATGGGAGTGAATGTGAATATGTTAAATCAGCTGTTCACTTGCTGATATACTGTATATACAGGGTGATTCAAAATGAATGGGACAAAGTTCTCACAGCACTTCACAGAGTTTCTCAATGCAGAAGACCCCGAAACTCAAGTGGAGGCCCTCATAATGTCAGGCTCCCTGGAGAGACTGGCAGCCAGGTGTGGCATTTACTGTAAGTTCCCTGCTTTATATACACTGGGGGTTTTTTGGGGGGGGGAGAGCAAGAGACTGCAGAACCTGGATGCAGCCAGTCGGTTGGCCTGAGGAGTCTCGCCCAAGGCCAGCTTCCTGGTTGCTGGTTCTGGGCGGGAAAGTAGACAGGGTCACACAGACCCGCCCATCAGGCAGGTTCCATCAGTGCCAGGGATGAGGCAGTAGCAGGCTGAGGGCTCTGCTTTACAGAGCACAATCCTATACTGAGCCGGCCTGCCCACCCACCACCCACTCAGAAACGCCCTCCCCTCGCCCCGTTCCAAGATGGTGCCTCCTTGCAACTGCCTACAGCTCTGGTCCCATTGCCTTAGTGCCGACACCACCCCACCCCTGCAAGCAACATTTCCATCTGCCTGCCCACTTACTTAGGTGGTGGGAACAGGCCTGAAAGGAAACTGAATGCGGGCATGCAGAAGACACGAATAAGCGGGTGAATACACGGTTTTAGTTTAAGAAGACAAATGCCTAATATAAAATTATTGTTTAAACGTCAATGTAAGAATTTTTTTTCACCTGCAGAACTTGAAGGCGCCCAAGAAGTCAGCATCGAACTGCACCACTGAGGGAGGCCAGCACGTACACCTCTGAAACTCGGCATGATTGGGCACCCCAGATATACCCAGGCATGGGTTGCCCGAGTTCTCACAGGATTTCCCCCCAGGCTCAGAAGGCGTAGAGCCACTGCAAGCTGTGGTGCCCGACAGCCATGGGGCGATGTGGCTCCTTGCCTCATGGCTGCAGCACGACGACGGTACCCAACTGAGGCGAATGCCTCATACCTCCTCAGCCTGGCCCTGGCCCTGAAGGGCAACCCTGACCCCCGGAACAGCCCTGAACCTCCTTTGGGGGGTAGAGACAAGTCCCTCCCGGGAGTTGGCCCCGTGGCAGCTGAGACAACTGGGGGTGCTCTGACCCCCAAATGGGCTTCCCAAACCAGGACCACCGCAGCACCAGCGCCATCACCTGGGGGAAGGCTCCCAGGAAGTGGCACCCTGGAGGCAACAGGGAGTTCCTGGGAAGGCTGAACGAACTGGGGCCGTAGAGCGAGGGGCAGTTGGTGGAACTCTTATCTCTGTACTGTAGGAAACGAGCCTGAGAACGGAACACGGCCCCGTGAATGTAAAGCACCTGGGTGAATAATAATAATAATAATAATAATAATAATAATAATAATAATAATAATAATAATAATACATTTATTTATATACCGCCTTTCTTAATATCACTAGATTTCTCTAATGATTGAACTCAAGGCGGTTTACAGAGGCAGACTTTCTCACAAACCCGAAGGTTTTTACAATTTACAGAATGTTCTATCTTCCAAGAACAACACTCCTACAGATCTTTCTTTCTGGATTTAGCCTTCTTTCTTTAGCCACCCGTCTGTCGTCTGCTGGCTGATGAGGCTTCCCTGCTGCCACCAGAGATGCAGCTGATTTCAGCACACTCCTCCTCCCACGAGGCAGCTGAAACTCAGCTTCTAATCAGCCGCAGTTTCCAAGGTCTGCTGCTCGCAGAGACTTCCGGCAGTCCTGAGCTCACGACCTTGAGATCTTCAGGTGTTATCTTCGGGCAAACGGAGGCATTAACCCTCTCAGCTAAATCTTCTGCCCATAGACGTGACACATGGGTGAATTGGATTGTAGTTAGGGGGCAGAGAAGACACTTTTTGTAATCAAGAGGTAGCTATTTAAAGTGACCCAGAATTTACAATAATTAAGACTATTCATCATGTTGGATGGTGGCAGCATGATGGAACCTTGCAGGCTAATAACAAAATGCAACATTTACTGGCTCATTTAAAGTATTCTCTATAATTTCTAGAGCTTCAAGAAAAGAAAGCAGGACCAGAACTAAAAGTTATAACAAATGCATGGTTGCCACCAAAAGCAGCAATCTCTGCTTTTGCCAAAACTGCCCCTTCACCCCTGCTTCCTGTGCTCCTGGTTTCAGCTTGGCTTCATCCAGAGGTACACAAGCTCAGAGAGCAAAATCCTAACCTGGAGTTTGGCTGGCGCAGTTAGGCTAGCAAAGTTTGGCCAGCACAAGGGCCACCCTAAAGCGTGTTTGGACCACACATCTGTGTGCTGGCCTCCCTGACTCTGAGAGTCATGTGGGCATTTAACCTTTTGGGGGTTAAAATATCAGGAAAACAAAACAAAACACTGCATTTGGGGTTTTAATGTATTTTCCAGAAATTAAAATAGATTACTTTTCCAATTAGAAGTAATACTGTGGCTGCATCTGCACCACCTGTATCATCTACCTAGTACACCTTGAAAGCATTTAAAATGAATAAAAATGAGAACTTGGATTGAGAATATAGAATAAAAACACATAATATCGCAATTTGCTATTTTAATCAAGAAATTTAAAAAAAAATCACACAAAAAACACTCCTAGTTATGAAATGTTATGTTAAACTTTGTTGGCATAGAAAAACTGACAATTAATGACAGATAAACATACAATAGCAAGAACAACACAAACATTTATCGAAAGCTATAATATACACTAGTGGGGAAACTGCACAGACAAGGAATCCTGCAGGATTCACCCATGCGTCAGGTCCATTGAGGGGGGGGTCCCGCTTTCCCTTGGGGTGCCTCTTTTGGCTGGCTTACACGTGGGTGTTCAGCTATAGTGCATTGACCAAAAAGACAAGGGGACGTGGTGGGTCGAAGTAGAGGGTTTATTCTTGTCAGCTGCTTTACATTCATGGGACTGTGTTCCATTCACAGTCCGTTTCCTACAGAGAGTTCCACCGACTGCCCCTCGCTCTATGGCCCCAGTTCGTTCAGCCATCCCAGGGACTCCCTGTTGGCTCTGGGGTGCCGCTTCCTGGGAGCCTTCCCCCTGGTGCTGGTGCTGGTGCTGCTGCTGTGGTCCTGCTTTGGAAGGCCCATCTGGGACTCAGAGCACCCCCGGTTGTCCCAGCTGCCACCAGGCCAACCCCCTGGAACGACCTCTCTCTCCCCCCCAAAGGAGGTTCGGGAGTGGGTCCTGGCCAGGGCAGCTCCCTGAGTCAGTTCCCAGTTCCCGGGGTCAGGGTTAGGGAAAGGGTTAGGGTTAGGGCCAGGGCCAGGCTGATGAGGTATGAGGCCTCCGCCTCAGTTGGGTGCCCTCGTCGTGCTGCAGTCTCCGGGAGAGGAGTCCCCTTTCCCCTTTCCCCTTGGCTGACCCCAGCCGCAGCTTGTGGTGCCTCTACCCCTTCTGGGCCTTCCTGGTGATTCCGCGAGAGCTCCGTGAGGCCGGCAGGGCTTGTGCTAAAACCTACTCCTGGGTGTATTTGGTATATTCAGCTTTGCCCAATCATTTCAGAGGTATGGCGTGGCTTTCTTAGTGGAAGCTTTTTGCAGCCTCCTCATGAGGAAGCAGTGGCACCGACTCCGTGGGTCCCGAGGTGCTCTGGGCACCCCAAAATTGAAATTGTGGCTGTCGCAAACATGCCATAAAGCATGTTCACACCAGTGCTACTGGCGCAGGACCAACCCATGCAGCTGCGTCAGCCTTGCTGCCTCGAAGACGGGCCCGGGTAAGTCACCCCTGTGCTGAGTTCAGCCAGTGCAGGGCCTTTTCTGGGCAGGGGGGAAGGCAGGAGGTGGCGGAAGGGCTTGTGGGCAGGGCAGCCCAGGAGGAGTCTGGATGCGGCTGTTATGCTACATCCAAACCCTCGGACTGCGCAACCCCATTCGGGCCACTGTGGCCTGTTGGATTTGCACCTATTCAATCTGAGCAGCCCCATGGGGTGGCTGACACCTACCCCAGGGCAAGGAGATGAATGTCCCCTTGCCCCATGGAGACTCCAGCGGCCTCCAAACCTGTGCTGGATACAGTGCAGGCCAGCTGGCCTGTCTGTCCCAGCGCAGGTTAGGCTTGCGCCCTCAATAGTGTCAATTTCTTCAGATAAACTCTGAGCCCAAATCATGAATGGGTGCCCTCACACTTGTAAAAATCTCCTGAATTGTTTTTCTCAGTCCATCTGAACAGCCCATCCTTTTTATTCCTCTCTGAAAAAATTCAAAGCCACATTGCAACATTTTTTGTCCTGAGTGAGGTTTGAAAAATTACTTTAAAAACAACGACACAACCCAGGAAAACAGGAATTTCCCCCTACATTTTCAGTGCCAGGAAGATTCTCTATCATCGCTCCAGGCATGCAGTGTACACAAGGCAACGTAGCAGAATGTGAGGACAGCTTGGAAGAAAGTGCCATAAAAACAAATGCTTTGGGTGCAAATCTGAGATGAAACACGGATCTGATATGTGCAGTGGGAGCGGCAGTCAAGAACGTGCGCCAAGCCAGCTCATCGGGAGTAGGCAACACTCATTTCTTTATACTTGCAATGATGGAGGAACAATTCCAGGGAGGCCGTACGTTGGAAGGATAAAAAACATTTGACATACCCCGTGGTCATTGGAACCATGCTGTGTCACACCGGATAAGGTGTGACAATAAGAAAAAGAGAAGGATTGCACAGCTCAACTTTGAAACATTCTATTAAAAAGAGATGAGTTCTGGCAGAACAAAGCGGCAACTGAACAGTTTGTGGTTAGCAGATTGTGGGCCTCTACTAGACTTCAATGCTCATATTCGGGAGATCCACATGAATTGAGGACTTTGGCAAAGGATGCCTTTGCAAAAGGGGGTATGGAAGGCTGTAGGTGATTTATTCCTTGTTGTTGTCTACTGCTTAAAACAGAGATGAAATCTTCATAGTACTTAGCGTATTTACATTTGTAAGATGTTCCTAACTTTCAGAATTATAGGATGCAAAATGAAGTAAAAAATGTTGTTTTGTGCCAATTGAGACTGCAGAGTGTGTGTATGTGCATGTCATAGTCTTGAATTCTCCCCCCCCACCCTTGTATGAAATTATTTTCATATTGTACACATCAGGGAAAGGTCTGTGCTAAGCGGCAGTAGCCTAAGGGTTAAACTTCTGCCCTGCTGGAAATATGGGTAAGCTGTCAGAGGCAGAGACCTTGTTGCTAAAATATTTCCCACATGGCTGTGATTGGTTTGTGCTCTGCATCTTCCTGCCAGACTCAACATCCACTATCAACTTTGCTCTCATATGTGCTGATTTTTTGCATGAAAGGAATTGTTCATAAGCAGGAATGGAAACCTGAGATCCCTGCCCACTCACCTGCATTTGACGTGGTCCAGAATTGGACGACACCAGTTTTCAACCTTATTCTATGTGACACAGTGGTTCTCAAACCTTTTAGCACCGAGACCCACTTTTTAGAATGACAATCTGTTGGGGCCCAACGGAAGTGATGTCATTAACCTGGAAGTGATGTCATAACTGAAAGTGACATTATCAAGTAGGAATTTTTTAAAAAATTTAAACCCCTCATATTACAAAATTAAAACAAATCAATTAAAAATTTACAATAAGTATAAGTTTAAAAATTAAACCCACCCCAGCTGTTGCCAATCTGTTTTTTTTTTAATTAAAAAAAATCCCAAAAGCTGCAATCCTATCCACACTTACTTGGGAGTAAGCCCCTATTGACTATCATTGTTAAACACATATACATAGCAGCATGTTAAAAGTACAGATATGTAACATTTCCCCAAATGCAATCACATACCATTGCAGCATCCAAACTAAGCACCTGATCCTAAGGCCCATATCACCTGCAGTATGTGTGCACCGCTGGCTAAAACTGTCATTAACATGCTGTAAAGCACATTTGCAATGCCATGGGAGGAAGGCGCTCTGGCACTAGGCTGGTGCAAATTAGCGCCTGGCGTCAGTGCCAAGGAAAAGGGCCAAGGGCGCTCCAGCAGCACAGATGATCAATCAGTAAGTGCATTCAGGAAGGGAGAGAAGCAGGGAGGGGGAGGAACTGGGTGGAAGGAGCGGGGAATTGGGTCGGTATGAGAGGTGGGACCTGGCCGTGGCTTCCACTGCTGGATCCTATGCCCTGCCTTGGGCCAGGAAGCCCAACATGGGGTTGCTCTTGTCTCCATTGGCAAAACAGCCGGTGGAGACTCAAAAAGTCCTACTGCTAAGGCCTGGGCTTTCCCCCGGGAAAGGGAATAAATGTCCCTTTCCCCCTAGGAGACTCCCATGGCTGCTGTAGATCCTGCAGGATGCAGTGGTAGCCATTTTGCTCCCTTTGTTCCTATGGGAGCCAGGCAGTTCAGGATTGCCTGCCACAGCAATTCCAAGCCAAACGCTGGAAAATGTGAGTGACAGCTGGGTCTCAAACTCAGAGGAGCCAGTCTAGAGAATGACACCAGAACCTTGACTGGAAGACACACTGGAAGATCCAATCAAGATTCAAAAACGTTTGGACAGACTTCATCATTGGGCACAAACCAACATATGTACATTGCATCTTGTACACACACACACACACACACACACACACACACACACACACACACACACACCCCTGTACTGTCATCCCTCCTCCATGCATGTGTGGCCATGTTCCCCCCAAACGGCTCCATTTGGAGGGTCGGCAGGGGGGACAATTTCACAGTATTTGCCTTGCGCCTCCAGTAAGTGCTCCAGAAAACTGCCATTTTGCCGCAGAAGACGTCAATGTACCCGCCATGCCCTGGCTTAACTATGACACTGTGCTTGAGAGCGCAATCCTAACCTGGAGTTAGGCCGGCACAGTTAGGCCAGCAAAGGGAGAATGGCGCACATCTGTGTGCTAGCCTCTTTGACTCCAAGACTGGTCCATACTTACTTTACGGTGGCCCTTGTGCCAGCCAAACTTTGTTGGCCTAACTGTGCTAGCCTAACTCCAGGTTAGGATTGCGTCCTGAATCATGACCTAAAGCAAGAGGCTTTCAAAGCCTTCACTTGACATTTCTCCAAGCAAGGCTTCCAAAATGAACAGCCAACCAAGTGTTTCTTTAACAAAAAAGGACTTCTTAGACAGAACGACCATCAGGTGGTTCCTAAGTATGGGCAGATTTATGTTTGCTGGTCAGTCACTTTAGCAGAGTATTTGGAACCAGGTGGGTGTAACGGTGCCAGTTTAGCAGATGGCCAAGGAGGGTGGGTGTGAATTCCTCATTACCTACAATTAAGACTAAATGCTTTTTCCAAAGATCACTCTGCCACATGGCGTGCGGAGGCTTCATATTACAACAAAGGCACTGTGTATATGGTGGTATTTGGGAAGTCCCAGCAGATGGTCCCAACATTCCTTTTAGATCCTAACATCTGTGAACTTGGTGTCCTTCAAAGTAGATCAAAACAGGTAGCCCTGACTTTTTCTTTTGTTGCTCTAAACCTTGCTGAATGCTTTGCTACACATCAAACAATCATTATCTTCCCATTAAAGAACAAAGAACATACATCCTGAAATGCTGGATTCTTTGCTAGCATCTTCAGCTGGGCTTTGCAAAGACAAGTTCAATTAGTAGAGCAGAAGGAATAAATCAGGGCACAATCCTAACCTGGAGTTAGGTTGGCACAGGCCAGCAAAGTTTGGCCGGCAGAAGGGCCACCGTAAAGCCCTTTGGCTTTAAACCATAAAGCCATTTGGACCACTCTTGGAGTCGGGGAGGATGGTGCATGTCTGTGTGCTGCCTCTCTGACTCCAAGAGTGTCAGACATACTTTACAGTGTCCCTTGTGCCAGGTAGCCTAATTCCAGGTTAGGGTGGTGCCTAACTTCATAGCAACATTTCATGGCAACAATGAAAGGACTGCAGTCTGTGTTGGCAATAGTTGACCCCGTAGGAGCGAAGTGGCTACCACAAAGAGCCAACTATGAGCAGAGTGCAGCGTAGCAGCCCCGCAGCGTGAGAATACCGGCCCCCTCCTGGTACAGGAATGAAGTTTACTCCCACCTCAGGAATCCGCAGGAGGTTAGGAAAAATACTTCAAGGACACAAACGGCTGTTGCAAACACCAAAGTGTATTAGAGCAAAGACTCAAAGTATTTACAGAAACGATAAGTCCAACAAAACATAAGGTTCCTCGCAGGGAAACTTTTCAGGCAAAATACATGTAGCACAGATCACATAGAGTGCTTACTAAACGGTCATAGTGCTCCGCTGCACTTAGTCCCTAGCCCAACCAACTCGAAGTGGTTTAGCACTACCTTTATGCAGGTTCTAGTCCAATCCCTGGACTGTTGCTGAGGGGTGGAGAGGCAGATTACTGCCCTCTGCACACGACCCTTCGGGCTACTAGAGTCATGTAGGCTATTAGAGTCATGAGGGGAATGACTCGGCTCTTTTACCAGAGCCGGAAGGCTTGTTTACAGTGGTCTGCATGGTTCAGACCTGTCTCTATCTGAGACCTTCACATGGCATGACCAGAAGCTCCACATTAACTAATATCGTGACAGTCTGCAGCCATTGTTACAGGCAAGCAGAAAAAGAGAGAGCAATAGCGTAGCCGGAGGGCTGCACACTATGTTTTGCAGGCGCTTCAATGTGCCGCGTAAGCCACCCTTTCCCCTTGCCATTTGAGTTATACCAGGTGGCAACAGCAATGCCAAGGCATCTCCTGCATGTTGTTGTCCCTGCCTAGAATGGCACTGGTCCCAAGACAGATCCTTGGGGCACTCCATTTTTCACCTCTCGCCACTGTGAAAATTATCCATTGACCCCCACTCTCTGGTTCCTGATCCCCAACCAATTCTTAACCTATTAGAAGACCTAAGGAGGAAAGGCCATTTATAGGGCTCATTGAGGTGCCTGCAAAATTTAGTGTGCCATGCACCCCGGCTATTATACTGAGGGTGCAATCCTAACTTGGAGTTAAGCCAGCACAGTTAGGCCAGCAAAGTTTGGCTGGCACAAGAGACACCGTAAGGCATGTTTCAACCATTCTCGGAGTCAGGGAGGATGTCGCATATCTGTGTATCTCTCTGACTCCGAGAGGGGTCCAAATGTATTTTACAGTGTCCCTTGTGCCAGCCAAACTTTGCTGGCCTAACTGTGCTGGCCTAACTCCAGGTTAGGATTGCACCCTGAGAAATGGAAAGACCCCTAAAGGGGATGCTAAACAGATAACAACCCACTAGGGATCAACTCCCTCTACTGGTGGAGGCCAACACTTGCTGCATGTATCGACTAGGTCAGGGGTGTTAAACATAATGCCCGGGGGCCAGATGCAGCCCCTGAAAGCACTTTATCTTAAGGTGACCAACCGTCCTCTTTTAGGGAGGACCTTTTGTAAGTTCTGTCCTCCCTCGAAAAGTGTCCTCCTACATGTCCTCCTTTTCTATATTTGAAGACTAATCTGTAAATCTCCGCATTCGATTGATGCCGATCCAATCCGTTACGTGTGATGTGACGTATTTGTATTTGACATGATGATTCGTCAAGGCCCGGTGTAAAGAGCAAACAAGAAAAAGCTAGTATAGGCCCTGGCTTGACTTTATTTTGAAAGAATTGTAACACAAGCAGGATTGAGAGAGTTTATTTCATTGGTTGTTTGCAAAAGGTGTGAAGTTATAGCTGGGGTCAGGAATGCAAGCTATTCAGAAAGGTTACATGTAGCTAGTGCTGAAAACAGGAGATGGCCCCTTTACCCTGATAGGCTAATTGATTGAGCCTGAGGGGTGTGGCTGCACAACCACCATCAAGACCTTCCAAACTGCAAGACTCCTCCAGATCATCCGCCAAGAAGATCATCAGACCTGATAAGGCTTGCAAACCTGCAGACTTCCCTTTGCAAGACTGGAATTGCTGTCTGAGGAACAAGGTGAACAACTAGGGCCTAGTCAGTGATAGGAGCCTAGTTTTCTTTGTTTATAAGGTATCTCTGTTAGTTCTAGTCAAGAAGCTTAGATTCACTGGAGAAGGCATGATGTCATTTTCTTGAAGCCACCTCGGGTAGACAAAAATGGCTGACTCAGATCATCGCCGCGAAGGAGGATTGCCGCGAATTCACGAATAAAAATCTCCCTGCACGTGTGTAAAAGTTAATATCAACCTTTTTAATCATGCCTGCGTGTTCTGCATACGGGTGTGCGAATCGCTGTACGAAAAATGGGATTTAATTTCCACGGAAAGATTCATGTATTCACATTACATCGGTTCAATAAAACTACCGTTAACTGTGAGTGCATTATTTTTGAAGCTGTGTAATTTCTTGTTTTTCCTAGCAGTCTTATTCACCTTTTTCAGACACCCACTGTTAATGGTCTAGAAGGAAAAAAAAATTTCCCCCCTCCTTTTTCCCCTCTTCCCGTTTACACTTTTTTTCCCGCCTTCCATTTTCTATGGTAATATTTTCGAAATTCTGAACATTAACAGAATTGTTTTATGGGGGGGGGTGAGTGTAGAAGTTTAAAAAAATACTCTTAATAGTCTAGAAGTAAAAAAGAACTACTCTCATATTGACAACTACTTGTGTTATGAAGAGATTTTAATGAAATTTTCCTATATATTTATCTAATTTTTGCCCACCCTCCCCTTTTTTTCTTTCCTTCCCGTTCACACTTTATTTCTGCTTGTGTAGATTTCAAAAAATAAGTCTGTCAAAACAGTGCAATCCGAGTTTAAATAGACAGCAAGTAGCATTTCGTCAGGTATGTTCAGTAATATAATTATGAGGAATTTAACCTTGTAATTGCATATTAAATCATAATAAGGTTACCAATAATGTTTCTACACGATCACATGTTTTTATGTTTGTAAGTTTTTATTTTTATTCAATCCTAAACAGTACGAGCAAAGCAATCTGAAATGCTTGGAATTAGGATTGTTTTGACTATACCCACATGGCTGCTAAGCCCGCCCCCTGGCTTCACTTGGCTCCTATTACTTCTTAAGGGATGCCATCTCCAGTGAATCTAAGCTTCTTGGTTCTAGTATGCTTTCTTAGTTGTGTAACCCTTGTTTATCAATGCATTACAATTAAATTTACTAGAAGTTTTGGTTGTCTTTGGAACCAGGTAAGATTCAGTGACTAAAGTGGCACGCTTACCAACTTTTAAGTTACTCATTGGAAAAAGTCCCTGTAGTTGGGACTTGTTTAGCCTGGGGAATTTTAAGGTTAAGAGGAAGTATTCTTAACTTTGGGCCCAGAGGTTGTGAGCCTTGTTGTGCTTAAGGTCACATGCTGCTGAAAAAATCACAGACTCATAGGGGCC
Source organism: Lerista edwardsae (assembly GCA_029204185.1). Lineage (NCBI taxonomy): Eukaryota > Metazoa > Chordata > Lepidosauria > Squamata > Scincidae > Lerista > Lerista edwardsae. The sequence goes on along the minus strand of JAJKFI010000015.1, from coordinate 16,763,150 downwards.
CGGAACTGATTAGAGGGCATATGAGCCTGTGATTTACACTTGGTACAGTGCGGCAAGACGCTATTATGAGATGCATGTGCTCCGCACGGAGACCTTGAGAGAGAGCGCCGCGCGCAAGTGGCTTTGTTTACTTCTTACCAAAACATGACACGGCACATACGCACGCAGTAGACTCACGGTAATTATTTCTTTCTGTCAGTGAATATTCGACTTACACAGGTAAGCACAATTCACGTTTTAGTAATTCATTACCTATTTAATAATTTCCAAATATGTATAATTTTATTTACAAGTTTATACAACCCTGTTGGCATATAAGCATAATTACAATATAAAATGTTACAAATGTTTTTATTATGCATTTATCATATTATAGTGTATTATTGTTGCAATGAATAAAATGTTTCTTTTATTTACAATTTTTTTTCTTCAATTTATTTGTGTCCTCCTTTTCATTGTAAAAAAGGTCACATTAATAGCCCCATGTTAGGCTCCCTGGCCTACGAGGGGAGATAGGATATGGCAGAGGCCTGCTACACGAATCCTGACCCTCCCAGGCCTAATCTGCCATCTCCCACCTAGAAACTCCCCTCCATGCCTCTGAAATGCCCTCCCGCCACCCACATTGGTCAGTGGGACTCACCTCCACTGGCAGCCAGGAGCTCAGATCCTGCATTGGTGGGCTGGTACATGCCATCCTGCTGGGGCTGTTTGCTCCTGAGTCGTAGTTTAACGCTTGATGGCTTGTATGATGGCTCACACCAGCACAGCAACCTCTGGGCTGGCAGAACTTCCTGTTTGGATTGTGCTGCCAGTCCATGGAAGAAGAAGTGAGCAGAGCTGGCTGGAGGCAAAAGATGAGATGGTGCTCACCCCTACCCACAATTACACAAAACAAGTACCATGAAAGCCACAGTTTTATTTTACTATGTAAACCACTTTGTGAATTACTCTTGTTGAAAAGAGGTATATAGTCAATCTATATATATAAAGAAGAGCCTGGGTGTGTGTGTGTGTATGTATGTATGTATGTATGTATGTCTCGCATAGGCTCCTCAACGCCTGGAGCGATCGGCACGAAACTTGGCACACGTACACCTTGCGGCCTGGCAACAAACACTGCGGGGGGCGGGGGCCCCTAGCTCCCCTGGGGGTGGGGGTCCACGGGGGTCCACACGTGAAAACGGTCAAAAACGGCCAAAATCGGCGTCAAATTCACAGTTTCCAGTGGCACCGAGATGAGCGGTGATGCTCCCGATGCCATTGGAGTCCGGGTTCAGCCCCCCCTCGACGTGGGGGGCAAGAAGGGGTGCGAAACAAAACTTCTGCCATGCCCCGCTGTGATGCCTGGACCGATTGGCACCAAACTCGGCGTGCAGAAGCATAGCGGCCTGGCCACAAACACTGCGGGGGGCGGGGCACCCTAGCGCCCCCAGGGGTGGGGGTACACGAGGGTCCCCATGTGAAAATGGTCGAAAATGGCCAAAATTGGCATCAAATCCATAGTTTCTGGGGTCGCCGGGATGAGCAGCGACACTCCCGACGCCATTCGAGTCTGCATTCGCCCCCCCTTGGTGTGGGGTGCGAGAAGGGGTGCGAAACAAAACATCCGCCATGCCCTGCTGGAACGCCTGGACTGATCGACACGAAACTTGGCACGCATACACCTTGCGGCCTGGCAACAAACACTGCGGGGGTCAGACCCCCCTAGCGCCCCTGGGGGCAGGGGTACGCAGGGGTCCCCACATGAAGACGGCTGAAAACAGCCGAAATCGGCGTCGAGTCCATAGTTTCCGGGGTCACCGAGACAATCGGCGACACTCCCGACGCCGGTGGAGTCCAGGTTCAGCCCCCCCTCAGTGTGGGGGGCAAGAAGGGGTGCAAAACACAGCGTCCGCCATGCCCTGCTGGAACGCCTGGAGTGATTGGCACCAAATTCGGCACGTGCGTGCCTTGCGGCCTGGTGACAAACACTGCAGGGGTCAGGCCCCCCTAGCGCCCCAAGGGGTGGGGGTGCGTGGGGGCCCCCATGTGAGAACGGTCAAAAACGGACAAAATCGGCATTGGATCCATAGTTTCCGTGGTCACCGAGGTGAGCGGCGACGCTCCTGATGCAGTTGGAGTCCGGGTTCGGCCCCTGTCAGCATGGGGGGCGAGAAGGGGTGCAAAATTCAAATTCTGGAAGATCATTTTGTTACCCGGGCAACGCCGGGTAACAAAAAGCTAGTAATAATATATAAAAGAAATAACTGTCAGACCTTTTTTTCTTGATCATCTTGAAGAAAATATTTGCTTTCTGCATTTAGCAGTATTTAGCTTTATCTTTCTGCAAAAGAAAAAGTCTGGCAGTTTTATTGGGCACTTCTTCAGTTTGGCCATTTTGCTTTCAATATCGTGTGCCAATAATACAATCATGTATGTGCTGAAATCAAAATGAAAATATCTATATGTGGTGTTGTTGTTCAGTTGCTAAGTCGTGTCTGACTCTTTGTGACCCTATGGACCACAGCACGCCAGGCCTCCCTGTTTCTATATGTCTCCTATCTCATTGTCCCTGTCTCTATATCTGTCCCTATATCTTCCTGTCTCTAAATCTATATGCATTGCAAGGAATAAATGCACTGGATTAAAAAGTTGTTTTTTTTTTATGAAGGGCATAGAATTCCTGAGTGCACACACACACACACACACACCTCACCAAAATTACACTTATAATTGCACGGGTCATGCAATTTTGCTTTCACTTCTAGTTTAGGCCTTAACTAGTACTTTTCTATTTAATTCCCAACACCTTTTCAAAATGTTTCTTTGATTCTGTACTGGAATCCTATGATATTAAAACTACAGTCCTAAATCCAACTTAACAGTGAAATTTACAGTAGGGGCATGCACAGGATTCAACTGTAATTCATGTGTAGTTTTCAAACACACACACACAAATGAGTAACCCTGGATTTTCCCCCTTCCCCTTTAGTAGGAAACTGTTTATCCAATTTTTCTGTAGTGTACCTTCACTAATGAAGGTGATTAAATGGGTCAGAGTAATATGCAATGTCTTTGATGGACCTTATTTCTCAGGACTCTTGTGACTGGAAGTTATTATACTAGCAGAGTAAAGGAGGCTATCTATATATATAAAGAAGAGCGTGGGTGTGTATGTATGTATGTATGTATGTATGTATGTATGTATGTATGTATGTATGTATGTATGT
>JAJKFI010000015.1:16657413-16759928 GCA_029204185.1 Lerista edwardsae | reverse complement strand
TGTATGTATGTATGTATGTATGTATGTATGTATGTATGTATGTATGTTTTGCATAGGCTCCTCAACGCCTGGAGCGATTGGCATGAAACTTGGCACGCATACACCGCCTGGTGACAAACACTGCGGGGGTCGGGGGCCCCTAGCGCCCCTGGTGAAGACGGCCGAAAACGGCCAAAATCGGCATCGAGTTCATAGTTTCCGGGGTCACCAAGACAACCGGCGACGCTCCCGATGCCGTTGGAGTCTGGGTTCGGCCCCCCCTCGATGTGGGGGGCAAGAAGGGGTGCGAAACACAACGTCCGCCATGCCCTGCTGGAACGCCTGGACCGATTGGCACCGGAAGCCTAGCGGCTTGGCCACAAATGCTGCGGGGGTTGGGGCCCCCTAGCACCCCCAGGGGCAGGGGTGCGCAGGGGGCCCCACATGAAGATGGTCAAAAACAGCCGAAATCGGCGTCGAATCCACAGTTTCCGGGGTTGCCGGGGAAAGCGGTGATGCTCCCAAAACAGTTGGAGTCTGGGTTCGGGGCCCCCTCGGCGTGGGGGGTGAGAAGGGGTACAAAACAAAAGGTCCGCCATGCCGTGCTGGAATGCCTGGAGCAATGCACACCAAACCCGGTATGCGTGTGCCTTGAGGCCTGGTGACAAACATTGTGGGGGCCAGGCCCCCCTGGTGCCCCCGGGGGTGGGGGTACAGGGGTCCCCGTGTGAGAACGGTAGAAAACGGACGAAATCGGCATCAGATCCGTAGTTCCCGGGGTCGCCGAGGCGAGTGGCGACGCTCCCAATGCTGTGGGAGTTCGGGTTCGGCCCCTCCTCAACATGGGGGTGGGAAGGGGTGCAAAACAAGATGTCCACCATGCCATGCTGGAACGCCTGGAACGATTGGCGCCAGACTTGGCACGCACGTGCCTTCCGGCCTGGCGACAAACACTGCAGGGGTCAGCCCCCCCCAGTGCCCCCGGGGGTGGGGTGCACAGGGGGCCCCATGTGAAAATGGTCAAAAACGGCCAAAATCGGCATCGGAACTGTAGTTTCCGGAGTCACCGAGGTGAGTGGCGACGCTCCTGACGCGGTTGGAGTCTGGGTTCGGCCCCCATCAGCATGGGGGGTGAGAAGGGGTGCAAAACTCATAAACTCTGGAAGATCATTTTGTTACCCGTGCAACGCCAGGTAACAAAAATCTAGTTTTACATATACCCGAAGCTGCAAGCATATCAATCAATCAATCAACAGTATTTTTATATACCGCTTTTCAACACAAATTCACAAAGGAGTTTACAGGCAAATAACAATAAAAAAAAGTTAAATGGCTCCCTTGCAGACTGTGGTGTGATCCCAATGCCGTGCTACCATCCATTTGCTGTCTGATGAACACGGAAGCTTCTATAGAGATTTACCCAATGCAAGCCACTATTAATATAAGCCACCCCTCTCCTGACAATTAAATACTCTTCACGAAGATTAACACATCGCGGGGTTCCTGCTAAATGCACGTGTGACATCATACGTGCGACGCACCCTTTAACCGCCAGAGGGCTCCTTATTATAACTCCATGGTTTATCCGGTTCCTGAGCAGCGCTTTAGCGGAAGACGGAGGAAGGGGTACGAACATGGCTTCTGTGAGAGTTCTGGGAGGCAGAGTCCCGAGGGTCCTGTCCTCGCTCGCAAAAGGAAGGGCGCCGATCAGGTGAGTGCCCCCCCCGGGCAGCTTTTGGAGGTCCCACAAGAAGCCCTACACGAGAGTGGGAAAGGAGGCACGATAATGACCGTCGAGTGGGCGGAGTTTTGCCCACTGTGCGTCTTGCAGCCTTTAACGTTTTTTGCAGTTGAAAAAAGGCACAAGAGGAGAGCGTCTTCCAGCAGTAGGGATGTAATGAGATTTTTGCACAGACAGGACTTCTGGCCCGCTCTACTTCTCTGAATTTATCCGTCAGTTTCAAGCTGTGACCAAAGGACCTTCCGCTGGAGCGCCTGCTGTGTCTCTTGCAGGGAACCTGGCAAACACTTCGGGGAGTTCAGAGCGCTCCAGAAACGAGGACGTGGTGGGCGTGCAAACCCCTTCTCTCCGCTCGACACTCAGCTGCCCAGGATACGCTGCCCAGGGTACACTGAGGGCAGAGGGTTCTTCCTAGGGATCGCCCTGCATTTTCTGGGGAATTGCATCGGTGCTTGTGCTTTGAGAAAGAATAGTGGATCGGTGCATCCTCGTAGTAGTGACTTCTTTCTGACCACTGCTGGTAAACGGGGTGATGGTCGTTCCCAATTTGGAAACCTCCCCTGTTTGTGACAGCTTCAGGGCAGGAGGGCTACGAATAAAGATGCAGAGATGGTGATGGAATCTTTGCATTTTCTGCTGTTACGTTGAGAGCAAGGAGACCTGCTGAGAAAAAAGTCAGTCTGAATGTACAAGGGGTGGGGAATTTGCAGTGTATTTAAATTGGGACAGAAGTCACTATCCCAGGATTAGAATGGGTAGAAGTTGGGTAGAAGTTGTGTCATCCTCTTCTAAATGTGATCATCGGATGCCTGGTGTTAAGCTGTTCTGCTGTGACTGGAAAAATCACCTGTGAACTTTGATCCAATTCTTATTTGCCTGAGGAGCTTTGAAGGTAATGGTTAGTGATTGAGTAAGCCTTTGCTCTTTGTTACAGAGTAGGTCAGGAATAATTGCACGAAGATATTGCAGTATCAAAATTGCCCTCGGATTGATTAATTATATTAATGTCATGTCAATACAGTCATAAAAGGTCAGACCATCTGGATGAAGAAGTCTGCTTTTGAACTCCAGGGTGTAATGATTTCCTGGTTTGTGTTCTAACAGACTCTTACTGACAGTGGGGGGGTCACTTTAGTGACATATCACTAGGTGTCTAGGTTGAGCCTCAGGGTGGAACTAGATGTTGCAGAAACCATGTGGCTGCTGTCAGAGTTGGCACATTAAGAAGCGTTGAGGTCATACTCTGGACATAGTTGCTTGGATAGTTGTCTCTATCCTTAGTTCACAGCATTGGTTGCTATGGTGGCAGGAACTGAGGTATGCTCTACTAAATGATATGCAGGCATTGGTTTCTAGATAAATCTAGTTTTGACCCCTCCCTTCCTGCCAGGAATCAATCAATCAATCAATCAATCAATCAATCAATCAATCAATCAGGTACTTATATACTGCTTTTCAACATGAAATTCACAAAGCGGTTTACAGGCAAATAGTAATAATAATAAAGTTAAATGGCTCCCTGTCCCAAAGGGCTCACAATCTAAAAAAAAGGCAGACCACCAGCAACAGCCACTAGAAAGACTGCGCAGGGGTGAAGAGGGACAATTACTCTTCCCCTGCTAAATATGAGAGGAACACCACTTGAAAAAGTGCCTCTTGCCCAGTTAGCAGGGGTTTTATATGAATAGTTTTATATTGAATAACTAAATAAAACAGTTTTTGGCATATTTTTTAAAGGAAACAAAAGTGTATAGTGACTTTTCCTACAAATACTGTCTCTAATTTTATTAAGATGCCTTCAGGCTGAAAATCATGACTCAGCCGCACGCCTTGAACCCTCCTCGGCCAAAACTTTAACGGACATAGGAACTCGGAGGATCTTCTCTTCAGAGCATGACATCTTCCGGCAAAGTGTGAGAAAATTCTTCCAGGAGGCTGTGGTTCCATATCATGCAGAGTACGTTAAGCGCTGTAAATATTGTGTCGGCTGTGGACTCTTGGCAGCATTTTAATTTTGTTCTTCCTATTTGATTGTATATTGCAAATTAGCTTAATTTTTAAATTGCATTTATTGTAATTTAAAACTGTCAAACTGTGGGAATACAAATTCTAATGGTGATGTTAAAATTTATTTATTATAATTATTTCTTGTAATATTTCTTATAATGGCTGCAAATCTTTGTTTCCTAACCTGGCTGTTGAAGGATGAGCTGTGTTTTATACCCAATGGGTAAGCTAATCCAGTAGAAAAGATCACAGACTCTAAATTGCAATAAATGAGTCAAATGATTTATTTGTTGTTGTTGAAGAGCTAGGAAGGACTTGGGATTTTGGAGCATATAAAGATACCAAACAAAAGTGAAATGGACAAAGCAGTCAACATAAAACCATCAAAATATTAAATGTAGGGACGTGGTGGCGCTGTGGGTTAAACTGCTGAGCTGCAAGCTTGCTGACCGGAAGGTTGGCAGTTCAAGACCACCCAACAGAGTGAGCTCCTGTTGCTTGTCCCAGCTCCAGGCAACATAGCAGTTCGAAAGCACCTAAAAATGCGAATAGATAGTTACCACTTCGGTGGGAAGGTAACAGCGTTGCGTGCACCTTGGCATTCTAGCCACATGACCATGGAAACTTGTCCTCGGACAAACACCGGCTTTTTGGCTTAGAAACGAAGATGAACAACGCCCCCTACAGTCTGTCACGACTAGACCATTTGGTCTTGGGGAAACCTTTACCTTTTTTACAGCTTAATTAAATAATACCATTTTGCAAAAACCCACCAGTAGGCCTCTGATTCATACTTCTAATCAGGAAACCAGCTTACCATTAAGGCTGTAATCCTTTACACACTTACTTGGAAGCAAGGCCTGTTGTATTCAATGGGCCTTCCATCTTTGTAGAGCTGCTTGGGCTGTATGGAAACACCCAGAGTGAAATCCTAACCTGACTTTGCGCCTGACAAGTGCTGTTGCAGATGTGCTGTGCGGTGCAAATTCGGTCTCTGGGCCAGTGCAGGCAGCAGTGCCAGCACACATGCACCGCACAGCCTGCCAGCTGCACTGGCCATGCAATTAGTTCTGGTGGTGAAGGCCTGTGCTGAGGGCTTGTGGGAGGTATAATGGGATGGAGGGAGCATGGACCCATGGGCAGAGAGAGGGGCAGAGATGGGACATGGCCATTGGGCAGCATCCAAACCCCTGTCTCCCCGCCTGGGCAGCCAGGGTTTCTTCTGGCTGCATGGATTTGTGCCTGCTCTTTTGTGTGTGCAGATCCGAGCAGCCCTATTGGGCTGCATGCGGTTTACCGTGGGGCAAGGGAACTTTTGTCCCCTTGGGCCGTGGTAAACTGCTGCTGTCTCCTAACTTGGTTAGGAAGCAACACAGCTCAGCCAGCCTGCCTCCTCCAGCGCATGTTAGGATTGTGCTCCCAGGGTCTTTTCAGGACCAGATTAACAACATTAAGGCCTTTGAATGCAGTACGTTAGTATTCACTTAAAGTAAATACTAACGTACTGCATTCAAAGGCCTTAATGTTACATTAAAAGAATGAGCACTATCATTTGCATTTACAAGAATGAGCACTATCATCCTAGTCCTGCTGACCAATTTCTCTTACTTCTTCCCTTATTTGGCAGTCTCAGTGGGGAAATACAGTTTTTAAAAATGGAGCTGAAATATATTCAGACTACAGTATTTTGAATACAGTTTTTCAAAATATATAATAATAATAATAATAATAATAATACATGTATTTATATACCGCCTTTCTTAAAGTCACTAGATTTCTCTAATGATTACAACTCAAGGCGGTTTACATAGGCAGACTTTTTCACAAACCCGAAGGTTTTTACAATTTACAGAATGTTCTATCTTTCAAGAACCACATTCAAACAGATCTTTCTTTCTGGATTTAGCCTTCTTTCTTTAGCCACCCGTCTGTCGTCTGCTGGCTGATAAACGGCTTCCCTGCTCTCACCAGAGACGCAGCTGCGTTCAGCACACTCCTCCCACGGGCAGCTGAAACTCAGCTTTTAATCAGCCGCAGTTTGCAAGGTCTGCCGCTCACACAGACTTCCGGGAGTCTTGAGCTCACGACCTTGAGATCTTTAGTTGTTATCTTCGGGCAAACGGAGGCATTAACCCTCTCGGCTAAATCTTATATATAAAATATATAACCAACTCACAAAAGAATCTTCCAAGTCCTTGATTATTGAACCAGTTACCACTTGTGTTTCAGCATTTGATTCAAATTCAGGTTCAAGGCAACAAAGATTAGGTCCATTCTGGTTCTCTGAACCAGTTTCTGAGCTTAAGGCAGTGATGTCATGCACCCACTACGCACCACTACGCGAGTACCGGTTTCTAGAAGTTGAGCTGGCCTAAATCATTATTTGTTTGGCATTTGGACAAGTGCCAATCAAAAGTGAGTACCGGTTTCTAAATCATTTGGATGACACCTCTGGCTTAAGGTTCCATTCAGTTCCTTAATACTATCTTCTGCTTTCTAATGCAGCATACTCTTTTGTTAAAGGTCTCTGTTTTCAAACAATCAAGCTTTTGATGTTGAGTAAATTGGTGATTTTGTAACACCAGTTCTGTGAAAGAGATTCCACTGACTTCTATCAATCTTCCTGTACTTGCAGATGGGAGAAAGCTGGACAGGTAAGCAGAGAGCTCTGGGAAAAAGCTGGACAGCAGGGATTGCTGGGTATCAATATATCGGAAGAACATGGTGGCATTGGAGGCGATCTCTTTTCTTCTGCAGTTGTTTGGGAAGAGCAGTAAGTACCAGATGCTTTTACATTGTCTGCTTCCCTGTTCTTGATTCCTACTGCTTCAAATTCTTCTTGAAAACATTGCTCCTCTCCTATTTTTTTCTTCTTCCTCCTTCTGATATGTTCCTGGATGGCAATATTTTGGAGTACAGGCAGCTCTTAATTTATGTGGGGGTTACATTCTCAGAAATCAGTGTGTATATTGAAAGGGCATTTATTGAAACTACGTTTTCCATAGGAGCCAACATAATTGGTAGGCGCTAGGCAGTGGCTCCCAAACTGTGTGCCCTGATGAACTCACGGGGGCACCACAGGATGTCCCTGGTGGTCTTCCTGCTCATCTGGGTACTGTCATCTTGGATTTCATGAGATGCCCTATGATCCAAGCTGGTAGTGCCTAGGCAGCAGAGAAGAAGCCATTGCTGTGAAAAAAAGAGCACTGTGACTGCTCGGAACTCCAAAACCATTGCGGCGGTGGGGGGGGGGGGCGTCAGCTAGCACTCACATTAACAATTGGCTGCCTCTTGCCTGCAATCCTTCTAAAAGTAATTATATTGGACTTGTTTTCTGCTCTCCAGGCAGGCACCTAATACCAAGTACATGTGTTTAAATGCATGTCTCCTGCACTTATGAGAGAAGCCACAGGGGACTCAGAGTTTTTCTTTCTCTTTAAGCCTTATTTAAGATTTTTTTAAAAGGAGCGGAAATGGTAATAGGAAGTATGTGTGTGGAAGTTGGAACCACACTGTAGTGTATATCTGAACCAGGCAGTGTCCTGCCCTAAGAAGGGCAAAGCCTCAGGGGAAATTCCCACCCTTTTGGCAGGCAAGTGCTGCAGGATTTCTGCAGATAACAGGAAATTTTCTGAGGGATGATTAGCAGTGTGGGAGGAGGGACTGGTGTGGCTTGTGCCGCGAAGAGAATTCCGGATTGCTGTGAATACGTGGTCGCAAATCCCATACGATTCAAAACTCACAGGTGTGTTTTCCCATGGAATAAATGTATATTTGGTTTGGGCCTCATGCTCTTGTTAGTGTAGCAAGTCTCAGTTCAAACCCCTGTTCTGGTTCTTGAGTACTTTCAGTAAAGTTTGGTGCATCTTGACTTCTGCCTCAGTCATCCTTCCACTGCCAAATTACAGAGATACACCATTAGTTTCGACCCAGGATCCCTGCAGACAATTGCTTTCCCACTTTGTTGTGCATGATTTTTTAAAAGCACTGCTGGTAACACTGTCCCACATTGTCCCACTGTGGTAGTAAACTTGCACCTGTGCTGTACTATTTCAGATTGCATGAAGTGATTAACTGCTTTTTCATACCTCCCTTGACCCCCCCCCCCCCAAAAAAAAAATCACATACCAACTAGCATGTTGGGAAGAAAGATTCTAGGTTAGCCATCAATATAACATACTACATGTAGAGATTTTCTATGTGGAGAGAGTTTATTTTTATTTTTTCTGTGGAGTAGCATTTAATTGAGCTAATCCATATCTGCAATCTGAGATGCTGGCTTGTTGCCTCAATGATGCCTTCACCAAAGACACTTGGTTGCTATCTTCTGATCTCCTTTTACAATACATATTTGCCAATGCATCTGTCCTCCTTGAGCTCAGGAGCTGGATTGTGGCCTTGTTTTCATTTTGCTTAACTGCCAGGAGGTGGCACTGTTGCATGATTCAACTTCTCTTAAGGGGAACTTCTGAATATAATATGTAACTCCAGCCTGTTGCCTCATTTCGAGACTCTTTTCACATTAAAAAAGCAATTAGATTATGTGTTTTCAACAGTGTGTATTTTTTCTTTTTCTTTTCCAGAATGTATGTGAACTGTACTGGCCCAGGATTCAGCCTTCATTCTGATATTGTCATGCCTTATATTGCTAATTATGGTTCAAAAGAGCAAATTAAAAAGTTTATTCCTGAAATGGCAGCAGGCAGATGTATTGGAGCAATCGCTATGACAGAGCCTGGGGCTGGAAGGTGAGCCAAAAAAAAATTAATTAATAGGCATAACCTTCTATAATCCTATGCACAGTGTTTTGGAGCTAAGTCCTATTAAAGAGTGTGGGGGTGTGCACAGGCAGTCCCCCACTCAAGGCTATCCAATTGACAGACATTCCAACTAAAGCCCATCTGCTCTGACCTTTTACACAAGCCCAGGCTGTCTGCTCCCAGTGTTTTCACACAGGTGTAATAATGCTGTGTTTAAAGATGCTTCTTTTTTGAGGGAGTGAGAGACATTGCATTTTTGGAGAAGTGGAAGTGGTGAGTAAAACAGAGGAATTTGTGTTCCTCTACAGTGAGTGCAAATGTTACTCCTTGTAAAATGCAAGCAGCAATGTGCAATTAATACGAAGGCAGCCCTCCCACCCACCCGCTCCCAACTGCTCTAAGGCCGATTTTGTACGTTGCGCCACAAAAAAAGGCAAGAGTTACTACAGGAGTATAACTGCACTAGGGAGTGAATTATTATCAAATTTATTGTTAATAAGATATTTCTATACTTTTTCAAGGGACGTGGTGGCGCAGCAAGTTAATCCGCGGTTGCTGGGCTTTCAACCGCAAGGTTGGGAGTTCGAGACTGCGTGACAGAGTGAGCTCCCGTTGCTTGACCCAGCTCCTGCCAACCTAGCAGTTCGAAAGGACCTAAAAAAAATGCGAGTAGATAAATAGGGACCACTTTGGTGGGAAGGTAACGGCGTTCCATGTGCTACGGCGTAGAGTCATGCTGGCCACATGATCGGACAAAAACGCCGGCTCTACAGGCTTTGAAACGGAGATGAGCACTGCCCCCTACAGTCGGTCACAACTAGACCATTCGGTTGTGGGGAAACCTTTACCTTTTATACTTTTTCAACCACTTCAGAAAGTTGTTCCCAATTTTGTTTGTGTCACGTAAATGATGTATCAGCTAAAGGACAGGGTTCTGGAAGCTCAATTGAAGTTAAGTAAGTGACTACCCATGCTACAAATCAGGGGCCTTGACAGTCTCACACCAAGCAGCTGCTTCTGTCTCACATTGTCCCAGAAGGCTCTGCACCCTGGGGTTAATGGCTCCCCAGTGCAAGGCTGCGTGAAGATCAGGCGTGAAGATAGGAGGCTCTGGGGTGGAACAGTAAAGCTTTGTCAACACCGCACTGCGCCTGGAAGAATTATGCTGTGGCACCGAATCTGACCCATGGGCCGGAGTCTGGAGACTCATAGTATAAATCGAGGTGTTTGAAAATGATTCTTTTACTCAGAAGTAAGGCTGTTGTGTTCAGTAAGACTTGGGCTGTAATCCTATCTTACTCACCAGAAACAGCTCCAGCTATACGATTCTAAATACTTTTTGTCTTTCTGAATAGGAGAAAGGGAGTGCATATTCTTGTCAAAACAATGTTGCTCTACCTTGCTGAATTAGCTTGGAGCTGGTGTGGCGGTCAAGAGATTTGAGATGTGATCCCTGTGAAATTTTCCCTCTGCCATGAGCTCCCTTGATGACCATTTGCTTGGCCATCATCTGTCCAGGGCTTTGGGCCTTTATACGGAAATAATGCTCGCCTGCTGTACAAAGTGGTTGCTCAGTCTTGCTGAGAGGGTGTACTGGAAGAGTTCTGAAGGCTGCAAAAGAACTAGATAAATATGCATTGGTACTATTGCAAGGAATTAGGATCTCCAGTTTGAAGTATAGTCTGCAGAATAAAACCAATGTAAATAGGAAGCCATTCGATTGGGGGTTAATGCAGATAATGGGGGGGAAACAGAGCAGATGCCCCCGGAGTAGAACTGGATGTAACAACTTTAAATGAAAATTGTTGGCACGCCTTCTTTTCCCCTTGAATTTTCTTTTGTGGTTAGATACCTTCTTTTGCTCTTTTGGGACAGATTAAATAACAAAATGACAGGTGACAGGTGTTTGGCGGAAGGCTGGTTTGTCTATTTCAAGGATCCTTGGGCAAGAGGGTGAACCTTGATGCAGGCTCCCTGCTATCAAGGGCTCTACTCATTCAAGGAGAGAGGTGGAAGGCAGGTTTTGCCTTCATTTGTAACTCTGGTCCCAAATGCAACACTTTTGCTTTCCCCATATGGGTAAATTTCACATGTGAGAAAGTAAAGGGAGCACCCACTGGAGTGGAGTGTGAGACGGCAATCCTATCCACATTTACCTGGGAGTAAGCCCCACTGAATCTAATGAGCAGAACTTCTGAGTAGACATTATGAGGATTGGGATGTGAGCCTCTCATTTTGGCCTTGGTAACCCCAAGCATTGAGAATCAAGTCTGCTCGTAGCTGGAAGCAGAAGACTCTCTGGGAATCTGGTTTTGAGTCATGTCATAATTGGCCACATCTTTGGCCCACATGCTTCCCCGGGGCCAGGGAGCAGACTGCTGCCCCCCACTCACCTACCACATTCTGGTGGCTCATGCAATGCCTCTTTGCCTTCTGAAAGCGTTCTAACAGTTTTGGATGGCTTTTGAACAATATTTCCAATGAAAACCGGAAGTATTGTTAAATGGCCTCTGGAGGCTTCAGACGGCCTCTGAAGGGCCCAGGAACCCCGCATGGCCTGCTGCCCGGGGGTTATTCCCCCCCCCCCGACTAAGGGCAGGACCACCACTGGTCAGAATGACAATTTTAGGAAGTAGCTTTTCCACTGAATAGATTATCCATTACCTGGGTGTCACTTTCTTTTATGCTGGCTTTATTTTAAAATAAATACTGTCCCTCCTCTGTTATCTTAATAAGATCTGTTTCCTTGTAGCGACTTGCAGGGTGTGCGAACGCACGCAAAGAAAGATGGAAGTGACTGGATTCTAAATGGCAGTAAGGTATGTAAGTGAAAGAGCTTTGTGTCCAGTTTGATCCAGTACTGAATTAATCCTGTGATCTTTTTGAGATGGTGATTTATTAGTCGGCAGCTATATGCTAGGCAGGGTGCAGTTTTTGCCATCAGGTGGTGCCAAAATGCCTGCCTTAAACATTTTGTTGGATAACTCATGCTTCCAAAATAATCTGGCCGCTGCTGTTGGAAACTTAGAACTCAGTCAACTTAGTAGGTGTCTCTCTGCATGCCTTTTGTTTGGGAAAGATATAAAGACCATCCAAGGAATTTGGCCTTTTCGTGCTCTTAACATAGCTGGTCTGTGCAGAGTAACCAAGGCTCAGCTATTTCAGAATTCAAAAGAGTTGGCAGTAAAACGGCCGTCCCAGAATGAAATCTCTTGGAGCGACTTGGAGGCAAACAGAATTGACTGAGTTCCTGTCTAGGGCATTGTTGAGGATTCAGGGAAAATGTCACCTGGGATGCCTACCACATGGAGCAAGGTTGCTTTTGCTTTCTAAGCCCTTGGTTTTCCTGTGGAAGATTAGATTGTTTTTCCTCCTCTGTGATATTTGACTCTAGCAGAGAGGAAGGTGGAAAATATGAACAGCCCCTAGCCTATGCCTGCCTCACCTCCCTCTAGAGTTTAGGAGAGAGGGTAAACACGGTTTGGCGACGTTGGATAACTAGCAGGAGAAAAATGGCAAGCTGTTTGACAAAATCCTGGCATTCTGAGGCTAATAGCAGCCAGATGCCAGCATCATCCAGGTTCTATAAATGAGGTGGTCGATAGGAAGACAAGTTGGTCTGCTGAAGATCTTCATACACAGGGCAGTGTAGAAGGATATGATGAATTCTCAGTAACCCCCTTGTTACATATACACAAGCCCTCTTTGCCTCCAACTGCAGAGCTATTAAAGCGGGTTTTTAAAACATTGGAGGGTAAGATGTTACATCTTGTTGTCGTAAAGGCCTGACATGCGTGAGGATTCTAATTAAATACAGATACTTCGGCTAGCAGGCAGAAGTTAACAATAATTGTAAATGTTGAGGTGAACATACTTTCGACACCTTGGCAAATAACTCCTGCTTTTCCATGGCAAATAACCTAGTCAGAATAATATTGGATGCTCTAGTTAAAAGTTTGGCTTAAATGCTTTAAGAGGTAATTGCTTTAAAAGTGTACTAGGTAGATTATATAGTGCCAGCAGATGCAGCCATGGTATTATTTGTAACTGGAAAAGTAATTTATTTTAATTTCTGGAAAATAACTTGAACATCAAAGTTTTGAGTGCTTATGCATTATTGACAAAAAATCTAAGCAACAACTGCATGCACATTAAACAGAGTTCATGGTGCATTCATGGTGCTGTGAGCCTCTTCTTGATGTACCTCTGACTTACCACTGCTTATGTAACTTATCCTGATCCTGCAGGCTCTATCGCCATTGGCTGAGGAAAGTTGGATAGGATTGGGCCCTTAGGGTTGCACGGTTAGTTGGCATTGGGATAATCAAATCCCACCCTGTGATTTAAGGCAGGATTCTTGGTTGATTCTTTGGGTTCCTTCTAGATTCTGTCTTTCTATGAATAAGAAAGAAATAGCCTTGATTAAAACGGAGAACTGGCACAAAAACAACAAGAGAAATTTACTGTGCTTGGTATGATGGTAATTGAAGGTGATGATGACAACAAAACCCTTCAGCAAAAACATAATTGTGCAGGGAAGTGAAATGCTAGAAAATGAGAAATAATGGGCTCTGCGGTATCATTGCTGGCAGAGAGGTTGTCACCAAAGTGATAGTTTGTTGCAAAGAGCTTCTGTAGCCAAAAAGGTTGCTCCCCTGGACAGAGCCTTGACAGACCCCTTGTATCTAATACAAATGAAATACAGCAGTCGGGCTTTACAAAGAAAAAGCTTTAACACCTTCCTCATTTTTTTTCAGACATTCATTACTAATGGCTGGATGAGTGATGTAGTGATTGTTGTGACGGTAACGAACCGCGAGGCCCGTTCCCCTGCTCATGGGCTTAGCCTCTTTCTAGTTGAAAATGGGATGAAAGGATTTATCAAAGGGCGTAAGCTTGAGAAGATAGGACTGAAAGCACAGGTAAGCTTCAGGAATTCAGAAGTGGCTGCAGTAAGTACTGAGCGTCCCCAATTGATATAAACCCCAATTTACATAATTCCAAATTTATGCAAACTATTCTGTAAGCCAGAGGCTTACAGACTGGGGGATTCACAAACTGGGGATTCACAATTCCCCAACCGGAGTAGCTCTGTCTCTATCCCTTTAAAGGGTGGGGGAGGGGGAAAGGCAGTGACGGAATCTCCAGGATTGTGCGGCTGCTAGGGAAAGGGGGGTTGTACTGACCTGCAGCCAGTGCTGGCCTCCGCAGGACTCCCCAAGCCTCGAAATGGCTTAAAATTGTGATCAGAAACTACCTCTGGTTTCGCGACTGAAAACCAGAAGTGGTTTCCTGTCACAATTTTAAGCCATTTGCAGAGGGCTCCATGGTTCTCCCTGTGCTCCTGGAGGCTGACCCTGGCTGCAGGTAAGTAGAACCCCCCCCTTCCCTGGCATTGGTCCGATCCTGGGGATCACATCACTGTCTTCCCCCCTTGCAAGGATTTGCCTTGGTCCCCAAGCTTCCAAGAAGTTTGGGAACTGCTGCTGTAAGCCATCACAATAATATAGAGCTGCCCATCTTATTGCACAGCTCTTCCCTGCTTTTCCCAAGCTGTGCACGTATAGAAAAAGATTCAACTTGCGTTAAAGGTCAATTTATGTTAGGGTGGTCAGAATGGAAAATCTGACCTTACTCAGCTGGGGAATGCCTGCAGCTGTTCCAGTGGATGTATGTGATTGTCTCTGGAAAGAGTAAATGCAGCTTTAGAAATATATTGGTTGGCATTTTAGTCTATGACTTAAAACGCTGAACAAGGCTAACTGTAGTCATTGGATGACTACAGGAATATTTCCCAAGCAAGGTATGTCGCTGCTGTACATACTTTCTGCATCAGCTGCAGACACCACCATGTCTTTCTGCTCTCAGGTAGCAGGGGGTGGGATGCCAGCCAGATGAGCCGAAAAGAGGTGTAGGTGTGTGTGTGTGTGTGTGTGTGTGTGTGTGTGTGTGTTGGAAGTCTCACTACATTGCCTCCTTATGGCAAGTTACCTGCACATTATTTTCTGCGGGCCTGACTTACAGTAGTGGAAGTAAGCCTGGCTAAGAGAGAAGTGCCTGGGGTGATGACTGTGAGGTGGGGGAGGGTTCAGTTCCCCTCACCTGTCTGCCTTTGGTGATGTAAAAACTGGGTCCATCTCCATCCTACACACAAACAGAGTAGACAAGTGGTGAGATGAATCTGCCCTCAGAATTTAGATGTGACAAAACAATAACTTTCATCAGTGGCTTTCTCCAAGCTCTCGCCAAATCGGTTTTCTTTTTTTGAGCCCACAACGCTTTTGTGCAAACCCCTAGAAGAGTGAATTGATCCTGGGGTTAATCAAGGAAGGCCAATGTAAAGAATACGATGCTGACTGACGATGGCAGACATGACTTGCATTTCTGTGTTTCATAAAATAGGACACGGCAGAGCTGTTTTTTGAGGATGTCCGTCTGCCTGCCAGTGCCTTGCTTGGACAGGAGAACAAAGGCTTCTATTATCTCATGACAGAGCTTCCCCAGGTAAGAGAGAGATAAAACCATGCTGTGCGCAGAGAAATTGCACAAAGGCGTTATTTGTTCCTGGCAACAAACTGCCAACTACAGATTACGCACCGTGACATTGGATCTCCTGCATAGAAGGTCGGCAGCTGCTGATTTCCATGTTGCTTATGCTGCTTACTGCTGGAAATCCCACCCTGGAAGTTGGATGCGACTCTTTTACTGCATTGCAGACCTGAACCTTAATGAAAAATGGCAGCATATCCATAATTAGTTCGGTTACGTTGCCGATTATGTCTTGGCATAAGTTTTGTATTGGCAGCGTCTCCCCTTTGGCCAACTCATTTTGGAGCAGCTGCGTAGGGGCATCATCCAGCCCATCCACTCAACAGACAGTCTTCAGGGCTGTCTGTGTCCCTGTTTGACATGGGGAAGTGTATGTTGGGATTTAAGGTAACCAGGGGACTTCAGCATGCCATTTTCCATGGTGAGATGCTTATGTGAAAGGGTCTCCATATGGGGAAATTGAAAGTTACTAATTTTACCAAAATCATTGGCCCAAAAAGAAGTAAAAGTGAAAGCTAATAAAGAGATGGTGGAAAAGGAGGTTTCTAGGGAGTTCAGTAAAACAAAAATAGTGGTTTAGAAGCCTCTGTTGTACTTGCTTTTTATATCTGCAGTGTAGATGAGATTGTGGCCATATGTTCCCCCCCCCCAGCAACAATTAATTTCACTGTGGCTTTGAGTCATCCTCAATTGTTTCATATTTATGTAAGGCTTGCACAGTCAGCCTTACAGAGATCGAGTTACAAACTTGAGTTCTTTTTTAGGACCACTGTGGGCTGGGTGGATATATCTTTTTGGGACTATGGGTTGAATGATTGATTTCAGGTAGCAGGCTGCATCTGGCCTGTGGGCCATAGGTTGTCTACATCTGGATTAGGTTGCCTAGTTCTGGTTTACATTCATTTTAAAGACTGGAAAGATGAATGTCAGTAATGCAGAAGCAGAGGGTCTGAAACACAGTCCTGGCTATGCTTAGGAAAATACTGAGAGAGAACTTCTGTTTGGTAACAAATGTCTGCGTTTTCTTGTCTCTTTCCCATCTCTTAAGGAAAGGCTCTTGATTGCTGATCTTGCAACTTCCAGTTGTGAATTCATGTTTGAAGAAACAAGGAACTATGTGAAACAAAGAAAAGCTTTTGGAAAAACAATCTCACACTTACAGGTAGGTATGTAGGGATATTTGACTGTCCACTGTAGTTGTTTGTAAGGGGCAATAATGTCTGAGGGCGCATTCCTACATACGCCCTGGGCTGACACAAGCCGCTTGCATCAGCCCAGCAAATGTGCCGTAAGGTAAGCTGTCCCTGCGCTGGCCGAAATCATCCAGCATGGGGGCTTTTGGGGGTGGTTTGCCACTATTGAAGACAGACAGCTAGATACAATATTCATGTTTTAGTCTGATTCAGCAAGGTGATTCTTTTGTTCTTATACCTTACAGCAGGGGTCGGCAACCTTTTTCGTTAAAAGGGATTGACTTTTGGCAATTACATCACATCATCAAATGTCCGAGTTGCTGAGCCCCCAGAAGTAGCTGTGCAATGCTTTGCTTGGGAGGTGAAGTCTCTTGCCCAGTTTGCCACATACAGGACAGGGAATAGTGGGGCCATTTACTGCATGGCATGTTAACTCTGTGAGTCCAGATGGGTGGCTGTGGTATTCCCCATCTGGTGTGTGGCAAACTTGGCAGGAGGCTTTCCTCCTAAGCTGAGTGCCTAGCAGGCTGAATAACTTCGGCTGGCAGGCCAGATCTGGCCTGTGCACTGTAGGTTGCCAACCCCTGCTGTTAAAGATTAGTTGGGTAGGTTCCTGAAATCTTCAAGCCACACAAAATTAGGCAGGTAACTGTGATCATGCCTGATCTGCTCTGATCTTCAAGGTGGTTATTTAAAACTACTTAATTTGGATTGGTTTTAAAGCTGTAGCATTATGAACGGCAATATTGTACACTTATGTGGAATACAAAAGGATTTACTTCCAACATGCATAGTTGTAAATCTTGGCTTTAGGCCAAGATAACAAAAAAGAGCATTGAGCCAAGGTAACATTAATGCCTAGGAGTTCAAAGTTCATATGTCAGTATTAAATATGATGCATTGTAATAATTTGTATCATTAGTTAGGCCATTTTTAGAAGTGACACTGAAAGCTGGTTTTATATTTCCTGCATTTGTGGTTTGAATATTGTACCTATTGTGGCCTTATACTTAACCAGCAATGTTAAAATGGCTGAATCCAGCCATGGTCTTGCACTGACCACACTCAGAGTGCAATCCTATACTATGCCGGCCTAGTGACATAGCAGGGCTGTATCCTAAAGCCCATTAGGAAGCAGCAGCAGCAACGTCCAAGACAAGGGGAGGTTTTTCCCTTGCACCCACGTGAGCCCCGGTCGCCCCTATGGGCCTGCTTGGATCTGCGCCTTCTGTTTTGCAGGCGCAGAGGAACATGCACAGAAGCGGCTTGAATCGGGGCCTCTCTGGCCTGAGATGGGCATTAGGATATGGCACTATGGCCGTCCTGCATCACAACTGCCGTCTCCGCCCACTGCACTGCCAGTTATGCCCCCAGAATGCCTCTGGAACGCCCTTGTGGTGGTCCTGCGCTGACTGAGCGACGCCGACGCTTGACTGGCGCATGGCCGGGGCTGCTGACGGTTGAGGCAATGCCTGAGTGCCCCGGCACTGCTGCTCGTGCCAGTCTAGTGCCACAGCGCTGACACAGACGTGCTTGATGGCATGTTCGTGACAGTGTTCAGCTGGCGCAAGGGGGGTATGGATTGCACTGCCCGTCTTGCATTCAAATAATATGTGAGAGGCTCATAGTGCACTTCTACTATCCTATATGAAAATGTCCTTAGACTGCAGGAGTGTTTTAAGGGAAAAGTGGCTTGAACTCAAGTATGTGCTTATACTCAAATATTCCATCACTTACAGTACAAAGTCAATATAATAGTAGACTCCTTGAAGGCTGGAAACTTTACTGTTTCAACTGAAACTGTATTTTCTAGTGATGCCATTTAGGCTTGCCTCCTAGAGCAGTAAAACAGCAAGCTCCAGGCATAAAGGTCTGTAAAGATTGAATAACTTAGATTAAGCTGTAACATAGTGCTCATGGATTTGGCATTAAACTGCGCTCAAAACATACCCCTATGTATATCATTGCTTCTGTGGTGACAGAATTGGACTACAGTATGTATAGCATACAGTTATTGAGAGTAATATCCTTAAAAATGAAAAGAATGCCTTGTAAAAATACAAGTATTTTTTCTCAGCACAAGTATTTTTTCTTTCTAAACTGGAAGACTGTACAGCACAAGCTAGCAGAACTGAAAACAGAGATTTGTGTAACTCGGGCATTTGTGGATAGCTGCCTCCATCTTCACTCAGAAAAACGCCTGGACTCTGCTACTGCCTCAATGGCCAAATACTGGTACGTATGTAAAGCATCTGCCCATCTATTTACCCTCTCTAGATTGTCCTGTTGAATGTAACCTACTGTGGTACTCAGTGAGAGGAAAGCTTGCCTGGCAAGACTCAAATACCTTGATTATCCATCCTCCCAGTTATCCATCCTTTCAGTTCAGTTTTGATCTCCCTGTACACAAATATAATAAAATAATATTTGTCTGTGTAATTGAGGCTGGAAAAATGCTCCTGAGGTGGCTTTGAGCAGTGTAAGTAAGGATTTAAAAATAATCATTGTTAGGGAAAGCAGTTAGATTTGTTGCTTGTCAAACTTTTTTTTTCAAAAACTTGCTCTAAGTCAGTGCTCTTCAAACAGTGGATCACGACCCACCATAGGGAGCAGAAAGGGGCCAATTTCTCCTTAAGGTGAGTGGCCCCAGAAATGACTGCCAGCGGTGCTGCAGCGATTGCAGTGCTGCAGGCATTTTGGGCAAATGCCCTAACTGGATGAGGTCCTTAGGGGGTGCAGAGCGGTTGGGGAGGCCCACTGCCTCCTTTGCTGGCCCCCTCGATGCTAAAAATAGCTCTGTTGCAAGGTTGGAGCTAACTTCCTATTTCGCCTCCAAACAGGAAGTTAGCTCTGACCTTGCAACAGAGCTATTTTTAGCATCGGGGGCCCGCAGAGGTGGCAGTGGGCCTCCCCAACCATTCTGCACCCCCCAAGGACCCCATACAGGTAGGGGACTTGCCCCACAATCGCTGCAACGGCACCTGGTCCTACCCCCCCCCAACCTCTGCCCCACCCCATCCAGCACTTACAGTGTCTTCAGAGTCCGAGTAAGACTTTGAAGACCACTGCTCTTGGTGAATGTTCTGTTAGTGTGGTGAAAGGGGAAAAATAAATAACAAAATGACACATGAATGTCATAAAACCATAGGATGGGTGTGGTTGTTTTGTGTGTGTGTGTGTATGTGGATGCTTGTCACTAGATGCAATGGCATAGCTAGCCAGGGTGCAGGGTGACCCAGGTGCCACTCTTGGGGTGTGTGTATGTGTGTGTAAGACCCCTTTAGGGACTATAATATTAAAATTGTGATTTTTAGAAATAATATCATGTTCTATATCATATGGAATTCCATGAGGAATTCAATGAAAGAAATTCATAGTGTTTCTCCTTTTTTTCAAAAGTTATGGTTAAAAAAACACACAGCAACAAATGAAAATTCAACTGTCTTATGTAACAAAAAGTAGGTGTTCTTAATTCAAAATGGACCAATGAGACTCATTTTAAGAGCCAATGAGATGTTATTATGACACAGCATGTAACCAATAAGGCGTTATCAAGGTGACACCCTTGTGAGTGGGTGACATCATTAGTGGTCAAAATTGTGAAAGTAGTGGTTTTTAGGAATAACAATATCATGTTGTATATCATTCAATGTGTGATTTAAGGCAGAATGTAATGAAAGGAACTTTATTGAATTTTCTGAGTTCTATCAAACGTTATAGCCAAATAAACAGAAAAAACATAACTGACATGTAACAAAAGTGCATTTCCTTAACTCAAAACTGACCAGTGAGACTATATTCTAAGAGCTAATGAGGTATTGTTATGACACAGCATGGAACCAACAATTATTGTGAATAATCTCCTTTTTCCATGAATCAGAGCTCATATTCAGTTGTGTGAGTGGTTTACAGTGTCAGTTAATCACTGTTGTTGTTTTATTTGCTGGGTGAACTATTTGCTGGGTGAATAGTACTGGGTGAACTATACTATTCTGGAGTAAAATAAATGGAGGTGACACCATGTATTACCTCACCAGGTGACACCAATCCTAATGATATCACTGGTGGGAAGTTTGGGTGGTGTTGGTCACTGGTTTAGATTACTTTTAAAATGAATTCTAAACATTCATGGTGGGCTATAGTCTTATCAGTGGTTATTAAGCATGCTGGCTACATTGAACCTCCAGATGCAGGGGCAGTATGTCACTGAGTATGATGTGCAGGGCAGCAATAGCAGGGGAGCACATTGACATTCATCCATGGCTTGTGGGGAAATAGTCACTGCATTTATTTTCTGGCCATTATATTACTATCTCTCAGCCTCACCTACCTCACAGGGTTGTTGTGGGATAACAGAAGGGGAGGAACCATTCACATCACCCTGAGCTCATTTTGAAAAAAATATAAATAAATAACTTTGTCATAGGGGGTGTCAAAAATTTATGGGCCCCAGGTGTCAAATGATCTAGCTACGCCACTAAATGGAGGTATTAGAGATATTAACTAGCCCGCAGTTCCAACAATTTCATAGCCGTATGTCACTAATAACAGGTAAGAGTGCTGAATCTGGATGAAGAAGCTTACTTCTCACAGTAACAAAATAACACAATTTGGTTTGCAAGAGAATGCATTATCCCTGAAATAGTTGGCTAGCATGAGGAACGTTGTCTGTACCAGATAACTAACATTCCATTTATTGCACCATAAAGTTATCCAGAAAGGCCATTAGAAAGCAAGAAAAAAGGTCCTGGTGCATGACTAGAATGCAGTTAAAAAGTGGTGGACTTCCTTTTACAAAAGGCTTTGGCTCCCCATTTTTGAAAATTAGTAGGTTCCTTAGATTTGGGAATGGTTAGTATGTGAATCTGCTGAATTGGTTTAAATAAAGATGGCCAGCTGGGAGCCCATGTGCGGAATCCAGCTTGCCAGCTGATTTCCCTAAGGCTAGTTTGCCATTCTTAGGGGAAATGGAAGAAGAGAGTCATATTGATGTGAATTTCTAAATGGGTACAGAAAAGCACTCCTGTAGTACAATTTGTATACTGTACAGTACAAATATTTAGGTTACAGAGCTGAAAGGTTTTAGGAAACCATAATATGGTCCTATTACAACATGGTCAAAGGTTTGTCATATAGGTAGTTGTTCTGCACAGCTTATTGCAAAAATAGGGACTTGGTATTTGACCCCAACATTTTCCTAAATCTGACTTCAGGATGGAAACGTGGTGCAGCGCCATCTTATAACAAACCCTGACCTGGGCTGCCTCTTACCGTTCCATTTTTCATTAGCCAGAAAAAGCCCCTGGGCTGTTATTGCTGTTACATATTAACTTATGTTTCACCAGACAAAGTTAGACAAGTAAAAACATCTAAGGTAATACTTTGTACTGATGCCAGATTACATTCACTACATGGGTGAAAAGAATCAGATGTGAGATTAGAAAAGAGCAAAAAAAAATTTTTTTGTGTGTGAGAATGTACAAGTTCATGTCTGGTGAAAATTATAGAGAAAAATATGGATAAGAAAGTCCAGATGGGATATTTCCTGTACATAACGGAAAAGAATTTGGGTTGAAATACCAGTAGGGAAATAATCATATTTAGCTTCTAAGAAAAGGAAATCCTTGTCTTCTGAAATTCTGTGAACATATTCCCTGGAATTTGCAGAGTGGTTAACTGTAGGTGTGTTGTTGTTGTTGTTGTTGTTGTTGTTTGGGGTGGTATTGCAGCCCATGAAGTTTGTATAATATCTCCCTGTCAAATTTTTAAGAATAATTTTAAGCCAAGTGTTTCTCTGGACAGTTATTTTGTTGAGTGTGGTCTTGACTATGTTCATGTGAAACTTTACTACCAAATGAGTCTTTCTAGACTTTAGTATGGTCTTGTACCTTTACTTAGACGTCTTGTACCTTAGACGCCCTGTTTGTGCAAGGCGATGAGAGACATGTTTTGCCAGTCTCTCTTTCCCTTTGCAACTCCCTGCATCCTTCTCCCAAACTTTCTTCTAGTGGGTTGAAGGACATTGAAGGATAAATATTCAAGAGGCTCAGCAGGCTGGAAAGGATGGTTGTGAAAATTGCCCTTCCCTCTCACCCCTGTGTGCAGGTATGACTTCTTCTTGGCAGGAAGAAGACTTTAGGCCAGTGGTTGTCACACCCTTTTGACACCTATTTAGACCCACATTTTAGAATTAAATGACAATCTGTCAGGATGCACTGGAAATTATGTCATTAACCCGGAAGTTATGTCATCCTGACTGGAAGTGACATCAATTTAGGCTTCAAACCTAAGCCACAATCAACCAAAGGACCCATTACTAGGGATGGTTTTTTCCGGTGATTAACACAGAACACTAAATAATGAATGTTTTCACTGAAAACGCTACATAAAGATGAAATGTAGGTCAAAACGCAAACAATACAGCTTTTTCTTATTTTGACAGAGTTTGACACAAATTTAGATCAATTTCACAAAAATAATGCCACTTGTTTATTTTTGACACAGTTTTGAGGAATCCACATATAGTTTTCAGTAAGGGTTCAGGAAGAGGAGTGGCAGAAATAGGAGGAAGCTTGCATAAACTTGCATGAATGCACATGTTCACCGTGTGTGCTGGGGCAACTTTAATGGAATGTAGAAGTAGTAAGCCAAGCATTTCTTGATGCTCCAAGCAGCAACCAGGGTGCAGCTTGGGAATTTTTGAGCAGGTTATTTTGAGCAGGTTTGGGGTATGTGTGCCAGTAATTGCTTGCCTTTGTAGGGCCATTCACCCTTATTTATTGTGCTGTTTGTACAACTTGCAGTAAAAATTTGGATAAAAACACAACACCACAATTTGCTATTTTAATCAAGAAAGTTAGGAAAAAATAGCACCAAAAAAATCCCACCCCTACCCATTACACAGCATGCTTGTGCTGTTATTTTGCATAGCTCAGAAGTCAAAACAGAACACAAACTTGGCTCTTTCTCCAACAACACAGCCCACCCCCGTTTCCAGTGTCCCAAAAGCATAATGCCTCCTTTCCCACCAGGAATCTGCCCTGCCCACAGTTCTGTATCTTGTATTTTCAACTCTGTGTTTTCAGTGCTGGCTGCCCTAGGTACTATGTGATCCAGCTAAATTGGCGTGTGACCCACCTAGTGGGTCCTGACCGTTTGAGAAACACTACTTGGGCTATAAACCCTGATCCCAGAGAACATGAATACTGTTCTAAACTGCTAGGAGATAGTATCCCCGTGACGTTTACAAAAAACATTGCATAAAATTAAATAATTGAATATTAAATGCTGTACTAGTTCGTTTGACAGCTTTATTTTATTTAGCATTGGTCCATGTTTTCAAACACTGTACAATCTATGTGGAACACTCAATTGTTGTGTATTAAAATGTCAGTAACACAACACATTCAAAATAGTGTTTCAGTGTGTTCTGTTTATAATAGATCGGAGAACATGGTAGTCACTTAAACCAGGGTAGAGAATCTTGAAAACATTTGGCCCGCTCTAATTTTTTTTGTACCCATTTAAGGGCTTCTGATCTCCAAAACAGTGTGGCTACTCGGTGTGTACAACTCCATGGAGGATGGGGATACATGTGGGAGTATCCTATTGCAAAGTAAGTATGACTGTTTTTTATCCTTAGATTCATACTGTTATATGGTGTGTGTGTGTATGTTTAATAAAAACCGATGATCCGTATAATAGCTGTTTTAATAAGAAGGGGTTTTCACCTCTCCTGTCAGCTTGTAGATCAACAACTTGTAGATTGTGTTAGTGTATTTTAATGACAAACTGTTGATTGACTAGCAGTTTTTAAAGGTGAAATGAGAGAGCTGTAATGTTTTAATAAGAGACCAACATTCAATTGATCCACAGCTTTAAGGTTGCATATACTGGCATGTCACTTAGGTCTTTATTCAAGATTAGGCTTGGTTCTATAACACACTCAAAATAGGAGATTCTGTTTATCAACTTACGTATTTTGGTAAAGTCTGGGTTTTGATTCTGCTGGAACTTTCATAGCTGTTTCATAGCTGTATTGTTCTTTGTCAGTTATTTAGGAGTTTACCAATGTCTTTGTGCATTTTTCTTGTTGCATCAAACTATTCAAAATTTATTCTTGACTGAGAGTAAAAACTGAAGCACTGGAAACTACATTACTTAAGGTGGAGTATCTTTGTGTTCTACAGTTGGGTGCAGTCTATCACTCCTGATCTCTGTTCATGTACCCTATCTTATCAGTACCATGTGCGTCGTGCCTTCTCCATCAGTTGCATCAAACCCAGAATAAATTGTAAAGATGGATATAAATTTACATGCTATTTGAAAATGCTATATGCTGCCTCCTTGCCCTTGGCCAAGTTATTGTGTAATTCGCTCCTAGAATTCAACATGTACCACATGTTGGGAGATGGTGGGAAATAATGATGTTCTGTGACATGCTATATGGGCATTGTCCATGGTTCTCCATTAGGGCTACAATCCTTTGTATAGGGTGGTGGGTTTTTCACAAAGATTCCATGGACTCCCCTGATTGGTTTCTGCAGCTCCTTGGGGAGCCATGACTCACAGTTTGGGAACCTCTGGGCTAGCCAAGGGCAAGGTGCCAGGCGATATAGAGTTTTCATGTACTTTTCCAACCATGGTTTGAGCTTTCAGACATAGAAAAAAATCAAAAATGCAAATGGCAGTTTATATTTGCTCAACACTCTATTTTCTAGATGCAGTAGTTGCCAGATACAAAGCGATGACCATAGTGATAGTGGTTTGTTATTTCCTTATCTGTGATTTGGCATGATATCTGAACTGAGCCCTTGTATGTTCAGTGGCAATCAGAATGGTATCTTAATGATCACTGATTACCTAAACTGTTGGATGTTTCTTGTTCACCGAACCTGGAATTTTTATTCCTATTTGTCAATTCTCTTTGAGAAGGAAATATTTTGGCTACTGTCTTATGAATGTGTCACTGGGAGCAAGCCTCACTGAACATTTTATGATGATGAAAATATAGCCATATGCTTAAAGGAAACTGATCTTTGAGTTCCGCTATAATAGTATCTGTTGATTAAACAGAACACTTCAGCAGATCAGTGTATTTATAAGACTAATCATGAATAGTTGCTAATAACAATGTTTGCATTTATTGGTTGATCTGTAACCAAACCAGGAGTAGGAACAGATTTTTAATACTTTAAAGTACATAAGAACATAAGAAGAGCCCTGCTGGATCAGGCCAAAGGCCCATCTAGTCCAGCTTCCTGTATCTCACAGCGGCCCACCAAGTGCCCCAGGGAGGCATGAGACAACAAGATGCTTGCATCCTGTTTCCACTCCCTTGCACCCGGTACCAGTAGCCCTCCACTTTTGTAAGGAGGTTGCACAATCCATCATTGCCTATAGCCCACAATGGACCTTTCCTCCAGAAATCTGTCCAATCCCCTCTTAAAGGCATCAAGACCAGATGCCATCACCACCTCCTGTGGCAAAGAGTTCCACACCCGCTGGGTAAAAAAATACTTCCTTTTATCTATTTTAACTCTCCCAACCCTCAGTTTTAGCAGATGCCCCCTGGTTCTGGTATTTTGAGAGAGAGAAAAGAACATCCCTTTATCAACTCTATCCCTTCCATGCATAATTTTGTATGTCTCAATCATGTCCCCCCTCAGGCGCCTTTTTTCTAGACTGAAGAGCCCCAAACGCTGCAGTCTTTCTTCATAAGGGAGGTGCCCCAGCCCCCTTATGAAGAAAGACTGCAGCGTTTGGGGCTCTTCAGTATGTAAATAAGTAGTATGTTTCAGTAAGTAGTATGTTTCAATTCCTTTGAAGTAAAGTAATAAGTAGTAAAGTAGTATGTTTGAACCATTTTAAAGTACAAGAACATTCAGTTTCTGGTACTTTCAAGTTAGTACTGAATGAAAATAAGTTTCAGATCTGCAAAAAACAAACAAAAAAACCCATCTCCATACTCTCGCCACACACTATATTTTAATACATGCGAATACCTAAAGATTTCTATAAAAGAGAATGCAGTCTCTCAAAATAGCATTTGAATTGAAACTCCTGGACTAGGGCACAATATTTTCATTTTAGATCTCTCTCACACTCATACACTCACACACATGTTCTTGTACTGCTGCTTCTTGCTCTCAGTGCATTTAAATTATTTATTGGCTTGAGTAGAATATTTTGACGTGTTTCTGATGTGTTGTGAAAGCATTTCTTAAAAAAAAAAAAATCTAGCACTAGAGTCCTAAACACTGGAATATATTTCCTAAGGAAACATATTCAGGATCACAGCCCAAGTAACATAGTCCCGAGGCAAATTCTTGGTTTCTTCACTTAAGGCTATAACCCTGTACACACTTACATGACAGTGAATCACAGTGAACCCAATAGGACTTCTTTTTGAGATAACATTCATAGGACTGTACTATTAATCAACGTTTAGTATGTCTTGGAGCATTATTAGTATTCATGTACAAAATAATGTATGAATCGGATGTCTGATACACAAATCTCTAAGGCTTTGTTCTTAACTATAAATTTTGCCACATTCTCAATATAGGTAAGGCTCTGGTGAAACAATTGTGTTGCAAAACTAGCTTGTATGTATTATCCAGAAGAAAGTGCTTTGTTTGCAATCTGTGAAGCCACACTTAAAGAACACTAAAGTTGAGAGAAATTCCCTTTACCAAGATCTCGAGTTATATGTGAAGTTTTGTGCATGTTTATATTTAGAAGTACTGATTTTTTTAAAAAATAATATACTAACCATTCTTCCCCCCCCCAGATCTTTTGTAGATGCTCGTGTTCAGCCAATCTATGGTGGTACCAATGAAATAATGAAAGAGCTCATAGCAAGAGATATTGTGAGTGACAAGTAGGCATATGGCTACGCTGAAGAACAGACTTTTGCATCCTGTTCCAGTTGAAATGGAATTAAATAGTGCAAAAATAAAAAAATGTGGGAGGACAGCTTTTGTCTTGTTCAAACAAAAATAATATGTAAATGCTTTAAAGCCTATTACAAGAATGTTTATATTTCTTTAGTTGATCTGTAATTAAATGTTTTTCTCTGGTGATATGTCTCCAAATGCATTCCAAGAGGCAAGAAGCTAAGTGAAAATAAGACAAACTCACGCCAAATTCTTGAGGCATTGTAAATGTTTGAATATTGGACCTCAGAACCTGGTCTACTCTTAAACATTCAGAATTAAACAAAATACTTGGAAGAACATTTTTTTGGCTAGAGGGAAGTATTAGTTAAGGAAGCTTGCAATGGAACAGTCTATGGAAATATGGGATGTGGGGTGATTTGACACTTCAAAAAAATATGAAGCTATCCTAGTATAGTATTTATTTGCATAAAATGCAAATATTAATCAGAGATTAGACAAAAAGAGCATTTAATCTTTTGCTGCTGAGTAATTGCACAAGAATATTAACAAAATTTAAGGGACGTGGTGGCGCTGCGGGTTAAACCGCTGTTGCTGAACTTGTTGGCTGGAAGATTGGCACGGAGTGAGCTCCCGTTGCTTGTCCCAGCTCCTGCCAACCTAGCAGTTCAAAAGCACCTAAAAATGCCAGTAGATAAATAGGTACCACTTCGGTGGGAAGGTAACAGTGTTCCGTGCACTATTATATGGCGTATAGTCATGCCGGCCACATGACCACGGAAGTTTGTCCTAGGACAAACGCCTGCTCTTCAGCTTAGAAACGGAGATGAGCACTGCCCCCTACAGTCAGTCACGACTAGGCCGTTTGGTCGTGGGGAAACCTTTACCTTTTTATTAACAAGGTTTACATGCAGACAAAATTGCCTTATTCCAACTTGTGCCTATTTTGTATAGAATAATAAATGAAAATGCTTAAATGCCAAAAGCAGCTTCTAGCAGTATTTTCACTGCATCTGAGATCTGTTCAACCTTAAATAACACTTTGGAAGTGCCAAGGTACTATTAGTATTTCAAAATGCATCGCAAGATATGGCACATTGGATGTGCAAAATGACACCTACTGAGTGTGTTAATACTGTCTGAATAACTCTATAAAGAATTCTCAGTGAGCTTGCAGGCAGTCTTCAGATACTCTGTATTCCAGTAAGACATGAAATAAGTCTTGTTTACCAATAGTATATTTGAGTTATCACAGTGAAATGGTGGGTCCAGGACCCATCAGTGGGTTGTGACCCAATTTTTGGTGGTTTGCAAAACTGATAGGGAAGATTAGGCTATG
This sequence comes from Lerista edwardsae, assembly GCA_029204185.1. Classification (NCBI taxonomy): domain Eukaryota; kingdom Metazoa; phylum Chordata; class Lepidosauria; order Squamata; family Scincidae; genus Lerista; species Lerista edwardsae. The sequence continues at coordinate 16,731,462 of JAJKFI010000015.1, read as the reverse complement.
TGCATCAAGCTGCTACTGGGGGTGGGGGGAGAGAGTGCACTGCTACCCAATCATCATTATAGTCACCAGTGGTGCACCTGGTGGGGGGTCCAGGGGGTCACATGGACCTGGGTGGCACCGTGGAAGGGGTGACATTCTGAGCATCCCCCACCTGCAGCCACCTGGCTGCCTGCCCCATTTTTTTAATGCAAATGAACTAGCACCTGGCTTTGCTCGCATTTAAAGGATGGGTGGGCAAGCAGAGCTGCTCCAGCCTCCTACTTGCCTGCCCTTTAATTGTGAGTGAAGCCAGGTGGGCAGCTGGAGTGGCCTTGCTCATTCACCATTTAAATGCAGGTGCTGGCTTTGCTTCCATTTAAAAATGGGGTGGGCATGTGGAGTCTCTCCAGGTGCCCGTCCACCCCTTAAATATTTTTTTAATAGGCGGAGCCCAGCAGTAGGTCGAGTGTGGGGGAAGGTAAGTAATTGCAATGATGAGACCCTATCGGCACATCCTTTAGGTCCGCCCCTGATAGTCACACCCCTTGGCATTTATAAATCAGGCAGCAGCCTCCAGGGCAGCTATTTTCAGCCACTGTGCCGTGGCACACCGCTGTGCCACGGATAGTCAGCAGGTGTGCTGTGGCAGTTTGGGGAGAGCAATTTATTACTACGGACGTTGGGAGATGTGAACCCCTCCCCCACCAGCAGTGATGTGCCTTGTCAGTTGTCAAAAAACTAATGGTGTGCCTTGACAATGTTAGCACTTTATAGTGTGCTGTGAGTTGAAAAACGTTGAAAATGGCTGCTCTAGAACTTCTAAAAAGTTTGAGAACCACTGAGTTATCCTAATTTCATAATTGTGGTTGTACAGTATACAAAATAGGAATATCCTTGCCTTTTAAAAAGGCTAGGAAGTATAATCACTTGTATTTATATATGGTTGCAGACAGGTTGCTGTTAGTGTGGCTCACGCTTTTTGGACCTGGCCTCTCTTTGTATCTCTTATCTAGAAGATTGGAAGACACATTTTCATAAGGCTTCATAGCACAGTTCTGTAAAGTCAGTGACATGAGCACAGGCAAACATTTTTACAGTCACTTGGGCTATAATCCTATCCACACTTACCTGGGAGTAAGTCCCATTGTATATAATGGGACTTGCTTCTGAGTAGAAATGCGTTGGGTTAGGCACTCACCCACCTCACTCTCTTTTTTTATTCTGGGGAAGGGGACCCATTAGGATGCTTAACCCAGTTCAGAATCTCAGTCTGATAATTCTAAATCCTAAATCAGTTTGTCAAGCCCTTGATTGACATAATGCTCCTGATCAGCTGTAAGCTGTGCTGTTTGTCCCACCCTCATCCCCAGCCTTGGTGGTGTGGTTGTTTTTCATTTCATGTAAAATATTATCATTTACAGCTATGTGGGAAGATGCTGTAAAATAGTGTCTCATTGTAATGCTTGCCATTCAGCTCAAATGATGAAATTGCTGCAAATTTGCAAAATAAGCAGACATACATACTTTCATGGGTTGGTTTATTCCTGAACTCGAATCCTTTAAAACAATCTGTGGAGGTGGATGCTTTTTTTCCTTTGCTACTTCTCAATTTGTGGAAATACTATGTGTGGCCACCTCTGCACTGACTGGATCACTTTCTAGGCAGGTTTTTAAATAGCCAATTGTGCGTTGCAGGGAAAAAGTCAACTCTGGGCAACTGAAGAAAGGTGTTTTATAATGGTCTGCTGGTTTTCTCTGACATGATTGTTAGGGGTAAGCAATTCACTAAAAATGAATTAGTTAATGTGCTTTTTGCCATTTTATTTGCAATACTGAGTTCTAAAGTATTGCCTTGACAGATGCTGTAGTTAGTGTAAGCAATTATGTGACTGTTGGACCCTTTTTGGAAAGAAAGGGCCATGCAAATTCACATTGATCTGTATTAGCTCTGAAGTGGTGCTTGTAGCCTTTTCTTCCTACATGATTAGTAAGAAGCTCTGTAAAAGCAGCTGTTTCAGAAGGGGAAAAAAAAACTATTTTGTGGCGCTTCCCAGGAGCCAGAGAGCTTTATGTAGGTAAAACTCACGACATATGGTAGCCTTTCAAGATACCCCAGGCTAGGGTGGTGGTTTCGTATTTTTAGCGTTGTTTACTACCGCGACTGAGCCTTTTGCCACTGATAGCCCTTTGCAACATGTGGTTTTGGGAAGGTGCGATGCTGCTTCAAAGGGCAGTGTTTCAAACAGTGTAGATGCGGTTGTACGGGGCTGCCTGCAACGATGCCTTTATATGGGGACCACATTATTGGGGTTGGAGGCGGAATAAGTGGAGGGGGAGGGGAGGTTCAAAATAAACAAGACAGCCAGACTGGAAAAAGGGGCCTCTCCCGCCCCCTCCTTGCTGCAATTCTGAAGAGAAACAGAACGTCTATTTGCATGGACACGCCCACGTGCTTTGCTATTGGCCGCAGAGGCGACCGATTCCCAGCGGAGGCCCCGCCCTCTGCCTAAACTACCGCTCGCCGCCGCTTGTTTGGAGCTGAGGCAACTGCTTGGCGCTGAGCGACTGTTGGAGGGCGGCGGAGCGAGCGGGGAAGAAGTAGCAGTAAGTAGTAGCAGAGCGGAGGTGGGGGCGCCGGTGTCGGCAGAAGCAGACCGGAGTGTGAGGGGAAGGAGAAGGAGAGGAGCAGAAGAAGAGCGGTCAGTCAGCCGGACGCAGAACCGAGCTGGCAGGCGTGTCGCCTGTGCCTCAGCGGAGGTGGGTTCCTTGGCGCGACGATTCTCCTCAGGGAGTTGAGGAGAGTCGGTTGATTTCCCTGCGGTGCGGCGTCGCCCGCGCAAGGGAGCCGTCTCCTCTGCTACCCTCCCCCCGCGCCGCAGAGTTTTTAACAGTGACCCAACGGCAGCTAAGTTAGAAAGGAGGGACGGAGGGGTGGGGGCGGGGCTTGGGGGGAGGCCAGTGGAGGGGGTGGGGCGCAGCGTCGGCGGCGTCGGAATGCGAGTAGGGGGGAGGGCACGGAGGTTGGGAGGGAGAGTTGTGCTCGCGCTCCCCTGGCTGTGAGGGGAGTGGAGTGGGCGGGGCGTGACGTGGCGGGTGGAGGAGTAGTCGAGTCTGAGCGGCGGGTGCGTGTGTGTGATTTTCTGTACGTCAAGAAGTAGTGGCTAAAATGTGTAACGAGGGAGGGTCTCACGCGAAGCGGTCGAAGGAGCGACCATGGATGCGTTAGGTACGGTCTCTCGTCATTTGGCAGAAACTCTCCCACGCACTTGGTATATTTTGGATAATGGTATTTAGACTACGGTTACGCCCAGGCTCTTAAATGGTGGTTTTTACTTGGACAGTAAAAGGCTTCGCTTTTGTTCTTCCTCCGCTGCCAGCTAAACTTGCTGTGAGAGTCAGTCTGGATGTGATGGTGACAGACCTGGCTATCCAGTTGTTGCCGAAAATGCACTGTGGAAAGCTGGCAGTAAGTGGGCTGAGCCTCTACCCTGCCCAGGTAGAATCACAATAGAGGCTGATAGATGACCATCCTGAAATCGATCAGAGCATCTGAGTTAGAGAATGTGCACTCACATTCACGCTGGGAATGTGCACTCACCATATAATTATTTTCTAGTTCTCGCACAGAGAGCACAGAAAAAAGGAAGAGAGAGAGAGAGAGATGTGCACACATGCAAAAGCGATGGGGGCATAGAGATCATACGCACATTGAGCAATCCCTTGGAATTGGGGATTAGGGCACAGGCGAGAGACACACACACAGGGCAAATAAAAGGAAGCATGTGCGCAGAAGGCACTGGGGGGGGGAATGTCACCACCACTGAGTCCTTCCTGTCCCAGGCTGTTGCTGTTCTTTTGACCTGAGGAGGCAGATGGGGTTTGGAAGGAAAAAGAGGCTCCCAATTTAACTTTCTTTCTTAACTTTCATTCTATTCAAGTGTGAGGTGGACCTGGCCTGGGGTCTGCTATTTGCTTTGAATGTTGGAAGTGTAGCTCAGACTTCTTTGCACCATGCAACTATGCAAGCTCCATTACTAGAAGGCAAGAATAAAAGGATTGTGTGTAGGTAAGGGAGGGAAAAATCACAAGCTTTTCAACTGGCATTTTGAAAAACAGGCTCCAGGCAAGCAGACCTTGAATTCAGAAGGAGAGGAAGCAATAAGCAGCTAATAAGTATACATATGCTGCAGATCATGTACTGCATATGATGGAGACAACAAGCTTGGCACCTCTGTATAAATAGTCCTGTCCTCCCAGCCTTAAGCTCAGTGAGCATATGTTCTTGTATGATGTTCCTTTGGATCAGGCCAAGGACCCATCTAGTCCAGTTCATAGGCAGCCCAATCTTGAACTGCCCGGCTCCCATAGGAGCAATGGTACCAAAATGGTTACCACTGGAGGCTCCTTCCCCCAGGGAAACGTCCGCTGCCCGCAGTGGGGATCCTCAGTTCACCGCTGTCTATTTCGCCAGTAGTGAATCGAGCAGCCCTGTGTCGGGCTGCCTGGGCAAGGCGAGGGGCTAAGATCCGGTAGAGGAAGCCAACGCTGGGTTCCACCCCTTCATTAGCCCACTCCTCCCTTTTCTCTGCCCAATTCCCCACCCCAAATGGGCTTACCAGTGGCTGGCGCTGCCGTCCGTCTGTTCACTTGCATTGGAGCCAGGTGCTCAATGAGCGCTACCCCAGCGGAAGTTGTAAGGTGTCACAGACGTGCTTTATAGCACTTTTGCAACACTTTAAGCCAGCTGTACACATGTGCTGCCAGTGATAGGGCCTTTTTTGATTGGGCCCTGTATCTCACAGTGGTCTTCCAGCCACCGCTGGGAGCAAATATGACAACAAAAGTGTTGCTACTCCTTTGCACTCATGCACTAAATATAACAGTTTGGAAATTGTAGTTAAGGGTGATTGCCAGTGGGGGAAAGGAGAGATAGCTAATAGGAGATGGGCTAGTTGTCAGTGGGATTAGTGGTGGGTGGTGTGGGCTGCCAAGAACCCTTGCTTATTACCATACTTGACATCTGGCACCACCCATTCCCTACCCTATAGCTTTTTAAAAGAAATTAGTTAAGGGGGGCAGCACATAAGGTAAAACGAATACAAAAAGTAAATGAATCTAGCTTCCTGTAATTCTAGCACTGAAAGATGCCCATACAGCAGACCTTTATCTTGGGAATGAAGTTTGATGTTCATACCCACTTTCATACCCTAGTTTCTGACCCCTAAAGCCTATGTTCCCTTGAGAATCTACCTTTGTGTTGTACACTTTGCTGTGGACAATGAGTTTGACAAAATAGTTATAAAACAAATGTCAGCAGTCCTATTGGCTTTTAAGAGAGAAGTAGACAATCCAAATAAGTGTCCTGTCTAGAATTATCTCTGAATTTCAGGAAAAATGGAAAATGCAGAATTGGATTTTGATGCAATTCCATATAGATCCGGTTCCTCATTATATTATGCTAGGTTGTGCTGAACCTTCTGTGTTAAATGCAGGGTTTTATACAGTTGCAGCTTTAGTGAAGGATAGTGTTTGGGTGGATTCTATTCATGTTCCTTGGACACATCAGACTCTGAAATAGGGCTTATTTCTATTTAAGGATTCCAGCCTTAGGTAAAATGCTATCTTGTTAGTTCCATTGTGTGGGAATACAGTATTCTGGAAATTTAAACTGAAGATCTTCGTATTACATGCTGTTATAGTTAGCAAGTATAGTAAAAGTTACATATATTACATATTTATGGTGTATTAAAAAGTCTCACTTGTTAAATGAATGGAAAAGAAACTCTTTGAGACAGTATGTAATTTCTTTTTGCTGATAGATTCCTGTCTAGTCTTGCAGATTAGCAATAAAAACCTTTTCAGCCATTCTGCACATATATTTCTATTTTCATGTGTGCAACTTGCCTGACTCTTCATTCAAGCTATCATGTGATATGCAGTACAGTGGACCCACAGTATTCAAAGGTCCGGCATCCATAAGTTTCACTCATTATGCAAGCCAGCAGAGACTGGGGTCCACATTTAAAGCACTTTAAAAACAAAAAAGTGCCAAAATTGTGTTTTCTACCTTTGCATGGCCAAACGGCAGCTTTTCCCAATTTCTAGAGTAGCACTTGCCAAATGATGGCCTGAAGGCTGGATCTGGCACAACACTGCAATCTTTTCCACCATCAGCAGCACTTATTGTTCCAACATGCTGCTCACAAGATGGCCACCCGATTACAGTAGAGCGACCCTCTGCACAGTCACATCTGCTCAGAAACTGGGCACAAAGTCTGCTGTGCTACAGATGCAACTGCCCAAGACATTGCTCTGTTGCAATCTTGTGACTGTCTTGTAAATAGCAGGGTGGAATGGTAAGAACTGCTCTGAACTGTGATGGCTCTGGCAGGACACAGTAGTTGTGTGTTTGTTGACCGCTTCTCTATTTTTAGCTCTGCAAGACCCACTTCCGGGTCACACGGAGGTTCCTTTCTCCTCCCAGTATTGTCTGAAACTAGTTTCAAACACTGAAACTAAATGTAGAATATGCTAATGTTTCTGTTCCTTATTTTATTTAGTAAATTTAATATTTAGTCAGAAGCAGTGAGAGTCTTGGGGTGGGATATATTTGATGTTAGAGTCTGTTGATGTGTTTGAAAATGCAAGCAACAAATATAACATTCCAGTTTTGTTGTAAAAGTACACTGACTTTCTTTTGCGGGAACAAACAGACCCTAATGTTGATATTATTTATTTGGTAAAGGTAAAGGTTTCCCCATGACCGAATGGTCTAGTCTGACTGTAGGGGGCGGTGCTCATCTCTGTTACAAAGCTTGTAGAGCTGGCGTTTTGTCCAAGGACAAGCTTCCGTGGTCATGTGGTCGGTATGACTCTATGCCGTAGTGCACGGAACGCCATTCCCTTCCCACCGAAGTGGTCCCTATTGATCTACTTGCATTTAGGTGCTTTCGAACTGCTAGGTTGGCAGGAGCTGGGACAAACAACGGGAGCTCACTCCGTTGCGCAGTCTTGAGCTCCCAACCTTCCGGTCAGAAAGCCCAGCAACAGCGGTTTAACCCGCTACTTCACTGCAAAAATGATGAGATGGCTTGATTCATGAAGACTTGTGATCTATGTGAGATGCAGATTAGCATGTGGGAAGTGGGGTAAGGTGACACAAGTAATACGTCTCCTGTGCTGTTAGCTTACAAACTGTAAAGTTTGTGATAACATTGATATAGATATCCCAAGAATAACCTGCTGTTCTCAAGTATGGATATGCTATGGTGTAATTTGTAGCACAAATCTTTTTGACAACAATGCTTCAAAATAGTGGATATCCTAAAATTTTGAGAAAGCTATCAGATCCCAGTGAGTTTTGAGAGAAACTGTTGTTGTTGTTGTTGTTGTTGTTGTTGTTGTTGTTGTTCAGTCGCTAAGTCGTGTCCGACTCTTTGCGACCCCATGGACCACAGCACGCCAGGCCTCCCTGTCCTCCACTAGCTTCCGGAGTTTGCCCAACTTCATGATCGTCGCTTCGGTGACACTATCTAACCATCTCATCCTCTGCCACCCCCTTCTCCTTTTGCCTTCAATCTTTCCCAGCATGAGGGTCTTTTCTAAAGAGTCCTCTCTTCTCATGAGGTGGCCAAAGTATTGGAGCTTCAGCTTCAGGATTTGTCCTTCCAGGGAGCAATCAGGCTTGACTTCCTGTAGGATGGACCAATTGGACCTCCTTGCAGTCCAGGGGACTCTTAAGAGTCTTCTCCAGCACCATAATTCAAAAGAATCAATTCTTCGGCGCTCTGCCTTTCTTATGGTCCAGCTCTCACAGTCATACATAGCTACTGGGAAAACCATCGCTTTGACTATGCGAACCTTCATTGGCAGGGTGATGTCTCGGCTTTTTATTAAGTTGTCTAAGTTCGCCATAGCTTTCCTCCCAAGAAATAAACGTCTTTTAATTTCATGGCTGCAGTCACCATCTGCGCTGATCTTGGAGCCCAGGAAAATAAACTCTGTCACTGCTTCCATTTCTTCCCCTTCTATTTGCCAGGAAGTGATGGGAGTGGTGGCCATGATCTTAGTTTTTTTAATGTTGAGCTTCAAGCCAATTTTGGCACTTTCCTCTTTCACCCTCATCAGCAGGTTCTTTAAGTCTTCCTCACTTTCTGCCATTAGAGTGGTGTCGTCTGCATATCTGAGGTTGTTGATATTTCTCCCAGCCATCTTGATTCCAGCTTGTGAATCATCCAGCCCTGCCTTCTTCATGATGTACTCTGCATATAAGTTAAATAAGCAGGGTGACAGGATACAGCCTTGTCGTACTCCTTTCCCAATTTGAAACCAGTCGGTTGTTCCATGTCCAGTTCTAACTGTTGCTTCCTGGCCCGCATACAGGTTTCTCAGAAGACAGATAAGGTGGTCTGGTACTCCCATCTCTTCAAGAACTTGCCACAGTTTGTTGTGATCCACACAATCAAAGGCTTTAGCATAGTCAATGAAGCAGAGGTAGATGTTTTTCTGGAACTCTCTGGCTTTCTCCATGATCCAGCGAATGTTGGCAATTTGATCTCTAGTTCCTCTGCCTCTTCGGAAACCAGCTTGTACATCTGGTAGTTCTTGATTCACGTACTGCTGAAGCCTAGCTTGTAGGATTTTGAGCATCACCTTGCTAGCATGTGAAATGAGTGCAATGGTGCGGTAGTTTGAACAATCTTTGGCATTGCCCTTCTTTGGGATTGGAATGTAAACTGATCTTTTCCAGTCTTGTGGCCACTGCTGGGTTTTCCAAATTTGCTGGCATATGGAGTGCAGCACTTTGACAGCATCATCTTTTAAGATTTTGAGTAATTCCGCTGGAATGCTGTCACTTCCGCTAGCTTTGTTGTTAGTGAGGCTTTCTAAAGCCCACTTGACTTCACACTCCAGGATGTCAGGTTCGAGCTCAGTGACCGCACCACTGTGGTTATCAGGAACATTGAGATCGGCCTTATAGAGTTCCTCTGTGTATTCTTGCCACCTCTTCTTAATCTCATCTGCTTCTGTTAGGTCCTTGCCGTTTTTGTCCTTTATTGTGCCTACCTTAGCACGGAATTGTCCTTTGACATCTCCAATTTTCTTGAAAAGATCTCTAGTCTTTCCTTTTCCTCTATTTCTTTGCATTGCTCATTTAGGAAGGCTTTCCTATCTCTCCTTCCTGTTCTCTGGAAATCTGCATTCAGTTGGGTATATCTTTTCCTTTCTCCCTTGCTTTTGGCTTCCCTTCTTTCCTCAGCTATTTGTAAAGCTTCTTCAGATAGCCACTTTGCCTTCTTGCATTTCTTTCTCTTTGGGATGGTTTTAGTTGCTGCCTCCTGTACAATGTTACAGACCTCCGTCCAAAGTTCTTCAGGCACTCTGTCTACCAAATCTAAGCCCCTAAATCTATTTGTCACCTCCACTGTATATTCGTTTGGGATCTGATTTAGGTCATATGTGGAGGGCCTAGTGGTTTTCCCTACTTTTTTAAGTTTAAGCCTGAATTTGGCAATAAGAAGCTCATGATCTGAGTCACAGTCAGCTTCAGGTCTTGTTTTTACTGCCTGTATAGAACTTCTCCACCTTTGGCTGCAAAGAATGTAATCAATCTGATTTCGATGTAGACCATCTGGTGAAGTCCATGTGTACAGTCGCCGTTTGTGTTGCTGGAAAAGGGTGTTTGCTATGACTAATGTGTTCTCCTGACAAAACTCTATCAGTCTTTGCCCTGCTTCATTTTGTACGCCAAAACCAAACTTGCCTGTTATTCCTATTACCTCTTGACTGCCTACTTTAGCATTCCAATCCCCTATGATGAGAAGGACATCTTTTTTGGGTGTTAATTCTAGAAGCTGTTCTAGGTCTTCATAGAAACGGTCAACTTCTTCCTCTTCAGCACCAGTGGTTGGGGCGTAGACTTGGATTACTGTGATGTTGAAAGGTTTGCCTTGGATCCGAATGGAAATCATTCTATCATTTTTGAGGTTATACCCCAGTACTGCTGTTCTCACTCTCTTGTTCACTATGAAGGCTACTCCATTTCTTCTAAGGGATTCCTGCCCACAGTAGCAGATATAATGGTCATCTGAATTAAATTCTCCCATTCCTGTCCACTTTAGTTCACTAACTCCCAGGATTAGATGTCGATGTTCAGCCTTGACATTTTGTGTTTGACCACATCTAGCTTACCTTGATTCATAGATCTGACGTTCCAGGTTCCTATGCAGTATTGTTCTTTGCAGCATCACACTTTCTTTTCACTTCCAGACACATCCACAGCTGAGCTTCCTTCCGGTTTTGGCCCAGCTACTTCACTCTTTCTGGAGCTACTAGTACTCGTGTTCTGCTCTTCTCCAGTAGCATAAAGGACACCTTTCGACCTGAGGGTCTCATCTTCCAGTGTCATATCGTTTAGCCTTTTAGTTTTGTAATCCATGAGGTTTTCTTGGCAAGAGTACTGGAGTGGGTTGCCATTTAATTTCCTTCTCCAGCGGATCACGTTTAGTCAGAACTCTCTACTATGACCTGTCTATCTTGGGTAACCCTACATGGCATAGCTCACAGCTTCATTGAGCTACTCAAGCCCCTTCGCCATGACAAGGCAGTGATCCATGAAAGGGTGAGAGAAACTACTCTTCCCTAAGGGATATTAGAAACAAGCTGTGCCATCTGTTTCTTAAGCAAAATAGAAGCTTCTTTTTGGCCTTCTTATCAGGCTTGGCTTGCAATTCAGTGCACAATCCTTTAAAAATATTTCAGTCCTTTTGCTCTTAGCTACTTCAAGTCAATGAGAAAAAAAATCAATATAGCTACTTTGACAACAAACAACAATTATTCTCCTTTGACAACAACAATTATTCAACAAAAAAACATCCTGCTGATGAATATTGTTCAGAATAACTTTTATAATGCTGATTAGCAACTATCTTTCCCCAGTGATCTACATTGGATGAGAGTTGGCAATGATTTATCCTTTTGACCTTGTACTCCATCCAGGTTCAGTCTCATCTGGCTCCCTTGGAAAGAACAGGATGTAGTAGGAAAGTGTCGGCTGGCTCTTTTCTTAGAAAAGAAGGCAGGCGGGAGAACAAAGTATATGCACAAGGGAAGCATTCTCCTTGCTTACTAGTTTAACTCTCTGAGAGCGCTATCGTAACGTGCTCTTCAGCCAGCACAAGCCCTTTGTGCTGACCCAGTACTGTCACAGATGTGCCTTATGGCAGGTTTGCCAATTTAGGGCCAATCCTGCTGGCTCTGGGTGTTGTAAATATGCCATAAAGCACATATGTGGCACCTGAAGAGTAAGTACTACCTGAGCTGGGGCCGTGCCTCTCCGGGAGCCATACAGCTGGCCAGTGGTAAAGTCTGTTGGGGTCGGCAGGGGGCAGAACTGGGCTGGGGGAAGATTGGTCTTGGCTGGGGTGGCGGCGGCTTCCACTGTCATATCTTGAACCCCAATGTTGAACTGAGCAGCATGACATGGGGCTGCTCCAGTCTCCATTGGCAAAATAGCCTTTCCCTGGGGGGAAGGGGATGAACATTCTCCAAGGAGACTCCTGCAGCTGCCATGGCTCCCACAGGATTCAGTAGTCGCTATTTTGGTACCGCTGCTCCTCCTGAAGCTGGCAGCTCAGGGTTGGGCGGGTGGTAGCTTTTTCAATGTAATCATGAAGCAGTCTAAGTTATGGAAAAATATTTTGCATCCCAGTCCATGTTTATTTGGCATTGATGGCCAAACTAGACATTTGAGGCAACTCCATGATTGTTAAATGTGTGTTTGCACCATTTGCGTATATTTCAGGGTGCTACTTTAAGCAGTTTTCTATCTGTCTGGCTCTGGTTTGAGAGCTCAGTGGGGGTAGGACTGATTAAAAACAGAGAAAGGAATGGCTTACACTCTCCTCCTCTATGTGCTTCTTTTGATATAAAAAATAACAGTTTCATGGGTGATGGGGCACATATTTAACAATAACATAGTTGCTTCAAACATGTAGTTTGGCACTAAGTCCAATTTGGTTTCAGTGGCACTTATTTCCATGTAAGCAGTCTTACATTGCAGCATTAAAGTATTAGCACAGCCAGTAAAGGCTCTTCTCTTGTTAGGACTTCAAACTTTCCATAAACAGAACCTTCATTGTGACAGCACTGTGTGAAAAGTACAACGTTTGCTCCCAGTAATTAGTTTTACCATTTGAAGTCAGGATTGAACTAAATATTTCACAGATGTGTCAGGTGACCAAACAGCTTATTTAGTAGGGAATTGTGTGTTTGCTTCCAAATGTTTTTCCTTTCCTTTTTGTAACAAATCATATTTTTGTAGTTGGAAGACAAAATAACCATTATTGAATGTGTTCGGCAAGCCAGGTGTATGTCTGTGATGTTGTTTTAAATTATTAGGTCTTCCATCTAATGAACCTGCATTTCTGGAACAGTATATCTGGCCAGGAAAAAAAATGCAGGCTCGTTCTCATGCAGATTCAAAAATCTAATTTGGCATTTATTGATTAAGACATTTTCCTCTATTTCTGCATATGACTGGCATTTATGATTTCACCAGTGCAATCCTATGTATGCTTTATTGAAATCAAATTCTTCTTTATGGTCTCTGTGCAGTCAAACATAATGGGGATGTGTGCATGTACAGGGTGAACCTTAGAAGTTTCCGAAGCTTTGTCTAGCCTTCTGTGTACTCTGAAGTGAGGGAAACCCTGTGCATCCTATGTGCCTCAAGGACAGAATGAATACCAAATGCTTTGATTTCTTTTTGACCATCACTAAAGCACTATAATAAGGAATGCTTTCATTTGTCCCAGAAAAAAAAATTGGCACATTTTAACATCAGTCTGTATCTTTATTTTGTTGACAGTTTTACAAAAATAAACTTTAAAAAAATAGTAGATTATCTCTGTTTTGTTGTTTGGCAAGCAGGATCACTTTTAAAAAGTATTGCTGCTGTGGGGTAAAACTCCCCTGTGCTGATGGGCACAACCTTTCTGTTTAGGAGAGAGTTACATTGTGGTTACCTGCATCCACTGTAGGTCCCAGCAGTGATGCTGGGAGCAGAGGGGGCAGAGCTTTTGCCTTGTCGTGGAAATGGGGAAAAGCAATGTCTTGGCTTTTCTTACTGGCTACAATGGCAAGGGAGAGGAGCGATTTACACGGGAGGGTAAGGCTGTTTGCAAAAGTTAGAGCTCTTCCCCCCCCCCCCGTAGGGACGCCACTGGATCCCAGGCAGATAATGAAGACCAAGGAGCTTCGCCTCAGGTCAGTGCTCTGGGAGTCAGCTCTTGTAACCACTGCAGTGATGCCAGTGCTTGCAATCCACCACATTCTTTGAAACAAATGGGTCAGATGGCATACAGTTCTACAGAGGGCCAACAGCACTGTTGCTTGCGCGGGCCATGGCAAACACAATATCTCTGAGCAGCCAGCCAGTAATGAGAACTCCCCTAAAAAGATGATGAAATGTAATTTAAAGGTCATGTCATATAATATAGAAAAGCCTTCTTATCTGTAGCTCCGACACTGATGCTTTCCACTTCTGTGGTTTATTCATCGACACCCAACAAAGATTCTGGCCTTAGAAACTGGCACAGATGGAGATATGAAATGATCTCATTCCCCACCGAGATTAATTCTGAAGGCAGCATTGCAGGTTCCTCCCCTGCATTGGATATTGTTCACACTGTGTTTGAAAGGGAGATCGCGGACACATTGCAATGCTTGTCCTCCCTTAAAGGCTGTAGGCCCATATTGCTGACAGTGGCCAAAGAAATGACTGGTCTTGAAGTGGAAGTCCAGTTTACCACCCAGCCTGCAGTTCTTCCTGTTGAAAAGTGCACTGTATTCCAGATTATGATTCAATGGTAAGGTACACAGGGTAGCTGCACTCCCCATATCTATATCACCATAACAAATACTGTATATCAGCTCTGCTCCATGTGGGACAGGGATAATCGCAGTTGCTATGGACCCAGTCTTGCTTGCCTAACAGTTCATAGGCCAAGAGAATTGCCAATAGTTACAGTACAGTGTTGATGCCACCTATGGAAACAACTACCACAATTCAGTCTTATATGGTCCTCACCTCAATACTGACTCAAGCCTTGACACAGAGCATAGTGTCAGTTGTAGCTCTGTCATCTGTTACTTTAGTGATCCTCATGGTACCAATAATGATATAAACATTATCTATACTGTTCTTGACAATGGCAGCTCATCCTGCTCTTCTCTGGAAGAAAGCCATTGAACCAGTGCTTCCCAGTCTACACTGAGAGTGTTACTTGAGTTCTTGCATGGAACCTGTGAGCCATGGAGACCACTAGTGGCACAAAGAAGGCCATGATGTTGAGGTCTGCAACATCTCTGTGGCACATGGCTATTACATAATTGCTGAGTGTTGCTTGTCAGACAGATGCTGCTGGCTGCTCGGCTGGTGGTTGTCTCCCTGATCATGGACTGGGCAGCTGTTATTCACCCATAAAAGGGGCTGGGAATACAATGAGGGGGAGAGAAAAGTGGATGTGAGAGATCAGGAAGGAGGAAGTGAGGTGGAGGAGGCAAGTGAAAGAGGAAGGAAGGAGGCAAAAAGATATAAGTAAGAAGACAGACACAGAAGGAAAGGTCACAAAGGAGTAGTGAACTGTGTGGGTTATGCTCCAAATTCTCATTCATCAGATTTCATCTGAACAGTGTGGTATCTGGATGAAAGTGTCGAGATAGGCTATTCTTACTAAGATAATTTCAACTTTCCACATTAAGCAAGACTTGACAATGCCTGTCAAAAACCCAGGTTCAGAGAGGAGGAGAGAGAGCTCCGCGCACAGTGCATGTTTAAAACAACCACCTTTATTTCTGTGTTCCTGGAACTGCATCATGCTGGGGAATCAACAGATGGCTTATCTGTTATCAGTGACCCCTTAAGGAAAGAAAATAGTTCTTATATGCATCTGGCTCATGGATGACTAAGGGATCAATCCTATCCAAATTGCTGGTGCTGATGTAGCTGAAATGCAGCCCCAAGGTAAGTGAACAAATGTTCTCTTAAGGAGACCTCTCTGAATCCCACTCCACCACAGAATACAGCACACACCCCATTGGGACAGCTGGATAGACATCAGGGCTGGATAGAATTGGCACTAAGACAGCAGTGTTGTAGACACCTGGGATCCCTTTGAACTCAGTGGGATTTGCTTTTGAGTAGACATGCATGGAATTGATTGTAAGGCTATCTCTTTGGCTTATCAGCTGGTGAAGAAAGAGCTACCACCCTCCTTCTGAGCACTTTCTACCAAAGAAGTTTCATCCTCTGCCATGAGGCCGAGAGGTATTCTGCTTCTACATTACTGCAGATCAGCAGAATGCTCTACTCTTATCAACTTTTATTGATCACAGTGTCCTGGACATGAAGTTGAATGCTGAGGTCTCATTTGGTTGTGCTGGTCTGTAAAATATCTGATGATCCGTACCATCTCCAGGTAAGAGGGAAGGTAGCTAGCAGTCATACTACTTGTGACTGCACAGAAACCATGGAGGGGGGACGGACATCTATATTTTTTAAGTAATCTGTACTTGATTGTTTCCACTGAGGTCTGGCTCTTTCTTCAAATATTGCATCTTTCTTCAAATATTACAATTTAATGTAGAAGGTGGTCCTTAAAGAATCTAAGGCAGTGCTTCCAAACTTTTTAGCACTAGGACACACCTTTAAAAACAACAATATATTGCAACTTACTAGACAAAAAAAAAAGAAATATAGTATTTATTATTAATAATTGAGCTCCTGTGCTCCCATGGCCGATAGAGACTTTACATATAGTATGCGTGTGTAGACATTTGCTAGACTCTACCTAGAAATGGAGTTCAAGCAGCGACTTGTGGTGTGGGTTTGGCAGAACTACATTACAGAACTAAAGTGCCACCATCTCTATGATCAGGCAAACACAACTCACTGGCTTAAAGCAGTTTATTTAGTTAAAATATTTTTACCCTGCCTTTCCTCTGCCAGGGCAGATGCCTAAGGCGGTTCACAATTATTGGAAGATAATAATATAAATAATTTGCTTGGGCGATGTTTCTTCCAGTAGCTCTACAGTTTCCTGTCCTGGTTGCTCGTCAGAAGGTCCTGAGTCCTGTAGCCCACTTATCAGTAGGTGCTCAGGAACTCTAGCACCTGGCGTGGTCCTTGTTGACCCAGGTAACAACCAAGCCGGTATAGACTTTGTATTCATTTTTCGCACCATACTAGAAATGGGTTTGGGACATATTTAGTCTGTTCTCAGCAAAGGCCTGTCTGGTTTGCGTGGCCCTGTCCACCTTAGCTCCTTGCATCACTGAAGCACACAAGCGCCGCCACCACTCCAAGGTAGTGTCGAGGTCTTCGACTTGTTGCTTCATGCATCGATATTAAAATGTTTAGAAATAACAGGTATCAGTAAAAATATTCAGGCATTTGTAAAAAAAGCCAATGAACATGTGACATATACACAGTTAACAATCAAGGGCAAGACTCTTGGTCAGGTGAACATCAAAAGAGGCATTTTCCAAGGGGATTCACTGTCACCTCTGCTGTTTATTTCCATGACTACTTTCACAAATACTAAATAAAACAGGTCTTGGCTGTCAAACATCATGTAAAATAAATCATCTGATCTACATGGGCGATTTGAAGTTGTATGAAAAATCCTACTCAGAAATTGAATCATTAATAAACAAAGTGTGCTGCATTAATAATGAATAGAGGAAAAATAGTAAAAACAGAAGGAATATACTCGCCCAATGGAAACAATATTAAAAACTTAGATGAGAAAGGACATTATAAATATCTGGGCATACTACAGGCAGATAATATCAAACATACTGTATTTAAAAGAAATATTGAAAATGAATACATCAGCAGAGTCAGAAAAATTCTAAAGTCCAAACTTAATGGTGGGAACACCATATAAGCCATAAACACCTGGGTATACCTGTAATTATATACACTGCAAGAATAATAGACTAGACTCAGGCAGAATGAGATACATTAGATCGTAAGACCAGGCAAATAATGACCATCAACCATGCTCTGCACCTCCGCAGTGATGTGGACAGACTGAATCTCCCTTATAGCTCAGATAGAAGAGGAATGCTGCAAGTCTATCAAACAATAAAAATGGGCCTTGAAGAGTATATAAAGCATAGCAAAGAGGATGCACTTAAAATGGATAACACCACAAAACTAGTAAACACCAATGAAACAAAGCAGGCATATAAGAAAGAAGAAATTAAAAAACAAGCTGAAAAGTGGGAAAATAAACCACTGCATGGACAATATTTTCAAGATAACTGGAAAAGCAAACATCACCATGATCTGGCATTGGCTTAAGAAGGGCAGCATGAAGAAAAAAACAGGGTCTAATAATGGCTGCACTAAGAACAAATGCAATAAAAGCAAAGGTAGAAAAAATTACAAAGAACAGCAAGTGCTGCCTTTGTAAAGGAACAGAGGAAACTGTGGACCACCTAATTAGTTGCTATAAAAAGATTGCACAAACAGACTACAAGCAAAGGCATGACAAGACAGCAACTGATACAATGGAACATCCGTAAAAAATAGAAGCTACCTGCAGTCAAAAACTTGTGGGAGCACAACATTGAAAAAGTGGTCAAAATGAAGATGCAAAAATATTGTGGTATTTCTGTCTGCAAACAGACAAATTTACCACACAATATACCAGACATAACAGTAGTTGAGAAAGAAAAGCAGGTAAAATAGTTGATATAGCAATAGTGGGCAATAGAGTGGAGGAGAAAGAACTGGAAAAAGTAAAATACAAAGATCTACAAATAGACATTGAAAGGCTGTGGCAGAAGACGACCAAAGTGAACCCAATAGTGATTGGAGTTGTGATTGGAGTGCAATTCCAAAACACCATGAAGAGTACCTTAGCAGCATTGGAGTCACAGAAATCACCATTGGTCAGCTGCAAAAGGCAGCTTGGAACAGTGCACATTTTGTGATGTTCTTTATAACAACAAAATAGAATAAAAGCCAGGCATCTCAGGTCCCTGGGAAGGACTTAATGTCTGAATAAAATAAACTAGCCAATAAGAACAATCTGACTGTGTAAACATATAACAACAACAACAACAACAACAACAACAACAACAATAATAATAATAATACAGTACATAAAATAAGCAATAAAAATATAAATGAAAATAGTAAAAATATATGAAAATCATTGGAGAAGGGCAAACTACAGTTGGAGCCTGTAGGTTGTGTTTGCAGAATCACAGCTGCCACAGCAACAATGGCTGCACTTTTCAAAGAACTGCAGTAGGGTAGTTCTGCCTCACCTGCCATTCTGTACCACATGTTGCTGGGTTTAACAACTGTTCCCCCAAATCTTTACAGTCATTTCTAGGCCCAACTCACATTTTGGGAAACCCTGATTTAAGGAAGTGGTTCTCAAGCATTTTAAACTGCGACCCACTTTTTAGAATAGTGCTCATATAGGGACCCATCAGAAGTGATATCATTAACCTGGAAGTTACGTCATAGCTGGAAGTGACATCATCAAGCAGGAAGTGTGACTTTATCAAATGACACTCTGGAATGCAAACTAGCATTCTTGGACTTCAGCAACTATACAACCATGAAACATCCCCGAGGAAGCAAGATTAGGACAATTTATCTATCTACATAAAAATGAACGTGTGTGGGTATGTATGTATGTGTGTATGCGTGTGTGCGTGTGTTCTCCATAGGCTCCCCCATGGCTTGACCGATCGGCACAAAACTCGGCACACACGTACCTTGCGGCCTGGCAACAAACACTGCGGGGTCAGACCCCCCTAGCGCCCCCGGGGGTGGGGGTACGCGGGGGTCTTCGCGTGAACATTGTCGGAAACGTCCGAAATCGGCATCAAATCTGCAGTTTCCGGGGTCTCCGGGATGAGCGGCGATGCTCCCGATGCCGTTGGAGTCCGGGTTCAACCACCCCCCCGACGGGGGGGGGAAAGGGGTGTCAAACACAATGCCTGCCATGCCCTGTTGGGACGCCTGGACCGATTGGCGCCAAACTCGACAGGCGGATGCCTAGCAGCCTGGCCGCAAACACTGCGGGGGTTGGGCCCCCCTACCGCCCCCGGGGGTGGGGGTACAGGGGGTCCCAACGTGAAAACGGTCACAGACAGCCAAACTTGAAGTCAAATCCGCAGTTTTCAGGGTCGCCGAGATGAGTGGTGATGCTCCCGACGCAGTTGGAGTCTGGGTGTGCCCCCCCCACGTGGGGGGCAAGAAGGGGTGCGAGACACAGCGTCCGCCATGCCCTGCTGGAACGCCTGGACCGATTGGCCCCAAACTCGGCATGCGGAAGCCTAGCAGCCTGGCCACAAACACTGTGAGGGTCGGGCCCCCCTACTGCCCCCGGGGGTGGGGGTACTTGGGGGTCCCCGCGTGCGAATGGTCGAAAATGGCCAATCTCCGTGTCAAATCCATAGTTTCCGGGGTCACCGGGACAAATGGCGACACTTCCAACGCTGTGCGAGTTCAGGTTCACCCCCCCCTCAGCGTGGGGGGCAGGAAGGGGTGCGAGATACGACATCTGCCATGCCCTGCTGGAATGCCTGGGCCAAGCGACACGAGACTTGGCACGCATACACCTTGTGGCCTGGCCACAAACACTGCGGGGGTCGGGCCCCCCTAGCGCCCCCAGGGGTGGGGGTACGTAGGGGTCCCCGCGTGAAAATGGTCGAAAATGCCCAAATTCGGTGTCGAGTCCATAGTTCCTGGGGTCACCGGGACGAGTGGCGATGCTCCCGACGCTGTGTGAGTTCAGGTTCACCCCCCCTCGGCGTGGGGGGCCGGAAGGGGTGCGAGACACAACATCCACCATGCCCTGCTGGAACGCCTGGACCGAGCGACCCGAAACTCGGCACACATACACCGTGTGGCCTGACGACACACATTGCGGGGGTTAGACCCCCCCTAGCACCCCCGGGGGTGGGGGTACGCGGGGGGCCCAAGTGAAAATGGTCGAGAACGGCCAAAATCGGCGTCGAATCCATAGTTTCCGGGGTTGCTCCTTTCGCCGTCGGAGTCCGGGTTCGCCCCCCCTCGGCATGGGCTGCGGGAAGGGGTGCAAGACACAATATCTGTCATACCCTGCTGGAACGCCTGGACCGATGTGCACCAAACTTGGCATGCGCGTGCCTTCCAGCCTGGCAACAGGTACTCTGGGGGGTCAGGCCTCCCAAGCGCCCCGGGGGGGCCCAGGGCCCCCGCGTGGAAATGGCCAAAAATGGACGCAATCGTCCTCGGTTCTGTAGTTTCTGGGCTCACCAAAGCAAACAGCGACACTGTGGGAGTTCGGGTCCACACACCCCAATGTGGGGGACGGGCAGGGGTGCAATACGAGATGTCCACCATGCCCCACTGTGACGCCTGGAGCAATTGCCGCCCAAACCGGCATGCGTATGCCTTCCGGCCTGGTGACAAACACTGTAGGGGTCAGGGCCCCCCAGTGCCCCGGCGGGGGGGGGCGCAGGGGGCCCCAGGTGAAAATGGTCGAAAACGCCCAAAATTGGAAGATGGGTCAGGGATGGGTCAGGCATGGGAGATACAAACACCCAGGCAACGCCGGGTAACAAAAAGCTAGTTATGTATAAGCACTGAACTAAAAACATAATTTAAAAACCCTCACTTAAAATTCAAACTATTAACACTCACAAAAGGAGTATAGCAAGAGTAAGGTCTGCAAGATATCTGCTCTCAGCTTTCTGCAACCCACCAAGTGGTTCCTGATCCACAGTTTGCGAAACACTGAATTAAGGGATTGGGCATTTTTCCCAGTCTTGATGTTCTGGAATCTTCTGAGTTCAGCTCCATGCATGCACAGAACTCCACTTTTTAAGTCTGCACAGATGACTAGTTGAACTATGATTACAGATCATCAACCTGTCATTCCACTGCATTTAGTGGGGCTTAACTCCATGTAAACATGCCTCGGATTGCAACGTAAAATGATAATTGCATAACATAATAGTGTCATGTTCCTGTTCTATGGTGTAACATTATAGTGTCATGTTCCATGTGCCTATCAAAGGAATATTTGCTCAGAATTATGACCACGAAATCTTCTCTTTTTTTGGCAATGGAAAGCTGTGCCTCAATTCCCATAGACATCTATGGTCTTCCAGCAGGACGCTTAATAGTTTATCAGGAGGAAATGGACCTAGCAAAGCACTCTCCTGACATAATGCAGGATAAAGTGTGGAAAGGAAAATATATTCCAAGTTGGCCTTTTTCATCTGTTTTCCCCCTACTACTGTAGTGGTATTCAAACTTCGTATACCGGGGCCCACTTTTTAGGATGGCACTCGTGTCAGGACCCACCGGAAGTGATGTCATTAACCTGGAAGTGATGTAGCAGGAAGTGACATCAAGCAGGAAATGCTGTCATTGTAACATAATAAAATGATACTCCTGAAATGCAAATTGGCATTCTTGGACTGCAGCAATTGTAGAACCATGAAACATCCCTGACACAAAGCAAGATTAAGACAAAATATAATGTAAAAGCACTGAACTAAAAAAAAAATTAAAAACCCCTCACTTGAAAATCCAAACTGGTAACACTCAGAAAAAGAATATCACAAGAGATCTGCAGTTTCCAAGATGGCTGCTCCCAGCTTTTCACGACCCACCTGACATCAGGTTGCGACCCACCAAGTGAGTCCTGACCCACCGTTTGAATAACACTGGTCTACTGTGAATGGCAAAGTAATACCTCCTCTTCTGCAATCTAATAGTTCATTTTCACAGTGCGTAGCTGGTGAAAAAGTTCTTGGTGAGTTTTCTTAAAAACTCATTGGGTATTCCAATGCTACTTGCCTGTATTTTTGCATGTTTAGGTGCTTGGCTGACTTAGGCTTCATTGAATGTAATAGGCCTGAGTAGACATACATAAGCTTTCACTGTTATTTTTGTTTGACAAATACTTCAGGTTAGCTTTGAAGTTCAAAGGGTCATGGTATCTTTCTTGCAAACTAGACTAATTCTCCAATGGGAGTAGTGCTTCCTTAGGAGAGTTGAAGAATGTGTAAGTATTTTTATTTTGACACGTAGCCATTGCATTACCCAGCATGTCCCCTTCTAGTGATTGTTTTGTTAAAATCATACTGTCTAATCAACATCACTCCAATATGTATGCAATCTCCTATACAGTGGAAGAGCTCCATTCACCAACAGTGGTTCTAAACCTAAAGTTTCAAGATACCTGCCCATTACTCTGGTGCCATTGATTAGATTAGATTAGATTATTTTAGAGCAAATATAAATATTATCTTGGATTATTCTTCATGTATACAGTGTTTTAGGAATATCAATTAATTAAAATATCACAATCTTATTTGGTATTTGTTTTTCTTACAGGCTTGATATAACTGGCTGGCAACAGCTATGACACCTGCTCTCCGAGAGAAGACAATGAAAAGTCATGGTATCTACTTATCCCCTTCCTTGTCTTCAAGAACTATGGAGTCCAGTGAAACATTAGGCATGGGAAGTACTAGATCAGCCAAAGAGAAAGTCAAAGATGGATCTGTTACAAAAATTACTTGCTCGGTGTTGGGGTTTCCTACCTCACAGTCCAATCACAACAATGATTGCTTTAATTTAAAGTTCTTTGGTTCCCAGTCATCAAAACATTATCCCTTATTAATGAGTCCCAATTCTACTTTCAGTGTTAACAACAAAAACTGTATGTTGAGGAACTCAGAAGAGCACAATTGCTCCAAGATGAGAAATCCTTTATGTAACAGCACTAATACGCACTTAAGTCAAATTATTAATTCAGAATCTGAGGAGCAGATCAGAGGAGAGGCTTTTTCTGAGACAACAGCTCAGAACATACTGGAAATGGGGAAATTGTTGAACTCATGTTTAAGTGAATCCAGTAATACAGAAGAAAGACAGTTTCCTAACTGTAAGTGGTACCGGAAGAATGGTTTTTTTGGTAAGGCCTTATTTGTGAACACTGAGGCAAAAAAAGGAGAATTACTCCATCAAGTGTGCCATGATGCTCTGGAAGGAAAGATGAACTGCAATCCCAATAGTAAAGAACAGGAATTAAATCTTCGCTTGCTTCAGTGTGTGAACAAGCAACAGGTTTTGCTCAGCCGAGCCAAAAGAACTCAGAAACGTTTGCAGATACTCTTGGCAAAGCATGTTGTCAAACACTGTGACCAGCAGATGAAATGCTTTGTGATACATCAGCTGCAGAGAATGAAAGCCTCTCATGATTCAAACAGAGCATGTGGTGGCAGTTGTTATAGTTGCACCGACATAAAATCAGAAAGCAACAACCTTGAGACTAGTGAGAATAAAGACATCCAGCATGATTTTAGTTTTGCACCTAGCGAAATTGAGATGTTTGCTCACACAGCAGCAGGACTACTGTCTCAAGTGGAAGAGGGTTTGGATTCTGACGCTACTTGTAGCAGCTCAAGTGAAGATGATGATGAGAAGATTTCTGGAAAAGTAGTGGCAGTGTGAGTGTTAAAGCATTTTTCACTTTTACACTCCAATCCTGCGCTGTGTTGTATTCTCTCAAGTTTCATGTAAACCTGTGGGATGTGTACCTGCAAAATTGAAGGCATAGTCCTAACCTGGAGGACTGTAAAGTGTGTTTGGACCACTCTCGGTGTGTGCTGGCCTCTCTGACTCCTAGAGTGGTGCAAACGTGTTTTACTGCACATTTGCAACACTCCTGGGCTGGCATGGGACACAAGCCTCTTCAAGTTAGGATTGTGCCCTGAAACTGATAAATAATGGAATTCTAGGCAAGGATGTGCAGACCTTTTATTATGTAGGTTACTTTATTAAGTTGGCAGAGTTACTGACGTAAGTGGTAGTGCTCATTTGATTATAGCTTAGCAGAAATCTTGTATTTTATTTGCATGTTTGTAGAACAAGGAGTCAAATTCTAATGTGATATGTTTCCTAGAGCATCCACAAAAGTGAAATTTAAGTAGTATTTCAGATGATATTTTAAACTTTAAGTGGTAGCTTATATATTATAAATCTGCATAATTTAAAACATTAATTTTAGATAACATGAGTTGGATGTCTTTTTTGCATATTCTTAAGTGCTTTATTCATTGGCTTCTGCTAAATTATAAATTACTCAAATCCTTAGGCCATACTGGACATGATAGTGTGCAAATTTGAGCCTGCTGTTGAATCTCAGGGTGACCCCCAGCAAAACAAATGCTAAAAGAAAAGGTTTCTCCCTAGTTGACACATAGTTTCTCCCTAATAGCCCAGACCTTACTAACTTTCCAGCACTGATGCAGCCTGAAAATAAGGAAATGCCTTGAGGAGGCCTCTTGGACTCCTCACCCTCTGTTGATATAGCTGCATTGGTACAGGAAAGTTACTTAGGATTGGGCTGTGGATTGGGATATGAACATGGGGGCACCTACAGAAGGGCTTCTGGCAAAGATCTTTCCCAGACAGGTTTGTATGGGAGTAAGCATCGTTCAGATGCCCAGTTCTTCTTTAGAACCTTCTTTAGGAATCTGTTAACGTGGGTGAGTTATGTTCCCTATAACTTAGCTGCTGTATTTTGAGCAAAATTGAAGTTTCCACACTCTTCAAAATTCCATATATATCACATTGCACTAATCTAGATGTTATTAGAGCATAGTCAACAGTAAACAGTCTACAGGTGTCCAGGAAGAGCTTCAGCTAGTAGATTAACTTAGCTGGTGAAAGGCATTTTGTACCACAGAGGATCTAAAGCAAGGACTAGATGGAAGAGCACCATGAAGCTGTGAAACTGATCTCTCAAGATATAAATCCCAGCCAGAACAGATTGAATATTCCCTTCCTCATTAGACAAACCATTTGCCAGCACAGCTCCTCCAGCTTTATATGAACTGAACTTTATTAAGGGTGCAATCTTAGAGGCACCATAGGATTCTGGGGGTGGAGGAACTGGGCAGTCCGGGAGGTGTGCCAGCCTGGGGAGGAGGGTAGGGTTGGGATGTGGCCATTAGGCCACATCCAAGCCTCTGTCCCCAGGCCATGTGGCCCTGATTTGGGCTGCGTGGTGTCCTCAGCTCTGCACCTGCTATACAGCAGGCTCAGATCCGAGGAGCACATAGGGGAGGCTGGAGCTTCCATGGGGCATGCGTGCATTCCCAACTTGCTCCCTACTTGAACAGGAATGACACAAAAGAGGAAAGAGGATGGCGTTCCTTTGGCCCTAGATCAGATATACCCATTTACTCCTTTGTTCTCAGCATATATTCATATATGCATATATATCATGTTCCAGGGCAAGTTAGGATTGCACTCTAAGTCTTATGTAGGCCATGCCAGACTTCAAGTCACCTGTTATGCCCTTACAAAAGTGGCAATGAAAAATGAATTTGGATTCATGCATTTTGGATAATACAGTCGCCCCTCGATATCCATAGGAGGTCAGTTCTTGGAGGCTTCCAGATACCGCAGTTTTCAGGTATACCACAAACTTGCAGATTGGGGCCCACCCACCGACCGAACCTGACTGAAGCTGAGCTCTGCTTGGGTCCAGAGGGTTTTCTGAGGCCTGCAGCTGCCCATGACCCATTTAGGCTTTAGAATGGCCTTTTAGGACCAACCAACCCCCACAACATCTGGTTTCCTGGGGAAATCAGAAGTGACATTTTTATGCCTTATAAGGCATGCTGAGGCCTGGGGTATGTGTCAGCATCAAACCCATGGATAATATACTAACTACCAATAGTATATTGTCACTCACATCTCCCAAGAGCTAAAGAAACAAACTCAGCAACCTATTTCAGCCAATTTCATTTGGTACATCTGGGAGATAGAGAAGTGGGGGAAATTGTGTAAACATTTAACATGCTGCAATAAAGTCAAGGTTTAACATACTTCTTGGGAAATGTGAACTAGGAAGTGGGCATGGTATGTTGTGAAAACAACAACAACAGCACACCCATTTTGTGCATCTTATTTAGGGATTCCTAGAAGCAAAAGTGAAAAGAATCTTTCTGGTGTGAAAAAAGGAATGGGGCTTGGCAAACAATCCCTGAATCAGTATTTCAGGAATGACACAAAAGAGGAAAGAGGATGGCGTTCCTTTGGCCGTAGATCAGATATACCCATTTACTCCTTTGTTCTCAGCATATGATGAATGTGATGGGTTTTCTTGCTAAGGAATTATCAGCATACCAGATATATACTACAGTGGCTGGTATTCAGATTTTGTAATGGCTCTTTTTTATAAGAATTGATCGTCTGTTTGATTAGTTACGGTTATTTCAAAGTGTTGATATTATTACAAATAGTATTTTAGGGATTTTGAGCATTAAGTCATAGCTTATACTTTTTATACTTATAACACACATGCTAATTCTCTACTTCTGTTACTATATTGTGTGGCTATTGAAATGTTTTAATGTAAGAAAACATACCAGACATGTTGCATCCTGCCAGAAAATCTCACCCTAGGAATGTCAGTGTCCGTTGATTTAGATAAGCTCTTGGTTCTATCCATTGAATAGACATTTCAGACACATTCTAGGTTGACTTGAACATGTGCATGCTTGACATAGTTCAATAATATAATTGGTTTAGTACCTGGTGAATCTCTTATGTGTAAATAACGTTGTTAGCATATATTGTGGAGGTTTTGCGTGGCCCAATATGGAGGCCCTTGCCTCTGTGCTTGCAAAATAGCCAACCAGAAGTGAGGAGATCTTTCATCAGCCCTGCACTCACTGGGGGAAGGGGACGAAAGTCCCCTTCTTCCAAGGAGCCTCCAGCAGCTGTCTGGCTACCACTGGACAACAGCACAGGGTTAGGCTATCTGTCTCTTGCTCATGCTTCTTTTCATGCTTTGGGAGCATATTCAGCAGCATACATATGTTTGGAACTTTTTTGTCCTCTTTCCTGTAGGCTGTAATGCTAGCAGGATATCGAAAGTGGTGGTGGTGGTAATGGTAATAAACTGTATTTATATATTGCTTTTCAACAAAAAAAAAGTTCACAAAATGATTCCCTTTCCCGAAAGGGCTCATAATCTAAAAAGATGTTGAAGAACAGCAGTGAACAGTGTAGCATGCACTGGTAAAAGTAATTAGGGGCACAATCCATGGACGCCCTTGGGCCGACACAAGCTGCTTGCATTGGCCCAGCACTGTCGCAAAGCAGGTCCATGTCAGCGCAAGTGGCGCAGGGCTGACGGAGGCAGCTGCATCAGCCCAGTTGTAATGAGGAGATACCTAGATAAATCGCCCCTGTGCTGATTGAGTTCAGCCAGTACAGCGGATTTTCAGGGTGGGGAGAGAGGTACAACAGGCAGGGGAGGGCGTTACCCATGGTCCAAGGAGGAGGAAGGGGCCTGGATGCAGCATTAGGCCGCATCCAAACTCCTCATCCTTGGGCTATGCAGACCTGATCCAGAGCAGGGCATAAACTTATGCCTATTACACAGCAGGCACAAATCCGAGCAGCCCAATCAGCCTAGCTGGAGCTTACCCTGGGGCAAGGGAAGTGTTCACCTTGCCCTGTGGTAAGTTCCAGTGCAGTCCTTACTACCCTTAGATACAGCGCAGGCCAACCTGCCTCCTGTTCCAGTGAAGGTTAGGATTGTACTGTAGGATTGTGTTGTTGGTTGCAGTTGCAATTTTTGCAGCACACATGAACTGGGACATTTAAATTTCCCAATGTATGACTGAATTGTTTTGTTAAACGCTTGCAGGTACGCATGCACGTGCGAGGACACACACACGCGCACGCGCGCACACACAGAGGAAGAGACTGAGAATTTGGTAGCACCTTAAAGTTGAATAGGTTTATTGTAGCATAAGATTTCTGTAGAATACTTAAGCTGCCTCAGTAAATTATGAATATCTCTTCTTGGCTAACCAGTTTTCTGTGTTCTTTCCAGTAACTATAGATCTGACTGGAAATGGCTGGTAGATAGAGCTAAAGTTGGCTGCCGCTGGACTTGGCTTCAGGCCCAGATTTCAGAGCTAGAGTACAAGATCCAGCAACTCACTGACCTTCACAGACAAATCCGTGCCACCAAGGTATTGTCAGTCAGTAAGAAAAAAAAAAAGAATTCTTCAGATAATCAAGTTATATATTGATAAATGTTTTCTCTCTGTTATGTGGTTTCAGGAATCAAAACAAATGTATTCTGTAAAATTTATAAAGATAAATGAAAGACTACTCTGGGAGCTAGTGGGTTGCAGTGGTTTGAGTTTGAACATAGGAAATGGAAACCAGTTCAGTTTGGGGCAGGCTGCAGTGCAACCCGGAGCAAGAGGAATCTATGTAACTCCATGTAACATTGTGATGGCCTGAATAGGGCTACTTGGTTCTGCACTATCGAAATCAGCGCTGCAAATCCAAACAGCCTGGATTGGAACCAGGATAGAGGTTATGATCTGGCCTAAGTGCTGGATCCAGGCATCACCCCCTCCCCGGACCGGTCTACCCATCGGCCTGCCCTTCCTCTGCCTCCTCCACCCCATTCCGCTTCCCTCTGCCCTCCCCAACCCTTTATGCCTGCTGAGCTGACCTTCCCTGGGTGCGTCCAGGCCCAGGAAGCAGTGTAGATGTGTGCTGGCATTCCATCCTTGAGAGTCATCGGAAATGTTGCTTTATGTTGTGTTTTCAACACTCATGAAGTGAGAAGTGAGCAGCTTAACACTTAATTGCGACTTCAGCTAGTCCTATGAATGGTTCTTATTCATTCCACCTGGGATGGGAAGTTTTGGGTTAGTGCTTTGAAATAGTTAGTTCTGATTCGGGCTGCTGCCACATGCTTGGTCTTGTGCCTGCTAAACAGCAGGTGCAGATCCAAGCAGCCCCATTGGCTGGCGCCTACTCTGGGGTAAGGGGACAAATGTCCCCTTTCCCCGTGGAAGCTCCAGCCTGCTCCCAACCTGTGTTGGATACAGCGCAGGCTGGCCAGCCTGCCTGTCCCAGCGTAGGTTAGGATTGCACTCCAACCCACTTTCTATGTAAAAGTGTTTTTTATCCTCTTTCCTGCTCATGCAAGCAAAAAATGTAAATGTTTTTATGCTGTGCATCCATGGTTCTACAATGTGGGCACAGAATTTGCATCCTGGGGAACATAGCTTTCTTCAATTTCTTGATTAAGCAGAAAAAGGTTGGCAAAGTATTGGCACTGCTTGAGGAAGGCTTAAAACCAGAGTTGAATTTGAAATAGCTTTCTTTTTTTGAAGTGTTGTTGAAAAAACTTCGGTAACTTTTTGAGTTACTAACCAATGTGCCGTATGAGAAGGAGATATTCTGAGAAAAAATGTTTTAAAAAAAAATTATATCCCACACTGTATTCCTATTAAAAGAACTATTAACACAATCACATATCAATTAAGCAATAATAAAAAGAGTAGAAATGGGACAAAAAAGGAGAAGAGGATAACAGAGACAAACACCAATACAAAAACAAAGTTTCAGGTGCTGGGATTGAAAGGCACAGGGACCAATATAACAACAAAAAGCCAGGTGGAAAAGAGACGTGTTCACCTCCTGTTAGAGGTGCATGAAAACTGTGTTTACCTTACTAGAAATAAGTCCATTGTATGCAGTAGGACAGCCTAATCCTATGCGGTCCTACTCCTGGAGCTGCAACTGTAGCGCCGGCGGGGAGACTTGCACTGCCCCGTCGACGTTGCAGCAGACGCCCCAGCCACTGATGGAGAGAAGGTAAGCGCTGAATGGTGTAGGGCTGTGGGGAGGATGGTGGGAGGGTTGGGAGGAGGCGTTTCTGGGAGGGACAGAATGTGGGGAGGGAATGGCCCAGGATGGGGTGATGGAACCAGTGGAGGCTTCCTCTGCCAGAATCTATCTTCAGTGTAGAACATGAAAGCCCGACACAGGGCTTCTCAAGTCTGTGCCCATGATTTAGCAGGTGCAAACTTGAGAAGCCCCATTGAGCAGGTTGGTGCTTTACTCTGGGTAAGGGGATGAATGTTCCCTTCCTCTGAGGAGACCTTCAGCCTGCTTGTATTCAGCACTACACAGGATACAGTGGTGGGCATTTAGCGCAGCTACTCCTGTGCTGGATAGAATTGGGCCCTTCAGCTATAGTCTTACCTTACTCACCAGAAACACCTGTTTGAAAGTTGTAAGTTTTGGGACAAGTTTGGCCTTGTTGGGGAGGGAGTTCCATTTGTTGGGTGCAGCTACTGAGAAAGTCCTATCCCACATCCCCACCTACTAGGAGCTACAATCATGATACAGGTCAACATAGAAATAAGGCTCATTAAATTCGGTGTGACATTCCCAGGAAAGTTGTTGAAGATTGCCACAAAAGGCAGCAATCCTGTACACCTGGGTGTACCTGGGAATACTGCTTATTGAATGTTGGGAGGTTGGGGGACAGTCATCACTCCACTAATCAAAGTATTTAAAAGAATGTAAGCAATATGTTTCAAGGATTCCAGTCGCTGTATAATGATTTAGGCATGTTTTTATAGTTGGCTAACTATCCAATTGCTGTTGTATAGGGAATGGTGATCTTAGAAGAATTTCCATTTCCAAAGGACGTCTTGAAAAAGCAAACACAATTGACTGACCAAGAAGCTTTATTAAACAACACAGGGAATTCCCAAGCTCCCTTAGAGAGGCAGGATGCTTGGCTGGAGCATGACTTTGAAATTTCACCTAGCAGTCCAACTCTCCTTCTCCGCAACATAGAAAAACAGGTAATCAGCTAAGAAATCAGCATCAGATGAAATTTGTAACATGTTCTGTAATGTGTTTATGAATGTTATTGGCAATTCTCCCCAGGGGGCCAGCTTACTGGGGGGTGAACGAGCCTTAGCTGCCTGAGCCTTTAGACGTGGCAGTGGTCATCTGGTGGCCAATGTGGCTCCGATTGATCCCTGGGCAAGCAGTTCAGCGTGAGATCCACTGGCTGTTGCTGCACAGCCCGGCCTCCACCACCTCGGCAAGCCCCACCGAGGAAATGAATGTTGATCAGATGCCACTCTCAAAGGGTTAGGCCAGGTGCTGGCTTCAGCTTCTCACCCGGTGCCTGTGGCTGATGGGCTGCAAGTCAGGGGGCAGCTCTACACATGGGCACTGCCACCCTGGCAGGGAGACAGGGGCCAAAAAGGGGGAAGACACCAAGCAAGCACCAGACAAGAGGTACCTGATCTTGGCAATCTCTGGGGAGAGAGAGGAGAGCCAAGGAGAGGGAGGTTGGGGCTGGGGCCAACTCTAGAGTAAGCAGTTCTCTCACGTTCCAAGCCATGGTGGCCATTTTCTTTTTGACATGGAAGCACCTTGGGCTCTGTCTCAACCTCCCCCTCTACAGAGGGTTGCAAGAGGGCTCCCTTTGAGGAGATCTATAGGACAGACATTTCCATCTATTCTTTCACAAGGCACTATGAAAGAGTCTTTCAGTTTATTCTTAAACCTTAGAGGTTGACATCAGCTGGGGTATTTGTGTGAGAGAGAACACCCTCACGGAGATACCTGACTTTTTTTTTTACAATTGACCTACCCATGAAAAGGACAGAAGTTCCCAAATCAGAGGTTGTTTTCACAGAATGTTATGAAGTGAATTTTAGTGCTTCTAAATGCAAACAAATCAAACCTGCAGACTGCAACATTAGCATGGGACAAGATGCTGTAGGAAATAGAATTAGGGTGCAAATCATACAACTTTCATAGACAGCTAGAGGTAATTCTAGTTCATGAGGTCTTTTTCCTCCTTACGAATGTACCGATATTTCTAGAAATACTTGGTTCTGGCAGGTCTGACTATATTCATGTGTAGTATCTTTTTCTTAAGAATGCAGCAGATCCTTTGTTGTTACTTAATTGAATGCATTTTAAAAGTATGCAGGCAGAACTTTTTTCTGGATATAATTTTCATATGAGTTGCTATTACAAATTATGGGTTACAAGGGCATTGTTAGCTTACAAGCATTATATTTTCTTTTAAAACATTAAATTGTGTTTGCCGCATTGTTATTTTTTTGTGAATGAATGAGGGAGACTTTGTTCAAACATATGTTTTATCCTGTAATATGGCTATTAGCGCTAACAAAAATGGAGTTCCTTGTCTTCAAACAATATTTTGTTGTAATTCACTTTCTTGCGTAAAGTATCTTTTCTTAGGTTTTCACAGAATTATTACTTGATCTTGATTTCGATTTCACATAGAATTAAAAATATTCACAACATCAATAGGGAATGTGGCAGTGCAGCTGTGAAGCTGTATTTTTTAAAATAATAATAGGGATAAAGTTCATTGTTCAGACTAGTTTTTACTGTATATACTCAAGTATAAGTCGATCTCATGGATAAGTCGAGGGCAAGTCCTGAGCCAAAAATAATAGAATTTGCTATGACTAATGCATAACTCGAGGGTAAAACTTAGGGGGGGTATGAAATTCTTTGAAAATGACTTACTAGTAATGTTTCTGAGGCAGCAACAGAAAGCCAACCAAAAAAGGAGCTATTTCACATTCTTCTGAGGCAGCACAGAAATGGAGCTTTTCTCCAAATAAGAAGGGAGAGAGATTAAAGTGCTTATTGGAGTTGTAGGTTTTGTGAGGAATACAGCACAGCATAGCAGCAGCCTTCATAATGACAACAATTTCCAAAAGCACCTTCACCTCTCTGCCTGTTTGGAAAAGAAGGAAAATGGCTACTGGTTTTTTTTGCTTGCTGTCTGTTAGAGCCTGAGAACAATTACCAGTAAGTAAAATTGCTCCGTTTTTTTCTTTAAAAAAACCCCGGGTTTCTGCTTTTTAGCCCAGCCCCTACCCAAGCTGCTGTTAAAAGCTTTATTAACTGTATTGACCCATGTATGTCGATCCATGTTTTCAGGATCAATTTTCAGGCATAAATTTTTAGACTTATACATGAGTATATACAGTACTATGTGTTAGTAATATGACTTTCCTTTTATTTAATGTGTCTTTCAGAGTGCTCAGCTGAGTGAAATTATCAGCAGTCTGATTACTCCTCTCAATCTATCTCCTACGTCCTCCCCTCTCTCCTCAAAGTCATGTAAACAGAAAGAGTTAGTTAATGGTATTTCTCAGAGGTAAGTGGCGGCAGAGCACAACAGGATAACTTTGAGGCTTTCTTGTTTGGAGAAATGTCATGCTTATGTCATAAGCACTACTTTGACCTTAATAGTCCGCCTTTTGTCTTTATGGGGACAGAAATAGAAACATTAATATTGTTAGAAAAACAAATCATAATGCTCTAAAATGAATTAAAATATCAAACACTGAAATCAAGCATTGAAGACTCAACTCAGCTCAATTCTAAAATCAAAATGTTGTTAATTATCAATAGATGAAATAACATAAAGAATATAACTTCAAAAATAGTCCAGGTTTGGCCCAATTTTAATAATAAATAAAAAGTCTCTGTTTTTAAATTTTAAAATATAGTGTGTAATTTAAAGTCTCTTTGTTTTTAGACTCTGATTTTTCTTCATGCAATTCTTGTTGGACACATGTGTTCACAGTTGATTATTTAGAGAAAGTACTTTTGTCAAGGAAATAGGATTTATATCTCCTTGACGTCCAGTGTGTAAAATGTGTACTTTTGAAGTTTAAGAATGTAGCATCTATATTTCTTTGATGCCTGGATTTCATCTCCATGACAGGCCTCTGTCTTTTATTTTAAGAAGAACATTATAAAATTCTACCAGTCGCTTCAGAGCAGGATGATTCCTAATTCCTTTTGGCGCCAAGCTGCATTATCTGTGTGATCTCAAGGACAGGGTGCTAGACCTTTAATTAACAAATTATTATCAACTTAAAGCTGAGAGGAGGGACAGAAACGGGAGCTATGTAAATCACCCTGACTCAGCAAAATTTATAGCATCATCTAAAGGGGTGATTGCCTGAAATTAGTATAAAAGGACACTTCTGGGTCTTGGCAAATTGCCTCCCATGGTCAGAGAACTGTGAGCCCATAATGCTGCCCATCTGCATCAAAATATTCTGTATGTGATATTGGGAGCAGTTTTGATGTAAGTAATTCAGTATATGCCAAACTGTGTGTCAGGACCCATCTGTGGGTCACAACCTGATTGTTGATAGGTTATGAAACTGAGGGCACAATCCTAACCTGGAGTTAGGCTGGCACAGTTAGGCCAGCAAAGTTTGGCCGGCACAAGGGCCACCATAAAGCACATTTGGACCACACTCGAAGTCAGGGAGGATGGCGCACATCTCTGACTCAAGAGTGGTCCAAACATACTTGACGGTGTCCCTTGTGCCCAAACTTTGCTGGCCTAACTGTGCTGGTCTAACTTCAGGTTAGGATTACACCCTGAGAGCGCAATCCTAACCTGGTGTTGCGCCAGCACAGCGCTCTTGCACTGGAGTAGCGCTGTCGCAAATGTGCCATCAGGAGCGTCTGTGTCGCAGAATCGGTTGCTGGGCCAGCAGAAGCAGCAGTGCTGACTCACAGGCACCACCTTGCCCATCAGCTGCACCGGTTGAGCGTTGGCATAGATCTGCCAGCACAGGACTGCACCAAGGGCATGCCAGAGGTGTGCCAGAGGCGTAACGGGGCGCTGCTATGGGCGGAGACGGGCAGAGATGGGACGCAGCCATTGGACCATATCCTAACCCCCATCGCTGGGCGGCCCCAATTTGTGCTGCTCCTGACCACAAGGACCTGCACCTGCTATTTTGCTGGCGCAGATCTGAGCAACCCCATGGGGCAAGCTGGGGCTTACCCTGGGGCAAGGGGAAATATCCCCTTGCCCCGTGTTGAGCTGCTTCTTTCTCCTAACGTGCTTAGAATGCAGCCCAGCTGTGCCAGCCTGGCTATTCCAGTGCAGGTTAGGATTGGGCTGCCCGAGTGCAAACCAACTTCCAAAATCAGGGTAAGGCCAATGCAGCTGTGAAATAAGGGAACAGACATTCTATGACTGCCCCCCAACTGCAGGATGCCCCATTGACACAGCTATGTCAGTGCTGGAAAGTTGGTTTGGATTGCTCCTTAAAACAGAGAAACTGGTAGCTGATGAGTAAAATGTATTGAGCCCTATGGAAAGTGAAACTGAGCTGCATGTGCATTTTTCCTTGCAAATAGGTGAACATGCCTCGGTTCAAAAGGCAACGATCAGAATGGTCCTGAGCCAATGAATACAGGCCCCCAAAAACTCTCAAGAAGGAAGTCCCCCTATTCTTAGGGGGGAACATGTATTGGGAACATGTATTGATCTCTATGAAAAGTAAAACTGAGCTGCATGATTGTGTTTACTTGCAAGTAGGCAACTGCATCCCTGTTCTACTGAAGGACAGGCTAAGGGAAATGCTAGTGATTTTGCATAGTGCCCCAAGGCATTTGCCCCATGCCCTCCCCAGGTACACCACAGCACCTATGACAGACAAGATCCCCTGACAGAAAGAGTGGTGTAAGATACCGGGAGGTGGACTAGATGGACCCTTGGCCTGATCCTGCAAAGCTCTTTGTATGTTTTAATAAAACACCATCCTAACCCTGTTGTCCTTTTTATGGTTTCTTGGGAGATCAAAATTATCCTTATTCTGTGACCTGTAGGAAATCCTAGCTCAGCCCCCTGAACCTCCCCTCAACCATGGCGGGTGGATGAAGTTGATCAGTGGACAGGTGTGAGCCCATTGTTTTACCAAGGCCACCTGTTAGTCTCCTTAGCGCTGTCAATATGCACAAGATGCACCCAGTGGATGTGCAGGTTACAAGGTCAGGATGGTGAGGTGTACATACTAACTAAGCCAAACCCAACTCCATTTTGCATATCAGCTGGGGGTTTGCACTAGGATGAAGGGGTGCTTTTCACTGCAAGGTAGTAGAATGGTGTGGGGTAGGAGTTGAAGGGGAGCTGTGTGCACATCAGAACTCTTGGTTCACATACCTCACGTCCTTAAGTTCTGCAACATTGCAAGGCTAATTTTATTTTATGTATGTAATATGTATTTTCAATATGTATTGTATGTATGAAAATATATAATGTGGAGTTTCTATATTGAGCATTCTTGACTTCCTTGAATAATAATTGTTTGTGCATTACAGAGATTCAGAAAACAGTGAGGAAATTTCATCTTCTAGTAGTTGGTTTATTGAACAGCAACACCTAAAGAGAAGAAGGAAAGACAAGACAAGGTTGAGAACATCATCTGTTGTCTTGATGAGCACATCTGCTCGTACCAGACCACTTCAGAGTTTCCAAAGGAGAAAGCTGTACAAAATGAGTAATATGTTCAGTTCAGAACAACAGGTAGAAATGTGTTTTTTCTTTAGAAATCTGTTTAGCTTCCAGTCACCATTTATGTCAGTTTGGAATGGGGCTTGAAGGGTGGGTGTGTACTCTACATAGCTACTATGTGTTCCCCATGGTGGTTCTGTTCTTATGAGACCCTTAAGGAAGAGTAAATGACACCTAGGCCCAAGTCTTTATATGACCTCACCTAGTGCTCTCATGTAAATGTTAACAAAGCTTGAAGGGTGTGATGAAACCTTAGAGGTCCAAAAGCCTGAAGGAAATGGTGAGCAGATTCTCTTATGCTCCCTTCCCCCACTCCGCCCCACCAAATAATTGTGCCAGAAGAGATTGCTTAATCTATTATGTCCCTAAGTATGCTGCAAATATTATATTTTTAAAACAGAACTCAGCAATCTGTTTGGTGTATTGGGCACCGGGCTGGCTACAGATGTGAGGTGAAAAATGATCGAAGTTACTGGTCTATCACCAAGAACATTTGGGGAATCAAAAGCTGTGGGGAGTTACTCCCTCTTCATTAAAAAATGTCCTTTCATCTGACAGCTGCTTGTTGAGTCACTGGAAGCATTCATTATCTGGGATGGTTTATGGCATTAGTTCCCAAACGAGGGAGATGGGAACCACATAAGTCTTGGTAGCAGGGCATGATCCTGGGGGTTATGTTGCTGCCTTCCCCCTCTCCCTGCCCCTTAAAGGGGCAGAAGCCAGTGCTTCCCAGGGTGGTGGGTTGTGACCTACCACTTTGGGAACTACTGGTTTATGGAATATTTAGAGAATTTTGTTTCTGTTAAAAAAAATTTTTTTGCTTTGTAACTCTTTAAGATCTTGGTAGCTTAAAAAAAGGTAAAGGTTTCCCCACGACCAAATGGTCTAGTTGTGACTGACTGTAGGGGGCAGTGCTCATCTCCGTTTCTAAGCCAAAGAACTGGCTTTTTTCCAAGGACAAGTTTCCATGGTCATGCGGCCAGCATGAATACGCTAAGGTGCATAGAACGCTGTAACCTTCCCACCGAAGTGGTACCTATTTATTTACTCTCATTTTTACGTGCTTTTGAACTGCTAGGTTGGCAGGAGATGGGACAAGTGACAGGAGCTCACTCAGTTGAACTGCCAACCTTCCGGTCAGCAAACTCAGCAACAGTGATTTAACCCGCAGCGGTACCATGTCCCATTCCTTGATAGCTTACTTAGCGATAAAGATAAAGCAGGATACTAATGGGGCCATGCAATCCATGCACTGTGTTGGCGCGTGTGGCTTCTGTCGGCCCAACGCTGTTGCACACATGATTTAAAAGCATGTGCGCATGACAACTTGCGTCAATGCTGCAGCGCCGGTACAAGTTGCCAATGCGCCATTCCTGCGCCAGACAAGTTCGGCTGGCACAGGGGCGTTTCCAGGTGGGGGGGGAGGGCAATTCTGGGTGGGGTGGGCAGGCTGGGAGGTGTGCTGGCCCAGGGAGCTTGGATGTAACCGTTAGTTCCCCAGGCCTTATGGCCCTGATTCGGGCTGCACAGCTTGCTCAGACCTGCACCTACTATATAGTAGGGGGAGCTGGAGCTTACCCCAGGGCATGGGCGCAACCATGCCCTTGTCCTGTGGAAATTTCAACGTAGTTCCAACCTGTATTGGATACATGACAGCCCAATTACAATCTGCAATCCTACACAGAATAAGCAGCAGAGAGAGCTTACTGTGGGGCAAGGGGATGTTTGTCCCTTTAACCAGGGGTAAGCCTAACCCTTAACCCTAACCCTAAGCCCCAGGTAGTCCTATGGGGCTGCTTAGATCTGCACCAGCAAAATTGCTGGCACAAATCTGAATGCACAGATTGGGCCCTTGTGGCCCAGGGACATGGGTTAGGATCTGGTCTAATGGCCAGATCTGTGCTCCACTCCATTCCCTGGGCCAACTCGCCTATGGACCTGCTTGTCTTCTGCCCTCTGCACCCCATTCCGCCCCTCCCACTGTCCCCCTGCCCTCCCCAAGCCCCCACACTACCGAAACTCAGCCAGCTTGGGGGTGGCTTACCTGGGCGGCTCCACTGCTTGCCTGGGTAGGCTTCTTGGGTCACTGCCACATTATGGCACATTTGCAACAGCCCTGGACCGACTGTCATCTGCCCTGGGCTGTGACTGCCCTGGGCTGCATTGTCCTAGCACCCCCTTTGGATTGCACTGTAAATCTGGTACCTGTTTCCAAAGTATTTGCACAAAAATTTGTACAGCTGGGAATGTTTAGTTTAGAGGAAATTGAAATGCTATATCTTAAATGTTTTTTACATTTTTGCCCTTTCAAACATGCTTATTTTTTGCCTTCATTGTCTTAGCAGTGCCTGAAATTGATCTGTGTTAAATTAAGATTCTGCTCAGCATAAACATCTTATACAGTAACTGAATTAAATTAAATAGTTAATTTGGAAAATGCTGTTTTCTCTGCTCTTGGTGCAAATACCCTTAAGTATAAGCTCTAAAACAAAAATTAGAATCTCATGTGTACAGCAAAATAAAAAACTTTTACAAAATTAAAAACACTGCTACGTAATATGTTTTCTTTATGCTGAGAAACACATAGCCTGTTTCAACAAAATTTAATTGACCAGGTTTTCTTTTAGTCAAATTATTACAGTATGATATTTATAAGATAGTTCTTAAAAATCACCCTAGAGCCAGAGCTATATTCAGCTAGTGAGCGAAGCTAAAAATTTAGAGTTCCATTAAAGATTTTGTTTTCATTCATGGAAAGGAAAGCAATTTCCATCTGATTTAAACTAATCTTCTTGCATTGATACTCTTGATGACTCCTCCAGTTTTAAATCAGAAACCAGGCAACATATCTAACATTTAATTTACGTAATTGTATGTTATACATGAGTAACCCATTAGTTCAAAGCTTAAAGTGGATGCTTACTTTTTTAAAATCAACTGTATGTCAGTAAATCTTTGGGTTTATAATAATGAAGGAATAGTAGTTGAAGGAAAATCACCTCTGATTCCATTGTATACGGTAGGCAGTGGTAAGGGGGGGAGGGGCAGCACGCTGACAGCCATGCTGGCAGATGATAGTAATGAAGCCATGGTGGTTGTGTGGGTATGGGGTGTGTATAGGTTATGACCAACAATTCAAATTTTGCTAGCTGGGCTAGCTGCTGCAGTATGACCTATGTCATATGCCAGCCCAGGATAGGTCATTGTGCCACAGCCTCCCAGCCAGATATGCCTGTTTGCCCTGTATGCAAGGTGTTAAATGCCAGATGAAATGTTCTTTACCTTTCTTTTCCTGTGGCTTAATGATTAGATTACAGCTTTGTGTAGTAACTGGTATGCATTCTAGACTTGCTTTCTCAACATCAATGTTATTCAAACTGTGGGTCGGGACCCACTTCGTCAGGTGGGTTGTGGAAAACTGGGAGCAGTCATCTTGGGAACTGCAGACCTTACTCTTGTTATATTCTTTTTGTGAGTGTTAACAGTTTGAATTTTCAAGTGAGGGTTTTGAAAAAAAAATTTAGTTCAGTGCTTTTACATCATATTTTGTCCTAAATTTTACAATTCTATCAGGGATGTTTCATGGTTGTACAATTGCTACAGTCCAAGAATGCCAATTTGCATTTCAGGAGTGTCATTTTATTTTGTTACAATGATAGCATTTCCTGCTTGATGATGTCACTTCCTGCCAGAACATCACTTCCAGGTTAATGACCACTTCTGGTAGGTCCCGACATGAGTGCCATTCTAAAAAGTGGGTCCCTGTCTAAAAAGTGTTTGAATACCATTGCCCTACACCAATTAGGGAATCCTTTGGATTGTCTCATACAAGACAAATAGTAAGCCGCTAATAAAGCACTAAACTCTGAAAGTAGCATCCAATAAAACAATGGAAAAACTGAATTAAAAGGACTGGACAAATAAAACAATTCTTAATAGATATCTAAAACTTAAAATGAACTTAAAAGTTCATATACATGCTGTGTATATGAACTTAAGGAGAGTATTCCATAGATAGGGTGAAACTATTGAGAAGACCCAAATCCTGTTCACTACTTACTGAACCTAGCAGGTAGGCATGCCCAAGGCCTTTACGGATAGGCTAGTATGGGAGCAGGCAGTCCTTTGAAATACTCAAGACCCCAGCCATACTGAATTTTATAGGTAAAGGTGGGGGAAAACAGTTTTATTTTTTCACTGATTTCAGTATTTTCCAAAGTTAGAAGTGCAGACAGCAGTGTTATGTGTGTCTATTCAAAATTTACAATATAATCTTGAATTATAAGTACTTACTCCACTCATTTTAGACTAAGTAGGTGACATAGGTGGTATACTGGCAGCTGGTGTAGCCGCAGTCATTACCAATGCAGCGTTAAATAATAAAACCCACATAAAACAGTTTTATTTTTTGGCAGATTTGGGGGTTGGTTTTTTACAAATATGAAAAGTGCAAAAAGCAGTGTTATGTGTTTCTATTTCGTTACCACCATTTTCTCCTACCTCTGTTGATTGGTTACGATCAACATTTCAAATTTTGCATGGAGAAGCATGGGAAATCCAATAAAGCAGTCATCCATCAAAATCCCATTGAGGGCACAATCCTAACCTGGAGTTAGGCCAGCACAGTTAGGCCAGCAAAGCTTGGCTGGGCACAAGGGCCATTGTAAAGCACGTTTAGACCACTCTCAGAATCAGGGAGGAAGATACACATCTGTGTACTGGCCTCTCTGACGCCGAGAGTGGTCCAAACTTACTTTATTGTGTCCCTTGTGCTGGCCAAACTTTGTTGACCTAATTGTGCTGGCCTAACTCCAGGTTAGGATTGTGCCCTGAATCTTTGAAATGTGTACCTCCAAAACTAGAGCTGATAGGGCAAAACTGATGCCATCTTTGGAATTAGCACCCCACACTTACTAAAGAATAGATCTAATGTTTAAAACACCATATTCTGTATTGGCCTGTGATTAATTTACATTGTAATCCTATGCTTGTCTATTCTGAAGTCAGTCTCATTATGTTCAGTATGGCTTTTGTATAGGGCTATAGCCCTAATCGCATATGTTTGATTTTTCCCCCACAAAGTGTGTTACTGTCATATTGATTTTTGTCCATTGGTACAGGCAGGCCCACATTATCAGTGGGAGTTCTGTTCCAAGAACCCCTGAGAATAAGGAAAACTGCAGATGTTCAAGTCCGCAGTTTTCTGGCCTGCCCCACCCTCCAATCTTGACCAACCGGTTTTCTGAGGTCTGCAGAGGGTGCACGTAACTTTATGCAACCTCTGCAGGCCTCAGAATGGGGTCTTAGGCATTTTGAATCTGTGGGCCCCAAACCCAAAGTGACTTTTTTTGTTAGTTCTAACACTCATTCTGAGGCCCGCCGAGACCGTGGCCTCTGTGAGGCTCAAAACACCTTTTGGAGGTGAGGGGAGTGCAGTGGGTTGACGGTGATTGATTGATTTTTTAATTGAAAGCATTGGATGTTTAATTGAACATGAAAGATTGGTATCATAAGGTGCTTTTCAAAAATCATAAAATTCAGTCAGTAATAACCTAAATGACATTTTTTTCCCAATTCAATCCCAGCCAGAGGAAAAATACGACTTGTGCAAGTTGTAATAGATACAAATCCCAACCAGAATTGATTTAATATGGACTAAGTTGTTAATTACTTTAAGAAATTACTCACTAAGATCCTTTTAATGAATTAGCCTCATTTAATCTATGTAAATCTTTGCTTCCAGTTTCTTTTTTCCATCTATATTCAGCCCTAATCCATAGGCTCACAGCAGTTTATAATATTTCAGCATTCTTTCCCACTTTACTTCATTTTACTCCACTCATTCCTAACCTTAAAAATTTTTCACTGCGAGAGTTGTAGCAGACTCATTTCTACCTCACAGTAGGACTATTGTTTCTCCCACCCAAA
Source organism: Lerista edwardsae (assembly GCA_029204185.1). Classification (NCBI taxonomy): domain Eukaryota; kingdom Metazoa; phylum Chordata; class Lepidosauria; order Squamata; family Scincidae; genus Lerista; species Lerista edwardsae. The sequence goes on along the minus strand of JAJKFI010000015.1, from coordinate 16,689,289 downwards.
CAATTTAATCTTCCAGACTAGACTCCTAGTACCGAAAAATGAAATTTCCATTCCCAGTCAGTTTTACGGTCCAGATTGTTTATCTGCAGATTCCAGACCTGCAGTTTTAACTAATTGTGGGTTCTGAACCCATTATGTAGGCCAGACCTGTATCCTCTGGACAGGACTGGAGCTATTCTCGGGTCGCACTTGGAAGGTATTTTGAAGCCTAAGTAGGCTATGTCCAGCCTCCCTGGAACTCAGAAGGCAAAAACGTAACTTCCGGTTTTTGGGGTGGGGGGGCATGCTGAAATTTGTGGGTCCTGAATCCACAGCTATCACAGGTCCACCTGTGATAGATAGATATTTATTTATCTAATAAAGCCTAACCATACTTGTTCAATCATATTGCAGACATTGATTAATATCTCTTTCTGCTCTGAAGTAATATTTTAAGATTTTAACAAACAGTTGTTATAGTGGTCCAGACTAGAAACATATTATGGACTATACTTATTTCCTTGACCAAATGGTTGCATATTAATGTGGAAATAAGCTGTTTTTTGTCCTTCAAGTTAGTCTCAAAATTCTCTGGCCCAGTTTTAAGATATGAACAAGCTGAAAACGCTGTAAGTGAAATTTGTGTTGGTTGTTTTACAGGATTTGCCACTGAGGGATCTCTTGTATAACACAGAAAAAGTAGTTCCAGCCTCCACTTCAAGTAGCTGTGAGCTTAACACCAGGTCCAGGATGCAAAAACAACTCATGTTAGAACTTGATTCCTCATTCCATCCTGTCTTAACATTCCCTTCAGGTAATTGTTCCTTGCTATTATATGTACAAATTACACTGTGCTACCACTTGAACAATGAACAAGTATTAAATTTCTCCCAATGTTAAAAAGGAATTGTAAAATAGTTGCAGAAAAATAGCTTTGCTCAACTTGTAATGGAGCTTGCTGAAAAGTAAACTAGTTTAGAACAGTTTTTCTTATTAAGCCCATGCACAAAATTCTTAGCTACCTAGCAGTGTCGGTTGCCTAGAAATAGAAAACATTCCCTAGCTTTGCTGGACACCATGCAGTATTTTTACAGCAAATAGTAAGTTTTCTCATTGTAGGAAGACCTAGTTTAGTTAGAGAGTAGGCCACTGTAGATAAGGTAGTAATTCAGATATTATAGGTGTAAATCAGAGTGGTGTAATAACGTAAGATTGGTCAGCAAAAGGGTGGCAGCAGGAGGAAGAATGGATGATAAATGATGTAGCCAATTTTTTTTGTTATCTCCGCAGCAGAAGAACAGAAAAAGAGATATTAAATAGAAGGGAAATATCAAAACTGACAATCAGTAAACCTTTTGTAGATTATTTGACTTCAAACAATAGCTAACAGCCTAATCCTGTCTGGCAGTACAAGGTCCTTTACAGCTGTCACAAAACTCAATATGCAATTTTGTGCAGCTGGACTACAGCCGCAAGTAATAAGCATCTGCACACCCAATGGCCTTGCAGTGAGCCCCAGTGCTGATGTCAGCCCAGGGGGCAAGATGGAGGTGGTGGGGAGGTAAGCAGAATTGGGTGGGGAGGAACAGGGAGGAGACCAGGGTGGGAGGGGTGGCAGTGGCACTGCCAATATCCTATCCCGGCCTTGAACCATCTTCCCAGGTTCATTTGGGCAAATGTTCCCTTACCCGGAGGAGATCTCCAGGACTGGCCTCTACAGGATGCATTGACCTGGAGTGTGTGGCTTTGACAGGATTGGGCTGTTACTTGTATATACAGATAGGCCCACATTATTCGCAGGGATGAGCCAACCTGTTACCCTCTGAACATAACTGGAGGGTTTTGAGAGGGTCGAAAACCACTTCTGGTTTTTACCCAAAACCCAGAAATGACATTTGTGACACTTAGAGGGCATTCTGAGGGCTGGGGAAGTTTTCAGAATGCCTTATAAGGGCTGAAAACATCAATTCCAGGTTTTGGCCAAAAACCAGAAGCAGTGGTTTTCAGCCCTCAGAAAACCGTCCAGGCTCAACTGGAGCCCAGTGCCAGTTGTGTTCAGAGGGTTTGGGGCCATTAAAATCCGTAGATATCCCCATGGATAATGATGGCCCATTGTAGCTTCCTTTCCTGCCAAACTTTTGAGATTTAGCTGAGGTTCACACAATTGGTATTTACCTCTTCTTTTGTTCATTTTATACTCAGCTGTCCCAGGGTACTTTACTGGAATTATAGGTTAGCTACAGTAATTTCTAGGATCCCAGTGACATGAAAAATGTGCTGCTATGATCACAGAAATCACTGCTGGCTATGTATATGTACAGTACATACTGGTAATATTTTCTCCGCATGGCTGCAGATACAAATAGGCTACAATTCTGTGAATTATCTTTTGAAATAACCATAAAATACACATACAAGGTGCATGTAATTTGCAATAAATGTTTTTGAGAAGAATGCAAGGCTGTATTTATTTACATCTCCTTTTTTTTGGTTCAGATATTCCTCTTCATGTACATTTTAAAACATTGCTGAAAAACTGTGAGATCAAAGGTGATCCTTTTGAAACTTCTTCCCTTGGTTTAGAGTTTCAAATGTCTCCATCAAATGGTATGCAATGAAGACCTTTTTTTTATTCTGTCTTTTTGCACTCTCTTGTTTGTCCTTCACTGTTCGTACATTTTTGATGGGTGGGAATTAATGGTTAACTAATGGGAATGGGAAATTCAGAGCTTTTATTTTATAAAAAGAAAGCTGTTGACTCTTCTGGATGTATGGAAATGTGAGAACAATAATTGTAGCAGATTGGAAGGTAGGGAAGGGAAAAATATCTGAAGCTATTTTTTACCCATAGTGTTCACTATTTCTTCATTAAGAGATCCTGATTTTCAAGGCCTGTCAGTTAAAGACCATAATTTCAGAATAACAATGTTGTAATTTTTTTGAAATTTTAATTTTATATAAATTTCATGCATCTGACATAAGCAAAATAAACAGTTTCTTTTTTGCATCTTTTCTCAATGTGGCTTCTTGTTTTGAATAAGTTGCCCCCTCTGATGTAAGTTACATCTAGACAAGTAAATATCACATGTAGTGGAAGTTTTGTGTTTCTAATTGCAGATATTGTAAACTTTTTTTTAAAAAATGAATGTATTACTTGACTTTAGTCTTCCTGTATGTTATCAACCAGCAGTTCCCAAACTGATGGGTCACGATCTACCAGGGAAACTGGAAGATAGCCATTGCCCTTTAAGGGGTATGGCCCAGAAATAAGTGCCCTGATAGTGCTGCAGCAGTTGCGGCACTGCTGGGACCAGTACAGGGCCTTGTAAAACCTGTGGGGGTGGGAGTTAGTCTTGGCCTCCAGGGAAGTACGAAAGGCTCGCAGCCCCCTCTGCTGCTGCAAAAGTTTCAATTTGCAACCAGAGCCCGTAACCGGTTTTTAATTGAAAACCAGAAGTGGAATCCAGTCTGTGATTGGAGCTATTTGTAGTAGCAGGGAGGCCTGCAGAGGGGAGACCCTCCCAGAGGCCAGTGCGACTCCCCAGGTAGGTTTACAAGCCTTTTGGTCCCAGAGGTGCCACGATCACTGTGACATTGTCGAGGCCTCCCTCTCCGCTGCTGCAAATACTTATTGGGGTCCCAAAGTCTGAGCAGAACTTTGGGAACCGCTGTTTCATACAAAGGAAAAAGGAAGTAAAATACTGCTTATTCTATTGTAGAAGTACATAGTCAGTATAAAGTTTCTCGACCGTGGAAGTATGGATATGAATCTAGTTCCAAACATCAGATTATGTCACAAGTTTCTGAACAGCTACAAGAGGGAAGAAAGAAAAGGCATTTCAGTGAGACAGCAATTGGTAAGCAAAAAGAAAAATACTGTTTGGCACAAAAAACCCTTACTGTTTATATGAATAGAAGTTGTTCTTGTTGGCAGGATAAGGCTCAAACTGTAACATTTAATATGAAACAGTACTTGTTTCCAAGTGTGCTCTGAGACACATATGCCATGTACACATGGAGGAATTTGCACATGGGTCATAATACATGAAGTGAACACATACACCAACCCCCAAAGTCCAAGGAGTAGATCTTGCTAGGCAGACTAAAAGCACTGGCTACCTGACTTACAGGAGGGTTTGCCCAAATTTCAGCTGTTGTATCAATGTTTTTCACAGACTCAGGGCGCAATCCTAACCTGGAGTTAGGCCAGCAAAGTTTGGCCAGCACAAGGGCCACCATAAAGCATATTTGGACCACTCTCGGAGTCAGGGAGAATGGAGCACATCTGTGGAGCATGTTTCTGGCTCCAAGAGTGGTTCAAACATACTGGCCTAACTGTGTCGGCCTAGGTTAGGATTGTGCCCTCAGTACATCCTTTGTGGTGGCTTTTGTGCAGGCATGATAGTGCTGGGCCAGAACTGCCTGTTTCCTCCTATGTACAACTTCTACATACTCTTGGCATACAACTTCTTGGCATACCTCCAAAATGGAACCAGTACATCCATAGGGGACCTAGGTCCAATCCTATCCAATTTTCCAGGGCTGATGCAGACACAGTGCAGCCCCAAGGTAAGGGAACAAATGCTCTCTTCCCTTGAGGAGTCTTCCATGAATGCTTGCCATCCCAATGCAGGATGCAATTGGCACAGCTGCATCAGTGCTGAAAAGTTGGATAGGATTGGGCCCTTAGTGTAAAGAGGATGAATGCATTTATTTGCAAAATGGGAGAAAAAGCAAGGGAGAAAGTTGGACTGAACAGGAAGACATTAGTATCTCAGGGGAGATTAGTCAGGGGAACCATGCAGGGGGAACTGAGGGCACAATCCTAATCTGGAGATAGGCCGGCACCGTTTGATCCATCACTGCCCCCCCCCACTCCTTCCCTACCTTTTTTCTCTCAGAATTGGACGGGGGAAGGTGGGCCAGAGGGAGGAGTGGGCCAGAGAGGGGGACAGAGTTGGCAGATGGCAGCAGACCCTGTCGCTGAATCCTATGCACACTTTCAGGCCAGAAAGGCCAACATGGGCCTCCTTGATCGTGCACCCACTAAATGGCGGCCACTGGGGCTATACCCAGAGTAAGAGAACAAATGCTTCCTTGTCCCGAGGAGACTTTGGCAGTTGCCCTGGCCCCATAGGATTCAGCGGTGGTTATTTCAGTGTTGTTGGTCATCCAGGCCCTGGGGCAGTTTAGGATTGGATTGTTGATTTGCTAGATGTCTAGCTCTAGCCAGATCTGATCTCTCAAGCTTTGAGTCAGATCCTCCATCCAAATATTCTGTCCTTACACCTTTGTCCCTGGTGCAGTAAGGGACAGGATTCTGAATTTCCTTATCAGTGTGCATAACCTTATGGTCAGAAATCTTGTACTGCTAATGAAGTGCTTCTGTCTCTACATTTTGGGCTAGATTCCTTATTATTTGTTTTAGGGTGCAATCCCAACCTGGAGTTAGGCTGGCACAAGTCCCTTGTGCCAACCCAGGGATATTGCAAACGCACCATAAAAATGTGCACCATCCTCCCTGACTCTGGGAGTGATCCAAATGCTTTATGGTGCATTTGCAGCATTCCTGGGCCGACACAGGGATTTGCCAGCCTTGTCCCTGCCTACCTCCAGGTTAGGATTGCGCCCTTATTTTTTTAAAGAACATTTTATCTTGTCTTTCCTCACAAGTAAATGGGACGCCCAAGGTGGCTCACAGCAATGAATTAAAAGACATAACTGCATATTAAAATACAATATAAGCAATGTTTATGCCAATAAAGGTGACTGACAATATAAGCAGTGAAAAATAAGGAGCAAAAATGGCCAGTTTTAATGTTGCAGCACATTATCCCATCCATTGGCTGTTTATGAGTTTTAAAGGGTGTTGGAAATGCACAATAAGTAAGAAAAAAGTATATAATCTAATTATCAAGATAAGTGTGGCACATGGTTGCAAAAACCACCTGTTGGTTGAAAACTACAAACATTATTTTTACTGGATGTAATTCAGCATTCTGTATTTTACAACTGTTAGGACGCAATCCTAACCAACTTTCCAGCACTGACATAGCCGTGCCAGTGGGGCATGTGCTGCATCCTGTAGTCACGGAGGCCTCCTCAAGGTAAGGGAATGTTTGTTCCCTTACCCCAGAGCTGCATTGCCCTTACCCCGGTGCTGGAAATTTGGTTAGGATTGCTTCCTTAGTGAATGAAGTCAAATGACTCCTTCATTAGGATTCTGGTTCCATAGAACTCACTAAGATTCCTTGTCATTCCAGTGCTGTGTTCCAAATGTATTACAGCCTGCAGATTGCCAGAGTTACTAAATCAACTGTTCAGTCATACATTATGAGTTCATGGTACAGAATATCATTTTAAAATAAAGGAGTCTTATTTTTCTTTTTTGTGGCAGAGGAAAGCAGCAATCGATTTGAAACGTATTCTTTTCAGCATGAAGAATCCCATAACCATGACATGGTGTCTAGATCAAGTCACAGTTCTTCATCACAGGTATGCTAAAATTAATGCAGTGGGAGAATTGCAGCCTACTCCTTCAGAACTACTTGAGGTGACATGGCATTAAAAATAGCCTTATTTACAGCTAGAGGTGTTTGTTTCCAGTGAGAGACCTATAGGAAAAGCCAGGAGAGCCAGGGTGGCATTCAGGAGTTGGACTTAGACCTGGCAGATCCAGGTTCAAATGAAGCTTGGCGATCTTGGGCCAGTTGCTGTTTCTCACCCTCACCTACCTCACAGGGTTGCTGTGAGGACAAGAGGAGGAAAGGAACCACATATACCACTCCGAGCTCCTTGGAAGGACAGTATAGAAACGTAAAAAATAAAATAAAGCAGTGTGCTAACCCTGGCAGGTGAAGTAAAGCAATGCAGCTCTGTCTCCTGGCAACTATATCTCCAGTATGTACACGTTTGAGCTGGCTTTCCTGAAACTTTCCAGAGCAAGTCATGTCAGTGACAATTGCAGCATGATTGGAGATGAGTTTTGACCCCTGTGCAAAGGATAAAAATTTTGAAAGCTTAGGCACCCACATTTTGAGATACAGACCCAATTACTGTATTATAAAAATAAAAGCTAGAGCTTATTTACAGAGTTGAAATTTTTCTGGGATGGGGTCCACTCCAGGAGCGCCGCGCCCAGGGCTTTTGCCCCCACAGACATAATGGTAGGTCCTCGACTGCTATTCGGATCTGCACCAGCAAAACCACTAACGCAGATCCCAGGGCCCCATGTAAGGCTGACCTGGCTGGGACCAGGGGTTAGGATCCAGCCTAAATGCTGGAGGCCAACTGTCTCCCACTCCCCCTGCCCAATGCACCCTCCTCACCCCCATCCTTGCACCAGCCTCTCTGGGCCAGTATGCCCTTACCTGGTCTGGGTGGTGCTGGGCCTGGATCCGGCTCACAGAGCCAGCGCACAACATGCTTGATGACAGGTTTGCAACACTCCTAGGCTGGCACAAGGGACTTGTGCCAGCACAACGAGTGCACAGGATTGTGCTCTGAAACTGATTTTCTGATAGTCTTTAAAACTGTCTCTGATTTTTACAAGTCTGGTAGTAGACTACAAGTAGATTTTTACAAGTCTACTTTACTATGAGAAATACCTTGCTTTTGGTAAAGTTCCTTGTGAAGGATTGGGTTGACTTTCAGTAGTTGGTCAGAAATTATAAAAGATTCTGTTAAGTCCAGAAAACCTTTGTGCTGGGGGCAGCTTATTGTTTTTACTTCATCGTGATATTATCTGATAGCAAAGAAAGGAATGTGTCATTGTTCCTTGCTCTCAAGTCTTTTAGGACTCAGGGTATGCAAATATACATGTGCGTAGTTGATATTCATTACTTTTGATCATTATTTGGCAATATTTGACTAGTCAGGAGACCAAAGATCTTTTGAAAGGTGCTGACCAAACCTGATGTCCACCATTTGCCCTAGTGTTAAGGTGCCAAGTTATAGTACTATGTTCAATGTTACCAAGCCAGTGAAGGAGGAGGAGCCATTTTAAGAGGGTAAAATGATTCGGAATACTTCATTCTTGAGTATTAAAAATGGTGCTTTTACTAGTTTCTGTTGCATTGATATTTTTTTTTCATTTTTATACATGGCCATTTATTCTCATCAAAGTAATGACATTTTTGTTATTAGAGCTGTTACTGATTTTATGAAATAATTCTTACATAGCTTAGTTCAAGACGGAGACTGAGAAGTGAGAGCTCCTATGATATAGATAACATTGTTATCCCTATGTCGCTGGTTGCACCATCTAAGCTGGAGAAACTGCAATATAAAGAAATTCTTACTCCCAGGTACATTTAATTTGTTTAAATAAATCTCCATTCGCAAGAGAGCACAAACCTAATTCTGCAATGGGAACATTCAGCATTAACATTAATGAGTACAGGATAATGTGAACAATGTGAATATAAGTGTGGATTTTGAACATTAAGACAATTGGGAAATATTTTGCAATCATTTTCACATTGCTAGAAAAATGTGTATGTTTGAGGAGCAGCGCTCAGAAGGTTGGAAAGGAGTCAGGTAAATTAGGATCAAAACTTGAAAGTAAGAGCAACATGACTTTGTTTGCTTTATTGATGTAACTGCGTAACCAAATCTGCCTCTGTGAGAACATCATGTTCACAACATGATTCCTGATTGGGCTGGGATGACAGCAGCAGCCTTATGTGTTTGGTTTTTTTAAACATTGCTACAGAGCTGTATACCAAGCAAATAATGGCTGCAAACAGGCAAGAAAACGTGCAAGTTAGGGTTCAAGAGCTATTACATTACATAAAAAGCACACTTTTTACCTCAAGTATGTGTGAGATGCTGCAGTGCTAGCTGAAAGCTTGATGAGATGAAATTTAACAGTAGTTCTAATACTATGGGCTGTTTTAGTAACGAAAACCAGTAGTCTTAACAGCATAGTAGCCTGAAGAAAATGTAGGACACATATGAACGGTTCCAATACCCTGTTGCAATAAACATTTGTCTTGACCTTGAAATGGACAGCCTTGTTCAAGCAACCCAGCTAGGCAACAGTGATTGCAGTGCACCTTTCTGAGGAGTGAGGCTGGGTCCTACTTCTGCTGCTTATCCTGGTTGCAAGAACAAGATAAGACTCTTGCCGCCTCCTGACAGCCAAGATAAGTGATAGCCACATCCAGAGTTTGATTCTTTATACAGGTTGAATATCCCTTATCCAGCTTGCTTGGGACTAGAAGGTGTCAGGATTTTGGATTTGTCTCAATTTCGGAATAATTGCACAAATATAATGAGAAATGCTTATTCTTTCTCTTTTCACTGTTACCCGTTTGGGTTTCTTCTGTCTCTGTGACATTTTTCAACAATGGCTCACACCGCAGAGCAGATAACAGAACTGACAGTCTGTATGTGGGAATGAGCACACTAGTGTTCACACTATAGAAAGTTTTTAAAAAAGTCTTATGCAGAACTCTTATGCAGGTATGTCTGGATTTCAGAATAGTCTGGATTTTGGGATTAAGGGATGTCCAGATTAAGGGATCATTTACCTGTGTTCCCTTGTGGATTGGATCTAAGCAGGTGGCTTTGACAAATTGTTATCCATCAACCTGAATTCCACATCAGTAAAATGAGACCTAAATCACAGAGTTTTTGCAAGGATGATTGATGGTGTAAACTATGTTCAGGTTGTGCTACAAGGCAAAGACATCACCTCATGCGAGAACTGTTTGGGTCACCCCCATGATGGACCTCCTTCCATACCAGACCATACAGAATAAATTACAATATATGCATAGTGCAAATTCAACGGCATGCCTAGGGTTGGTGTAATTCCCATTAACTTTTATTTATTTTAATATATATCAGAATGGGTCACCCAACAAATCAGTTACAGACAAAAAATACTCACACAGAAACTCACACATTTCACTTGATGAAACTCACACAGCTGAATAAGAGTTCTAATTTTAGCTACAATGCATAGAAATGAAAGCTGACTCATACTAACACCTTATTGGTTCCCTGCTGTGTCATAAATAACGCCTCACTGGCTTACTGAACAATCAGTCTCATTCGTCAGTTTTGACTTAAGAAAATGCACTCTTTGTTACTTAAGTTAGTTGTGTTTCCTTGGCAGAGGAAGGGCATTCCATTAATACTGGGAAGCCTCTTGCGCCTCAGTGAGGTAGGGTCGACCGTTAAATGTTTCCCTAACAGTGTAGGGATGACCATTGCTCTATTTCTACCTCTACCTCGCGAACATTTTGGATGGGTGGGTGGGTGGAATTAGTCCACTATTCTAGTTACTGTACAGTCTTACCTATTCACACTCCAACGTGTCAGTTCAGTAGGACTTATTCCTAAGCAAGTTTGTGTAAGACTGTAGACTTGGTAAACTAGATCCTACCTAAAAATTAAGCATGGGAGTTCTTCAAAGGTAGTGACAATCAGTAAAGATAACAGAGATATAGTTAATGTCCAAAATTTGGCAAAACACAAAATTTGGTAAGCATATACGTTCCTGTGGGGGAAGCAAAGGGGATAAATGCCCTGGGTACCGGGTGGTGGAAAAATGGCTGCCAGCTGCCTTGGAGCCCTGGGGTTGTGCCCCTGCCAAATTGCAGGCTCCCAGGTGGTGGCAGAGGCAGGAACCCAGAGGCCCCCTGCCCACATGGAGGCAGGTGTGGGCAGACAGGCAGCCTTGCCTTCGCTCTGCCACTGGTGCTCAGCCCCTCATCCACCCTCCACACTGGACCACCCAGTGGCTCGCTGGTGCGTCCTCCAGCCACCACTGCCACCAGGTGGGCGAACAAGAGACTGGATGGCAATGGTGAAGCTGCCTGCCTACTTCTCCTGTCTCCAGGGCCACTCTCCACCGCACCAGTGCGTCCTTCTGCGGCAGCTGCCACCCACATGGAGGCAAGAGAGGCAGACTCTGGTGCAGGTGGCCTTACCTTTGCTCTGCCACTGGCCCCTGGCCCCTGGTTCACCCTCCACAGGCTCTCCGGTGCTGGTGGTGGCAGCAGCAGGACGCACCAGCATGGCAGTGCGTGGCCCAGGGTGCAGGCCAGGGCAGCTCTGGGGTGTGCGGCTCCTGGAGCAACGCCGTTTCCAAGCACCTCCCGCCTCTTCTCAGAGGGGTGGGCAGTGCTTGGAAGCCACGCAAGGTGGGGAGCAGCACCTGCAGTTTGGGGGCGCACCCCTCCAGGATCACCCCTGGATATGATATATACAAATCAGCAATCACATTATCTAAACTGACAGAACCTCTTCTAGTCCTGTGTCTTTGGATAGGCAAGCAGATAGAAGAAAATGTACAAGGCTATGGGGATTTGCAGCCTGAAGTAAGATCCCTTACGGATCAGAGAAACACAAAATCTGAAAAATAAGAGAGATGCCCTATTGAGATGCACAATTGTAATTGTAAACGGCTAATTGATAGTAATTTACATTAACCCAAAAAGCAACCATTTGTGTAGCACCAGGAGGAGGCAAATCAGATTTTTCTGGACCATTAATTCAAGTGCAAATATGCAAAAGCAAAAGACTGACTTGAAGGTGTCTAAAGAGAAGCATACATGAACTCTGTCCATAACGTTCAATTAAACAAACTTTTAATTATGCAATTTGTTTACTGAGGAAAATTGTTTTTCACAAAGTTGAGATGAGTTTTATTCAGAAAATCCATATCAAAGAATCTTTTCTCATCAACAGCTGGAGAACTATTAGCCTCAAGCCTTTGGGAACTCTGCACAAAGATGAAGAAAAGGTAGGCCATATTTTCACTATGTTGTTTACACAGTGTAACAATGTTTGAACAATTCTGCAATGTTTGAACAATTCTGTGTTTATCTGAATATTTTGATGTTTATTAATTTTTGTATGGGGATTTCAAAAATGCCACTTTTTTGGCATCACATTTATAGTTTGGCCACAATTTACGCTATGCAGTTGTATAATATGACATGTATTACAATACATTAGGCAATAAGATAGATACACACACAACATGTACAATAACTGAAAATGCTTTGATGATGCAAAAAACTAAGATTAAATTGGAATCTGAATTTAAGAATGCAAGGAACATTTTTTAAAATTCAACATGTTTGTGTTACACAGTGTTATTTGTAACATTGCTTTTCTTTGTAGTCAATAGTCATGTGGTTCCCTTGGAACTGAAAACTTGAAAAGTAGTGTTGTTTTTAAAAAGAAACAGTATTTTTAGCGAAACTAGGAGATGAATATATTCCTGTGATAGAATAAATAAAGCTTGTGTTATGCAGGGTACCTCAAGGGTACTCCAGAGTCAGTAAGGCCAGCGCAAGGACATACGCTGGCCTCCCTGCACCAACTTTCAGACCTGGACTGGGAAGATATGGCTGGCCAAGGGAAGCCGGCGTGGGAGAAGGGGATGGTGAAGTCCGAACAAGGGTGAAGTGGGGAGAGGGACCAGGGTTGGACCAGATCCAAACCCCTGTTCCAGTCGTCCTTCCCTGGGTTTCTTAGATTTGCGTCAGTGATTTTGCTGGCACAGATCCAAGCTCTGTTGAGATGGCTGTTGTGCAACACAGGCTTACTCTGGGTTGTGCTGCAGCCATCTCCAACCCCACACTGGATACTGGGCAGGCTGGCTAGCCTCACTGTTCCAGCATGGGTTAAGATTGGGCTGTCAACGTTACACACTCAATTTTGATTGTAGAGCTGCGCATTTATGTAGAATTTTGCAAATAGAGTTTTTAGAGTCTTTAGAGCTGGAATCTCCTTTTTCGTTGCATTGTAAGAATGTTGACGTCTTAGATTACATCCTTTTTAGAATACTTATTTTCCAAATGCACTAAAATGCTGTATAATTTTCTGTCTTGTTTTATTGCACATATCTCTAAGCGATTGATGTTCCATTTGTATCATGACATTGAAGCCTTACATTAACCAACTTCATGGACTTCTCTTTAAAGCAGAGGTTCTCAAACTCCTCGTGAGTTTGAGAACCACTGTAAATTGTTGGTGGGGGAGGGAGGAATGCAACAATACAATGGGGAAGATTGAGTTGCTTCTGGAGGTAAATGGTCTTTTTTACTACATATCCCATGCAGCACTAAAAAAAGTAAAAAATGGCCACTTCCTGTTTTCATTGCAAAACTGGAAGTGGTAGGGTTTTTTTTACATTTTTTTAGCTGTCAGGATACAGAATCATCTGTAGACTCCCCAGTTCCCCAGGAGGCTAGTGCTGCATGGGGTAAGTACTAAAAAAGACCATTTACCTCCAGCAGCTGCACAAACTTCCCAATTGCACTGCTGCCCTTTCCTCCTCAAGAAGCCAGTAACAGGGCTTTTCAGGTTGGGGCATCGCGACTCCCAGTTTGAAAACCTCTGCTTTAAAGTGTTTTTTAGTTCATTACCTGTTTTGTAAACCACTTGAGCAGTTACATTCTTAAGAGCAAATTGTTCTTTGTTTTTCCAAAAAAGAAAAAAAAGATATACAGTAAGCCCGCATCTTACATGAAGGATATGTTCAGGGTTGGTGCATAAAGCCCAAATCATGTATAGTTGAAATTTCCTTAAATCCAATGAATATGTACTGTCTTTTTAATAATTGAAAGAATGGTATGAAAGGCATGCAGGAACTGAGGGAATCTCTGCTTCATTCTCCCATTTTAGGCTCAATCAGAATTGCTGGCAGAATGACAAGCACTATTCAAAGTGTTGTTTTTCTCTTTTTTTAGGAGGGGGCGGGCGTTGTATATAGTTGAATTTCTACAAGTCTTCCACGGAAGATGCAGGCCGACTGTATTTGAAAGGTTTTCGTTCACGTTGTGATTTCTGACAAACGGGGTGTGTGTGTGCGTGTGCGTGTGCAACTTAATGTTTCAGTGTAAATGAATATATTGTATTACTGCCATATATACCATATATTCTGGTTATTAAAAATCCAGGAGTGAGGTTTTTTTCCATATGACTTGTATTTAACTTTTAATAACACCTACAGTTTGGGCACTTAAAATCTAGGTAGAAGATGTATCAGATGATGCGTATGCTGCACGTCATGCAAAATATGAAGAGAAAGAAAGAGCACGGTGGTCCCTTTGGGAACAGTGCCGACGGCCCAAAAGGAACAGGCAAGCTGAAATAAGAATATTGGTGGAGTTCCAGTCCTTACTCTGAATGGATGTTGCTGGATGTCTCTACTCCCAGAACCATCAAGATCTCTGGGCCCCACACTGCCTTGCAGTACAGCGGTGCTAAAATGACTGCTGCTGTACCCTACGGGGCAAGGAAGCAGCTAGAGCTCTCCTTGGGGTAACGGAACTAGAGCCCTGGCAGCCCCAAAGGATCTACTCAGATCTCTGCCAGCTCTTTAGTGGGTGCAGAACCCATGTCAGGCACCCCAGCTTTGGAGGGGAAATAGGATTCAGTGGCAGACTGTGCCGCTCCCCCTTCCAGACCTATTCCATCCGCCCTCTGCCTTCATTCCATGCCTTCCTCACCTTTGCCCTACCTTAAGAAGCTTCCCCACCAAGTGGCCGGGGGAACTCACTGTTCCGTGGTGCTGCCAGTAGTCTATCTAATGCAGAGGCCAAGTGCCAACTGGCGCTGGCCTCTCTGCTGGTGCAGCATATTCCTGCTGGGGGGCAAAGTGCCTTACAGCACTTTTGCAATGGCCATTGCTTGGGCAGTGAGCAAGCAAGCAGCGCTGCCCTGGATCAGGATCGGGCTGTGAGTCATTTGGAGGTGCTTCTCCAATTTGGAATTGCAGCCTCATGGATTCAGTCCAAAGATCCATGTGTGCACTTCTCTGTTCATGCAGTATTCCTGTATGAGCAAGTGACATAATATCAAGTTTGGTTTCTAAAACCGATTGTCAAGAGACATTTTAAACCTTTTCTCCCAAATTCTGTGGCTGTTCAATGCTTTTGAAACATGATTTAGTTCTAATTATTTCAGAACACTTTGTATACCCAGAACACCTTTGTGCTACCCTAAATTTACAGATTTAGCCTACCTCAGACAGCAGCAGAAAGCTACAAACTTAACTGTAACTTTTGGCTTCTATCAACTTTAAACAACTGTATTAGTGTTATTAAAATTAGATTTTTTTAAAAAAATACAGGAAACTGGGGATTATGTCCAGGTGAGTGGTGGTGAAGGCACCTTTTTTCCTCCTTTGACTTTTTAATGCTATTTCTCTGGGTGAGTAGTAGCTTCAGCAGCACTTACTGTCCTGGAAAAGGCCCCAGTGGCCATCTAATCAGGCTTTTTTCTCACTGGCTGTTCCAGGGAACAATACTTTGACATGATACAGGAAAATTTCTGGTGCATTCACTGCCCACAGAAGTGCAGCAAGTAAGAATTAAAGAACAAAAGCATTGTCTTGCAACCACTCACATGAACATAATTGTGAACTGGTGTGGTGTAATAGTTATGAGACTGACCTTTAGTGGTTACCTTATATTAAAATCTTCCATGAACTCAGTAGGTGATGTTAGGCAAAGTACTCCCTCTCAGGCTTAGCTGCAATATGGGGATAATAATGCTTACTCTCAAGGTTGTTGTAAGGACAGCATAGAAATAATACTTGTAAAGTGCTTTGCACACTCAGAAAGCCCTATATAAAATGTATTGCTATTATTAAGTGGAGAAGAAGGAAGTCTATAGTCCCCGTTAGTGGTAAGCCCCACCCCCTACCTCTTTAGATAATCAAAAGCAGGCAAGCAAAATGCTTGCCAGCTAGTAACTTTTGTGGGCCTAATTACAAGACACACATATTGAATAGCTAAGGAGCTAGCTTTTGAAATGCTGTTGCATATGATGTGTCAGTTGCCTCAATAAAAATGGTGTCGGATTGCAGGGCAGATCATATCACAGGACTTCTTAATTAATTAATATTAATATTAAATTAATATTGATATTAATTTTATTCCTCATTCTGACGAATACTAATGTTCTTGTACACAATGGGTGGATTGATATTAATTTTATAAAAGTCGCCTTCAGTATTTGTGGAATTTGTCAGAATCCCTAAAATGTCAAATTATTTTCTTTAAGATTAGTTCAGTTTGGAAGAAACAAGTTTTATTTTGTTTCATTATAGATCATATAGCAGAAGTTCTGAGGGACAAGATCCAGCACTGAAAGAAAAGCAGGGCACCTCTGATTTAACATACAATTTTCCAGAAAACCCTGCTGACATTACTTCAGAAATCTACAGTTCTCTCTTCTTCAGGTCATCACAGTCTTCACAAAGAAATAAAGAAGCAAGGGTAAAAAAATAACAGTTACATGAGAAGCTGAATATTGACTTGTGGGCAGCTGAAGAGGGTCTCCCTTGACATTAGCAGAAATTATGATTCAGCCCACAGTGGTTTAAATTGTCACTCAGTTTTGCATTGTAAAATACTTGTACCATAGTTGGGGGTGTCACCATTTTCCCTTACTCTTGTTTAAGGAAAACTGGGTGCTTCCCATTGGGCGTGTCGGAGGAGGATTGTGAGAATGGTTAATTTAAATTTAATGTTTCCCTTTCTGATTCACTTTCCTATTTGAAAATGGCTGAGGAATAACCCAGCTTAGTGCTCCAATCTCAGGAAAACATCAAGCTGTGGCATCACAATGATGGCACTTCTAACCATTACATCACTTTTGGTGGGTCCTGGGCAAATTCGTTCTAAAATGTAGGTTCTGGTGCTAAAAGTGTTGAGAACCACTCTTCTATTGCATTCAGCTCCATCTAGTGGCTTAATGCAGTCTAGCAGCTATGTAATGTACTGGAGTGAAATTGACTAGCTTGGAATAGAGAAGGCCAGTGTTTCTCAATTTTTTAGCACCTTGTGCCACCAGAGCCTGCTGCTTTCCTGATAACGCAGCAATAAGTTGGGGTATTTTGCAGTCATTTTCCAATAGCATAGTGAATCAGAAAGGAAAAAACCTTATTTACAACCTTGACACAAGTGAAACAATCACAGCCGTCCCCTTTTCCAGTATCCCATCTTCCCCTATTTTCAATATGGCTGCCCTAGGTGCTGCAATTGGCTTGTGCTGCAATATGGCTGCCCACCTGCAATTGGCTTGTGACCCACTGGTGGGTCCTGATCCAGTTTGGGAACCACTGATCTAGAGGGTACACATGGGTCATTTAAGAATTTTAAGTACAGTTTCAGAATGATTAAGGACAGTTAGTTTGAAGTATGTCATACATGATGTACTGTTTTAAATAAGCCCTACTGAAAGCTTTTTCTCTGCCAAGTCGTATTTGGAACCAACTATCACTGTAAGGAATGGCACACTTCCATTTAGTTTTCTGCCTAGCAAGTGGGTTGGGAGTCAGTTGAATTCCCCCTTATTTTTCTTCCTTTCATTCCTTTTAGTCTCTTGTGTGGGAACATCGGCTTTTCCCTCTTAAGGATAAAGAAGCAGAAACTTTAATCTGTCAAGATCGGCCAACTCAGCAAGAAAGTTCAAATGTGGCAATTGACAGTGACTTTGACTGTACTTCGTATGCTGCTGTTGGTTTGCCAAACAGTAACCAGCCACAAAAGAAAAGCTCTGCTGATGAGCTAGAAGGGGGCAGTAACCAAGTCTACCTGGGAATTGGCAGCATGAGAAAACAGAGGTGACAGACCAAAATGTGGTTCATTAAGAAAGCAAACCAGGGCACAGGAATGTATAAGGTAATTGCATTTTCATGTTCATGCACGCAGGAACAACTTGACTCATATTTACACTTAACACATACCACTTCTTTTTCTTCTTCTCTTTTTTTCTGGACAGGACAAGGATCCACAGGCAGTCTCTTTTTTATCTGAACTACAACACTATTTTCAAGCTGGAAGCTGCTGTGTCAAGAACGGATGCTCTTAACCTGCAACCACCATTTGCTGCCACTTCTTGAAAAACTGAAAGGATTACAATTTTAAATGTATGTATGGTTGCAGTACAGCAGACTAAGCTTTTTTTATTTAGCAGTTCAACAATTTCAACTGAACACAGAAAAGCTACCTGACAAGCTGCTATGTGGGAGTGGGTGGATTGGCACAAATACATTGTCTGGCTAAGTATATTGTCCCTTTTAAGAAGAGCTTTTTGCCTGTTGAAGAATCAACCATTTACAAATTCGATGATGTACTATATAGTTTCTTTCTAGAGAAAGTCCAAAACACTTCACATGAAGATAAAGTAAAATCAATTTAAAGGATTTCCTGTATTCCACAATGGATCTGTGTTTCATTTTTGAGTGCAAGGAATGGAAAGGACTGAAACATTTGAATATTAATCGGGGAGAGGTACTTTTTTTACAGTGTATTTAAAACTGCTCTCCTGGCCCTATAAAAATTTACAACTACTTTCTATATTACTATTTAGCACATTATGAACATTCATTCCATGCCTTGCAGTACTTTAAAAAGGGGGAGAAGCAAGAGAAATAAAATTAAATATCAAAGAAATAGTTTTACATATAGTAGGAAGACCATTTTCCTCCCTGTATTCATCTTCCAGAACACTGGAAGATGCAGATGAAATGGCAGACACAGGGTTGTACCCAGAGTAACACATCTGCAAACAGAAACGCATTTGTGAAGGCAAACTCCTGCCAAGAACAGAAGTGTGCGTCTTGCACAAGGACTCTGGACAATCAGACTGTTCCTTTCGTTCTTGGAGGCAGCTTGCATTCACAAAATGCAGTTCTGTTCATGGAAGAGTTACTTTGGATGCCACTGTGTTTTGAACGTTAAATGCAGCTTTCAGTTGCCCTAGAGATGATGGTATTCAAAAATGTAGTATGGGTTTGCCACGCACATTCAATGATGCCTATTCAATATGTCCATGTACTGCTATGAAGAGGAATAGCTGAAGGCATTTAAGGCATCTTTTTTTTAGCACACTTTGCTTCAGTGTGTCATGTACAGAACTAGGCCCTACTGAGTATATGGCCCAGTTTTAGTCCTTTTTTCTTCTCCCCAAAATGGACTGGAAGTACACTGGATATTGTTAAAAAAAATGTTCAGTTGCATTTCTACACTACAGCCTATGTTAGATTGTAGTTTACTGTAAATTTTGGTTTTAACTTTTTTAAACCATTTTTTGTCCAGAGAATAAAACTTTAATCTTGCCTCTGATACAGCAATTTTCAACACAAGGTTTTAAAATTAAAAGTTATTTCTATACACTACAGTGTGATGTCAGTGGATTGAGACGCCTAACAGAGATTAGGAGCTCAGACTTTGGATACTAATACAACAAATCATGATTAAGGTATGGTTGCTGGCGCAATACCACAATTTTACATCTCCTATGAGCTAGGACAGTGTTTTTCAAACTTTGAGTTGGGATTGCGAGCCAATTTCAGGTGGTTACGTAGCACCTATGGCAGCCCTCATTGAAAATATGGGACACTGGACTTCGTGGTTATTTTGCTTGTGTCAAAGTTGTAAATAGGCATTTTTTTTCCTTTCTGAATCTCTTTGCTATTGGAAATCGGCTGAGAAATAGCCCCATGTATTGCTGCATTCTCAAGAGAGTAGTAGGCCCTGGTATCCCCATGGCAGCACTTCTGGCCAGAACATCACTTCCAGTGTGTCGCAGACCAATTGTCATTCTAAAAAATGGGTCCTGGGGCTAAAATGTTTGATAACCACTGAGCTAGGAGATGGGTACGCTTCCCTGTGGTGTTTCTTTGCATATTCAGGGCCCGGGTACCTGCAATTGCACAAGACCTGAAGCTCCATGATTAGACTAGTTACTCCTGTGTGTTCTCCTTCAATTATATCAAAGCAATGTTATTGTTGCAAGAAAACAGAAACACTGATTAACTTTATACTTATCATGCCTACCCCTGCCTGATGGAGCATCCTTGGACATTGTATTTCACTTCCACACACTTGAGCCTGTACTTTTACTAGCCAATATAACATTTGACACAACTGCTTTTGGCATTTGTTGTCTCTTAATGCATACATTGAAACATAATAAAAGACATTGCACATCAGACTTGACCAAGTCCAGGAGCAGAATAAAAAGCTTAAAGATCAAAATGGGCTAGGACAGGGCTTCTCAAACTTTTCCCCACTCTGAACCCCCTGTTCTGCAGTGTTAAGTGTAAGATCCACCTCCTTCTCCAGAACTGGCCCTCAGAAGTCACTTTCATGACCCCAGAAGGAAACCATAAGTGACTGTGGCTGCTCCAATTTGGAGGCAACCGAATGCAAGGGCAGATAGGAGTGCCTAACCAGACATCAAGTCATGACCCACCAACTGGGAGTTTGAGAAACCCTAGAAATGAAATTTGGTTCACGCTGGGGTCTTTCCAATCCCAGCTTCATTTTATCTCCAAAATAAACAGATGGCTAATCCACAGCGACAATTACGGTTTCATCTCATCTTTTTAAAATGTGTTCAAAGTTGCTGCATTAATCAAGGTTATAATCGAGATCATAATTTGAAAGGTATATTTCAGCTATTTTGACTGCTTCCTTCACATTTAGTCTCATGTAGGACATAAATTGTGTCTTCTGTTTTTGCATTTTCCCCCATCTAAGGTTTACCAAATCTAGCATACCATACATTTGATTGATATACTGTAAAAATTTACTGCCCTGCAGCCCCCTTTGTTCATAACAATGGCACAAAAATGGCTCTTGCTTTAACAGCGCACCAAAAATGTTCTGAGTGGCATTTACAGTTCCAGGGAAGCACTACTCTCTTCCACAGCAGATCAGCTGGCAGGGACACCTTCTGCTGAAGAACGGAGTGGCGCTTTTCTGGAACTGTAAGCACCACTCATACAGGGGAAAGGTTAATCCAAACCCTGGATCCAGCCCTTGGGCTGCAGTTTGGAGACCCCTGCTTTAACAGACAAGCAGGCAGACTAGAAGGGAGAATGAACATTAAAAGGAAACAGGAAGTTACCTTTTTTTAAAAAAATGGACTTCCAGAACATCTTTCATTTCTGCAAGTGAGGCTTTCCCCTTTTAATTCCTCCAGGCAGTTCAATAGAGCCAATGTTACTAGTTTCGAACTTACTCATTTAAAAATATGGCCCTTGCTTATGATGGGCAGTTTATGTGAATGAAAAGAAGCTAAAGTCAGACATCTTAAAGGGATAAGACCCATAAATTACATTATACGACAAAACTTATTTTCATCATCCAAGTCACAAATTATCTTATGAGGTATCATGCCATATTTAGGCCTGGGCAATTGTCCCTTGAGGAAGTAGGGGACTCAATTATCCAGGTTACTACATCTAGTTTACTAGCATATGACATTCTCAAATTACAACCTCATTAACTTCTGAAATATGAAAGTTATGTAGGACATTTGTACTAATTAATGGCACTTAGGCATATGCAACGTGTATTGCATACCAAGAACACATTACTTACAGATTCTCAACACAATAATGTGTGCTTATACAAAGCATCTGCAATTTAGTAGCGTTACATTCAAAGAGCAGTCAACTTGGCCATAAAAATGTGAGCCAAAAAAGCACCAAATATTTGCCAGATCTTCTGTTCCTCTCCCTTTTCTTTCCATTCCATGGTAAGGCCACATTGGAGCACTGAACAGTTCTGGTTGCTGCACCTCAAAAAAGATCTAGGGAAACTAGAGAAGGTGCAAAAGAAAGCAATGATTACTGGGCTAGGGCGCCTCCCTTTATGAACACTGCAGCATTTGGGGCTCTTTAAACTTGAAAAGCACCTGAGGAGGAACATGATTGAAATGTACAATGGGATGGATAGAGGAATGATCTTTTCCCTCTCTCACAATACCTGAACCATCCCTAAAAATGAGTGTTGTGAGAGTAAGAACAGACAAGAGGAAATATTTTTTACCCAGCAGGTAATTAATCTGTGGAATTCCTTACCACAGAAAATGGTGATGGCATCTGGCCTAGGTGTCTTTAAAGGGACTGGACAAATGGGGGAATTCCTCCTTTTCTGGAGGAAAAGTTCATTGCAGGCTACAGGCCATTATGGATATTGCAGCCTCCATACTTTAGAAGTAAGGTACCTCAGAATGCCTGATGCAGGCAAGTGGCAACAAGATGCAGGAATCCAGTAGTCTTGTGTCCTCCCTGAGGCATCTGGTGGGCCACTGCGAGATACAGGAAGCTGGGCATTTGGCCTGATCCAGTGGGGCTCTTCATATGTTCTTATGTCATTAATATCTATAGAAGGTAGAAGACTTCGTAAAACTGATAGGCAAGATTAGTCAAGCTTTTTTTTTTTACTGCAAGTCTTTATTTTCAAGCATTTTAAATCTTTATAGGGAATGGACAAATTTGATTATTGGGTAGAAAATGAAATATGTTTGTCTTCCATGGCAAGCCTGTACATACAATTTCCAAGCAGGAAGTGTCCATATTTTTTAACGCTGATTACAGATTTGCCTCAAGAGGTTAAGGGACAGTGCTGAAATAATCCACTTCCAAGCTGGCAAGGCAATTATACTGTGTAACTCCTTGCTTCTTTGCAAAGTCTTCATACTTGCCTTAGCAGAAACATAATTCCATAATGGTTATTCCACCCACATCCAAGCAAGCAGCTTTCAACCTTCCAATAGCAGCCTGGTTTCACCGATCAAGAGATCGCTTCTGAGCAGCTTCACAACACACATTCCTCAGAAGATTAATCACGGCTCTGGGGTCATCACTCTTCATTATAGCACTCCCAGACACAATCATGTTTGCCCCTGCCTAAGAACAGGAAACACCTGTTATTTTGTATAAGAAGGACTTAATCTATCATTGATTTTTGTGATCTTCTTGCTAGTCTTCTGCCTCTACCTTTCAACCTCTTAACAGTCTATCCTAAATGCTGCTACTAGTCTAGTATTTTCTGCTCATTTCACTTTTTTGTACCATTCTATTCATTGGCTTCCCTCACTTTGTTGTGTTTACTTGCAAATATCTCCATGGTCTTGCTCCTCTCTATTTTTCATTATTTCTCCATATGCACCTCATTTTTGAGCTTAAGATTACACTGTCCAGCAAAAAAAATGTTCTGGCACTTTGGGGGTTAGACCTATTCTTGAATATATTTGGGGTGCCGATTCAAAAAACGGCATCATTTGGCCATATCACCTCTAGTTTTGGAGATATGGCATACCCACCTTAGATACTGTTGTGCAGATGATCAACTGAATCAGCATACTAGGTGGCTATGCCATATCTCAAAAACTAAAGCTGATGTGGGAAAACTGATGCTGTTTTTGGAACCAGCGCCCCAAACATATCCAAGAATAGGTCTAATGTTTAAGGCACCAAAATTTGTATTGAGCTATGTTATAATGTGTGTCCCTTTTCTTACTCGTTTGCTATCACTGGAATATCCTTCCGTCAGACAGTTGTCAATCTCCCTCTGGTATTTTACATTCAAATACCTCCTTAATGGACAGAGCTTCTCCCTGTTCGCCCTCTTCCCATTTGCTTTACTTTCTCTTGTTCCCCAATGTATTCCGTTTTAATTATAGTATCATTTCTAAAAGTAATTAGTCAAAAGAAAAAAGATACACAAAAGTTTTTAATCCTTAATATCCCTTGTACAGTATGACCATTTAAAACCTGGACCAGCTAGAAAACTATTATGCAAGTTAAATGTATGGACTGCTTTTTTTTAATCTTACCTCTGCACATTTGTGAATGGTGTCAGGTCCTACTCCACCATCTACTTCAATATCCAAGGAAGGAAACTGTGTTCTCAGCCAATTAACCTAGTTAGCAGAATGGAAAAAATAGAATGATCAAGTTAGGAAAGCTGTAATAGGACCCCCCCCCCCAAGATTATCATATTTTCACTGTAACTACGTTCTGTACTAAACGTTTAAGGAAGTTCCTATTACCCTGCTGCTGCGAGTATACTGGAGTTTTACTGGGAAAAAGTAAAAAAGTCAAGCCTACCTTTGGCATCATATCTTCCATGAACTTCTGTCCACCAAACCCAGGTTCCACTGTCATAACTAAAGCCATGTCTATCTGATTAGCCCACGGTGCTAGATATTCCACTGTGGTACCTGGCTTAATGGCCAAACCAACCTACAGAAGAGAATTACAACACATGAACACAAATTAAATGGAGCTCCAACTGAAATTTCCCCATTTAATATCTGTAAATAAAGGTGACTACAAAATCATCATTAATTGTACGCACCAGTAATAGGAGAAAAGCAGGTGCTTTTTTCCATTATGTATTCCTGTGCTCCTGGTTCTATGCAAAAACACTGCAGTGCCCAGGCAACTACCAATTGGGCAACCCCCTCTAAACTACAATCCAGTCTACTCCATATGGCAGGAATTCCCAAACACTACGCTGCAAAATTGTCAGTGTACTGCAAGAAAATTAAGGTGTGAGTGCAAAGCTGCCATGATTAACTGCAATACCTTGTGCCCTTCCAAAGAGACATCACTAGGGCAAATCATTCAACACCATCTCTGCACCAGATAGAAATGGGGCACTCAATCACACCCACTTCAGAGACGCAGAAGCATTTTAACTTTTTTCAAGTAGCTGTCTATAGCATCATAGAGTCACCACTTTGAGGTTGTCTCCTAAGTGACTAACTTACAACAGTAATACACAAGAGACGTGCTCTGCTGAAGGCAGACACACTTGAAAAGTAATTTTTTTTGTGAAAGTGAAATGCGCTTCCAGTTTTAATATAGTATGGTAAAACAATGATTGCTATCTAAGCTATAGGAAACATACCTTGTCCAAGGAATAACCCAGCAGGCACCAAAACCCAGCCCACAGGCTGGATCTGGAGTCCTAGAAAAGCCATCCAAAGTGCAGTGCTTTCCATTCCACACTACAGCCTCCATTCCTCGTGCACAATCTTCCCACAGCCTTGCACCAGGCACCTGCTTCCTGTTGTCCCAGATGCCTCTGTGCCCCAATTTCCAAGGGAGCATGGCTGCCCAGCATGAGGATGTGAGAAGATCAGGCATGAAGAATAGAGACTGCAGTGTGGAATGGAAAGCTCCATGACACACCCAGTTCTTCCAGGACACAGCAGTCCGCCATTTGGAGACTGGTGGAAAAGCCCTATGGATTTATAGTTGGCAACAGACGTTCTTACAGATTTTTTACTGTCTTTATTTCAGAAGAAGTTACAATCTACTATTAGTACTCAGAAATAGTCACAATTGCATAAGCACACTTGCAAGTGCTAAACTCTTACCATACCAAGTCCTTACCTTCATTCCATTCTCCCTAATATCTTTAATAAGTGCCCCTGGATTGTCTGTGGCTTCTATGTGGAAGGTATACTGATTTGCACCAGCTACAGCCATGGGTTTCACCCACTGCTCTGGCTTGGCAACCATCATATGCATATCTAGAGGAACCAAACAAATCAGAAAGATGAATCAAAGGCACATTTACTCTGAGTCACTCCCAGACATTCATAATGAATACAACAGTCCAGGATCTAGACTGAAATCAGAAACTAGGTCTCTCGTATTGGAAGAGGTGCCATCTCCTTTTTGCGAGCAGCTTAGCTTCCAAACCCATCACATTTTCCAATCCCCTTACATCTTGTTTTAATTGAGAAAAAAGCCATTTATTATTATTTATGTATTTATTTAATCTATATCCCGCCTTTCTGCCCCATGGGCACCCAAGGCAGCTTACAACATTAAACTACAATAAAATCACAATTTGACATTTTAAAACAGTAATTAAACACAATATTAAAATAATTGAAATTACCATCTTTGCAGAATTTTATGTATAGAAATATTTACACCTATGTTGTTTGTGCATGCAAACAATGAAGCCTGCTGATTAGTTCATAGGAAATATTTCAAGACAATAGTTTTTAGAAGTACTGTATAAAATGAAGGTATCTCACTCATACACAATACATCTGAAAAAACTGAATATTTCTTACCCTGCTTTAAAAATGGTTTCAACATGGACAGATAATGTTTTCTTTTAATTTCTAATCTTACAGAATCTGATTATGCATTTAAGTGCTGGCACAACAGGTAAATTGGCTCTCCAAATCTCATTACTTCTGCTCACCAAGGTTTTTTGAGAAGCAATGCTTCAGTGTGTTTATTGTGCATTCATAGTATCAGAATATCTTAGGACAAAAGGTCACGTGACCACTACCTCTGGTTAAGCATTCCATCATGGACATTCAAGTGATATTTAAATAACAACTGTGTAACACCTAACAGGCACATCCCTCCAACAAACAACAGAATTTTAACAGATCTGTTGCTGTAAACCCATCATTGCTCAATAGTATTTCTGGACAGTGCTAACAGGGCAAGAGGCACTTTTTCAAGTGGTGTTCCTCTTATATTTGGCAGGGGGAAAGTAATTGTCCCTATTCACCCCTTGCAGTGTCTTCTCTAGTGACTGTTGCTGGTGGTGTTTTCCTTTTTTTTTTAAGATTGTGAGCCCTTTGGGGACAGGGAACCATGTAACTTTATTTGCCTGTAAACCGCTTTGTGAACTTGTGTTGAAAAGTGGTATATAAATACTATTTGACTGATTGCACCTTTAACAGTCATGGCATTTATTCTGTGCCATCTACATAGTCATCCTGGCTCAGAATTCAGTCCAAGCAGGAAGAGGACAAAGCTAGGATAATGCACCCCATCTCTCCCCAAGCAGGGATTCTTGCAGAAGTGTGGGCAGAACTGGTTTCTGAAAAATTATGCCGATTACTAAGAATCTGGAATCTAAAATCAATCAGGACAGGCAAGTGTTCATGTGCATTAAATCATGTAATAGGATGTGAATTTTAATGAATATAATTAATAGCTTACCAAAGAAGGGCTGCTGACCCAGCTGCTTCCGAAGGCTCTCTACGACTGGATGTCCAAAAGTGATATTTGGGACAAAATGCCTACCCAATTAGGGAAAAAAATCTGTTAAGATTCCTACTGTATTAATATTTGGAAGAATATAGCTTTGTACAATCAGAAGTGACTTTTGGTTGTGCCTTTACAGAGATGCAGAAAAACTTTAAAGTTTCATACTTCAGTATTAAAGAGTAACAAAATACCTGTTGTGACAAGAAAAGAACACCTGTGTGTTGCAAAGAGTGTCAGTTTAAGACTTCATTATTTATGGAGAGATTTCTGTTCCTCTGTTGCAAGGGATGCATGAAGCACTGTTTCTAAATCTGTCAGAACACAGTGGTTACAGTTAGGCTGCCAAGCATCCCATTAATGTCTGCAATTTAAGCCATCTGTGTGCAGAATTGCAGGTTCAACAAACACACCACTCAAAAGCTTCAAGAATAGGATGCACATTTTTCCCTACATTCGGAAATGTGCTTTTGTGATATGAACAGACTCGAACCAAAATATTTGCTAACTGTTTTTACTCAACTTTTAAGTCTTGCATACTTCCAAAGGAACAAGTATATCAATAGAACAAAAAAGTGTGTTTTATTGCCTTTTTAAAAAATGCTTCTTATTTGAGAACAAGGTCAGCATTACTGCTCTGTTCTTACCTTTCCATATTTTAAGTCAAGACAGGACTATACTTCTGGCCCTGCCCACCCAGTAACCTCATTTCTCTGAAGTTAGCGGGGAATTGAGAATGGAGCCCTACACACCCAGGCTCCTCCATACAATCAGGAGTCACTGCACAGACTGCTATACACAACCCCATTATTTCCCTCCACCAAACATTGTGGGGGAGGATCAAGAACAAAGTGCAACACTGACAGACTGTGTAAAAGAAGGAATGAACAAGGTTCTTACACATTTTGAGGTACATTCCTATTTTGCCTTGGAATATTGTACACTTGTAAAATAGAGAATCTGTTTTATTTTGATACATGCATAAAGCAACTTAGTATACCATATAAACACATACTTTTCAGTATAATTTGTAGTTTATTAAAAAGCAACATGAGGAACAGGGAAAGTGCCTGCAAGTTGAATTCCTAACAAAAAAGCAACTGGCAAATAGTCATAGCTCCATCACTAAGTCCATTACAGGTGCACAATACTTTTGCTGGAGTACAATTACTGATTTCCATCATGGTTGAGAACTGCAATTCCAAAGGTGTTTAATACATGTTATGAAAATTCAGTACTGCCACATGTTTTGGATACTCTGTGTTGTATTTATACAGCTAGCATAATTTCTTACCAAAAACATACACCAACCGATTCTGTACATCCAGGTCATTTATTTTTAACTGCATTGGGCACGATAGAACTTTCTTTCCTCTGACAAGGGAAGGAAGTGGGTGAGTGAAAGTGTGTGCACAAGCACAGGGGGAGATGCATATTACTACTAAGGCAAAACGTATTTTCTGGAGGCAGCCAGTTCAATAGCCGCCTCAGATCCGAGGCGGGACAAACCCGCTTTAAACAGGAACCTGCAAAAGAGTGGCACGTATACGATAAACTTAGCAAGAGGCGGCACGCCACACGTGCAGCCGTTGGGCTTTTAGCACTTGAAAGCTAGTTTTAGTGCGGCATCAGTTTTCGTGGGCCTTTGTACCCCTTCGGTATAACGTCCCGCCACTGAGGCCAGAAAGACATGCATTTGTGCAAATGCACGAGCGTCTCGCCGAGGCGTGCGGGTGGCCCACGAAAGCTCCTGCCGCAACAACCCCATCCGTCTGGACGCAGCCTTCCACGCTACACGCGGGCTGGTTTTTCAGCCCGGGGGGGGGAGGGAGCCGTCGCTCCAGCAACGCAGAGGAAGAGCGCGACGCCCGGCGGCCACCGGCTTTTCACCAGAGCTCCCTCGCTCGCCTTCCCCGCTCGCGCTCCGGCAGAGTTACCCGTCCATTACATCCAGGTGCAGGTAGTCCGCCCCGCAGTCCATCATGCGGCCGCATTCGGCACCCAGCGCCGCCAGGTCGCTGTTCAGAATAGACGGACCTATCCGGCACCCAGACGCCATGACGACTCTGTCCAAATGAGCAGAGGCAGCGACTCGCTAAGCCGGAAAAATAATGGGCGCGCCCGGCACCTCCTTTCTAGGAAGGAGACTACGTCGACGGAGGGGGGCCTGATGGGAAGTGTAGTTCGCAAGCCCGCATCCCCCTTGGTCTTCAAGCACTGCGCGAACTACATCCTCCATAATGCGAAGCAAGAAAAAAAGGTCGGCATCTGGATCGCCTACCAGTAACCCCGTAAAGGTACGGGACACGATTGGCTGGCTGGATGTCAGGCAAAAGAACGCCCAGCCAATAGCATGCAGTATCCTCACCCATCCGCCCAACACTCTTCCGCGTTACGGTCTGAGTTACACAAGGGAGTTACAGCCATGGATGTTACAGCACGAGGAGCCGCCGATTGGTCTTGTAGCAGCGGAAGCTTTTGGCTTGGTCTCACGTAAGGGAAAACGTGTCTATATCAAAAAGGTTAGATTGACAGGAGAGGACATCCCTTAAGAAGATATAGGAGAAAATTGAGGCCAGGGGGCGGGCTTAGCAGCCATGTTGGCGTACTCAAAACAATCCTTATTCCAAGCATTTCAGATTGCTTTTCTGGTAGTGTTTAGGACTGAATAATTTACTCCTGAAATAAAAACTTACCAAAATAACAACGTGTGATCGTGTAGAAACATCAGTGGTAACCATATTATGAGTTAATATGCAATTCCAAGGTTTAATTCCGCGTAATTATATTACTGAACATACCGGACGAAATGCTACTTGCTGTCTATTTAAACTCAGATTGCACTGTTTTGACAGACTTATTTTTTGAAATCTGCACAACCAAAAATAAAGTGTGAACGGGAAGGAAAGAAAAAAAGGGGAGGGTGGGCAAAAATTAGATAAATATGTAGGAAAATTACATTAAAATCTCTCAATGTATAACACAAGCAGTTGTCAATATGAGAGGAATTCTTTTTTACTTCTAGGCTATTAAGAGTATTTTTTTAAACTTCTACACTCATCCCCCCCCCCATAAAACAAATTCTGTTAATGTTCAGAATTTTGAAAATATTGCAGTAGAAGTATAGGGAAATGCGCTGCTTAGAAGGTTGTGGGCAGTGATTATTCGGATGCGCATCGGAATGATGTACCTATATTATTTGGAAGCATGATCAAATGTGTCGTCTTATTGACATGCACATAACATTTGGTGTAAAATTCACAACAACAACAGTTCCGCTTTCGGTAATGTAATGTATTCAGATGAGCGGCCAAATGTGTAGTCTTACTGGCGTGCAAACCAAACATTTTGTATCCGAAAAATCACTGCTGAAGGTTGTGTGTGGATTGAGTTCCTTTTACTTCTTCATACCTACTTCAGTTTGTGAAGGGTTGCATACTTTAGGAAGTAATATTTTTCAGTAGCAATTAATCACAATGATTTTAAGTACCTGTGCAAAGTAATCCCATTTTTCGTACAGCGATTCGTGCACCCATATGCAGAACACGCAGGCATTATTAAAGACGTTGCGATTCACTTTCACACACGTGCAGGGAGAGTTTTATTAGTGAATTCGCGGCAATCCGTTTTGGCGGGAAAGATCTGCGTCAGCCATATTTGTATACCCATGGCTTCAAGAAAATAATACCATGTCGTCTCCAGTTATTCTACCTTCATGGCCTATATCCAAAAGACCCCAAAAACGGCCCTTGCAGAGAAAGTTACCATACCGGAAAGGATTGGCGTAGCGCTTTCTTTGGCATGCTAGTTTTCTGCGTGGAGGGATTTTTGTTGTTGTATGAAACATAGTGTCTCGCAAGGTGGCCGCCCAAGTCTAAAGTGGTAGAGTACTATCTAAACACACAAATGTGAGCAGAATGTCACCCTTCTTACTCTGTAGGAACCATAGAGTAAAGATAACAAGAGGCGGCATGTTGTCCTTTTCTTGAAGCCATGGGTATACAAATATGGCTGACTCAGATCATTGCCGCCAAGGAGGTCGATTGCCGCGAATTCACGAATAAAAATCTCCCTGCACGTTTGTAAAAGTTAATTTCAACCTCTTTAAGCATGCCTGCGTGTTCTGCATACGGGTGTGCGAATCGCTGAACGAAAAATGGGATTTAATTTCCACGGAAAGATTCATGTATTCTCATTACATCGGCTCAATAATTTTTGCCCACCCTCCCCTTTTTTTCTTTCCTTCCCGTTCACACTTTATTTTTGCTTGTGTAGATTTAAATAGTCTGTCAAAATAGTGCACTCTGAGTTAAAATAGACAGCATTTCGTCCGGTGTGTTCAGTAATATAATTACGCGGAATTAAACCTTGGAATTGCATATTGAATCATAATAAGGTTACCAATGATGTTTCTACATGATCACACGTTGTTATTTTCGTAAGTTTTTATTTCAGGAGTAAACTATTCATGCCTAAACAGTACGCGAAAACCAATCTGAAATGCTTGGCATCAGCAATGTTTTGAGTAAACGAACATGGCTGCTAAGCCCGCCCCCGGCCTCATTTGGTTCCCTATTGATTCTTAAAGCATGCCGCCTCTTGTTATCTATACTCTCTGGTAGGAACATAAGAAGAGCCCGGCTGGATCAGGCCAAGGGCTCATCTAGCCAGCTTCCTGTATCTCACAGTGGCCCACCGAATGTGTCAGGGAGCAGAACAAGACAGCAGAACACCTGCATTTTGTTGCCACTCCCTTGCACCTGGCACTCAGAGATAGGCTATCCCTAAAACCCAGACGTTGCATTTACCAATCATGGCTTGTAATCAGTTATGGAAATGTGTCCAATCACCCTTTAAGGATGTCTCAGCCATACACCATCACCACATCCTGTTAGAAGGAGTTCCACAGATTAGTTACATGCTGGATGAAGAAATATTTTCTTTTGTTTGTTCTAACTTTCCCAACATTCAGTTTTAATGATTCTGGTTCTGGGGTTACATGAGAGGGAAAAGAATATCCCTCTATTCACCTTACCCATCCCCTGCATTATTTTTTATGTCTCAATCATGCTCCTCCTCAGGCACTTTTTTTTT
>JAJKFI010000015.1:16581863-16655754 GCA_029204185.1 Lerista edwardsae | reverse complement strand
TGGAGGATTCTCTTTCCTGCCACTCAAGGGACCCCCCTCTGAGAAAAACAGCTGCCAGAACTGCGGTTGGACGTTTTTTGGGCTTGGGACGGGCACTTTTGCGTGTTTTTTGCCCATTTTGAGGCTGCCATCTTGGAAATGACCCAGTTCTGGTACTCTGACTGTAGGGGATTTTCTTTCCTGCCAATACGCACACCTCATACTGTCAAAAACAGTTGAGAAACCTTCTGGCCTTATTGTTTGCGATTTAGGCCTCTTTTTGGCATTACCGCAGCGGACTATTAAGCAATTTATAATAAGCTAAGATAATAAATATAATATAAAAGGCTGGAATCTTAAACCAGGCTCTTTAAACAGTACTACTTTAGAGTTGAATATTTACAGAGATAGCATGTCTGTGTGCGTGTCAGAGAGAGTGCGCACAAAAGCTATCTTATACTGACTATTGTGAAAACAAATAGTTTTGATGCTCTCCATGTTTGTAGACAAACTGTTGTAGGTACAAGGGCCATGTGAGTACATTTTAAATCTAAATAAAAAGACATGAAACTGATGTATTTTCAGTTAAAGCAAGATAGACTTTCCCCCCATAAAGCACAGTTAAAACAAGCTTTGAAATACCTAAAGATTTTAGAGGCTTTTCTGCTTTCACCAATTCTAGAATGTCCAGATTATCTGGAGTATCTCCCTCTAAGGATTGCAGCAGGTCAAACAGGCACTGAGCTGATACTCCTTTGCTTGTTCCATTGTTTGCAGCTTCCTGTATATATAAAGAAGCAATGTATTCTGAGCTTCTAAGTTCTGTTTACATTTTTAAAAATTACCGATGGAAATAGTGCCACTTCTGAAGATGTGACTTTTTTTTCTCTGGTGCAGCTATCCTTGATGTAGTGATTAAATAGCTACTATAGGGCAAACATGCAACAAAATCTAAGACGGGAGAGCCACAAGGTGGACTAATCTTCATAGGGAGAGGTATTTGTCTCAACTAAGCAAACCAAGTTATATAGCTATATATATTAAAGTAAAATTAAAATATAAACATTTATGTGTGAATAGAGAGTGCTATATCCATAAACATTTGTATAGAGTATAGAGTGTGTATAGAGAGAGTGCTATACACATAAACACATTTCTATTTATATTACATCCCATTTTAACATATTTAAATTTATATTATATCCTTTTGAATAAAAACATATATTTAATTTATTTAAAACATTTATATCTTGCATACACACACATATAAACATTTGTCAGCCATGGCCTTTCACCATGCATGAATCTCAGGGTATTGTAAATTGAATGGACATCTACATTTGCAGTATATATAGATGAGACCTGCAGTATATATGTGAGTTGTTGCACTAGCATCCGCTGTAAACAGAGATGGGATGATACTTACACCACTGACTAGACAACACAACACATGCCATCAACCTAGCATAAAGTTCAGCTTTTACAATGGCCACAGAGCACACAAAATATAAGTAGGACATCTATTTCTACTCACAGGAAATTCAAGGAGGGGAGCAACACTTGCAAATAACTGCAGTACAAAAGGCTTACGATGCAAAATGTAAAACTGACGACAGGCAAACTCAATTGCTTGACGCAGCTGAGGGTTGCTTTCATAGTCAGCATATACCTGAGAAAAGAGAAAACACTAAAATGTTCTGTTTTATTAAAAACATATACCCTGATGCTGAACCATACTCAAAGCTCCACATGTCCCATATTTACTCAGAAACACAGACACAGGATCCAAGCTCTCTCACTTTGTGGCTTTTTCCTCAACTTGGGTGCACTAATATTTCTTTATAAATGACCCTAAATTGTCCCTATACCACATGATGGAAGAACTGCCAGCAATGTTCCAGAATTACCAGGAAAATTTTAAACAGGGGCAGTGCAAGGAGAAAAATAAACACAAATGCTTCAAAAAGTTCCAAGGCAAGATTAACAAGCAGGTCAGTAGTTCCCAAACTTTTTAGCACAGGGACACACTTTAAAAAAAAATACTCTATCAGGACCCACCTAGATTACCAGACTGTTTAAAAAAGGAGATCTAGAAATAAATGATATTTATTTATAATTAATAATAACAAGAAAAAAGACCCTCAAATATTTATCTCCCTATATTTACACATGCTTGAAAACAGCAGCAGGTCAGCTCCTTGCAAGGCTGTTAACAACTATTTTGCAAACTGCAGGAACTGAACTCTTTGCAGGGTAATTAGCAACTATAGTGTCTTTTTTTTAATAGCCTCAGGGCTTGAGGCAAGTTATCGAGGGCTTTAGTTACCTGATATTTCCATCACCCTTAGGCGACCCAATGAAAATCAGGTTGCGACACACCAGTGGGTCACGACACACAGTTTGGGAATTACTGATGTAGGATATTCTGGGGTCCTTCACTAACACAAGTGGCTTATTGGTCATTTCAGACCTGTTCATTTCCCTCTGACAGGTAACACACCTGCAGCATGGTTGGAAGGATCCATTGGTACCCACTGAGAGAGAACAGGTGGTTGAAGTGCACAGCTGTGTTGATTACAGTGGCAGCATACTGCCTCAACAGGGCACTGTCCTCAGGATGCAGAATGAGAGCTCCATTGAAAACGTTCAGGAAGAGCATGATTTCATCCCCCCAAGGAAATTCACTAGGCATTCCCAGGAACATTTCCTCTAGTAGTTTTATCCACAAGCTTTTCTGAAGAGTGTCAAGGCCAAAAAGCTCTTTTCCAGCTAGAAGAACAAGGACAGCATTGTCAGATTCAAATCCAGGTATTATTCCAAAGAAGAACATATGACCTTTCCTAGAACCTAAAGCAAATCTTCATTTGGAGCAGCAGATTCTATAGGAAAAAAACATTTATTATGGTTTTGGCTACAATCAATATTTAAAAGGATCATTGGATGCTGACTCTTATACCTTTCAGGTCTAATAATAATTTCATTAGACAAATTGTATCAAATGACATTGAATTGTATCCAGGTAACAAAATGGAACCCACTGTTGTAGCCCT
The DNA here is from genome assembly GCA_029204185.1 of Lerista edwardsae. Taxonomy (NCBI): domain Eukaryota; kingdom Metazoa; phylum Chordata; class Lepidosauria; order Squamata; family Scincidae; genus Lerista; species Lerista edwardsae. Next base: position 16,652,725 of record JAJKFI010000015.1, on the reverse strand, counting down.
TGCAATCTCAATAAAAAGCTTTTCCTCTGGTACCTTGTGGGTCATTGAAGAGTGAGAACTCTGCATCAATGGCACTGCGAGGGAAAGAAGGCAAGCGTAGAAGGTCCTCTTGCAGCAAAGACACATGGGATTGCTTGTGAGCAACAGGGATCTTCTGTGTCAGAGAAATGAGGAACAATACTCGACCCACTTCTTCTAGTTTGCGTGTAAACACCTAGTAAAACAGCCAGGCAAATGGATTAGAAATATACATGCATGCATGTGCACAAATCAAGGCTTTGAACATTACCTGGAGAGCAATCTAGAGTGCCCTTTGGGCTGGTGCAAGTCCCTTGTGCCAGCCTGGGAGTATAGCAAATGTGCCGTAAGGCACATCTGCGATGATTCAGGAGGAGGCTGAGCCAGCCTGATATGTGCTGGCTCAGTGAAGCCAAATCAAGGCCCCATGCTGCCTGGACAAGGTGAGGAAGTGGTGGCTGAGGGTGGTTGACACAGATAGCTGGGGTGGGCAGGGGGAGGGCAGAACAAAAGTGGATAGGGGCAGGGAAAGGGCGAGGGTGTGGGCCTAGCCTCGGCAACCTAGGCCATATGCAAGTCAGTAAGGCCCAGTCAGCCTTACTTGGGCCACTTGGATTTGCATCAGCAATTTCACTTGTACAATTCTGAGTAGCCCTATTTAGGTAAGTGCTGAGCAACACAGCGTAAGGGGAAATAAATCCCCCTTACCAAGTTGCACTGCGGCCACCTCCAATTCTGCACTGAATACAGCACAGACCAGCTGGGCTGTCTGCTCCAGTGCAGATTAGGATTGGGTTGCCCGTTACATTGCTTTGTTCCACTGAAGCAAATGAGCTTCAGCAGCTGCAACTGGATGCACCTAAAGTGTATCCACAAGAATTTTTATAGGTATATTTATATGCATATGGATACACTCATACCCAGAGATGTTAAGCAAACCTCAAAGCTTTTTTTTTTTACAAAGCTGATGTGTTTGTTGTCATTTTCAAAACTCTTGCAAATTACATTGATATGTGACACACTGACATGTTATTGAAGGAAGGAGTAGCAGAAAGTAGTCACTTAACCTTTCACTTTCATTCAATAATCACAATTTTCTTAAATAGAATATTCAACATTTTTCATCAAATAAGTCCTTATTTTGCATGTGGTTGTATTATGTGATCTCCTTTTTTCATATCACAAACAGTGTAATTGAAAGTACAAACACTTTTTTCACTGGGTTTTCTGCTAGAAAAGATCTCTGGTAGGATACCTGTTTCTGAATTAGCTCTTGCCCCTTTTCTGGATGCATGTGGACCAGATTTAGCTGGGGAGATACTGATCTTCGAAATGGATAAATATCCCGGACGTAGGTCTGCAGTATAAAAAAAGATGATGAAATACAAGTGAAATAATGCAGCTGCAATTACAGTTAAGAGGAACAATGATGAAAGCTGGTCAGTTAGAAGCAGGAGACCAGTTACAGCTTCCCATTCTAAGCTCTGCACATTTTAAAAATCCAGGTTTAGTTTAATTGTCCTTATTTTTTATCCCTTAGGTTGGATAGGTTAGATAATGTTAATCTAAAATTAAAAACATTTATTTATTTATTTATTTATTTATTTTATTTTATTTTATTTATTTATTTCATAATTCTCCCAGTGTTATACCTTGCATAATATTTAAACCACATATGGTGTTTTATATTACATATTTTATATTGCATATTAATATATATTTTATATTACATATTACATATAAGCAATCAATATGAAAGAAGGATGCATAAAATTGGAACTCACCTAATTATAATGAAACTCACCTTATTATAATGAATAAGATTCCATCGTTTATCCATTAAAAAATAGTTGGAAGATTGAGATTCAGGTATGTTAAAAAATTCCAGACACTCCTGATATGGAGAAAAGCAAGAATCAGAAATTTTTTGTTGATCAAGTTGTTTTGGTGATTCAATTATAGAGACCTCTGTTTTGGAAATATGGGTAATTATTGTTTTCATTCAGGAAACAATATTAGGTTCTAAAAATATACTAAAATCAGTCCCTTCGAGAATTTTAGTCGCATGTCTCCTTCTCGCCCTACCACTCCACATAGCAGTGCATACTGCATAGAGTGCAGCCAGGATCATGACCACACATTGAAAGGAAAACATTTGAAGAAATTGAGGGTTCTGTGAATGGTACATAGAACAATAATTGTAAAAACCCCAATTGAAAAATGGAGTTTATGAACAGCCTGCCCATGTAAACTGCCTTGAGTCCAGTGAAATCTGGAGAAAGGCAGTATAAAAATACATCAAATAAATAAATAAAAATACAGTTTAACTTCAAACATTTCAAGCCTTGCTCTGTCAACAGAGAGCCTTAAACAAATTACAATTTTGTGTACAAAATACACTATTTTTTTTACAAGGCATATACATAGCATGTGCAGATCCGAGTAGCCCATTGGGGCGGCTGGCACCTACCCCAGGGAAGGGCCCCATGGAGGCTCCAGGCAGCTCCCAACTTGTGCTGGATACGGCACAGGAATACTGGTTGGCCGCTCCAGTGCAAGTTAGGATGGTGCTCTAAGTCAGGGAAGCCTTAGTTAGAATTTGCTTTTATGTACTTCAAAATAAAGTTTCAAAATAAAGTACTTCAAAGAAACTTTGCTTCTTTATCTCAAGTACAGAATGTGCTTGCCTGTTTGTTTTCCCCTTGCTCCATTTTAATACCCAATCAATCTTTTCCTTTGATTTGATTAAAACCAAACTGCCTAGTGTGCTTTAATCCCAAGAGAAGTTGGACCCCTGTGCCTCTTAGCTTGCTCAGTTTTGTGCACTACCCAGAGAAGGCCCGAGTGTGTATATGATTGTATAGGGATGTGTGGATGAGAAACCGGGAGAAGTAAAGCAAAGACATAGGCAGGCAGGCAGGCACCCAACTAGATGGAAGGAGTAACAAGGCCTGGCCCAACATTCCTGGTGTCAGCAACCTATTAAATAGGTGGTTCTTATGTTATCTCAATGTGAAGAGCAGTCCAGATTCGTAGAGGTGGTCTTTCCTAGTGCTACCATGGAGATAGCAGCTGTAGCTCACAGATGTGATCAAACAGAAAATAAAACTGACTATTCCATTTGGATACAGCACAGTCTGAGCTGATGATGAAGTACATGTTGGACCAAATGACAGAAGTGGCTTATATTATCTGAGTTCTGAAATACAGTACTAACAGATTTTGGAAAAAAATAGCTGAATTGTTATAGTAAAGGCTCAAACCTTTAAAAGTGCTTCAAACTGGGTATCTTCGTGTACTGGTAACTGGGTTGGGATATCACATTCATTTTGCCCATGAACTACCAGGGTCTTGGTGCCTATAAAAAGCAAGGATGTCACTCTCATAACATATTCTGAATCATACTGGATTTGGCTACAAAAGTCCAACATTACTGGGTAATAATAATCCTATGGAACGTGACTTTTTTTTTAAGTTATTGTATTTGGAGTCTAAATTTCAGCATTTGCATGTAAATCTAAAACAAAAGATACTATTCTTTTACTCAGACATAGGATGAAATGAAAATTCTGCCTATTGTCTAGTTCCTAAACAAATGTGCTGTGTGTGTGCGCGTGCGTGCTCCTTATAGGTTCAGGAAACAACTTTGTAGGATAAATCTAGAATATAAAATAGTATTTTGTGTCCCTTTTAGAATCTAGAAGTATTTGTCTCAAGGGGTACTGGCAAGTAAATGTCATTATTGTTCACAATACAGTAGGGGTAGTTAAACAAAGATCCCAGAAATCATACTTTGCAGGCCAAAGAATCATGAAATCTTCCTGAAGGCGGCCCCACACTCAAGATGTTGGCTGCTTACGAAACTGAGCATTTTCATTTCATCTATTCCTGAAGCTGTCCATACTGGCAGCTCACTGCTTCACTCATTGTGTCATGCAGGGATGATGCAATATGATGCCACTTCTACAAATGGGTACAGCTCTCCAATGCTATGGCGGACATACGCACTCTGGTCAATTCACCCCAGCAGATTTGGAGGGAAAAAACCCAAAGATGCGGAATCATCTACACATAACCTTAATTCTCCAATAGGACAATATTTAATTTTTGTTTTAAAATATGGCATTTTAATGCTGGAAATTCTTAACAAACTCAGGTTAAACACAGACTTGCTCTGGTGGATCTCTAAATAATGCAATTCAGGAAAAAGTGGTTGTAAAAATATTCCCTACCTGGCATTGAGGCAGTCACCAACAGCTTCACTTCACACTGTTCCTTCTTCATAGTCTGTTTGAGATCCTTGAAGAAAAGCCCTTCTACATAGCCCACCACTTCCCATAAGAAAGTCAGAGTTGCTGAAATGGCATCCATGCCCCATTCACATGGAGTACGTACAAAATACATGATCAGGCCCACCTGTGGGTCACAAAACACACATACATTGCATTCAACTTAATTCTGTATAGAGTATACTAGTTTCACACTTATTGGCCCTGCCGTTGAGGTTCTTGTGGTCTCCTAAGGAGCCACATACCAGTACTATGCTGTTGACTTGAACCTTCACAGTCCAGTTTTTGTACATGGCCTGTCTGGCCCAGGAAACAAAGTCCTAACCTTTGTCAGGATGAGGAAAACAAAAGTACCTCAAAATGCATTGTGCCTTCTACCTGTATTGACTAGCAGTATTATGGTGCAATCCTAGGCATTATTAATCAGAAGTCAATCCCATGGGACATTCTCTCTAAAGCAATGGTTCTCAAACTTTTTAGTATCCACCTAAATAAAAAAGTTTCACCAGCCTCTCAAGCCTCTGTGGGTCCAATCCCATCCAACTTCCTAGCACAGATGCAGTCACAATATAGTGCTGAGGTCAGGGAACAAACATTCCGTTACCTAGAAGCCTCCATGACTGCCTCCCCACTGCAGGATGCAGTGCGCATTCTGTTGGCACAGCAGCACCGGTGCTGGAAAGTTGGATAAGATTGGGCCCTGTGGCTATAATTGTGATTGGGCAGCAGTGCTCATGGCCAAGTAGCAAGTTGTTTAACGCTTCATGCATGTAGCCTAATCTACCCTGTCAGTTTCGCGAACCACCAAAATTTGGATCATGACCCACTGGTGGGCTATGGACCCTCAGTTTGAGAACTGCTGCTCAAAAGCATGCATAGGATTGCAGCCTTAGTGACCCAATTTTTATTTACAGAGTGACTGAATTATAAATCAATGTCCCTAATTTGAATTTTCGTTTTGCCATGAACTCCCAAGGTAGCAACATCTTCAACCTCAGTCAGCACATCTGCAGTATGGAGGATCATGATACAAATTCCTGGTGTACCTTACAGGTCTGTTGTAAAATAATACTTGAAATATTTTGAACACTCTATGATCATTATATATAAATGTTGCTGCTATCATTTACTGTAATGGGATTTAAGCTTAGGTTTCCCTAGTCCAATTTCATATTTCTATCTATTGGACCTTAAGGAGGAAGATCTATGAGAAAGCAGAGAATATTTTATTCAGTAACTGGAGAAAAGTAATAAAGAACAATGTAACTACTCTTCATTCAAGGAAGACTGAAGCCAAATAAACAATGACATTATTGGCAGAAAAGGAAGGAGCAGAACAGTAGGGCAACATAATTTGAGAATTAACACAATATTTAAATTTTGGGGAGGTCCCTCTTTTGTTCAGCTAGGGATTCAGAACAGCTCACCAAGTAATTAAAAAGGATATGGGATGTCTGAGCAGGGAAGTCTCCAATGTTGAGCAGAAGCTTCCTTAGCATATACATCAACTCATCCTGGAAAAAGAGTAGAATTTGCTTTTCAGTTTCAATCCAACCTCAGAGACATTTGCTTTACATTATTTTATTCACTTTCACTCTATCAAATTAACTCACAATCCTATAGGAATACTTTCCATTTATTGAATTATTTTACTATGTAAACTGGTTTTTAACTAATTCTATTGAAAACTGGTATATAAATATTCATTCATTCATCCATCATTATAATAGAATCAGAGTTGGAAGTTACCTGCAAGGTCCTCTAGAACCCTGCCTGTAGCAGGAAATCCTCATAGAGCATCTGCAGCAGGTGCTCATTGAGCCTCTACTTGAAGATCTCCAGTGAGGGAAAATCCATCACCTCCCTAGGCAATCTGTTCCACTGCCAAACCACCCTTACCATCAAGAATTACAATAATGTATCCATTTCATTAGTTCCACTAGGATTAATTATTGTACCTTATAGAAGTGTCAAATAAAGGTTCCAGCATTGGGTAGTCAGATGGCCTTGATGAAGGCAATCTCCTTTACAGGACTGTAGCAGCACAGTCACATGCATGCCTACTCAGAAGTAAGTCCCATGATGTTCAATAGATAAGAGCTCATTCCCAGAAAATTGTGTATAGGATTGCAACCTTAGGGCCAATCCTATCCAACTTTCCAGCATGATGCAGCTGCAATGTAGCCCCAAGGTAAGGAAGAAACATTCCATGACTGACCCCCACCACCACCACCACCACCACAGGATGCAGTGCCTGTCCCATTGCCACGGCTGCATTGGTGGTAGAAAGTGGGATTGGGTCCTTGGTCCACAAGACCAGGAAGGAACTCCAGTCTGCTATTTTCCAATCTAATCTTCAATTGTTTTGACCTGTGTTATTTGGAAAGCAGGACCTTTACCTGTCGATTGCTGATAGTTAGTTTTTCCAGAAAATGTCGAAGAACTGTAGAGGGATCTTCAATGAGACAGTTCCATAGGACTTGTTGAGCCACTGCACTCACTGCCCAAGAAACACGGAGAAAGCTAGTATGGCATCATTTCAGTGAAAAATAAACATCTCCAACATCTTTTGGATTAGGCTTAAGCCTTCATCACATAACCTCAGATAGGCCTGGGCCCAGCGGCATCATGCAGCCGGAACGCTGGGCGGGAGGAACGGGTGAGCGGCAGCCCGCCTGTTGCGTTCCGGTCCGTTTCGCCGTCTTCCCCGCCCCTGCGGGGAAGACGGCGAAACGGACTGGAACGCAACGGGCGGGCTGCCGCTCACCCATTCCTCCCACCCAGCGTTCCGGCTGCATGACGCTGCTGCCTGGGCCGCACCTAACCTCCTGGGCCTAGAAAACAGATCTAGGGTTTTTTAATTATTATTTACACTTTTATATGCCATTTCTCTGTGGATTATGTATTTCTGGCAATAACAATTGTTTTTAACTTTGTACAACATTTACAGCACCATCCTATGCATGTCTGCTCAGAAGTAAGCCTCGGTGAATTTAACAGGACTTACTTTCAGGTATAAGTATTCACAGGATTTCAGCTTTAGAATAATTTTCAAGATACAATTATAAACACACTTACTGGAAAGAATGACAGTACAACCACTGTGTCAGAAGTGAGTTACTGCCAAATTCCTATAAAGTGGAATGGTGGCGATTTACTCCCCACCTGTGAGTAAAATCACATTCTAGCCTGTACTTGTCACTCTGAAATCATTTCTTCCCTGGTGTTTTTTTCCCCCCAATGGACTCAAAGCTCAGAAGTTGGAAAAAACAACTGGCAGGAAGCCATTTTGGAGGAAATGGGTAGGAAAAAGGTTCAGTTTCCTTGCTTAATCTCAGGCAGCCCAATTCACTGCCAGAGGGACCGCATAGATGCAGTCACAAACATATCGTAAAGCACATTAATAATAATAATAAAAACTTTATTGCGGTCTCAGACCAGCCCAAAAATAAAATCAGTATGATGACAATGTATGGAATATAGGAGATACAGGAAAAAGTATTTTAAAAAAGTATTGGACAATCAAGCCCAAACCAGATCAAGGCTGACCCCACCACCCACAAGTCAATCCCAGCTCCAACACCATGGCACATCTCCATTGGCAAATTTCCTACTTTCAACAATTTGTCTCTATTTAATTATGATACTGATATATACCTGCCCATGTTTGAACCTCTTTCACCAGTGATATTATTGCTCCAAATGCATGAGTCCACATTCGTTCAACATCAATTTCTGGATACTTATCACTACAGCAAAATATTTTGCGACACTATATATAATTATTGGATTTGTGTCGGATAACAGCAGATGAGTATATTGTTGACATGTCTGACCCAGAAAGTGGTTCAGCAGCGGAGAGATGAGAGTCACAAACATATCGTAAAGCACATTGCAGCCATGCAGAAGCCAGTGCTACAGGTAGAAATGCCTGCCCATCGGGTGGCGGGGAGGCGGATGAAGGGTGGAATAGGGAAAGGGCTTTTTATTTTATGTTATTGTATGATTATATTGCGTTAAGATTGATGTTAGCTGCCTTGGGCATTCAACTGGTGAAGGAAAGGCAGGATAAAAATTCATTAAATACATACTGAACTGTGAAGACCAGTGGATAGATGCAAGTTTCATACCCTTTTGATTACTCCAGAAATAGTTGAACTAAAATACCTGCGACTCCATCCTCCCGGACTTCTCCATCTTCCATTAAGTGAACGATGGGGAGCACAGCTGCACAGATGCATGCTGGGAAGACTGCCTGAGGGGGCTGGGGCACATGATGATTTGGTGTGTGCTCTGTTGCGTGTTCCTCATCTAGCAGAAAAAATTAGACATACAGTTAAAGAATTCTGCTTATACTGATTAATAACAAATCGTTGAATAAGAAAAGTATTATACATGTGGATAATATTATAATACATAAATAAAGTATAACAACGTAATACTTATGTTGCATCTAATCTGGTAGTGATTGAGGGCCCAATCCTATCAAACTGTTCAGTGCCTGTGCAGCTGTGCCAACAGAGCCTGCGCTGCATCCTGTGGTAGGGAGGCAGTGATGGAGGCTCCTCAAAGTAAAGGAATATTTGTTCCCTTACCAAGGGGATACATTGCAGTTATATCAGCACCGGAAAGGAGAATAGGATTCGGCCCTGAGTGATCCAGTAGTCAAATTATACATGATGCTATATGCAGTATTAGGGCTTCTGTTATATTTTTTAAAAATTAAAGTAGAATCTGTGTAATGATTAGGACCAGAACCACAGAGCATAGGGAGTAATATGGACTCCTTTCCTTTATGCTGTGGTCCTAATGAAAATCTTCTCCCTGCAGCTATTATTAACCCCAGCGAGAAGCTCTGATAGCTTCTGATAGAAGCCCTATAGCAGCTTCTCTCTCAGAATTACAAAAGGCATTGGGGATAATTTTTACCAGGATTGCAGTATGGAGGGAAGGAATTAAATACATTTCCCTGTGCTCAGCAGTCCTGATCTGCCCCTTCCCCACCCAGCTGCTATTTTAATTTGGTTATTTTAATGTGAAAACCCTAGTAGCATCAACGCTGGCTTGACCCTGAAATTGAACATTTAAAAAGAAGAGGGAAATGCAAAGTTGAGTTGCTATATAAAGAAGTTGCTGTTTTTAAGACCCGGTTTATTCATGGTCCTGCTGGTGTGGTTGCAGCTGGAGTCAGAAACTGCTCTACGTGACCAGTTGTTTCTTGGGATGCCCATGTGGTTGGGGCAAGTTCAACCCTGTGAGAGAAGTTAACTGAAATTCAGGGATTTTGATTATGTAGTTAAAACTTTTCTTTTGGATTTAAGAACATAAGAAGAGCCCCACTGGATCAGGCCAAAGGCCCATCTAGTTCAGCTTCCTGTATCTCACAATGGCCCACCAGGTGCTTCAGGGAGCACACCAGGCAACTCTCCGGTTGCAACTCTCCTGCACCTGGCATTCTGAGGTAACCTTCTTCTAAAACCAGGAGGTTGCACATTCCCATCATGGCTTGTAACCTGTGATGGCCTTTTCTTTTAGAAATCTGTCCAATCCCGTTTTAAAGGCACCACAACAGAGATTAATGCAAAATTTAAAAAGTATTGATAGAACACTTCAACAGGCAGATTCATATCCAACAGAGAGACGCCCTACCTTCTGCACTGACGGCTGAACGCACTGACCAAACCGAGCCGCGCCGGAAGGAGTAGTTCCTATGAGATGTACTAGAGGTACATGATGGACTCACAGAGAGACGACGAGATGCTAAGTTGGCAACTTCTTCTACTGACAAAACGAATGGAATATGTGAATTTTGGCTTATAAATCCTAAATGAGAATTCTTTAGCTAATCTGCTGCAAGCCTGAAAGACCTGAGACAAGTTCCACAAGTATTGCTTTTGGCTCTGGGTAATATGGTTTTCTCAAAAGAGCTTCTTTCTGACAAAGAAGTTGACATTGAAAGCCTCACCAATTGAAAAAATTGTCTTACAATAATGTATGAGCAGTGCCAGAAACTTTCATCTATATTTGGCAGGTGTTTGTGGATTTGTTTCAGTGTTTACGGTCATGTGCTTCCTTTTGTTCAACCTCCCTCCTCTTCCCCAATACTTGTATACTGACCAGGACTTGAATGGGCAAAGTCCATGATTATGTGGACCGAGTCTACACATGCATTTAAGAACATAAGAACATAAGAAAAGCCCTGTACTGCTCCATCAGGCCAAAGGCCCATCTAGTTCAGCTTCCTGTATCTCACAGTGAACCACCAGATGCCTCAGGGACCACATGAGGAATTACAAATCCTGCTGACTATAAATAACTGTTGCCTCAAGGTGGGTTCTCCAATCTGATGAAATCATAACCTATAGTAGTTGCCATACATACCCCTGAATCCTAATTTAGCCTAGGCCCTTCACTCTGCACTGCTGCCTTTCAGAACTTGACTAGCCTGCTTCTTATCCTTTGGTTTCTGCCTCTAAAAGTTGACCTCCATCTTGAAAATTTTGCCTGCTTTGGGGCCCAGTCCTATCCAACTTTTGAATGCTGATGTAGCCATGCCAACAGCGTATGTGATACATCCTGCAGCGAGCCTCCCCAGGGCTGCATTGCGACTGCATCTGAGCTAAAGGTGGCCATTAGACCCACACACTCCCCCCTTTTTCTTTTTCTTCTTGTCTACAAAGGTACTCCAGTGAGAAGGGCTGCTAGTTAGGTACAGATCCCAAGGCTGAGCAGAAGGCCTGGAGCATGGCTTAGGTCAGTGATGGCGAACCTTTTGGGCTTGGTGTGTCAAAACTTCAGAAAATGCTAAACTTGACTCTGTTGGTGTGTCACCCCCCTCCCAAATGAAAGAGAAACTATCCTTTATGTTCATTTATTTAAATGAAAAATACAGTACAATCATTTGTAGTACTGTGTATTATATAAAGAAACATCAAATAATTACAAAAATGAAAAAATGAGTAGAAAAAAACTCAGTTTTTGTGAATGCTGGTGTGTCACTCCAAACGTTATGGCATGTCACCTTTGACATGCGTGTCAGAGGTCCGCCATCACTGGCTTAGGGTCACATTTCTGGTGGCTGCAACATTATAGGTATGAAAGCATAGGGCGGACCAAAGGGTGGAAAAGGACAGAGTAATGGAGGTGTACTTGATTTCTTTGCAGCACCTCCCCTGCAAATCAACACAGCTAACCTACACTCCACTTATTGACATAAAAAGAGGAAAGGAGTCCCAGTAGGTTGGTCAAGCAATTTGTTGCAGCATTGAATGCCTATTGTCTCTTATTTACACATAATTAGTTCTCATTTCCTTTAAATCAGAAAGAATTTTTGTTGCCTTAATTACATTAGGTAAAAATCCAGGTAGAATGCCTACACAAATTCTGATTCACAGTCCAATCTGAATGGGAGCAGGCAGGCCTGTGCTGAATGGGAGCTGAATGGGAGCAGAATGGCCTGTGCTGCATCCCACGCAGATTTGGCTGCTGCTGGAGCTCACTGCGGGGCAAAGGGACATTTGTCCCCTTACCCCAGGTTAAGTCCCACGCAGCCTGGAGTGAAGCCACACAACCTGGGGACAAGGGTTAGGATCTGGCCTAACAGCCAGATCCGGAATCCACTCCCCACCCTGGGCTGGCCAACCCTTGGAACCACCCACCCACCCCTGTCCCATTCTGCCTCCCTCCCACATTCCCCTGCCCTCCTGAGCCCCTGCGCTGCCCGAACTCAACCAGTGCAGGCGAAACTTATTTGCCGGCCTCTGCAGAGCACCTGGGTCAGTGCAACTAGCTGCGCCAACCCAGCACCCTTCTGGCTAACACCGATATGCCTTACAGCACTTTTGTGACAACCCTGGACCAATGCAAACAACCACATGTGTTGGCCTAAGGGCATGCTAGGTTCGCACCCTAAATTAACTGAAGTGTTTAATGTGAAAGAATGTACTTGGAAAGAAAGAACTTCTGATATTTTGGACAATTCTCATTCTTTTTCATTGGCACTTGGTCAAAAGACAAGTCAATAAAGCCCACAGTGATTAAATGATGTTATTAATAATCAACTGAACCAACACTGGCTCGCATGCAACAATGTATGATTGTCTACGCTTTAAACAAAATCACAAGCTTTAATCTACTCCCATAACAGTGCAGCCCCAAGATCTATTATCTGCTGGAAGGACATGCTTATCAACCCCAAGCAGATTGCTCCTATGTTTAATAAAGCACACCTTCCTCTTCTTGTTCCGAGTTTGGGGAACAGGTGGGCTCATAACAAGCCTCCTGAGTGACAGGAATGGCAGTTATCAGGCTAGCTTCACGGCCTAAACGCTTTTTCTCTTCTTCCTGTTGCAGGTTCTTCAGAATGTGTTCTGCTCGCTGATGAGAACGTGACACTGCCCGGGCTGAAAAGGACTTCTACAATCAAATCATTAAAAAAAAATATGTAAAGGAGTCGGTTTGGTTTCACAGAGCACAGTTTGTTCCAACTACATGCAAAACGTAAACAGAGATTATGAATGACCTGATGAAGTCTCTGGACAAACAGTGTGGAAATAATAACACCTAGGGAAACTATGGAAATATCTAAAGGGATCTTGTAACAGATGCTGCACACATCAGACATGCAATCCATTCTATCTCACGTGCAGATGGCCGTGGCTTAAACCATAGCATTGGTTATTGCTGGACTTGTGTTGATGCTGGGCTGTCTTCCATAATTTCTGCTGCAGAGCGGTTCAACCAGTACTTGCCAACTGAACCAGCTGTCAGTTAGCCTCCAGGCTTAATTTAAGGAGCAATTATAGATTTTTCCTGTAAAGTTCTAACAGCCCTGATTTCCATATGAGCCAATAAAATCAGCCATTAAAATCAGCAAGGGATGCACCAAAACTGGAAAACTAGCAGAGGGGTGGGGGATATGAAAAAAGGGCTGGTCCTTTTCTGTTATGCTTCTACTTCCTTGGAAATAATTTCCAAGAGAGACCGGTCATAGCCCAAGTCTAAAATATTTTAGAAAGCAACGTAAATAGGGATATGTGAAACCTGTCCCTTTATTTCTGTGGAGTGTTTTGCTTTGCCTCCCCTCAATCTTGAATATCCACGGGAAGTCCACAGAATGTCTCAGATATTCTTGCTTTTCCGAACAACTTCTGCACATCTGGGATTCTTCATTTTTTTTCCCTGAAAAGCAGTTGCACAAACTGATGCACATTATAGTGGCGGGCCAGCGCATGCACATTAATTAACTGCGCTAGTTGTGGATGGGAATATGCACCAAGAGCACATCGGAATACGCATCCCATTGAGAATGATGCAGTGCTGACAGATACCCACACTTGGATGCGCATTCCAATGCAGATTCGACCTCTGTTTTTCCTCCTCTCCGCCTAGTTTGCACAAGAGTTTGCACATCCATCCATTGATTTTTTTTTCCTGATGGAAAGTAAATCAGAATTGGGGATAAGGAAGGTTTGGGATAACTGGCCACACTAGCAGAACAACAATATCCACACTGGAAATAAAATCTGGAGGACTGGTGCAGCATTCCTGAATGTAATTTTTTTTTATTTAGATCAATTTTTATTGATCTGCTATTTCTCTTTTCACTAACAGCATTTCTTGAATTCAATGTATTGGTATTTTAATCTTCATTCCTGGACTTGGTCTTGAGATTTTTATTTTGTTTTGTTTCATTGACAGTTGTTATATTATGTATTTATGATTATGTTACAGATGTAAGATGCATAGAGCTATTTCAGATAAAGCAGATTTTCATCTAATTAATACTGATAATTATAACACTACTACAACTACTGCTACCACTACTATTAGTAATTCATCCCATGATAGCACCATCAACATTGACCAAGAAAACATACACATACACACACACACACTCAACAACAACGCCATATTATTTTTCATGCTCAATGAACTGCACTGAAAAAAATGCTAAGATATTTCCCAAAAGGTTAAGTTTTTATATCTTATCCACCACAAAATATTTTGATAATTGGTTTTAATTTAAAAAGTAAGGATTCTTCCTTCAAAGAGCTTTGAACTTACGGATTGATCTTCATTAATTGGGTCTTGTACACTCCCACTGCATTGTGGAACCCATGGAGGGTCAAACATGGGGACAGACGGCATTCCCAGTACTGGAGACGGTAGGGTGAAGTTAATGCTAGGTGGAGGGATCTAGAAGAGCAGATCACCAAAAAAGGGCACAACATAGATGTAACTGTCATACTAACAAGATTACAGTACGTTTGTCCAGATGATCTTCTCTTCAAGGCACAAGCAAATTGCTGACATATAAAAGGACATTTAATTCTGTTGATGTGTGTAACTAGAGGGTACGGATTTATTTATATCACATGACCTGTGAGGAAGTAATTCCTTGAGGTAACCTCTACTTTTAAGAATTGTGTTAAGGGTTTCATCTAATTTATTTTTTTAAAGATAAGAATATATGAACCAAGAAGCAATCAGATTGTTTCCTGCTCAAGGGAAACATTCCACTCCCTCCCTCCCTCCCTCTCTCTCCCTCCCTCCCTCCCTCTCTCTCTCTCTCTCTCACACACACACACACACACACACACACAAAGAGACCTCTTTGAGAGACACCTAGGACAACATAAAAACTAGATTTGGTTTAGGGAGGTGGTCTCTAGTATTAGATTCTGTAGATTTTGAAACTGGTGTGAGATCCTAGAATCTGAACCATATATAACATTATTACTTGCAAGCGAGAGCACAGTGCCTTCTCTCATCACTGAGTCACAGCATGGAAAGCACCACAATTTGAAAAGAGAGCTTGTGAACCAAAGTCTGTCCTGGCTTCCAGAAAACATTACCATTCTTTTTAAGGATAAATGCTGTAATTAACAACTGGGGAAAACCTCAAGATTGATTTCAAAGAGAAGCTATGCATCCCTTGGTGTGCGGCCATTTACCTCTGATCTCATCTCTTCCCCAATCATGTTATTTTACATTTCCCAAGCCCCAAGCCCAATCTCTCATTCCCTAGGAATGCAGAAAGCACCAGATAAGAGTATGCATGGTATTGAGTCATATATATGTATTCTGATATTTACCTTGAACACACGCTACTACTCCCAAGAACATAAGGTGGAATATGGTAAGTGGAGCAATCTGAACTTCTGCAGGATCCCAACCTGATTCCACATATTTGCTGAATAAGGTTATACATCAGTAGTGTTGACTACAACTTTTTTTAAAAAACAATCAAAGTTATCCATTATTACAGCAGTTCCCAAACTTTTTACAACGGGATCCAGATTTTAGAATGGCATTCGTGTTGGGACTCATCGGAAGTAATGTCAATAACCCGGAAGTTATGTCATAGCTGAAAGTGACATCAAGCAGGAAGTGCCATCACTTTGACATAATAAAATGACACTCCTGGAATGCAAACTGGCATTCTTGGACTGGAGCAATTACATAACCATGAAACAGCTCTGACAGAAAGCAAGATTGGGACAAAATATTATGTAAAAGTACTGAACTAAAAACAAAACTAAAATAAAACCGTCACTTGAAAATTCAAACTGTTAACACTTACAAAAGGAATATAGCAAGAGTAAGGTCTGCAGCTCCCAAGATGGCTGCTTCTAGGTTTCCATGACCTACCTGACATCAGGTCGGTACCTACCAAGTGGGTCCCGACCCACAGTTTGAGAAACACTGCAATAATGCAATAAGGATCTGACATTCCCATTCTTTCAGTACGTTTTTAATCTTCCAAGTCAACTGACATATTTCACGGAAAATAAAATAATCTTGGAATTTTGCAGGTTTATTCTGGTGCTGCAATACCAATCGTGAATTATAGTGGACAATGTAATAGTTTACCTTAAAGATCTGCTGAGCACCCTCCTCCATCCGTGGCCACACTTGATACCTAAATCTCCAGAGGATGTGGAACTTAAGAATGGCATTCAATCTTTGTACTGCCTCAGGGTGATGAAACTCAGACATCAGCATATCAGAGACTGTCTCGGGCACTTTCACAGCACACAGAAGGAACATGGCAGCTGCAGAAAGCAAATGTTCCATTAACTGGTATCTTTACAACTGAGAGACACTGGTATTTTACAGTTCAAAAGTAGTAATGGGTGTGTGTGGGATGGAAGCATGGTTGATTGGTCCTTTGCGTAAATGGTTTGGAAACAGCTATACTACAGTATGGTAACACATGGCAGCTACTGTGGAATATTCCACTTGAAATAAATTTTCTCTGTGAAAAGCATTCTGTAGGAAAAAGCATGAAAATCTTGTGGCCTCAAAGGCAGGAAATGAAAGAATTGCTGTGTGTATGCATAGATTGCACAGGTAGGGCTGCACAAGATGTCCAGTGGTATTATTTTTCTGATGCAGGGGAAAAAAATATCAGGACAGTATCAGGGAGGAGTGACTGTAGTATACCATACTATCTTCAAGCATATATCACTTATTGCATGCTTCAGTGCAATACTGGGATGTTACCCTCTTACCTGCTGCACCAGCCATGTGCTCGTCCATGCTGAGCAGCAACTCCCATGCAGCAGGCTGGATGTCTCCATACATTTCCTCAGTGAGAATAGGAGCTGCCTTAATTAACAGTGATAATGGTGCTGGAGACAAACTCATCACCTGCAGGAAATAAAGTGATTCAGTATGGTAAGGGCAATAAGTAGTTAGAAGACAAGTTTACTCTGAAGTAAGTCCCACCGAATTCGATGTGGCTATGTGCTAGTAAGCACATTACTAGCTAGTTTACTCTGAAGTAAGTCCCACTGAATTCAATATGGCCATGAGCTAGTAAGATTGAAGCCATACTTTGTTTGACAGCCTTGTTTGTACCTGATCAATCTACAGTCCTGGCCAAAAGTTTTGAGAATGACACATAAGAACATAAGAAGAGCCCTGCTGGATCAGGCCAAAGGCCCATCTAGTCCAGCTTTCTGTATCTCACAGCGGCCCGCCAGGTCGCACAAAGATTAATTAACTGGTCTGCTGCTCCAGTGTGGAAGATGGCAATGTGCATATACTCCAGATGTTATGAAGAGTTATCATTTGCAATTGTAATTAATTGCAAAGTCCTCTTTGCCATGAAAATGAACTTAATCCCCAAAAAATATTTCCACTACATTTCAGCCCTGCCACAACAGGAGCAACTGACATCATGTTAACACAGGTGTCAGTGTTGACCAGGACAAGGCTGGAGACCCCTCTGTCGTGCTGATTGAGTCAGAATAACAGACTGGAAGCTTTAAAAGGAGGGTGGTGCTTGACATTGTTCTTCCTCTGTTCAACATGGTTATCTGCAAGGAAACATGTGCAGCCATCACTGTTTTGCACAAAAAGGGATTCTCAGGCTGCTACTAAGATTGCACCTACATCAACCATTTATCGGATCATCAAGAACTTCAGGGAGAGAGGTTCAATTGTTGTGAAGAAGGCATTAGGGCACCCAAGAAAGTCCAGCAAGTGCCAGGACCGTCTCCTAAAGGTGATTCAGCTGCGGGATCAGGGCACCACCAGTGCAGAGCTTGCTCAGGAATGGCAGCAGGCAGGTGTGAGTGCATCTGAAAGCACACATCTGAGGCGAAGGCTTGTGGAAATAGGATGGCCTGTTGTCAAGAATGGCAGCAAAGAAGCCACTTCTCTCCAGGAAAAACATCAGGGACAGACTGGCATTCTGCAAAAGGTACAGGGATTGGACTGCTGAGGACTAGGGTAGAGTCAATTTCTCTGATGAATCCCCTTTCCGATTGTTTGGGGCATCCGGAACAAACCTTGTCCGTAGAAGAAAAGGTGAGCACTACCATCTGTCCTGTGTCATGCCAACAGTAACGCATCCTGAGACCTTTCATGTGTGGGGTTGCTTCTTAGTCAAGGGAGTAGGCTCACTCACAATTTTGCCTAGGAACACAGCCATGAATGGTACAACAACTTCCTCCAAGAGTAGGAGGGCATGGCCTGTAGGCTACAAAATGGCAGTAGATTCCTAAGCTCTAGGACTGTTGCCAACATTTATCTCTTTTTGAGGACTCCCAGATGGGAAACCCCCTCCCAAATTCCTAGAAGGTTTTTGGAGCATCAGACACTATGCCAGACCCCTCTAGGAGTGGCGAATCCAGAGGGAGAGGGGAACCTGGCAGTCTGGACGCAGGGAGGTAAAAGAAGCCGGTGCCATAACTGGAGTGCCAGCAAAGTGCTGACAGCCTCAGAAAGAGAGAACATTACGAGATGTTTAAATGCCTTAATTGTCTACTATAGTTGAACTAATTGGACTCTTTTACCTTGGAATACTTCCCTTATCTTCTTGTGGATATTTCCTCTGAGGGGGCTGAGAATTTGAGAAGCTGTGAGCAATTACGAATATCCTCCTTGCTCAGGGTGGCTGGATGCCATTATCTCGTATGCTGGGAATGCAATGAACTTTCGCTTCTGAAGTGATTTCTGTTGTGACTACACCATGGGGAAAAAACATCAACTTTCCCCTTCCATCTCTTCAGCAAGCTCAAATCATAAACAATCCCGGCTAGAGTCATATTTTGCGGCTCCTCATGTTTCTGTGCCAGAGCCTTCTTCTCCACCTTTGGCTATACCCCACCCTGAATGCTCAGCGTTCCCCGACCGGTCTCTGGCATTGTTGCAACCCTCTTCCTCCTCCGGTTCTCAATCTGTGGAATATTCCATACTTCATGAGACTGTTGACTTTATCAAGGAACAAGCTCAATTAACAGCTCATACGGTCGCCTGGATTGCTGCTCAGCTGACGGATATCACCAAGTTACTCCAGCCAACATCTTTGGCACCTAGGAATCAGTCCTGGCCTCCGACGGCAATGAATTCATCTCAGCCTCCCCTTGAAACAAACTGTGGGCAGTCTTCTCCTTTTTCGAAGTCAACAACTGATTCCCACCCTTGCAACACAAGCACTTCAAAGCCTTTCCTTGGTGCTCAGCTTAACCCCTTGATTGCAGTGATTACTGTGTTTGTTCCTGAAGTATCAAAAAGATGTCCTAATTGGCCTAATCTTTTTTCAGCTAGGAAACATTTAGCCACCATTTTACGGATACCACTGGCAGCTGTGGACTTACGTAAGGTCTCAACCTTATATTCCTCTTATCATCTTTCTCGTTATTGTCTGGAATTCAAGACTGCCTATATTCCGAGACGTATTTTTTCAGCCAATTGGCAACTTTTCAAACTGGGTATCATTCCCCACCGTTTTTTTAAAAATACCATTGTTGCTAAATTGATCCCTAATGTTGGTACAAATATTAATACTGTTTGTAAGGAGGTTGTTAATCCTCCTTCTAAGAATGTGGAATGTTTATCCCCTTTAAAATCTTACCCCCTGGACAACCACTTGCCCGGTCCTACTCCCTTGACTCCCTCTATTTCTTTGTCATCAATTTGACATAATTTTGCTACAGGAATCTTGGACTCTTTTGTCTCCTAGTCTTCCTGGTTTTTCTATTTTTCACCTCCCTGCTATAAAATTATCAACCAAAGGACGTCCTTCTGCTGGTCTGGTGTGTTTCTTTAAATCTTCTCTATCTTTATCCATTACATGTCTGGATTTGGATTCTCAGTATATTCAAGCTTTTTTGGTTTGTTTTTCAGTTCCCTTATTTTTATTATATAATGTATATCCCCCCCCCCCGGGGGGGTGCCTTCTCCTCACTGGTCTGTTTTTCACAAACTTTTAGAGAAACATCGAGCCTCATGGCCCTCTATTTCGTTTCTTATTTTTGGCGACTTGAATGCCCGTATGGGTCCTAATAACAATAGTTTATCCTCCTACCTTCTTTGGGATCCAGACCACTTGCCCCCTTGTTTTTCTCATAAGCGTTCCTCTAAAGACCTCAAATTTAACAACCAAACAGCGTCCTTTGCAGAATTATGTGCTAATTTTGATTTATTTATCCTTAATGGTTCTATGCCAACAGACTGTGAAGGGGAATTTACCTTTTTGTCTCACAGAGGAAAGAGTGTCATTGATTTTGCTTTGGCCTCTTACTCCTTACTTTCGCATCTTAGTAACTTTAAGGTTCTATCTCGCACCGAAAGCGACCATCTCCCTATTTCTTTGACTCTTTCTTGTTTGTCTCCTTCATGTTCTTCTTCCGTATCTTCTCCTTTTCCCTCTGATTGTTATCGCACTAGACCCAAGTGGACTCCTTCTGTTCATCAGGTCTATTCCTCTTGGCTTTCTAATTCAGATACCCTATTGCTTAAACAACAGCTTCTTCAATCTAACTCCTCTTGCTTAACTGTCTTTACCTTTGATTCTTTGGTCCAATCTCTTGTGGATTCGCTCTTTCCTTCCTGTTCTCCCCCTACCCGCAGGCCATCCAGTTCTTGGTTTGATTTTGATTGCTGGCAGTTCAAACAACTCCTAAGGTCTGCTTTTGCTAAATGCCGCCAATGTTCCAATCTTTCCTCTTTTTCCTCTTATAAGTTGCTTCGCCGCTCTTGTATAGAGCTCTTTGAGCATAAAAGACACCTATTTGCCCTACGTAAATGGTTTCTCCTTCATTTTGCTATAACTTCTCGTGATAACAAAATTTTTTGGTCTCTTATCTCTTATTCTTTTTCTTCCTCTTCTAACTTTCCTAATGTTTCTATTCCTTCTGAGGTTTGGGTCTCCCATTACTCCTCGATTTTCTCTGCTCCATCTTTGTCTTTTTCTTCTTCTCTCCTTTTATCTAACGCTCCTGAATGGTCCCCTGTTACTCCTTCTGATATTCTTGAATTAATTCCTACACTTAAGACTAATAAAGCCCCTGGCCCAGATTCTCTGATTAATGAAATTCTTCTCAATAACCCTCAATGGTGGGCCCCGATTCTTGCTAAATTGTTTACTCATTTAAATTCTACTGGTTGTTTTCCTGAATCCTGGCTTTCTTCTGTCATTTGTCCTATTTACAAAAAAGGAGATCCTTCACAACCTCAAAATTTTAGGCCCATTAGCTTATTATCTAATATTGGGAAGCTATATTCTAAGTTTCTTCTTTCTAAGCTACAGAGCTGGGCGCATGACATTGACATACCAGGGAAAGAACAAATTGGCTTCAAAGCGGGCTCTAACACCTTAGATCATATATTAGTTTTGTCCTTTCTTGTTCAAAAATACACTTCTCACAAATCCAATCTTTATGTCGCTTTTGTCGACTTGAGGAGTGCTTTTGACTCGATAGACAGAGTCATTCTTTGGGACAAACTTCAAAAATGGGGCATTGACCCCCGTCTCTTATTTCTTCTTCGCAAACTTCATTCAAATAACTCATGCCAAATTCGTCTTCCTAACTCTAATTCTCTTACCCCCTCTATCCCTGTTAACAAGGGTGTTCGTCAAGGCTGCATTTTGGCCCCATTTTTATTCAATCTTTATTTAGCTGATCTTCCCCCTTTTTTTACTTCCTATCACACTTCTCCTCCTGCTCTGAATGGTGAACCCATCAATATATTACTTTATGCAGATGATGCAGTCTTGCTCTCTCGTTCTAAATCTGGTTTACGCCAATCTCTTTTGGCATTTCAGAATTATTGTTCCATTAATCATCTTTCTATTAATTCTGAGAAAACTAAGATTATAGTTTTCTCTAAATCTTGGTCTCCTTCCTCATGGAAGATTGGCTCCCAAGTTTATCAACAAGTTCCATCTTATAAATACCTAGGAATTACGTTAAATTATAAACTCAATTGGTCTACACACATTAAATCAGTCTCTGCCACTTCTTCTTCTCTTCTTCAAGCCATTTCTAAATTTCATTATACATCTGGGAATCAATTTGTTCCTGCCGCCTTAGAAATTTACCATCTTAAATTACTTTCTTATTTTCTTTATGGTGTGCCCATTTGGATTGCTGCCTTTTCTACCAACTTAAACATCTTTTTCACAGCCTTTTTAAGCAAAATTTTGGGTTTACCTAATATAATAAATTATTCCACTATTTTTTCAGAATTAGGCATTCACTTGCCATCTACAATTGCATGGTCAATTTCCTTTAAATACTGGTTGTGCCTATTTCTTCGACTCTCCAATAATTCTTTATTATCTGCTATTCTAAGGGATTCTTACAGATTTAACTGGTTTCTTATTTTTGAAAATAAACTCTCTTCTCTTGGTATTTCCTTAGAATCTTTATATGATACTTCCCTAGAAGTGGCCCTTAGTCGTATCAAAAGTCAACTTTATCATCACGAATTGGAGGAATTCAATCGACTTATGAATCCGATCTGTTCTCCTTCCTTTTTTTGATCTTCCTCCTTCAGGTGGTCGGCCTTTTAATTACTTTTCTCAACTTACCAATCCCCTTCAACGTAGAGCCTTTATGTTGGCGCACCTCAACATATTTCCAACGGCCTATCACCTGGGATGCTTTTCTTGGATTCCGCGTGATCAAAGAATTTGTTTTTTCTGTCATTCTTCTCCCGATTCCCTTCAACACATTCTCCTAAATTGTCCTTCCCATCATTCCCTTTGTGTCTTTTTGCTTCAACCTATTCTCTCCACTTTCTCCTTTTCTTCCTCTGATACTATTTTTTTTCTTTTATGTGATTATCAGCCTGCTATTACCCTGAACGTTGCTATGTTTTTGTCAGAAATTCTGAAGATTATTGGTTAGGCTTGTCTTTGTATATTCTTTTTATTATACCAATAAAGGTTTTTGAAATGGAATGGATATATTGAGGAATAACCAGGGGATTCATCCATTTGGATATAAATAACTTGAGAAGATGGCATCGAACCAAAAGCTGTCATTTCTTTCTCTTCCTCGGTTGAAACGCAGACAACTTGGAAGCATGCCAGAAGCTCAGAGGGAAAGAAGTTTGGAAAGACTTAAAGACTTCACTAAAACATTAATACAATATTGAACTTTAGGAGGCTTTTTAAGAAATATTGATAAATTGGATGATAATGGAATTGCTAAAATATTTTATTAATAAATAAAAGTGGTGGTTTTTGGATGAGAATGTAATTGAAAATGAATAGAGGTTATTTGATCAGACACTATAAAATAGTTTGAAATTATATAATCTTACTTAGATTAGAGTATTGGTAGATTTTTGAATTTATTATAAGATAAATATTGATAGATTAATGTTATAGTCAAATATTAGCCCAATGGAGGAGTGTATGTTTTAACAGTAAAGGTAGGATGAATAGACAATAAGCCAGAGAGGGAAAGGAATAAATGTATTTTTAAATAGTAATTCATTTAAAATAAGATATGAAGATATTAGACATTATTTTATGACTGGACCAAACTGGGTTTTTTTCTAAAATTATTTAATGAATTAATGAATAAATTTATTATGGTCTTAGACCAGTACAAAGCAAACTAAAACAGCTCAATCACATAGCAAGCTGACATACAGCACCATATAATAATTATTTGATGAAATGGTAAGATTTAAGAGATAACAAGAATGCAATTAAACTTAAGGAGATGATGTATACACTCTATTGAGATTATATTTTAACTGAACTATTGGAATATAGAAATGTATAAGGATGTTAAATAGTTATAGAAAATTGTAGGACATTGTAGATTATTATATTTTAGGCAGTAGTTTTTCCTCATTTATTCTTTGTTTTTCTCTTGCGATTGTTGTTTTCTGGTGTATGCAAATGCCTTAAGAGGAGAAACTGTTTTGTTATTTAGCAAAGAGTAAGCAATTGACTATAAGAGATTATGTACACATGCCATTGAAATACTGTAATTGAATTGTAGATCATAAGGAATATATGAGGTTGTAGTATGGTGATGGATAGATGTAGACGTAGAAGAAAGTTATTGTAGATCATTACAATATATAATCAATGGTTGTAACCCTCCACTGTTTACCTATTGTGTAAACCTTTGTCTCCCCTATACCTATGTGTAACCTTTTCCCTGTCCCATAAATAAAAGAAATAAAAAATTATTTACTCAAAAAAAAAAAAAAAACCTTCCTCCAAGAGCACCTTCTCCCAACCATCCAAGAACAGTTTGGTGATGAACAATGCCTTTTCCAGCATAATGGAGCATCTTGCCATAAGGCAAAAGTGATAACTAAATGGCTTGGGGACCAAAACATTGAGATTTGGGGTCCATAGCCAGGAAATTCCCCAGACCTTAATCCCATTGAGAACTTGTGGTCGATCCTCAAGAGGCGGGTGAACAAACAAAAGCCCACAAATTCTGGCAAACTCCAAGCATTGATTATGTAAGAATGGGCTGCCATCAGGCAGGCTGTGGCCTAGAAGTTGATTGACAGCATGCCAGGACGAATTGCAGGAGTCTTGAAAAAGAAGGGTCAACACTGCAAACATTGACTCTTTGCTTAAACTTAATGTAATTGTCAATAAAAGCCTTTGACACTTCTGCAAATGCTTGTACTTATACTTCAGTATACCATCGTAACCTCTGCAGGAAGATCTTCCAGCACTGGAGCAGCAGACTTTGTGAGAATTAATTTTTGTGTCATTCTCAAAACCTTTGGCCAGGACTGTATTATTTCACTGATTACAGTAGACAGACAAGATTTTATTAAGATCAAAGACCAGCCCAGAAATAAAATCAATACAACAATAGCATGAATAATATAGGAGAGAGAATAAAAGTGAGAATAAAAGTGAGAATAAAATATTAAACAATTAAATTTAAAAACCAATTTAAGATAACTCCTATCACTCATAAGCCATTTCTATGTTGCCAATACTATGATATATCTTCAACCAAATTAATAGATTCCCTATTTACAGTTATCTACTTAATTACTAATGTGAATGCATATTACATAGCAAGTCATATTTAAAAGATATGCTTCCCAATTGATATATTTAATCCAGATATATTTAATCCAAATATATCCAATATTGATATATTTAATCCAGATGAGTGGGTGCACACTATTTCAGCACCATTTTCTGGATACTTATCGCAGCCACAAAATTTTTTGCAGCTCTGCATGTAAATGCTGGGTTAGAATCAGACAAAAACAAATAAGTATATTGTTGGCATGTACGACCTGGAAATCAGCTCAACAGTGGGGAGATGAGAGCAGTGCGACTATCCCTACAGTACATACACCACAGCAGCAAGGACAAAGGTACGCTAACAAGGGGATCTTTTTATAGCATCCCTCAGATGCTGCTGAGTGAAGTCCATGGAGGCAAGCCAGAGCAAATGCCCTTCTATGCTTGCACATCTCCATCTAGGTGAGATAAGATGCAGCAGCTAAAGTATGTCAAAGATCCTGATGTAGAATTCTGAGCCACTACTGAAATTGCTCTGTCTGGACGTGTTCTGCCAGTGAGAAGCTGTTTCATTTCTTGGGCCAAATCCCGATATAGATCCATGGGCCTAGATGTTTGCACGTTGTCTTGATACTTTGCATAGTATCTCAAGCAAGCACAGCTCATAGCTCCAGGTCCATCCTTAGAGATCATTTGGCGCAGCGGTATACTCTCCCCTCAAGGAGTATCAAAAGTTTGTAGTAATTAACATTATGTAAATAGGGGAAGCAGGACATGGTGGCGCAGTGGGTTAAACCGCTGCTGTTGCGCTTTCCGACCAGAAGGTTGGGAGTTCAAGATTGCGCAACGGAGTGAGCTCCCGTTGCTTGTCCCAGTTCCTGCCAACCTAGCAGTTCAAAAGCACCTAAATGCAAGTAGATAAATAGGGACCACTTCGGTGGGAAGGTAATGGTGTTCCATGCGCTATGGCGTAGAGTCATGCCGGCCACATGACCACAGAAGCTTGTCCTCAGACAAAATGCTGGCTCTACAGGCTTTGAAACGGAGATGAGCACCGCCCCCTACAGTCGGTCATGACTAGACCATTCGGTTGTGGGGAAACCTTTACCTTTACCTTTTAAATAGGGGAAAGGTGCTTTAAAAGCAGTGAGAGAGGGAATGTCACGGGGGGGGGCAATCACAGAGCCCTCCTCAAGGTAAGGGAACGTTTGTAACCTTACCTCAGAGCTGCATTACTCTTACCCTAGAGCTAGATAGTTGGTTAGGCTTGCACCCTGATTCTGACAGACATGTCACATAAAAATGAAATGCCAACTGCCTCTGGGGAGGCAGAAAAGGAGGAGGAGAAAAGTTAGCTAGGCAGAAACCACTCTCATTTCCTCCACCTGCAGTGCTTGTTAATGAACTGTGCACATCCATCCCCCTTACAGAGAAATACCGACTGCTTCTGAGAAGGAGAAAACTGTGTTTTTAACCAAATATGAGGGGCCTTAAGGGCCTTTTAGTAGGTGGAAAGATGATTAGAAACCCAGCTAGCTAAGTAGCTAATCTATTGCAAGTTAGTTGAAATAAATCAAGGGATACACACAGCTATGTGCTATGTTTTCGACATCGTGTTTAGTGAGGTCCTTCGTTGTTGCTTCACGCTCTGGATCTCACTGATTCTGGTATATAAGGTTAGAAATTCATGTTCTGCCAGGGACTGCTCAATCCTGACCAGTACTGGTGCAGTGGCCTACACCATATCCTGTGCTGGTCAGGAGAAGGCTGGAGGGCTACCTGGTGTAAGGGGACATTTGTCCACGTACTCTGGGTAAAGCCCCAGTCTGCAAAACGGCTGCTGCAAGCCCAAGAAGCCCCAGCCAGGAGGAAAAGGCTTGGGAGTGGGAGTAGGATATAGCAGAGGCCTTGTCTGCCATTACTGGGCCTGATACGTTCCCTATTCTGCCCTCCCCCTCCTCCATTACACTCCCTCCCTGCCCTTCCCCCACCTCTGTGCCACAGCACCGAACATACCAACACCAGCAGCCGAAACTTTGGATCCCGCTCCAGTGGGATGGCGCAGGCCTTCCTACTAGCACTCCCTATTCATAGCTGCCACAAATGTTAGTTACGGCACGTTTGCGACACCAGCACAGCAGCTACTAATATCATAGATCATGCAATAGCCCCATTAAGTATATGGCTCTCTTGATATTTTCCAGACATCCCATTCCTACAAAAACATGCCCACGTTAAGTGATGCTGCATAAGCTAAATGGGGAATCATGCACAGTGTAGTGATCAGACACTCAGATTTTCCCTCATACTGCATACATTGATTGGTAGAACCAAGAACACAGAGGATTGGATCCAAATAGTTCTCCTGCAAATGGAAGAAGTTCTTTTTGCAGGTGGGAGGAGGTCCTGGAAGAGTGACTTTTGCCAATCCCTCCTTTCCTCTACAGACTCTCAGGACCAGATTGTTGGGGGGTCACAATGGGCAGCAGAGGAAGCAGGAGATCAATGAAAATTGCACCTCTCACCTAGTCACAGAAGGACTAATTTGTAATCTAAACAAAGCTTTTTGCTTCATATTCCTGTAAAATGAGAGACTGCTGTCAGGGAACATCATCAACAGAGGTAAGATAATACTCTGGAGAGGGACTGTGGCTCTGTGCCAGAGCACAAGCTCTGCATTCAGAAGTGTCAACTTTAATCCTCAACATTTTCAATTAAAAAGACACTCAAGTAGCAGGGCTAGGAATCACCTGTTGTCTGAGACCTTGAAGAACTACTGCCAGTCAGACAGTATAAGGCTAGTACTGAATTGATAAAAGAGCCAAACTATATGTTTGAAAATTGTGTACATTGGCCTGGTTCCTCATCTTCTTTTTTAAAAATAATATATGGGAGGGAGGAACTAGGTTGAAACCATGATAAAGGAATTAACAACTTTGCCTTTGTTGCAGGTTTGATCCTAGTGGTACATCCCACCACTTTGAGCTATTTGAATCAGAATTTTTACTTGAAAGCCAACTAAAGCTTTCTTTTTCTAATTAAAGTGCTTACAAGGGCACATTGGAAATTGGAATGTGTTAAAACTCCCCTACTCCCCCACTATGGTTTCAACTTGTTTCATCCCATTCCCTCACCCACCCTTTATCATGCTGTTTTTAAAAAATCTGAGGGAAAGAAGCAGGGCATTCTTCAGAACATGCCTTTTGGCTTAAAAACAGCTTTGTATGATCACGAAAATCCACTGTAAGACTGCGTTACATGATGCATAGTGCACAACCAGTGCCCCACCACATATATAGTACTGACAGATTTCAGGGGTAAGAAAAAGCCTTTAAAACAGAAATATAATCCAGTGGTTGAAAATTCTTTAAATGCCTGTTTTCTCACCAGGCAACACACATATTAAAGAGTAAAATGAATGAGATTCTACCTGTGTCTTATCCCTGTAAAGATCACAGGAACTCTCATTACCTGATGTCTGATGTATTTCAACATTCCAGAATCCTTCTTTCCTTCAAGGTTGGAATCAATCACTCGTTTTTTCAGGGAAGGTGTTCTCAGGCATGACTTATCTGAACACTGGAAGAAAATTGGACTTTAAAAACAACACATAGCAAAGAAATGGAGTCTACAATGGCTCAGTTCAGATCAAATGATCCACACACAATGGTTTGTGGGATTACGAACGAACGAACGAACGAACGAACGAGATGGTGCACTTGCCCACCCATCCTTCCTCGTTCGTCTTCCCCTTGTACATCCAGCAAAATGGAAAGGTTTCTGGTTTGTTAAACAAACTGGGAAACTGTGGTTTAAGCATTTTATTAAAGTAGGGCAGTGGTTCCCAAACTCCTCCGAGGAAGTTGGGAGCCACATAAGTAGCTGCAGGGGCAGGGAAAAGGCCCACTTGCCAAAAGGGGCTCATTTTTACCCCTGGCAGCAGTGGCATCCAAGGAAGGTGGGGAGTCCTGGGGAGTCCACTAGGGACTCCAAATCGGAGGTGGGTTGCAATCGTGTTGTAAATGAGTTCCATGACTTGGGGAGCTCTGCAGGGGGGTCCCAGGGCTCCCCACCTTCCCAGAAGCCAAGGAAAAAATGAATCCCTCTGGGCAAGGCAGTAGCGTTATCCTAGGGGTGGTGATGCTGCCTTTTCCCTCTCTCCGTCCGTTGAAGGGGCATAGCCCAGTGCCTCCCAGGGTGGAGGGTCACGACCCACTTTGGGAACCACGGAACTAGGGTATCAAACTAAGATCAAATCATGGTATGATACCCTGGTTTGTAGGCTGCATTTAAGCTAACATTATCAGAGTACTATTCTACGGGTGCCCTGAAATTTACCCCTGGCCATGATCAGTGCCAGGTTAGCACAGTGCCCAGGCCAGACTTAGCTTCTTTTGACAGAAGTTTGAGACTCTTAAACATCAAACCTAATTCAGAAGAAGAACCTTTTCCCTCCACAGTTCATGATCCATCAAACCATATAATTGTGTCTGTGGGCTGAAAACTACACTGTTATTACTATGTATGTAAAATATCTATATACTGGTTTTCAATCAAACCAAGTTCACAAAGTAATTAACAAAGCAACATAAACTGGTAAAACGTTCCATGCCCCAAAGCAGCTCAGAATCCTAAAAAAACAAAACAAAAAAACAAAAAAAGCCCAGAGGTGACACCAGCACACAATCACTGGAAAAAGATGATATTTTTGGAATGAATAGGTACAATTTCTCTCTCCATACTAAATATAAGAGAACTGCCACTTGAAATGTACCTATTTATCCAGTTAGCAGGGATAGATTTTAGAAGTTCTAAATTATAGGCATAGGTGTTTGAAAACAGTGTTATTTGCCTTACTCAGAAGTAAGCCCACTGTGTGCAGTAAGATTTAGGCTGAAAGCCTATTTTACTCACTGCAGACAAACACCTCTAATTACAGGGCTTTCTCCTGTGCTCTCAGAATATTACCGCAGAGAATGAGATCAGCAGAAACAACCACCTCCTTTTTCCACTTCCTGATCTCTCACACAAATATCATAGTTTCCTTGGACACTTCCTGCAATGTTGAAAAAGGCTCTTATAATGAGTTACCACCAGTCAAGGGTTTAACAAGAGTTAACTAGTCTCTTGGGTGCATAGACAAAAAGTATGCAATTACCTCCTTCTGTTTTTTGCCCCTAGTCACATTGTTTTGTGAATTGTTTTCTTTGAGAGAATCCACAGTGTCTCCATACAGGAGTTTGATGGCCCGGACAAGGCGTGCACAAGAACGGCTGTGGTGAAGATAACAGTGGGGGTGGCAGTAATCAATGTGGGTGCAAATGAAACTCTGCTGGTTGCACAGCAAGATCATCACCTGGAACATAAAACATGCTCTGAGTTAGCAGCAGAGTTACAGAGCTAAATCTGTGCCAAAATGTTCAACATCACTTCCTAAAAATTCATTTATCTGAGAAAAAATGAACACGGTTTATTTACCGTCCATTGTGACTGATGGCAAATCAAGTATTTGGCCCAGCCTGTAGGACGTTCAGAGTATGTAAGTGAAGTGCATTGTAAAGTCCAAAAAATAAAAAAATAACTGAAGAACAGTTCACATACAGAGACTTAAATCTATTATCCTGTTCCTGGAGGGCAGAGAATACATAATTTAGCCTGTCTTCATACTTGGAGGTTACATTTCCCTAAGCATATTATGTCTTAATGGAAGGGGGAGGGTGACTAAACACTTGAATAGCTGCAGTTTAACCACATAAGCAGAATGCCTGAATACTGCCTATAAAACCAGCTGTGAATACTAAGCCTTTAATGTATAACTGGGAATTCTAGGACATCACCGATTATCTCCACTTACATGTAGCCAAGACATATTCCGATGGTAGTTCTCTTCTGTGCCAGTGTTGCTTAGCAGTTCAGGTTCAATACTGGGTTCACTTGTACTCCAAGGGCTCCCTTCTTCAAAAGAAAAAGATACACCCAAAAGTAGTTGTCTTCTGATGCTTCCTGCATATATTTAATCTAAGGCATATGCTTGTAAACCAGACCAGTTTATTTAAAGACATTATTGCTATCCCCATGTCTCTCTAGGGCACACAAAACGGTGTACCTTAACCACACCATCTCAATGGGCCAAACAGCTAAAGATGGAATGTCAGCTATTCTAAAGAAAGGTTGAGTGGTTCGTCTCATTCCCACTCCACCCTGCCCTTGTTCTCAGTTCCTGATTATCAGCTGGACTGGTAATTACAAGCATAGTTGATAACCACCATTCATATAACAACTAATCAGGGATGAGCATTACTCCCTTTTCTGGAAGAGGGGAGGGGAAGCGAACAGTGTTAAGGAAAATCCTTGCATCATCAAGATGCTGCAAATTGTTGGTTTCAGTGATCTGCATTGACTGGGCTCTGTGGTTAAAAAAAAAAATTAAAAGAGAAAGTAAATGTATAGCCTTGTTGCAGCAGTGTATTTGCTACAGCTGCTACTACCACAATCAGGCTATAGCCTTATTAAGAGGACTCCATCATGCCTGGGGACGAAAGGGGGAAAAAATTCGGACAAAACACTAGAGAACAAAGGCAGGAGAGTGCTCTCTCTGACCCCAGAGTTTCCTGCATCCATTTGTTGTGATAGGTCTTCAGTTTTGCCAGACTTGTATCACAGAATTTGACTATATTGGAGATTGTAACCTTAGGACAATTAAATAAGAGGAGTTACTTTGTTCCAGACAAAGTACTTTGTTACTTAGTTCTTTTTCACTGTTGCTTTTGGGTGGATATGTACCTGGCTAAACTCTGACTTCCCCACAGAAGAGAAAGAGCATGGGCAATGCAACTGAGACCACAAGGGTGAAAGAGGGTCAAGTTCAGGGTTTATCTGTTCCTGACCTTTTCCATAAGAGACATCTATGGAGATTTATATTTTGGAGAGTCACGAGCACACATATATTTATATCTCATACAACACAGGATATATACATGTTGTATATATAACTATATGCACAGTACATAATATTGATATGAGATATGTATATATATTGTATCATAAATATTATATATGTCACAGATATATAATATATGATATCATTATATATACCTTCCTAAGCATGGCATGCATTTGGTTGGCAGTCAGGAAAAATGCCTGTATACCGAGTCCATGCATCAATCATTTAAATTTAAAAAAAACTTAGTACCCTTTGAGTGACACAGAACTGACTCTACCTAGTGCACCAATGGCAGGATGGAAATGCTCTCCTTGCCAAGAATTAAACATGCAAAAAGTGTGAACTCCTTATTTCAGCTCAAACACTTCAAGGAACGTCTAGTCTACCAACCCTTCTCCTACTTTCTAGGTCTGCTTGAGTTCCTTCCAGGCTCAAGATGCTGCCTTATCATCCCGTTCCCTTTTCAGCCCAGCTCATCTATGTTACCTATGTCAGTGACAGTGTCCCTGCTGTGGGACAGCTGCAGCTCCTCATTCTCAGACTCTGAGTCCTGCCGTGATAACTTGGTGCTCTTTAGGCTGCCGGCCCGGCGAATACTGGACAGGGAACCCCCTTTCTTCACCCGGAAACTGCGGGTTCCTTTAATCTGGAGCAAGCGGGAGCCTCCTATCCTGATCTTCCTGCTCGGAACTGTATTAAAAGAATAAAAGAGGACTTTTTCCCCCTTAGTTTCCCCCATTTTAAAAAATAGTATATTTATATTTTAGATATTGATATATAAACTCCTGGCCCTCCCCCCACCCCATCCTCATCAAAGCACCTTTCCTTCTCTCAAGGAAGACTGGCAAGAGGCTCCCTCCAAGCCAACGCCAATGCAGCTCTATTAATCACCCAGTAAGGGACATCTCAAAGAAAGATGGATGACATATGCTTCTTGCTTGGTGACTCAAGTTATTATTATCTTTCAATTCAGCTCTTAGCAACACGCAAACACGGTGAAAGATACACTGTTGGAAACCTCGTGGATAAACAATGAAAGTGACAACTTGTGCCAAAGACTTGCTTTCAAATTAATTAATTAATTAGCAAACTAATTAGGGTGAATTGTCATCTTTCTGCATTTGCCAGTGAAGTTTTCACCATGGTATCTATACCAGCTGCGAGTTACAGACACGGCCTCAGGGGTGAACCTGTCCTCCAGCTAGCCCAAGGGTGTTCAGATTTGGTTAGAAGATCAAAGTGGTCAATCATGCAGCATTCATGATTGTTAAATAGGCAGCCTGCTTGATTAAGCTAGGCGCGTACTTCACTTATCCAGTTTGAATATTACCTTTGCATAAATCGTTGTCTTTGTACATTAAACTTCATCAGAATTCTACAGAGAAAGCAACAACATGTGGTCCCACTCCTTCAGATAGATCAGCAGCTTTCAGGTGTATTAAAGACATCTGTGGTCCCTGAGGGATGTTTGGTTTTTTCTTTTGGTTTTGGATGAGCACAAAAATATGGAATGATTTGAAGCACCAGTAAAATTTGCATGTTGTCCACTCAGCTCTAAGGCAGTACATGGCATTATGCAAGTCCAAATGTTGCAACACTTCAATGTGCTTAGAAATGAACATACTGCACAGGTGCTATGTGAATAAATGATGACCTTTTCTTTGTACTTTCTCGGGGAGGGGGAGAGGTACAATGATGGGAAAATATATGTCCAAATACAGTAAGACTAGACTTGCGAAGAGGCTTGAGAATCCTTCTTATTTCTATAGGTGTGTACCCTGCAAGTTTGAATGCACAGTTCTGACTAAAGGTTTTATATACATCATAATTGCCCTTTAGGCTTGTGTTTTGAAGTTATTACCATTAATGGAGAAATGTTGGGGGACTTGGACATTCTCAACCGGAAAAGAGGCTCAGTGCTGGCTAATGTGTCTGCCCTCTAATGCAAACCCTTTTTGAGATACTACTACTACTACTACTACTACTACTACTACTACTACTACGAGGTGGGCAACTGGGATAGCAACCACAGCAGGGCCTCTACCCACAGTTTTGGGTCATTTCACCGCCACTCATACATAATTTGCTTTGTTTTAAAGAATCTAGGCTCAAAAACTTTGTCCCTTATAGTCTAATCCTGTGCAATCTTGGAAGTAATTGCCGATCATTCATTCTAAAAACCTGATTAACTATTTCTAAACTGGGGCAGCATATGGTACGGGCAGTGTCATCCGATGATTCTACGGCCGTGTCTATATTACAGTATCAGATTTGTACTAGTCAAATTGTCATAGTTTCTTCAAATGATACTGGGCATTATAGTTTGCCCAGAAACTGAGAACCCACTCCTGAGGGATCTATTGCCGGTGGTACAAGTGTACTGCCAGCTCCTAGTGTTGTAAATGTGCCATAAAGCATGGCAACCAGTGAGGGGTGTGTGCCGGTGCTGGGCCAGTGCCAGTGGTGCAGAGCCTCAGAGTGCGGGATTGATGCTGCATCGCCAGACCACGGGTTACTGCAGACCAGTGGTGCTGTTTTGGGGTTGGGGGAAGGTGGGACTGGGCAGGGTAAAGGGAGGACGGGATTGGGACTGGTGTTGGCACTCACCACTGCATCCCCATCCCTCCATGTCGGGCTTGCAAGCCCGACACATGCTACTTCAGTGGGTGGAGACTGGAGTAACCCCACTGCAGGGCCCGTGGTTTTCCTCGAGGGAAGAATGTCCTCTTCTCCCAAGGAGACTCCGGCAGTGGCTGTGACTCCCTCAGGAAGCAGCAGTGCTCATTTTTGGCAAGGCTGCTTCCTTCAGGAGCCTAGCAGCTTAGGATCGGGCTGTAAGATCCCAAGTCCAAAGCGGGCTAATATAAGATCCCTGGGGACAGCGACTATCTATCTAAATGCTGAAAAGGCATTTTCCAAAGCCAGCAAGAACAGGTCATGCCAAACTTCTTTCTCGATAGAGTGACTCGTCTGATAGACCGTGGGAGCACTGTGGACATGGTTTATCTATGTCTCAGGAAAGCATTTGATAAGTTTTCCATGATATCTGGTTGTTAAATGTGGGCTGGATAGTACGACTGTTGGGTAGGTTCAAAGCTGGTTGAACAACTGTCCCCAATGAGTGCTAATAAATGCCTTTGTGTTTACATGGAGGAAGGCATGAAATGGAGTGCCACAGTGCTCAGGTCTTGTGCTGTTCAGTTTTTTTATAAATGACTTGGGGGGAGGGGGGTAGACGGAATACTTATCAAGAGCTAATTCAATACTGGAACATTAGCAGGGGTATAAAATATAGATCATGAGAAGTACTAGTTTGCACTACTCAGGCAGTAAAACTGAGTAATAATGAGAATTACTGTATACCAAAATGGCTTCCTGACAGACCTATCAACCTACTGTATATCTAGAGACTATTAGAGAGCAAGTCATGGATACTACTCATTTATACAAATCATCTTTGTGTGTAGAGACATGGAAGAAACTCATAGGAGTCACTTCAGGTATGCATGCTGTAATGTAAAAAGCACATAGACACCACAACCTGTTGAAGCCCAGTGTAGCTACACTTACAGCCCAGTCCTAACCCGCATTGGAGCAGGCAGGCTGACTGGCCTGTACTGCATCCTTTCAGGTTGGCTGCCCTTGGTGCTCACCGTGGGGCAACGGGAAGAACTCAGTCGGTGCAGGAATGACTACCTGCTAACAACTGGCTGTGCCAACCTAGCGCCCTTCTGGCTGACACAGACACATTTGCATGTAATGGCACATTTGCAAGAGCTCTGGGCCAACACAAACCACATGTGTCAGCCAAAGTGCACACTAGGATCATGCCCTTAGGAGAGCCAATGATGGCCTTGAAGAAATTGTCATGTTGTAAGCTCTCTTTAGTATATGTAAACAATATATTCCCAGAAATACCTGGGGTTCTTTTCTTGATTTATTTAGGAATTTCTAATTAAAATAGGATGTCAGTTCTTATTGTTGTTTGCTATCCTTGGTCCTTATTTTAAATAAACAAAACTCCAGTATGTAGTAATATAGAGGGTATGCAATTCCGTCAAGAGAGGCTGCCTTCACAAAGACTATTGACCTACATAAATCAGGAGCCAATCTTACATTACGTGACACTTAAAACCAATTTACAAATGAGCAGTTGATTTGACACACAAAACATACAAATAAAGACAAGATAAATTCATAGTCAATTTAAGTAAAAGAGGATTTCTTTGTCAATGTCAATGGGGTAGGCTCACAAACACTATTATTTAGAACCA
The DNA here is from genome assembly GCA_029204185.1 of Lerista edwardsae. Lineage (NCBI taxonomy): Eukaryota > Metazoa > Chordata > Lepidosauria > Squamata > Scincidae > Lerista > Lerista edwardsae. The sequence continues at coordinate 16,616,437 of JAJKFI010000015.1, read as the reverse complement.
GTTCAGATAAAATGACACCAAAGACATATGCCTGTCAACATAGCTGTGTTGAAGAAGTATTGCTTGTCCCAGCATTCCTTCCTGGCGGCAATTTGCACAAATACCAGCACTAAAAAAACCTGGCTGCTTGTGATCACACAAATTACTGCTGGGAAGTGGCGCCTCATCAGTGTGATAGTGCTGAGCCTTAGCATTAGTTCCTCCATACAGCTGCATCAGTGGAGACACTCTGCATGATGAGTTAAGAAAGTTTGTTTTACAGCAGCTCAGATTATGACCTTAAGCATGATTTTTAGAAGTACATTCCACTGAAAACAATAACATTGGATTGTTGTATTGAGGACTTTACTGGAATTAGGCCTCACTGAACACAGTAGGAGTTACTTCTGAGTAAACATGCATTGGATTGTGCTGTACGTAAAGTCCTGACCTCCTGGCAGGTCAGGCAACTTGATAAGGGTGCTTGGAAGTAATACATAGGACATATATACATGTCTGATATACTGGACATAGCTTGGACATGTATGGATATGACAGGCAATTATAAAATTTGAGAATTCATTTGTTTGAACAGATCCTAACTAGATGTACTGACTTCCCACGCAGTAGTAGAGAATCAACAAAACAATACAGTCTATGGTTCAATATGCTGATCATCATAGTACAGTATTATAAACCATAGCCTTCTGTTCCTTTAAAATCATTGCCACATGATTTCTACTTAATGAAATTGCAGAAAGCAGGGAGTTTGATTTGTCAATATTCTACAATACGTCTCATATCTTGGGCTATAACCTACAGTCCATAAGAGTATGTTTTCAGTATTGACTCTGTTTTGTATTGCAACACTTGAACCATACAATAGAATGAGAATTTGGGTGGGTTTTTTGTTTTTGCATGAGATGGCATTACAATGAACAACACTTTGCTGCCTTTAGCAACTACAGTGAGTTATGCTTTGACATTACACATCATATTTTGGGGTTAGCCATTGAGAGCCACATAGCAGATGAGTTTTATGTATGTGGTAGCCAATTTTTTTTAAGGATACAGGGAGCAGACTAATGAACTTTGTCAAATATAATTTCTGTCCTTGATCTTTGGAACATAAAGTGACATCTCTCTTCTTTTCTATGTGTAGTAAAACACATTAAAATATTGTTATAATGTCTTACTAAATTTGTCTGTAATCCAGTGCACATGTATGTGATATTAAGTGCTATTGAAATTAATGGGACTCTAGAGTCTGTAAATGTGCACGGGATTGCTCCCTTTGGTATTGCTAAAATTAATAAGAATCCCTTAAAAACAAAAAAAAATACATTTGGCTGGTTTGTTTTTAATGTTATAAGACAGCTTCTGGTTGCATGGAAGACTAAACCCCTAGGCACACTTCTATGGAAGTAAGTTCCATGAAAATGAAGAGGGCTTTCCTCCAAATAAATATGCTTAGGACTGAGGCACCATTAATCTTTCCTTTTGGATTTATCACATCCAGCAAGAGGTGGTTCAGCCGTGTGGCTCCATAGCTTCCGGCTTCTTAATACAATTTTTTAAATATTAGGACATACAGGTCCCGTGCCAAACAACAGGTATGGAAAAAGTTGGAAGCCTTAGAAAGCTGACAAACCTTTCTTCTCTTCACAACCTGTGTCAGATTTCAGGGTATGACTGCTGCTGTGCAAGGAATCTTTTGAATCTTCATTTTCATCCAGAACCCCAGCAAAGCTGATCTTCCTCTCATACCTGTGACGGTCCATCTCGGGGTCCAAACGCAACCTGCAGCTCTCCAGATCCTATAAAAACGTGTGAATCACAATGGTGTGTGACTAGCATGGGTAGTCAAGTATTTTTCTTACACAAGCTTTGAATTCAGAGGAAATCCCTTAGTTCAGTTCAGCGTCTTATATTAGAAATGATTGTCAGGGTGAGTTACTAAAAATTGTAATGTATTAATAACGTTTGAAAAAAAACTGGGAAGGCTATATCAATATAATTATTTCTCCTCGACATGCATTTTGAACAGCCATCCTAAATGCCATGTGTATACTATATTTTACTAAGCCAGTTATGTGTAGGGTTAACTGATACAAACTGGGACAAACTGCCTATACCTTTAACCATTGTATAGAAAAGGGACTTTGGACAGGTGCAGCTCATCATGGAAGGGTTTCAAAAGCTGCTCCTGCCCAAATGCCTTCTTCTATACAATGGTTAAAGATATAGGCACTCTGTCACAGTTTGTATCTGTAACCCTAGCTATGTGGATTACTTTTCAAAAGCCAGAGTCCATGTCCTGCTCTAGTATCATGAGTCACTACATTCTTTCAGCCACTCCATTGATTTTCTGGCCTCTATCTCCAATTCTGCAGCTTATTTCTTTGCCTTTCTCTGTTTCTGAATGTCTCCAAGTTAAATTTCTTGTTATTCACTTACCACAAGAGGTTCAGTGCGTGGCCTGGGCATATAAGGAAAGGTCTCCCGAAGGAAAGTGGTAATCTCTAGAAGAAGCTGACAAGCTGCCATCTTCAGGGCAAAAGGACAACAACATTTGGTGGGGTTCACAGTACCTAAAAGTGATAGAGGTTTTATTTTGTTAGCACAGAGCACGATAACAAAATCTAGATCGAGAACAGATGGACATCACAACACATGGTACACAATGCAAGTTGCATATGGAACACTATGGCCTCCTTACATTATCCTCCTATTTTTAATGTTATTTGCTCCTGGTATGTCATTCCTCTACCCTTATTTGCATATTCCTACAGCATGTGCTAATTCTACTTCTGTTTTAAAACCAGCCTTTTGAAGATTAAAGTGGAATGTGATATGTTTGCAGTATGTTTAGACTGAAGAAAAGGCAGAGGGGCAAGGGGGACAGGCTAGCTTGTCAAATACCCGAAGGACTATCACTTAGAAGAGGTCAAAGATTTGTTCTCTGCTACCCCAGAAAGTAGGACTATATCTAATGGGCTTAAGATGCAGTAGGAGATATTTCAGTTGAATATATGGAAAAAATTCCTAATTGAAATTGTTTTTATGTTGAGATCGTATGCCGCTCTGGTTCCTCTTCAGTAAAATGAATGGCAGGATATAAATCTTTTAATATAACCAAAAACTAAAATTGTAAGAGTGGGCCCAAGAAATGTGGGGGGTGATAGGGCTGCTTTATGGCAGTAGGGCTGCTCTACTCCACCTGGCCATTTCTCACCAAAAATTCCGCCTGGCTGCTTTTTCCTTCCCTACAGAAGAAAAAATACATGTAGTCTAATTTTCCTCCCAAGGTAAGTAAGGGTGCAATCCTAACTTGGAGTTAGGCCAGCATAGTTAGGGCAGTAAAGTTTGGCTGGCACAAGGGCTACCGTAAAATATGTTTGGACCACTCTCAGTCAGCACACTGACATGCGCCATCCTCCCTGACTCCAAGAGTGGTCCAAACATGCTTTATGGTGGCATTTGTGCCGGCCAAACTTCGCTGGCCTAATTGTGCCAGCCTAACTTCAGGTTAGGATTGCGCTCCTAGCAGCTTAGGGGGAGGAGTTTTCAGCCCCAAACCATATAGACGGAAAAAGATAAGCAGCCTTATCTCTGTAAAAAGATATTTTTACAGAGCAAAAATATTTTTAACCTTTCCACAGGTATATGTTATGTGATGAACAGAATTAATGTTTGAAGGGAAGAAACAGTGACCCCACATGCAGCAGTGGAAGATGGAGCACCTGCAGAACCAGGTATGTCAGTAGGGGAGGTGGAACTCTCCCAAGCCTCCCAATCTGTCCCCCTTTGCAGGATGCAGTGCATGCCTTTTTTGGTGTGGCTGCATTGGTGGGTGGGGGGAGAGATAGAATTGGACTGCCAGTATATGTATGCAATTGCACATAACCACTAACTTCTTTTGTCCATGGAACTAGAAATAGAGGGGAAAGTATTCATGGAAACCTAACCAATGATCATTTGCTCCAACAGAACAAATACAGGACTATGAGCAAAGAAATAAGCATTAGGTCAACCCAAGTCTCTGCAGACTAAATAGACAAAGACATCACAGCATTACATCTCTCCTTCTATCTTCTCAAAATTGCAACTCTTCCAAATGGTAATTCATGCACCTCCAATTAAGCATTAAAATAAAATATTTTGATGAAACAGTCCATGTGCACCACTGTTCTCCAGAAAGCCTAGGACAATACAAAGACATGGCATGCATTTACAGACAGTGGGCCAATTTTGAATGCACATTGCTTTAGCTTTGTTGTAATAATAAATGGGTTGCTTGGTCCCTATGCAGGACAGAATTAAAAGACATTGCACCTAATTTTGGAGGGCCACACCTCTGATGTGTTAGGATAAAATCCTAAAACACATAGAGGAACAAGTATTGCTGAAGGAAAGTCAGCATGGCTTCTGTAAGGGTGAGTCTTGCCTCACGAACCTTTTGGAATTCTTTGAAAAGGTCAGCATGCACGTGGATGTGGGTGAACCTGTGGATATCATATACCTGGATTTTCAGAAGGCGTTTGACACAGTCCCCCACCAAAGGCTGCTGAAGAAACTTCAGTCAGGGAATAAGAGGACAGGTCCTCTTATGGATTCAGAATTGGTTGAGGGCCAGGAAACAGAGAGTGGGGGTCAATGGGCAATTTTCACAATGGAGAGAGATGAAAAGCGGAGTACCCCAGGGATCTGTCTTGGAGCCGGTGCTTTTCAACTTGTTCATAAATGACCTGGAGTCAGGGATAAGTGGCGAGGTGGCCAAGTTTGCGGATGACACAAAACTTTTCCGGGTGGTGAAGACCAGAAGGGATTGTGAAGAGCTCCAGAAGGATCTCTCCAAGTTGGGGGAATGGGCAGCAAAATGGCAGATGCATTTCAACGTAAACTAGTGTCAAGTGATGCACATTGGGGCCAAAACCCAAAACTTCACCTATAGGCTTATGGGTTCTGAGCTGTCTCTGACAGCTCAAGAGAGAGATCTTGGGGTACTGGTGGACAATTCAATGAAGATATCGACCCAGTGTGCGGCAGCAATTAAGAATTTAAAAAAGGGTTGAGAATAAAATAGCCAATATTATCATGCCATTGTACAAATCGATGGTAAGGCCACACATGGAATATTGTGTACAGTAGAGGGATGTTCTTTTCCCTCTCTCAAAACACCAGAACCTGAGGGCATCCACTAAAACTGAGGGTTGGGAGAGTTAAAACAGATAAAAGGAAGTACTTTTTTACCCAGCAGGTAGTTAATCTGTGGAACTCTTTGCCACAGGAGGTGGTGATGGCATCTGGTCTAGATGCCTTTAAGAGGGGATTGGACGGATTTCTGGAAGAAAGGTCCATCGTGCGCTATAGGCCATGATGAATTGTGCAACCTCCTTACATTAGTAGTAGGCTATTTCAGAGTACCGAGTGCAAGGGAGTGGCAACAGAATGGAATCATCTTGTTGTCTCATGCCTCCCTGGGGCACCTGGTGGGCCGCTGTGAGATATAGGAAGCTGGACTAGATGGGCCTTTGGCCTGATCCAGCAGGGCTCTTCTTATGATGTGCAGGTGCCACATTGTTTCTATGAACAGTCATATTGTCCCATCCCATAAATTTCTCACCTGACATTTTGCCCAATATGGAAAGAAATTAGACTGGTATTTTCCAGATAGAGATGGGGATAAGGATTTATCTACCCTTTCTACTGCTTCAAATTTCAAATAGCGTCTTACGAAGAGGAGATACTATCCACCAGGGTGACTATGCATCTTCTGACCCAGGTATTTCACACTAGTGTTCATCTTTACATTCCAGCTCTATTGGGTTACATGTTTAGCAGAAAACAGTACTACATACACACATACAGGTCAATACATTGCAATTGACACACATACACAGATGATGTTTGGAGGGGATAGTGTACTGATCATTAGTGTAACCTGCACTCTATATTGGCAAGCTTTCTCTGCTTTCAAATCATGATCCACTCATAATTAAAAGTAAAAAAAAAAAATTGTGACCCAATTAGGAAACAGGTTGCAATCAGTTATTTTACCTTTCTAACACACAGGGTGCCTCTGCAGGGTTCCCCAACACTCTTGGACACTGGGGCAGGCAGCGGTAATTCTTCCCAGCCCCAATATGTGGCCAGAAGTGAAGCAATTGTAGTGATCACGTTGCTGCAATTCTCCTGCCCCACCCCTTAAGGGGAAATAGGCAAGGCTCTTCAGGCTGGGACAGCACAATGCCCCAGTTTGAAAACCACTGACATACAGTGTTATTCATAGTTTTTCTCACAGTGCAATCCCAGACTGCCTGCTGTGCCAACACTACGTCGTAGTCAGCGCTAAGACACACCTGCGTCAGCGCTAAGGCAATGAGACAGGCACGGCAGGCAGCACCAGTCCCATTGCGCCCAGTGGTGGAATCTAAAATGGGAGGATCTGGAACGCTGGGCGGGACTAACCTTGAGTGGCAGCCCATCCGTTCGGGTCCTCCGCCTTCCCGCCTGCTGCGCGGGCTGCCCTCCGTGGACGCACCCCACCGCCGCTCGCCCATGGCACCCGGCGCACCCCCACCCGTCCCCCCCCCGGCGAGCAGGCGCCCCCTCTGAGGCCACGAGCGCTTTGCAGTGCTGCGGCCACCACGGAGCCGGGCGAATGGCGGTGCGTGGGCGGAGCTAGGCCAAAGTAGTGTTCCACTCACAGGTTAGTCCCACCCAGTGTTCCCCGTTTTAGATTCCACCACTGGTTACGCCTACGCTACGCTTCCCTTGCGTCAGCAAAAGCTGGCTGGCGCTGGGGAGATGCCATTTTGGTGCAAAGGAGGGAGTGGAAGGAGGAAGGGCATAACTGGGTGAGTTGGGGGCGGGCCGGCAGGTGGGTCAGCCTGGGAGTGGGGTGGGCTTGGTATTTGGCCAAATCCGGTGGCCTCGCGGCCGCAATTTGGGCAATGTGGTCTCCTCAGATCTGCGTCTGCTGTTTAGCAGGTGCAGATTCAAGGAGCGCATAGGAGAGGCTGCAGCCTCCCCTTTGGTAAGGGCACGAATGTGCTCTTGCGCTTGGGAGGCTCCAGACTCCACTATACTGCTCTGGATATGGCACAGGCCCATCGGCCTCGCCATTCCAGTGCAGTATAGGATTGCACTCTCAATCTAGCAAGGGATTCTCACATGCAGAAGCAGACTTAGATTTGTGAAGATCTCTTATACTAAGTTAGACCCTTGGCAATAGAGCAATATTTTCTATTCTATCATCAGCTCTCTGAAGCCTCAGGTAGGGAAAAGTCGTTCTCAGCCTTGCCACTTCAGACCTTTTTAATTGGAGATATCCGGGACTAACTCAGCAGGCAGAGTTAGACTAACTCTAGGAAAGTTTGATCCACTGTAAGTGCTTGTGGGGAAGGAGAGAAGGCAGCACTGTTATCCCCAGAATTGCGCTGTTGCCTGGGGTGCTGGCAACACCCGATCACCTGTCAAAGCTCTGGCTTCCTGTGAGTGCAGGGAGCCCTGCGGATACCTCTGCGGGGCTCCCCAAGCCTCGGAAAATTGAAAATAAAAGATTGTGATGTACTTCCAGTTTTGCAATCACACTGGAAGTGCGTTGCAATCCTTTATTTTCTATTTTCCAATTGAGGAGCCCTCAGAGGCATCCACAGGACTCTCCATACCCCCAGGAAGCCAGAGCTTTCACAGGTAAGCTAATAGAAACCCCTGGCGCCCCAGGCAGCAGTGCAATCCAGTGGATCACGCTGCTGCCTTCTCTCCTCTCTGCCCCTTAAGGGGATAGGTGCATAGGTTTGCTGCCTGGGGTGTTGCGACACCCCAATTTGAAAACCTCTGGACTGACTAAATCACAGACTTTCTACAAACAAAGCATGTGAATTACCATGGAGCTATGGCCTGTTGAACACAGAGCCAGGGAAGAGTCACCTGCCCATCTTGATATGCATTTGTATCTGTATTGCAAGGGTCAACTAGGTCCAGTGCACTTGCAGGATTCAAGCTTTCTGGAGGTGCAACCCCTTCCGGTGCACTAGTTGTTGCATATGTACTTGACAAGAACTTTACCAGAACTACTGTTCATTTTAGTAAATTGCTGTTGCTGCTCCTACCAGTACAGAATGCATTACATCCAGGCACAGGAAGAAAGGGAAGGAAGGTAAGTGTGGAATACAATTGGGTGGAAAGGGAATGAAAGAGAGAAAAAAAAAATTAAGTGTTCCTAAAGCAGAGATTCTTACAAGCGGGGGTTCTTGTAGTAAAGGGATACTCCTTACTGTCATCTAAAAAGTCTTCTTCCTCATCCTCCTTTCTCAGCTTCCGCTTGGTTTCCTCATCATAAATAAGGCCCAGCAAATTGGCTGGACTCTCACTTTCGCTATGGCAGAGCTCGTTCAGACGGACTCCAATTGCCTGACAGCAGAAACAAAATCACAGTTTTATGAAGACATCTCAATAGGGTAGAAAAAATGGGTAAGGTAGCATGCTGGATCCTATCCCCGCTTTTTACTGCCTCTCCGCCCCCTTCTCTCCTCTGACTTGAGCCATCTAAAGAGCTGGCACGGGTCTGAGGAGACACCACTGCAGAGCGGGAAGCTTGAAGAGTTTTTATGACTGTTATGACTGGAGTAGCCTTTCTTCTCTATCAACAAAGGATTAGCTTCTAAGTCAGTGGTTCTCAAACCTTTTAGACTGGGACCCATGTTTTAGAATGGCACTTCTGTCAGGTCCCACTGGAAGTGATGTCAATAACCTGGAAGTGATGTCATAGCTGGAAGTAACATCACCAAGCAGGAACTGCCATCATTGTGACATAATAAAATGACACTTCTGGAATGCAAACTGGCATTTTTGGACTGCAGCAATTGCACAACCATGAACTGTTGTGTATAACCTGACAGAAAGCCAGATTAGGACAAAATATGATGTAAAAGCACTGAACTAAAAACAAAAACAAAAAAAACCCTCACTTGAAAATTCAAACTGTTAACAATCACAAAAGGAATATAATACAGAAAGAATAAGGTCTGCTTCCAAGATGGCTACTCCCAGCCTTCCGCGACCCACCTGACATGGGGTCACAACCCACCAAGTGGCACAAATTCCCACCAAGTGAGTCCTGACCCACAGTTTGAGGAAAAACTGCTCTAAGTTAAGCATCCATTTTACGTGAGAGAGATGTTTGTAACTATTGTGATACTCAAGGAAATTTTGAAAGTACATTTCAGTAGGTGTCCAGGGCAGTAGGAGAAAGTCACTCATAAAGCACAAGGTGATAAAAAATAGATTTCCTCTTCCAGCCAGCAGAGATAAAGCTCCTACAGTTGCAAACACAATGCTTCAAAGAACTGTGATTTCAAATCACAGTTCTGATTTTGCTGCACTTAAAAGTTTAGACAAGCGAACTTGGAATAGAAAAAACAACAATTAAAAACAATGAAAATAAACACCAAGTCAGAATAGGTCACTGACTTTTATTAGAAAGATAACTCAAACTTACATCTCCCCACTGGTAGAAGAGCTTGGCTGCATTCCACTGTAACTTCTGGTTACGTTTGTTCCCCACTATAGGAGAGCGTCCACGAGAAAGGCCCTTTTTAGTGATGTTCACATGGTGTCCCTTCATCCATTCTGGCCAGTTGCTACGGTTACAACGATGAACAAAGCGAGCACATTCCAGGAAAAGGGCTGCCCTTGCCACCACTGGCGCCTCCTAGAATATATCAGCCAAATGTCACTAACAACATTAAAAAACAAACAATCCTACGTCATCGTGGTGCCAATTAATATAATCAGTTAGTGTGACGGGACTTAAATTTTATGCGTGATAATCCTGTTGCAAGAAGAGAATTTTAGTAAGGCAGATGTTGCAAATCTCTCTTGCTTATGATACCATCTCATTGGTTTTAAAAGGAAGGCAGGCTGAGAAGTGTTGATAATTTACAATGTCTTCACTCGAATAAGAAGCCATATAATAGTTGCACTTTGTCATATAGCAAGCTACGAAGTCTTATGAAATACTTAATTTATGAATCGCATTTCAGGGGCAAGTAACTAAACTGATCTGCAATTTGAACTTTCATAGCTAGGTTGAAAATATTGCCAAGTGTCTCAATGATCATGCTGGAGAAAAGAATGGGCAAGTTATTTTCTTTTATTCCTATTAATGCAGGCTTACCAAAAGTCTTCAATCTGAATATTCTTCCTCTTCAGGCAATGCAATTTTTGTGTGTGTGACTGAAGCCTCCAAGAACAAGAATTTCAAAGGCATATTACATGACCACAAACTTTGCTGCCACTTGAATGTGATTGTATACTAAGCAAATGATGGCCAAGCCTGTCCTATCTTTACAGCAGTGGATAGTGAAACCAGCGCCGTAAATCCATTTACAACAGTGCAAAAGGTGCACTGCTGTCAGGTACTCTGGAGCCCCTGGAACAAATTCCCAGAGGCTCTGCATCCCTGTGGGGCCTAGCTTGCACCAACCCAAGTAAGTCAGGGATGGCTTGTGGGTAGGGAAGGAGAGGTTCGGGTGGGGGTGGAAATCCACAAGCAAAGAATTGTGCCAGCATCCTATACTCAGGTTTGTTTGTTTTTTCAGCTAACCCTGTCCTCGTCCTGTAATTGGATTTACACCAGCTACATAGCTGGCATAAGTTAAAAGAGACCCCGAGTAGGCCACCAGGTCATCTATGGCTTGCAACTGACTTGCTTTCCAGTTTGCCACTGCGGTTTGCATTTACTCATTCAGCTGCCATGGGGATATTTTGAAATCACACTGTTAATGCATATTGTTCCTCTTACTCCCCCTTCTGGTACTACAAAGCCAAATCATGCTTGCATTAATTCACTTTAGTGTTCCCTGCTGTATAAGAGGAGAGGAAACCTTGCTAGAAAAATCTGTAAAAAGGTAAAGGTTTCCCCATGACCAAATGGGGACCGACTGTAGGGGGCGGTGCTCATCTCCGTTTCTAAGCCTGTAGAGCTGGCATTTGTCCTGAGGACAAGCTTCCGTGGTCATGTGGCCGGCATGACTATACACCGTAGCGCACGGAACGCCGTTCCCTTCCCACCGAAGTGGTCCCTATTTATCTACTTGCATTTAGGTGCTTTTGAACTGCTAGGTTGGCAGGAGCTGGGACAAGCAATGGGAGCTCACTCTGTTGCGCAGTCTTGAACTCCCAACCTTCCAGTCAGAAAGCCCAGCAGCAGCGGATTAACCCGCTGCGCCACCACATCCCTGAAAAATCTGTACTTGATGGTAAGTTCAGACAAGGACTATAAATTCAAAAGGTTTGAGAAACGCTCCTCAAGAGCAATCGTTGTCAGTGTGGGCCAAATGGCCCTCATGGGACCAAGCCATACTTCTAGGGGGCCACATGGGAAAAGGGAACTTTATGGGGCCACCCAAACTTAAGCACCAGGCTTAAACTTAAGCATCAGGCTTTTAACATACTGAAAAATGTGCTAATTATCTGAATTTTTCAGCCTTATGCTGAACTTTGTGTAAGTTTCTTCCTAAGAAATAAAGTAACAATTATTAGAATAAGTGCAGATAAAGTGGGTTTTTTTCCCCCCAACTACCAGCAGCTGTGAAGGGAGCCACAGAAGGAAATGAGCAAAAGCAGGATATGGAGCCCTGCTCTAGAGCATCTCTCTCTCAAATCAGGCTTATGCTATTAGGGATCTTTCCCAGTCATCCTCCATTCAAACCCCCTCCGAAGGAGATTTGTTGCCTGGCAACCTGAGCCCTCTGTTCTTGGAGTGTGTAACCAGTTTCAGCAGGATATCAGGCCCAAAGACTTCTGTCAGACAAGAGGGATTCATGCAGTTACATTCCATTGACCCTTTTCTAAATATAACACAAATGTTATAAACCTTATGCTCAGAGACAGCTAGCATGCCGAATGGCAGAGTATTATGCAAATACCCTCCAATAGCTTACCTTATGCCCAGAGCAATCTGAAGAAGCAGCAAGAGAAAGATGAAGATGTGTGACAGAATGGATAAGGATGAATTCACACCACACAGAAACACATCACAAAATGAGGAGAAATGAATCAGCCAGGAGATGCATAGCTGCAAAGAACCACAGGTTACCGTTTTCACTGTCAACAGAAACAAAAGCAAAACATGGCAGCAAAATTAAGACAAAAGCTCCCTGTAGAATTCCGCTTACAAAATGGCCTCCCTGTTTCTTCCGTGACAGTACTTTTGCTATGTCTTTTAAACCAGCGGTTGTAAGGAAAACATATACCCTCATCTTCCTTTTACAGTGTCTTCACATAATCCTACAAGTTTCCCAATTGTCAATGCATTATAGAGAGGATGAGGTTTTGAAAAAAATTCTGTTCTACTTCTTGAGTTCCGAAGATCCTGCAATCAGGGGTGCCATTTTAAATTTCAGCATTATATTGACAGCATGAACAACATTCACAGCAAGGCTCAAAGGCCTGCTCTTGAACATGTTTAAGATTATGTTGAAAAGAGCATTTGTTCTGGTTAGTACTTTCTGTAACTCAGGATAAATAGAGAAATAGCAGTTCCTGAAGGGGGAAATAATCACATGTGGCTTGAATCATTGAGGGTGGGGAGCCACTTTGCCTAAATGACACCCCTAATTGCAGTGTCTGTTGAAGAAAAGTAAGAAGTAATATAATTATGAAAAAGATATATGAGTATGCAGTAGAAAATATTGTTAAGTGGGGATTCTCAGGTGATTTTGTGTCCTTCATGTGAATTACATTCCTAGCAAAGTAGCTTCCAGTGGTATATGGACACTACTAACAAATCTTTTTTATTTTAAATTACACTCCTTGCCCACTGCATCCAAGAAACACAATGTGGTCAAAGTCAGCCAGGGTAGTTCAATGATATATCATGTCTCAGAACATAACAGTATCAGTTATAAATGCACTGGCTTTGGTAAAATGCTCAGCCAAGTTCTGAAAAAAAAATCAGACTAAAAGCAGCCTACCTCACAGTGTTAGTTCAAGGATGAAGAAATATTATTTAACCACAGACTAAGGGATAAAGTGGAATCTAAATAAATCAACATGTTAAAGTCCCATGCCAAAGAATTGTTGCAGGTGTGTACAATAGCTAACATTTTTGCTTTCAAACTGAAAACATCCATTTCTTCCCAAAACTACAAACATGGACAGAGTCGGCACTTCAAGCAATCAAGTGTTTACTCGAAGAATATGTACATGCACTAAATAAAATGGGGGTAAGAATCCCCACTACAAACACTATCCAGACTTTTTTTCCCCATGCATGCAGAAGTGAATAATGTGAAGCTTCTTATTCATTACTGTTATGAAAGAGACCAAGAGGAGCAAGAACATGTCATTTGTCAAATTATCTTTCCACTGAGCCAGATTATATAAAGTGCTAACTACACAAGACTTAAATGATCATAGTTTAGTGCAGTGATGGCAAACCTATGATGACCCACAACATTTTGGGTGACATGCCACTGTTTGCCAACACCCAACAACAACTGGGTTTGTTTTACTCGTTTTTTTCATTTTTTGTAATTAATTGATGTTTCTTTGCATAATACATAGCACCACATATTACTGGAGTGTATTTTTTAAAAAAATAAATATGTAAAGAATTGTTTGTTTGGGAGTGTGTGTGACAGGCCAGCAGTGTCAAGCTTGGCATTTTTGGAATTTTTGACTTGCTAAGACCAAAAGATTGGCCATTACTGGTCTAGTGGAACACCCAAGAGTCTGGGTTACTAGCATATTGTGCTTCAAAACTAGTTCTGAACTGTGCCACTTCTGCCTACAGAAAGGGTGTTTTGCATAGTTGAATGCACCCATTCCATTCATCTCTCTCTCTCTCTCTCTCTCTCTCTCTCTCTCTCTGGGGGTGGGGCGGTAAACATTGTTAATGCTGAGGTGGAGGCACTGAATGTGGATTGGGTTAAGATCTGTCTAGCAACTCCAGGGTCCACAGACTCATAAACCAAAGAGTTGCTTGCCTGAATCCACCTCAAAATAGTTGTCCTGGAAAACTTTTGAACCCAGCATTGTTACATGAAAGGACCTGCATGTTCCAGGTGAAAGCAAGATAAGAGGTTAACAAAAGAGTCCACTGACATATCCCTTGCTTTACACACCATCCCAAGGAAAACTGGTGGCTGCTTGACAGAAACTGATTCAAATAAATATGTTTTTAGAATGTCCAAAAGAAGTTGGGCTGAACTGCTAGGGAACAGCAAACATCATGCACACTCATGTACAAATACCTAAATATATGCCATGCAACACAAACATTTTTAAATACAAAGTACTGCTCTAAACAGCAATCACTATAAAGCCAACCATAGGCAAGAAGTGCTCCAGGGGTGGATGAGATGAGAGGAAAGCAAGATGTATAAAGATGGCGCAGCTGCTGAGATTGAATTGCAATCAATGCTCAGTTTGGATAATCTAGGCCTTGGATCCACAAATCACCATTCTATAAATAAGTCATAGACCAGAATGCTTTGAAGTCTTTTTTTTTCTCCCTACTGAGTAACTAGACTCACAGCTATAATTTAAAAAAAAATTATTCATGACATTAGCTGAACTTCACTAAGGAATTGTGATAGTTGAACTTCTATATTCTAGAGTTATGACTAGGGGTGTATGTTTTTGGTGATATTTTTTCCAAAATGTATTGATTAAAATAGCAAATTTCATTATTATATGTTTTTATTCTATATTCTCAATCCAAGTTCTCATTTTTCTTAATTTTAAATGTTTTAAAAGTGTAGTAGATAGATGATACAGGTGATATGCTGTTTTTAAATTTTTAATTGTATTTTAACATTGTTTTTAATTGTTTTTTAATGTAAACTTTGTTTTTATTGCTTTTTTATTGTAATGCCGCCTTGAGTGCCTTCGGGCAAAAAGGCGGGATATAAATTCAATAAATAATAATAATAATAATAATAATAATAATAATAATAATAATAATAATAATAATATGCGTGTTAGCAGATGCAGCCACAGTATTATTTCTAATTGGAAAAGTAATATACTTTGATTTCTGAAAAATATCTTAAACACCAAAATACGGAGTTTTGTGTTTTTATTCAAACATTTTAACCCCCAAAGGCGATGTTTTGTGTTTTATGCGGTGTTTAACAACAACAACAGCAACAACAACAAAAAACCACCCCTAGTTATGACTATAAAGTATTTGCAAAAGAAAGGCTTAGTAAATGGAGTCATGAAGTGTGGTGCCTTAAATAAGTTTGAACATTAAAAGAGCCATTTCCATTTGGTGCACATATAATATTCTGTCCATTATGACTAGACAGACAAAACACAGACAAAACATGTTTCTTAACCATTCTACTACGCAAAGCCTTATCATACTTCGTTATTTCTGTTATTAACTAATGGACGCAATACCTTAGTATATCCCTGCATTGAATTACAGATTATGAACAGCACTCAAGAGCAGTCATGCCATGACTTACAAGGTCAAGAGCAGCTGCCAGGATAGAGGCATCAGGGATCGTTCCTGGTTCACAGCAGTTTAAGAGAAACTGAAAGCGCTTCATGCCTTGTCGTATTGCTCCCAGGTTTACCACATTCTTGGATTTGCCTCCTTCTTGGCCAGAAGCCAGGTGATCCTCGTAAGTCTGGCAACCTTAAAAGAGAGTACAAAAGGGGGTGGTGGGGAGAGAGAGGAGGGAAGAGAAGGGCCACCCAGGAGTTTAAACATAAAATGGGCTCATAGAATATCCTGGCACATCCGGTCTCTACCTGCCTTAGTTTCTATCCCTATGCATGACCACCAAGCCCAACAGAAGGACTGAGGCATGTATAAGAACCATCCATGATAGGTATGACCACAGTGATACCTGTAAAATTTCGTAGAAAGGTGACCAGAAAATACCAACTTACCACAAGAAAATAGTTTTTAGGATTAGCGTTTTTTGGATATACATCAGAAACACTCTGAATACCTTCAGCTCAGTGTCAATGTGTATTTTCCCCACATACCTCACTACAAAATCAAACTGTTAGCTACTGTTTGAGTGTTTGTGACCAAATATGTGGATCACAGTCTCTGCTGTTAAGTTCATAGAAAAGCTCTCTCTCGCTCTCTCTCTCTCATCTTTTCTGCTAACCCAGAGATATCATACCAGCCGCACATTGGATATAGGATAGAAGATTTGATAAGCGGCCTGATCCAGCAGGATCTTCTTACATTTATGTGCACTCCTGCTTAACAGTAGTTGCAGTTGATGAGTAATGAGTTGGTCAGAAGGCAACATGGTTGATATAAGCACAGTGATTTACAAAACCTGGAGGAATGCTAGTATAGAGAGCCCAGTTTCAGCAGGTGCAAATGACCAAGAAACAATGAAAATCTTGACTGTGTTCCAGATCCTCGGTTTAAATAAAGTTCTAACATTCAACCCCTTCCCCCAAGGAAAGCTGTGGATCCTGCAACATAAGTTAATTTTGAATATGTGGATCTTTTGAATGTGGATCTTTAAGGAAGATCTATAAAGAAGTTAATTTTGAATATGTCCCACTGAACCAAGGGGATGAGGGTCCAATCCTGTGGGCCTTATTTCTGGTGGTACATTGATGGCACCCAGAGAGTAGGTATCATCCATGCTGGAGCTGTGCCAGTTGGCACTAAGCCCCAGCATGGACAGAATGGACAGACAGCACGCCAGCAGTGCTGGCCACCAATAAGGTCTGTTGGGGTGGGGGGAGGTGGGTGGGAGGAGAGGGTGGAACTGGGTGGGAAAGGGAAGGAGCGGGTACAGTCATGGGTGGGGCTGGCAGTGGCTTCCATCGCGGATCCTCAATGCTGGTGTTGGGTTGGGCAGCCTGACATGGGACTGCTTGAGAGCACAATCCTAACCTGGATTTAGGCCGGCTCAGTTAGGCCAGCAAAGTTTGGCCAGCACAAGGGCCACCGTAAAGCGTGTTTGGACCACTCTCAGAGACAGGGAGGATAGCGCACGTCTGTATGCTGGCCTCTCTGACTCCGAGAGTGATCCAAACATACTTTATGGTGCCACTTGTGCCTGCCAAACTTTGCTAACTTAACCGTGCCGGCCTAACTCCAGGTTAGGATTGTTCTCTATGCCTGCAAAATAGCTGGCAGAAACTCGAGGAGTTCTGTTGCAGGATCCACAGCTTTCCTTGGGGGAAGGGAGCTAATGTTTGTTTAAACTGAGGATCTGGAACACAGTGAAATTTAACATTCAGTGTTGTGCAAGAACTTCACAGAATCATAGAACAGTCTGTCATCGTAGTCAAGACCCTGATGCTAAGCATATTTACTTACTCCCAAACAAATGTACTCCCAACTTATTTAAAGGTAATTGACTCTCAACCATCTGTTTGTAAGTGTAGCCATTACAGAATGCAGACCTATTGAGTTATCCTTCTTTTCTTTCAGCAATTTGATCCAATTTGCAGATCAAGGGTCAGGTATAGGAGATGTATAGGAGAAACACCCTACTTTAGTGGTTCCCAATCTGTGCTCTCCAGGCAGCAGCAAGACCACAACAAAAGCCAAAAAATAGGAGATGCAACAATGCAGCTGCAGTGATGATGTGACCTCAGCTGTATCCCATGGGGCAGTTTTGGCAGCTGGAGCTCTCTTTGGGGTAAGGGGACATGTGTTTCCTTGCCCCAGGGTAAGCCCCAGCAGCCTCTATGGGTTAATTCAGACTCGCGCCAGCGATATTGCTGATGCATGTCTGTGCTGATGCGTGAAGGCACATTGGACCTGGAAGGGTGTTATGATTTGGCACGTGCTGCTGCTGCTGAGCTAGCCCCCCTCCTGGACCCGATCCCCCCATCCCCTGCCCCATCGCCTCCCCACTCCACCTTTCCCCCATCCCCTTCCAACCTCCCACCACCCCTTCCCACCTCCCATTTCATCTTACCTGCCTTGGCAGGTCCTCCAGGCTTCGCTGGCACATGTGGGAAGGCTATGGCCTTTCCACTAGCACTCTGGCAGCCAGCACTGCTGGATGGCCTTTGACAACTGCTTTGTAGCAGCCAGAGCCAACAGAGCATGCTTTCCGCTATTAGGGCAATCCAATAGGATTGGGTTGCCTCAAAACCAGCTCCTAACATTCCATCTCACTCCATCAAATATCCTGACACCCTCTAATGTGGCCAAGAATCAGACTCTAGGGTAGAACTATGTGCATTGAATACTAATATTATTGATAATTCAAAAGGTGGTATCATGCTGTCAATGCTTGACTGAACGAGTTCAAATCCCTTTCAATGCAATCCAATGCTAATTTAAATTCTAAACTCGGTGGGTTCCCATCCAGTTTTAAAACCCATCTTTCCAAAAACGAATACAGTATCTGTAGCTGAACGTTGATGCAGTTCACAGATACTTCAATCAAACTCAAATGTTCATGCCAGAACTTTGTCACAGAAAGCTCACATTTGTGACTAAAGAACAAAGGATCAAGTTTCAAATGAAGAATGATCAGAGCTTCTATTTCTCAAAGAGCATGACCCAACTCAGGTCCACGGAAAGCTGGTATTAGCCCCAGGGCAAGATGTCCCACTTTCTAAATTTTCCTACAAACCATTTTTTTTACAAGTTTTAAACAAGTTTTTAATTGACAGTAATTAATTTGTAGTGGAAGCAGCCCTGGATTGACTGATCTTGAGGTATCCAAATTTATTTTATAATAAGTTTGTTTTGTACTGCATAGTTAGTTTTGTCATGACCCAAGACCCTTGGAAGCCCAACCCTGGGTATTTTGTCCCCTTGCCCCACCTTCTCAACCCAATGCCTGCTCCAGCACAATGCTACATTCACAAAGACTTTTCCAAAACGGAGGGGGCTTTCAAAAGCAGTTAAAGATGTAACACGGAGAAGTGGCCAACTGCTCAAGGGGGAAAAGAGCCCACCACTTCTCATGTTAAAATAGCATCTGAGAACAATAATCACATATCTTTATTTTGACACTACTGCTCTGGCTGAAGAAAGCAACCTCTTTGAACAGAAATATATTGTATGATGAATAAATGGCTACAGGATACATGCGCTGATGTAGAAATGTTGCTTCCACGTTTGACAATGCAATATGTCATACCAGGTCATGTGGTGTGCTATGCAAATTGAGAGAGAACAAAACTCATTGAGATGGGATGCTGCGTTCCTTTTTCAATATGAAAATAGTAGAATATATCAAGATGCAAGGTTGTTTCCTTGGTAACAAGGAGTTCATATCTGCAACCAGATGGTTATGAAGTACTTGAAATGAACATAAAATTCATGTTCTTTTTGTATAGAAGAGGACGTCAACTTTTTTTCAGATACCACTGCTTTAAAATTAACAACACGATTTACTGTTTATCTCAGAATCATTCTAAATATTATTAGGAATTTTGCTGAGAATGCAGGACATCATCTCTTTCAGAAATGATATGAAGACACAAGACATGCAAACACAGAAGAAAAGAGATAATTAAAACGTATCTTGTACAGGGTTTTCCATTTCATCAGTGCTGAAATTTACAGAAAACAGTAAATGATCAACAGTAGGGAACAGCTGGTGGGCACATCAAGGAGTGAAATTAAATATTAGCACTATGTGTTTGGGACCAGATATTTGCTTTGAAATAATTTTTTTCCAAAGTGGATTTTATTTTTGGAAGTCCAAATGTTAGTTTAATTTATTGGCCCATATTTGCTTTTTTATTATTCCTTCTTGGCTAGAACTTCATTGAAATAAAAATGGCTTAAGGAGAAAGGGGGAAATGGCTACGAAGTATGTAAAACAGAAGGAAACAAAATGGGTACAAAAATGTTTTTTAAAAGTAAAAATTAAAGAGAGAGGGGGTAAGAAAAATGAAACAGAAGAAAAAACAAAAAGGAAAGGAGGACTGAAGAAACAGAACCCTGATTTCTAACCATCTTTTTCTTCTGTGTGATGAAGCTTGGATGGATGTCTTCGGCAGGTGCGCCATTTACCAAGACGCTTGAAGAAATTCTCCTCTTCTTCCCGCCCATTCTCTAGGCCACTTCCTGGCCCTCCTTCAGACAGCTTCACTGCACTTGTGAATTTTACCTGAGCAAAAGAGGAAGAAAATGCATGGCATTCATTATTAAAATGACTTCTTTAAACTCTCCCTTGCAAAGAAAATTGTTGAACGCGCGCACACATCTGTAAATTTTACTCATTAGGGTTGCCATGTCAGAGCAACCCTGCTATAAGGGTCACCAGATTGGGGGAAAGTTCCATCAGGCACACAGTTCACACCAACCCACCCTTCATTGTTGGACTCCTGCGATTACTTGAAGGAAGGATAGCTTTCAGAGTATAGATAGAACTGGGGTTGGGAAGAGAACTTTTAATTCAATTAAAATAAACAGATCTTCCTTCGGATAAAACATGTTTAGGATGGGACTGTTAATGTGAAATATACTGTTACTTTTCTTTCAGAAAGCTAATCTATGGGACAAAGTGCACCACTGCCACCCTAGCCCTACCCCTGAAATGCACTTTGCCTCTTGTTCTTTCTGGTGCTGCCACTGAGCGCAGCTGGAGAAGAGCACAGTCAAACGGGGATTGAAAAGGGAACCGATGGCCAGCTTTCTTTGCTATTGTTTGCTAACTCCCCTTATGTTTATCTTTGGTGGCTAATCCTCTCTCCTCTTTCATGTTCGAACTCTTATGAAAAATTAGCTGCTGTCAAAAGAGATAAGATGAGAAAGCAATGGACAAAAATCCATTTCTGAAGGCAGGTGGTAATGATCAGCATTGGCCTATAAATGAAGCTGGCTGAATTACTCACTTCTACATCTGCCCCCTGCACCCAGGGCCAGCCTTAGGAGCTGCAGGTCCCATTTGGAAACATTTTCTGCAGGGCCCCAAGTTCACAGCCAAGGCCTGTAGAATCTTAGAAACTATACAATTTGCTATAGACTTTATATCTATATGGTAGAATGAAATTAAAAGGTGCATGTGAGTTAATGGACCAAATGCGTTTGAATACATTTTAATATAAAATTGCATACAAGACCAGAGTACATTAGTTTAGTGCAATTGGGAGCAATTGGTCCAATTGGCTTAAAAGTGGCCCCACCTGCATGTGTCTGCCAGCCCCTGCTGTCCCACAAGCAGCTTCAATTGGACCTTTGACTGTCTTCCCACCCACTGATAGGATCAAGAAGAGAACTAGGGCAGCCACAGCCCACCTCTTCCTCCAGCAGCACAGATGAGGGAAAACATCTGCAACAGCTGTCGTCACCACCACCTCACTCTCATTGCCCACTTGCTGCTTAGGAAAGGAACTGGGTGGTGAAGGAGAGGCTAAGGACAGCAATCCTGCCCCTGGCCCCTTACCATACCGTTCCAGAGCCACCTCCTCACTCTTACTCTACACCAGTGATTTTCAATCTCACAGCACACTGACAAAGTGCTAAGTACTAAGGCACACACCACATAGCCTGTGGGGGGCTCACATCTCCCACTAGCCGTACTAATAAATGACCCTAAGAACATAAGAAGAGCCCCACTGGATCAGGCCAAGGCCCATCTAATTCAGCTTCCTGCATCTCGCAGCGGCCCACCAGATGCCTCAGGGAATACACAAGACACGTGCATCTTATTGCCACTCCCCTGCATCCGGCACTCTGAGGTAGCCTACCTCTAAAGTAAGGAGGTTGCACCAACCATCATGGCCTGTAGCCTGCGATGGACCACCTCCTGTGGCATCACCACCTCCTGTGGCAAAGAGTTCCACAGATTACCCACTAGGTAAAAAAAGTATTGACTTTCCCCCAAACTCCTGTGGTACACCAGTTGAAAATCCCTGCTCTCCACAATCCTATTTAAAATAAAAATCAGATGTGAGCAGTGCATGATTGACTGACTTATCCTGTTTATTTTAAACTTGACCACATAGCATAAGAGCAAGGAGGTGGTACTAGTGGTAAGGGGACTGGCTCTGCCTTGCATTTGCCCCTTCTCCTTGTCCACCTGGCTGCTTTCCAAAGCAGCAGGGAGGGTGAAGAAGAGTAGCTGAGGCAGGTTGTAGATATGTAGCAGATTTTTTGTTTGTTTGTTTGAGGGGTAGCAGGGATGCCATCTCCCCCCCCCCCCCGAGATCAGGCAGCATCCTACTTAGGCCACGCCTGGTTAAGATTTAATTTACAAGATTACAGATTTAAGGGCTATAGTCAGGAGATGACAACTAGTAGGTTTTAATGCCTACCAGTGCAATCCTATGCATGTTTACTCAGAAGTAAGTCTCACTGGGTTCACTGTGTATAGGACTTTGTTACTAATTGTTAATAAACAGTTCCCTCAAGAAGGACCCAAGGTGATCAATCCTGCTTACACTTTAAGTGAGATGCAGTTAAGGCAAAAGAAACAGCTCCATTGATAAGAGACCAGGCAGGGCACAAATCGACTTCTGCAGAAAACAACCCCCTTAATAGAACAGACAGCGCTCCTGGAAAAGAATCCTGTTTCATTCAAGAAGATAAATATCAAAGACAATGTCAGAGGTGATAGGATGGGTCCTGACACCTGCTTTTCTGGGTGCGTTCCCTGTGGAGGTGGTCCCATGCACAATATATTCAATGCACGGACAGAAGGTACGAAAAACAAAGCATGGACTGGATGGAAGGCATTTCAAGAAGAAGAAGAAATCCTAACCTTTTATCCTGCTCCCTAAGCTAAGACGGGGGAGATGGGAAGGGTTTAGGAGAGGATTTGGAGAGAAAAGCAAGAAAATAGCACAATAATAGTACTGTTCAGAAGGACAGCTTACCAAGCCTTGACATGATAGGTTCTCTGCAGTGTCTGGAGATCCAAAATGGATGCAAGAAAGAGAAAACCGTGCACTACTTTGAATCTCAATGACACTTTGGTAGTCTTCCAATATGTATGTGGTTTGGGGGGGAAAGAAAATGCTGGCAGGGGCAAAGCCAGAAGAAGGGCCTCAATTTGATTACCCAGTGGCCATGCATGAATCTGCCACCCATTGCTGCCTCTGCTCACCCACAGCTGCGCACACCTTTTCTATGGAGGGCAAGCAGGTGACAGAGCAGGTTCACTTCCATCTCCCCTTCTCTTTGCATATGAAGATTGCGACATGTGAGGAACCTCCTTGGTCTGCAGTTCCTTAGGAACTTAGCATCCCCAGCTCATTACAAACAAGAAAGGCAGAGTGAAGAGGCTGCATGCAGCAATCTTCATGAGTACAAGGAAAGAGCAGGTAAACTTGCCTTTTTCTGGCTATTTGGTGCTTCATAATGTGATGAGATTGGGAGCAGCAGAAGCTTTTTCCCTCTACTTCTTCCTCCAGCAGCACTAGAGGTAGAAGGGAGGTACCACTACTGTGGTCCAGTCCTGACTTGTTCCCAACCAGCTGGAAGAGGACCAGAGCGCCCTGTGGAGCAGCAGGCTGGAGAGGGAAGTGGCCTGAGCTGAAGGCTGCCCCACACCAATACTTCAGGAGGCTTCACGGTTGGGCCACTAAACCCTGGGATTAGTAATTGTCTTCCTAGTATGCTAACTGCTCTGGCTGCAAGACAAGATCCTTTGTCATCTTCCAGCAGCTTAGCCTTATTCAGTCCTCAGTCTTCACCCAATTCAACTGCTGCTGATGTTGCGTATAGTTTTTATTATTGATTTAGGAGTGAGATATCTCCTCTGTAGAACACATTTCACATTCTTGGTCTGGATCTTCCTAATAGGCTGAATGGCCTTATCTACCTTGGAACTCTGTCTGATGAAAGACAGACGATCTACACTGCTGATATCCAGAAGGTCTTCCACACCATCTGCCAGACCGGAAAGGGATGACCGTTTGAGCCAATTTCCTGTGATACAAAGAGCAGAGATGTAAGCATCTGTCTGTATATATCAGCTGTTAAGTAAGAACTGTGCTGAGGAAACTATAGTTCTGAAGGAAAAGTTAATAAACAAATGTAAAAACTGTGAATTTCTGATGCATAAAAGATTGAGAGAAAAGAAAAGTAATAACTAAGGCCAAAGGCCAAATAATAATCATGCTTTTGGTGCTGTTGAAATCCGAGTGGAATGTTTCTTAAAAGATCCCTTGTTTCACATGAGAAAATATGAAAATATTGCAAGCAATAATATTCTAGCATTTACCTAGGGGAAGTTTGAGTTTCTTTCGGAGTGAGATCCGGCGGGAGCGGGAGCGAGCGCGCCTCTCGGTGGTTGCCCCTGAGTGTGCAGTTGTGCATTCCGAGGTATCCTGCTCTGATTGGCTGCTAGTGTCACTTGCTGCACTCTGTGATTTGAACATCTTTCGCCAGAAGTCTTTGCGCCCTAGAGCAGCTCCTTGCATTTGTTCATCACTGCAAGGAAACCAATTACATGTCGGTTAACACTTAGCCAAATGGATCCAGGAACATCCCAAGCATCAGAGGTGGGGAAGCATGAGCAGTGGCTCACAGATCAGGATGAATGGGGGTCACATGGAGGAGTCACTCCCGTGTTCATATATCCTTTCCAAATATGATAACTCTTAAGGTTTTTCTTTCCTCCACCCCAAAACAAACTGCTCTGATGTAAAGCTGTGCCATCTTCACCTGACTGTTCTCATTCTGCTCTTTAGAATGTGCAGTACACTTTGTGCAAAACACTCCATATCACTTAAAATAATTGTTTCCTCCCTGACCTCAATACATGACGTAATTGTCAATTATTCTTGCTGGTGCTAAGCTTTAACCTGAAACTGCAGGAGAAGTTGAGAAAAACTTTAAATTAGCCATTTACTGCCTGAGTAATATTGAATAAAGGTTAATTTTCTCAAATAAAATGTCCACCTAAACAAACTCTGACACAAATCATTTGCTCCATTACATTATTATTCTCGGTGCATTTGCTAATGACAAATACTGTTTTCTCCTCAAATAATCAGGACTTGGGTCATCACAATCTGTCTTTGGTTTGAATTAATTATTTCTATGGCAACCAAAAATGTTTGCTACAGCATTTAGGACTGTATACATGGAAATGTATTGGGGCAAAGAGAGTCTAATGGGGAGGTAGGCTGTGGTCCTTGATAGAGTCAGGTGGAGACATATTGCTAATTAGGGAAAATGCCCCCAGTGACTCCCTTTTTAAAATGTATTTTGATATTTTCTCTTGCAAAGAAGAATGGCATATGATGGTTTCCTTTTTCATACAGTTGTTGATCCTAATTGTCCTTTCACACCCAAGATTCTAATTACTAGAGATGCTGGCTGAAAAACAAACCTGAACGTGTGAAAAAATATGAACAAGATTGAACAAAAATATGAACAAATGGGACAAGAATGATTTACTATAGAAAATTACAAAGGCATTCCCAGGTCCTTAGCTAGTATAAATGTGCAAAACTCTCAATTGAGCAGTCCCCTCTCCAACTCCCTATAAAAACATGAAAGCATAATTAATAATACTGTACATTCAGTTACAGTCAGTTATTAGAAAAAAATATGGTTTGAAGAAGGCAAAAAGAATGCCATGGAAAACACCAAGAGATTTATTTTGATAAATGTATTTACATTTATATTATGATTTTTTTCTTGAAGCAGTAAGAGTGAAACCCAAACCTGCAACCCACCTCCTTCTCTCACCTCTGGAGCAGAGCTGCAACAACAAAATCCTACAAGCCAATCCTATCTACCGTAGATACTCACTTATAAGGCTATCTCACAGACAAGGTGAGGGCAGGTTTTCAGGCAAAAATCATGGAATGTTCCATGACCCTCAGATAAGATGGGGGGAAACTTGAGAATGATGCTTGTGAGGAAGAGCTGCAACTTGCCCTGGCCTGGTTGCCTTGGAGGATGATTGAAAGGGGGGAAAGAATCTGAGCCATTTTTGAAGTTGCACTTTTGCAACATGTTCAGGGGACCTGGCTTTGGGAAACCTGTCTTCGAAACAATGTCAAAGTGTTCCCATATACCTGAAAAGAAATTGATGTGTTTGAGCATTGGTGGTCAGAAACCCAGTTGTTTTATTTGGCACTATCCTTGGTGCTGACTATTGGTTGCTATGGAGATCCTTAAAAAACTGACCTCACCCCAGAAAAGTTTTTAAAACCATGGTTTTATTGAGCACAAAGGTTAGCTACTCCAGGATCCTGCAGAAGAACACCCTAGTGATGTAGGAGCCCCGCCCCCCCCCCCCGGTGATTCTCTCAGAAGCCACCATGCTCCTTTATGCTGGCTGCAAGCACACAGCCCAGCCACGCTATAACCACCAAGCTCCTTTATCCTGGCTGCAAGCACAAAGCCCAGCCAAGACACCCCGAACTCCCGCTAACCACCTTCAACTCTCCGGCAAAAGCAAGGTTCTGGCAACAGTGAAAGCCAGCAGCAACTCTTGGTGAGAAAACACCTCTTGGCTAAAGTCCAACTGTTAAGAGCCTCCTTAATGTGGCTCTGTACCCCATTGTGGTTATTTTGGCCTATAGGTAATATTGGTGATTGCTATGCTCATAATGGTCAGATGGAGGTCTAACCAGATGCACATAATGCAAGACCTGTAAAGGTGAAGGGGTAAGACCAGGATGTGATGGGAACAGGTATGAACCCCATCAAGGGAGGACAGTGCTGAGAACACCCTCTCCTTCCCTTAAACGTGTGCAGGTCTGACTCCATTTTGGATTTCATCCTAAGAGTTATAAGCTGCTACCCTGCAAAGAGGTCACAGAGGTGATCCTTGAGAGATAGCACAGACCATTAAGAATTGGTGCCAAGGGTCATTCAAATGTCTCCCTCCCTCAGGGTCTTGTAATGCAAATCTGATATCTGACAAAAGGAGCATTGTGAAGACCATTTCAGCCTAAATCTATTCTAATCTGCCCAGGAGCTAAAATAACCTGGAAAGTCTTCTTTGGACTAAGCCAAACGGTTTCTCCACCAAAGTTTAAAACAGCAACGGAAAAGACTAGAGCATTAGAGTAAAACTATACCTGCCTTTATCGTACTATTCAAATGCAAACTCCCTTCCGGGCACTCCAGAGTAGCATTTTATCAGGGTGATTGGATCAAGGTGGGGAGGGGAAAATTCTGACTCTTAAAGTTTGCATCTCTCTGTGTAAGTTAAACTTACCACATTGATAACTGTTGTATCAAGCAATCAAATGTGTCAAGCACTTGTGGCTAAATCTGTCTGGTCTAAATGTCTCCTTTCTGCTTTTGTGTTTGAATGTGCCAATCCTATTGTAATCTTGTCTTAATCTAAATGTACCTATGTTTGCATCTGACTATGCTTTGTCATCACTCCTCCCTGACCCTTGGTTGGGGTCACACAGGAGGGGAGGGGGAGCAGCAGCAAAAAAGGACCACCAATCAAATGTCTCACATAACCAAAATTGCCAATAACAGTTGGACAATGTTTTTATTTGTTGTTGTCATTTCCACATTTGCATGTTCAACTGTATGACTGATCAAGCCAAAATGTACAAATTGCACAAGTACTGTGGTCTCCTTGGAGACATAATGCATTTGTGTCCGTTTTACTAATGTCCTCCACATGAATAAAATGTATTCCTCTTTCTGCAACATCAAGGTCCAGCTGGCAATTCTTTTTCCATTGACATTAAACTTTGGGTAGGCTATAGCATGGGGTCCTGTGGAGGGGATCGGAGGACCGGGAGGGTTTGCAGACTTCACTTCAGCAGGAATGGGGAACGCACGCTGGGAAAAACAGACTTCTCAATCTTGGGAGTCTGGTCTCACCATTAAAGAGACAGAGGCTTATTGAAATCGCCTCCTATGCTTGATTTCCTCCCACATCACTAGCTTGGATTTTATGGAGTTTGAAGTCCTTTGTTTGAGAAACCAATTTTTTGCATTGCTTTTACTGCAGCGACAGCTAATTAAAAGTTTTGTTGGATTGCAATACAGGCTGCTCCTTACTTTCATGCCCTGCAATGAGCTGGAGTAGAATTCTTCCCTGAAATCCCCTGTCATTAAAAAAGCCCTGCCTAATGCGAAATTAGCAGCACAATTCCTACTCAGGTGCATGAACTTTTCTGAGTCATATCCATTATGGTCAGCATATCAAAAAGTAATGGCCAGCATTCTTACCAAGTTTCTTGGTAAGCAGTTTAGATAGATATTAGATTTTCAAAATAATTACTTACTGCTCTGGAGTTTGCATTGGGCGACTTGAGATATAACTACGACATTCATCAGGAGCAGAGGATGGCTGTCCTTTGTCAATCACAACACTGCCCACTTCAGATCTAGGTAGACAAAACACAGTTGGAACAAACTCTGTTGTTGTTGTTGTTTTGCAAACTCAGGGCAAACTTGTTGTTTTGCAAACTTTCCAGCACCAGGGTAAGGGCAATCCAGGTCTGAGGTCAGGGAACAAACCTTCCCTTTCCTTGGGAGGCCTCTGTGACTACTACTCCATTGCATAATGCAGCACATGCCCCATTGGCACAGCAAGGCCAGTCCTGGAAAGTTGGTTAGAATTGCACCCTCAGTCAAGTCCAGTGGATAGGACTGGTCCCTAAGTTCCATTATGTGCAGTGGAACTTTCTCCCATGTAAGTATGCATGGGATCACAGCCTAAACAGAGTTAGGATGAGGCTGCAATATTAAAATAGATCATTTGAAAGGAAAAACAACATGAAACATACAAACATGTCTGGATCTCTCAGCTACAAATTATGATCCACTGTGTGCTTAATTCAAGGTTCTTGAACCTTTGTAGACATCTTATGTATAGTAGGACAGGCTTTCATATTAATACCAACACAGACACAATCCTCAAGTGTACTTCACTCACATCATTTTCAGTGAAATTCAGGCACATGAAACTGTGCTGGCTGCTGGATTACAACCTTGTCAACAATATAAGACTATTATTGGAAGAGTATGGATGTTATACATACTTGTAGAATAACAAAAAAAAGTGTTATTACTATATTTCTTACGAAAGCTGAATATTCCTGAGAGTAGAATATCTGGTATTGCAAATCTGCATTTAGTACAATAGATGTTTGGATTGAATGAATGAATGCTTTACTGCATTTCACCCCTGCGCAGTGTCTTTTCTACTGGCTGTTGCTGGTGGTATTCTGCATTTTTTTTAAGATTGTGAGTCCTTTTGGGACAGAGAGCCATTTAACTTTCTTATTATTTGCCTGTAAATCACTTTGTGAACCTTGTGCTGAGAAAAGTGGTATATAAATACGATTGATTGATTGATTGATTGATAATAAAATAATAAAATTTATTGCATAAATTAAACTGAATGCCTATTTCACTGCAATTTGGGTACAAACCTTTTACTCCCTGATGGTTTGGATTCATGTTCAGTACTTTCCTCTGATTTTCTCCCTGGTATTAACTTTTCAGCACTATCCAAAAGGGCACTAAGAGCTACTCTTCTAAAGACATTCCCATGAGCTTCCTTGATAAACTGAACCAGTTGCCGGATGTCACAGTACAAACCCTAAAGATAGCAAAATATTGAAAGAAGGAAAGAACAAATGAAAGCCTAGTTTGTTAAGATATCAACAGGACTCCTGCTCATGTTTTTATGTCTAATTTAGCCTGAGTTTACACAGGGGTTACGTTCTCAGAAATCTGGGTGCATATTAAAAATGTGTAATTTAAAACTATTTTTCCCCATACAAACCAATATAAATGCAATAGGGGGAAAGTAATCAAACATTCATACTGATGACTGGCAATTTCTGTTTCCCAGGTTGGGCTAGAAACATACAAACACATCTGTCAGCAAAGCAGTAGTGTATTATTAATATTAATATTAATTAAGGGCGCAATCCTAACCTGGAGTTAGGCCAGCACAGTTAGGCCAGCAAAGTTTAGCCAGCACAAGGGACATCGTCAAGTCTGTTTGGACCACTCTTGGAGTCAGAGAGGCCAGCACACAGACGTGCGCCATCTCCTCTGACTCCGAGAGTGGTCCAAACGCAATTTACAGTGGCCCTTGTGCCGGTCAAACTTTGCTGGCCTAACTGTGCCGGCCTAACTCCAGGTTAGGATTGCGCCCTAAAATGAGTAGCGTTGGGATGCCAAGGCATACGTTATATTAAAGGATAAATACCAATTCTGTCCTTACCAAATTCTCAGAACTGTGAAGCTCATGTGTAGTAGAGGCACAACGGGTGATCAGGGATTTGAACATGGCACTGACAATAATACCTTCCACATTCTGGGCTGTAGACTTGTTGTCCATTGTAGTGAAATTATTTCCAAAACCAGCCTTATCTGTAAAAAGTATGAGCACAAAGAATCACCTTGCCAGCCTTCAGTAAGCACTGCAATATATGAACCAAGAGTAACGTGGAAGTTGCCAAATCCTACAACAATGTCCTTCCTCTACAGGAAAACTGAAAAGGTGCTTCTTGCGACAGTCAATACTTACTGTCAGTGACTGGCTCCATGCAGAATCCTAGCAAAGCATGTAAAAAATCCACTACATTGTTGAGTGAATCCTTGTTAACGTAATCCCTCATGGTTTGCCGGAACTGCATCTTATCCAGCTTGTACAACTTTGTGAGGCAGTTCTGAGCCTGTGGAGACATTTTAAGAATATCATATGTCCTACCTGTTCTATTAAGAACATAAGAAGAGCCCTGCTGGATCAGGCCAAAGGCCCATCTAGTCCAGCTTCCTGTATCTCACAGCGACCCACCAGGTGCCCCAGGGAGGCATGAGACAACAAGATGCCTGCATCCTGTTGCTACTCCCTTGCACCTGGCATTCTGAAGTAGCCTACTTTCAGGATTACTTCACACAGTTACTGTGAGAACAAACAAACAAACAAAATGAGACAAGCCACATGTACCTCATTCTGAGCTGCTTAGAGGAAATACAAATGATATAAACAAACATTGGGTAGCATTCAGTCCTGCAGTGTCTATCGTTGGAATCTCCCGCTATGAATGGAAGAAGCTCATACAAAAGATCCTTCCACTCATGCCAGGCCCCCTGCATGAACAAAATGCATCTTCCGTTCATGGAGGGAGCTGGTGATAACTGAGTACTGCTCTGCTGAATGGGTAGGTGCTACCCTGTGACTCTAAGAATTTTTCAGCAAGGAGGCTACAGCATGGCACCATTTCTAAAAGCCACTTGTTAATACATTCATATATAGCATAATGCTCATTGCTCTCTCCTGCCCTCAGTTTTGATATGCTGCTGAACTAGATGGCTTAATCATATGGAGGCATGGCCTGGTATCCGCTGGGATTTCGTTCCAGACCCCACTGTGGATACCGGAAACTGTGGATACTTGGGATGCCTTTTGAAAGATAGGGGAACATCAGTGGTTTTGCTGCAAGAAAGTAAAAAAAAAAAAGATTTGTTTAATGTTCCTCTATCTTTTTAATAGGAGTTCCAGTATCCATGGATTAGTGGATCCTGGGACACCCCTGTATTCTTCTGATAGGAATGCTTGGTGCGGAAAAAGTTTGCCTTTAGTACAAGAAGTCAGCCTAGACTAACTCTGAATTCTGCAGAGCCAGGCTTCCACATACTTTGCATTTGACAGGATAGCAATTTTTTGAACCTACTTCCGTTCATTTGTTCAGCATCAGCATACCTGATGTCTTAGGCGATCTCCAGAAAGCCCTCGGTGACCTTCTCCACAGCCATAGGCACAACCCAAAGACTTTACAATCTTTATCAGCATGGTCAAGGCTAGCCTGTGAGTGCTTGCTGGAGTGCTTTCATCCTTAGAGTTTTCACATTTTAGAATAGA
This sequence comes from Lerista edwardsae, assembly GCA_029204185.1. Taxonomy (NCBI): domain Eukaryota; kingdom Metazoa; phylum Chordata; class Lepidosauria; order Squamata; family Scincidae; genus Lerista; species Lerista edwardsae. The sequence goes on along the minus strand of JAJKFI010000015.1, from coordinate 16,584,722 downwards.
CCGAAAAAAGAAAATGGGCAACAATATATCACGACATTGCAGAAAACAGACTTACAGTATTCTGATCTGTACAAACCAAGCTACTGTACTAATTTTTCAATATAGTTGGAATATTAAATCATTGATCAGAACACGAACAGAATCTTGAAGAAAACTTATTGGAATTTATCATTTTCAAACTTGGAGTCTAATTTTTTGGAATATTTGTTAACATTCATAAAACGTTGTGCATGCAGAAGTAACTGCAAAACAGATTGCCTGTCCTGCTTTACCAGATCCTCTACTTGCTTCCAGAGGCGGATCTACAGGGAGGGCAAAGATCTAAGTGTTGCAGGAAGCCTTACCCTGCCATGTAAATCCCTCCTCTCCCTTGCTGCTGTAGCCAGTAAGCAACGCCAAGATTTGCTTTTCCCTGTGAGGATTGGCTAAAACAGTGCAGGAGAGGAGTGATTTCCACTGCACGGTGAGGCTTCTTGCAAAACTTAGAGCTTTGCCCTCCCTTAGATCTGCCTCTGCTTGCTTCAACAGTGAGTAGTGGAAATAGAACTCAATATGAAAAAAGAACACTATCTAATTTCAAGGTACTTGCACCCAACTAGGGAAAGAAATTTAAAACTGAGAGAGGGGAAAAGAGAGAACATTCCCCCAGGGCAGCAGTTCCCAAACTTACCATGGTCACAGTGCCCTTCTTCCACAGCAGCCTCTTCTTCCTTGCTCTTCTGGGGACCACCATCTTAGATTGCATGAGAATTGTGCAAGATCTTGTGCAATCCAAGATGGTGGCACCAGGAGAGACATCCCACAATTTTTTATACTGCTTTTCAACCAAAAGTTCACAAAGCGGCTTACAGGCAGAAAATATTTAATTAAAATGGCTCCCTGTCCCAAAAGGGGTCACAATCTAAAAACAATGCAGAGCACCACCAGCAACAGACACTAGAAAAGACACTGTGCAGGGGTGAAGAGGGACAATTACTCTCCCCCTGCTAAATATAAGAAGAATCCACTTGAAAAAAGGGCCTCTTGCCCAACTAGCAGCAGCAAAACTGACAAGATTCACCCTCTCTCTAGCTATGCAGCACAATCCTTCATTCATGTTGTTCCTTGAAACTTGCAAATCACATTTGGAAATAGATTCAAACAGAAATTCTAATTAGCATCTAATTAGGATTAGAGCAATCCTATACATGTTAACTCAGAAGGAATTCCCGCTATGTTCAGAGGAGCTTTCTCCCAGGAAAAGGGGTAAGGAATGTAGTCTTACAGCCCTATCCTATGCATTTCCCTGCCATAGCATGCAGCTGTGCGAAAATAGGATGTGCTGCATGCTATGGGGCGGGGGCTGATGGATTGGGAAGTTTGGGAGAGGTAAGAGAAAATATAGAGGCTGTATATAAATATGCATGCATGTATATATTCCCCTATTTTCCATTGGTGAAAATCACCAGTGGGTCTGAGGAGAGAAAGGCGGTGTGTCAGGAGGCAACGAAGGGATAGAATTCTGGTGCAGGTCGCACATGCCAAGACACTCCCCTCCTGCCCCCTACTTGCCCCGTTCTTGCTCATCCCACCAGCTTGTCTGTGCTCTTCTGTGAAGCAAGGTGCAGGGGAGGGCTGCCCCTCCCACCATTTTGGATGCCAGATCTGAAATGGCCACCGCTGGCCTGCTTTTTGCAACACCATAGGGCCTTCGTAACTAGCATTAGAACATCCCAATTGGCCCTATCAGTGAGCCGCTAGACAGAGAGAGCTATCACATTCTAACAGTTCAAATAATCGCACCTAAGCATATCAAGGCAATTGAATATGAGCAAGTATTTGTCCACATACATTTCAGGATGTTGCCACACAGAGTCTCATACTTTGATATATTTGAATGGTTAACCATGCCCCAATGTACCTTATCTTCCTTTTTATCATTCTTTTCAAAAGGTCTTCCTTCTCCGCCTCCTCCACCTCCTCCGCCATCACCTCCACCTCCTCCTCCTCCTCCTCCTCCACCACTTCCTCCTCCTCCTTCTTCTCCACCACCATCTCCTGCTCCACTGACAGGGGCAGGCCCAAATGCAGAAGTTGAACTACTCAGGGCCCCCTTAAGTTGAAACGAGGTCTCGCTCTGTCTCTTTTCACTGGTCTCATTCTCTTTGTTCTCACTTTTCCTTCTGGTCTTTTCCACGCAGGGCACCACACCAAGCTGAAGCAGGCATTCCACAATATTGAGCGCAACGTCACAAATTCGGGAGCTTATGTCATGGTTCAAGACTAGGTAGACAGCTTTGAGAACCACCTAGTGGGATGAGAAGCAAGATGTTGCAGACAACTTTAGTTCTAAGTGCCATAGGCAAAATCTTGATTCTAATTGCAACATTAAGGCAACATTAAGGCTCACTGAAGGAGTATCCACACATTATTGATTATTATTAAGAATGTTTATGTTCTGCTTATCAACAAAAACATAGTAGTAGTTCAGAAAGCAGTTTATGTAGCAGGATGAATAAATAACTGGTTTATTTATAGCACACACACTGTTTAAAGCCATTGCACACCATGTCAAGTTGACGTGAGTTGCAACCACAGATGCTGTGCATTGGGGTGTGCATGTGGGCCATTTACATCAGATTTCCTTAGCATTTTGGCATCTTTTACCTTTTAGCCAAAACTGATCCAAATCAATTTCTGATATAACGTTTCAGATTATCTAGAATCAATTGACTATAAGCAGTAAGAGAATAATGGGTTGCAGTACTTACTGAAGGGGCAAAAAAAAAATACTATAGAATTAGAAATCCACCCACAATTGATATTTCCCCGCCACACACACACACACACACACACACACACACACACACACACACACAC
>JAJKFI010000015.1:16565032-16581853 GCA_029204185.1 Lerista edwardsae | reverse complement strand
ACACACACACACACACACACACACACACACACACACACACACACACAATATCCATCTATGTGGTTGTGTGAGCTCAAGATTTGTCCTTATAAACGCTTCCATGGCAAGAAGCAAACCTTTCTTCATAGCAATGACTTCATATGAGGGCCATAACATTGGAAAGAAATTCATTATGTGGAACTCACAATCACAAAGAGAATCTCCATATATACGAAATATTATCAGGTCAAGAATTCCAAAAATAGCTGTTGACCAATCAACCCAACACCATACCTCACACTTCCTAGTTAATTAAAAACTAGGTGGAACAATTCATTGACGGGCAGCCCAATCCTAACCTGCACTGGAAGAGCCAGGCTGGCACAGCTGGGCTACATCCTAAGCCAGTGATGGTGAACCTTTTGGGCTTGATGTGTCAAAACTTAGGAAAATGCTTAACTTGACTCTGCTGGTGTGTCAACCCCCCTCCCAAACAAAAGAGAAACAATTCTTTATATCCATTTATTTGAACAAAAAAATATAGTCCAATCATGTGTGGTGTTATATATTATATAAAGAGACATTAAATAATTACAAAAATGAAAAATGAGTACAACAAACTCAGGTTTTGTCAGGTATTGGCGATTGCTGGTGTGTCACCCCAAATGTTGCAGCGCGTCACCTTTGATACACGTCATAGGTTCGCCATCACTGTCCTAAGCATTAGGAGACAGCAGGAGTTCCGCATGGGGCAAAGGGATGTTTTCCCCCTGCCCCTAAATAAGCCCCAGTCAACCCTATTGGGCTGCTCGGATCTGAACCTGCAGATTTGCAAGCGCTGGTCCACATGGCCAGGAGTGGCCCAAATCGGGGCCGCCCAGCCTGGAGATGGGGTTAGGATATGGCCCAACAGCCATGTCCTGTCTCCGCCCCTTTGCCACCTCCAGCCCATCCCATTACGCCTCTGGCAAGTAACAATATATTAAAAACAAAAAAGTTTTACCAATAAACCTGTAAAGGGAATGTTTTCAGTATAATATTCTTTCCCCTTTTTTAATCAAGATTTTTGGAAGGGAATTCTCTTTTCAGTGCAACATTATACTGATGGGAGCCATGTTCTTCAGTGACCATTAATAAATTAAGAACATAATCCTATTCTTGTCTGCTCAAACGTAAATCCCATTGCCTTCAGTGGGGCTTACTCTCAGGAAAGTATGCATAGGATTGCAGCCTGAAATGATCTCAACACAATACTGAGAGAAAGAGAGAGAGAGAGAAAGAACTAATCAATGATGTTATATCTCAATTGTACAACTACATGTTTATAAATGAGCAGGACATTTTCTTATTGCTATTTACCGAAAGATCCAACATGCCATTCTTGTGAACAAAGTTGCTTGTTCCATCAATGTGATCAGTATCTTCCAGGCAGCTATAGTTGATGCAGGAATCAGTCAAACTCCGAGGGAGATTAGCACATGCCAGGGGTTCATGGGGCATCTCAGGTATGGGCACTTGGTTGCAGAGCTTGCGCATGTGCTCACTGAAGAAGTCTGCATAGCCCACGTTAAAAGAGGCCAGGGTGGTGTTGAAGGTTGCCACCGTGATGGTGGAAATTTGGGAACGTACTGTGTGTGAAAGGACAATAGTTAATGTTAGCCTCTTTGGAAGAAAATTTAATGGGAGCTTTCCATCTTGTTATTTTCAATGCAGATACTCCAGTTTGGAACATCATAAGCTTTCACTAACAATAGTATCACTGGTCATAATGATTAATTCATCTGTTCACGTCTGAGTATCTTAGGGACCAATTACAGGAGAAGCACTACGTTTTCCTAGTTTTGGAACCTTTTAGGATCTTGCAAAGTTCTCAGGGATGACATCTAGCTATAAGACTCAGGGAAGCTCCACAGTGTATAATTTTAATCTAATTTCTAATCACAGAAACACAACATAAAATAAGCAAACACTGGTCTGCTCTGGTCTGTTTTTTTCCCCTAAGAGCAAAAATCCAGCAGGTGACCAATTTATTGCCAGTAATTAAATCTAAATCTCAACGTGTTTCAAGAACAAAGCTCCTTATCAGGAGACTGTATAAAAAGGCACGTATAAATGCAATTAACATCAGCAAAAGTGATTCCCCCCATCTAACAGGCACATAAAATAAGTAAATTTTATGCAAAAACATAAAATAAGCAAACACTGATAATGCCGATAAAGACACTGTAACTGATTCAGAATCAATAGCACTCTCAAACCAAGTGAAAAAAGAAACTTCCTAATTTAATCAACAACCACCAAGTCATCAAACATATATAAAGATCACAAGAACACTTCACACCAGTATGATAAAAGCAAACATTTAACTTGCATAACTTATACCCCAAATAAAACAATATTAAAACTGTCAACCCCATGCAATGTAATCCGTGTCAAAATGTTTTCAAAATCATAATAGTAATAATGATAATAGATGAAAAGAACAAGTTACCCCATCTTCATCAAACTCTTTATATTAGAAAACAAAGTTTGCCCCATGTCTTTGAATCCATTCTCACCATGGCTGTTGGAGTGATCTGGAAGGTCAGTAACCAGAGTGTGATGGGAGTGAGAATGCCTAGCACTTAAACTCTCCATCTCTGTGGCAGTATCCGAACTACCCCGCCTGGTAAACCGTCCTAAAGGGGGAGCAAGACATAGGCAACGTATTTATGGTACGAGATCATAACTGAAAGTAGGCTTACAAAACAAAAATAAGAAAACAAAGAAAAGACTGGGATCCCTGGGGATATCAATGGAATCTTACAATCAAGATCCAAAATTGTAATGCTTTTCCTAGCTGGCACAATACAGTATATTCTCTTTGATACCATAAACTAGTTCTGGCACACCTAGAACTTATACATAGGTATTCTTATACATCAAACAAGACTTTTTCCATCTCTAACAACTGCACTAAATTGTATTATTAAAGCTCTAGTTCTATACACATTTACCTAGAAGTAAGCCTCAGTGAAAATAATGGGACTTATTTCTGAGTGAACATGTATAGAGTTATGCTATAAGTTATGCTGCTGAGCTCCCAGGCGGTCGGCCAGTTCAGGATTGGGCTGTATTGGGTATGAGCTTCCAGATTTAGAATTCAAAGATAGGATGGACAAAATTGTTTGCCCTCAATTGGTAGAAACTGGCTAATGCTAACACAATTAAGACTGAGCAGAAAATAGAAATGTAACGTTAAACTGAAAAGCTGATATAAATACAGTGTCATTTCTATAATGACAATATTAGATAAGATTAGAAGTATGTCACACTTTAGTCTGGGCTAAGGATCCAATTCTGTGGTGCTTTAATGGAAAATTCTAGCTTTCACCCTGTCACAAATGAGGAGAAATGTTATCTGCTTTCAAGGTTGTATTTTGCCTTCACCTAAGATAGTGGTTTGCCACCCGCCTCTCTCAATACCACGTCGGTCTTCACCAATCCCAGAGAAGCTGCCAAAGGAGAAAGTGCTTCGAGTTGGTGACACATCCAGATGGTCTTCGTGAAGCAAGAAAGGCACACCCATCCTTCGCTGCCGTTTCTTCCCTGTGTGATGGAAAGGAATCGAACCTTTGCGCTCACGGTCCTCTTTACGACTCTTGAACTGCGAAGAGGAACATGAGAAGAAATTTAGGGTGCAGTCTTAAGAAAATCAGATCAAGATGACAACACAAAACCAAATAAGAACTCACCCAAAGGCTCAAATTACACGTGGAGTCTTAATATCTATGGAGGACCTGTTCCCGGACCTCCTGCAGATACTGAAACCCATGTTCCAACCCAAGGGGACTCCGAACATGACCGGAACTTCATTCTCACGTCTGGCCTCTATTGGCTTCAGAATGTCACCTTTAAAGTATCCTTTAAATTGCTCCAGGCAGCATGTTCTCTCAATGAGATTCCAGTTGCATCTGGGAGGTTGTTATTTGGTCCAGCTGCTGGTTTAGAAACTGCAGCTAGTCAAAACTGCATAAATCCATGGAAAAACAGACTGGACCTGTATTCATTTGGCAAAGGACGGGTGTTCCTATTTATCTCAGCATACACCCTTACAAGTTTCCTCAAAAACAGCTAGTAGCTGTACAGTTTAGATAATACTCAGAGTGTACTTTCCCCTTCCTCGCCCCTGCTTACAACAATCTGTCAAGGTTATCAGGAAAACAATGGGCCCAAATTTTCATAAATGGCTCCTGCCAAGAAGCAGCGGAACAAGAAAGGAAAAGAAAGGATAGTCTGCTACCTTTTGTCTTTTCCTAGTGGGACTAATTTTGGCAGAGTGTCAGTTTGTTTCTAACAAGAAAGTGGGAAGGTTCCCCAGGAACTCCTTAGGGAGACCCCCCAGTTGCCAGGACTCCAAAGCTAGCCAGAGAGCCCGGCTGTCTACCCAGGGGAAGTGAGACAGGGCTATGAAAGATTCGGCATTCCAGCGTAGCAGTAAAGAAACATGGACACACAGCTTTACCATGTAGAGAGTTTGTATTAGGATTTCTTCAGGAGACAGGCAGATGCGGTTAGTCAAGATACACAGTCCAAGGTCAAATTCCAGTACACAGTCAGAGAGTAGTTTGCAGCAAAATAGGTCTTACAGATGTTGGTTCACTCCGGCAGCATGCCCCCACTCCTTCTGCTCAACCCACACTGAGGGCCAGCTTAAATACTGCTGTGGACCCAATCAACACATTGGGTATGTGCTGAGTTGCACATAGGCACTTTCCACAGCTGATTGCTGCTCTGAGGTGCGACTGATGGCTGGCCTCATGCCAAGGCTATTGTTCCCAGAGCAAAAGAATAACTCAGGTCTGAGCCAGGCCTGACAGTTTCATCTGAAGTACCCAACAGGCAAATCCTTTTTTGGGCCTGTTGTGCTACATCTCTTAGGCTCCTCCAGTAAAATCTGCAATTTCCTCCAGCTACTTCTCATTTAAATAAACTGTTTGGAGAACATTACATATGTCTGCTGTGTAACATTTTGCTTGGCCCTGGCCACACTTAGAATAGATTATCTCCTGTGTTCCACCCATACTGCGGGATCAGGTGAGGCTCCAAGCCCCAAGTATAGCCTCCTATCTAAGGAGTAACATTACACGACATGAAGTTAAATTGCATCAGTTCAATGAGGGTTGGTTGGTCTTCATCTAGCCCATACAGTCTATATTATAACTTTAAATGAACTATGTACCTTAAGGTAACTGTTCACCAACCCCATCTAATATGTGATAGCTCTACTTACCTTCTTAAAAATGTTCATTCCCAAATCTGAGGAGAGGTCTGGAACAGCTGGTCTTCGCAGGTTGGTTAGGGACACTTTGGCAAAAGCTTCAGTGCTTAAAGATTTTTCCTCCTCATTGTATTTCATTGTGAGATCCTACATCCCCCCAAGAAAGACATAAACCCACATATAGAGGAGCTGGATAAGGTGCTACAATATCTGTTCTTCTCCTGTTAATTTCTTTCTACTTCCATGAGTAGTGCTCCCCAAATTTGGTTTCCTTATATGAGAAAGCACTAGAGATTCATATTATACAGGGTGGGGCAACAACAAAAAAAACAGTAACTGAAATGCTCATGTCATTTATACACTATACTTTCTTGTTAGGACTCTTTATCATATGATTGCATATTCTACATGTCTTCCTTAACTGCACATGTTCCATGCAATTGATTATGTGGGTAACCATATTAAACCACCATTGATCACTGATTTAGTGTTCATATGAAGCTCTTCTAGAGTTTGTGGAATCGGTGTGAAACATCTTTCTTTTAAAGTTCTCCATAGAAATGCATCACAAAACATAAGGTCTGGACTTTGAGGTGGATAAGGCAAGTCAGACCTTTGAGAACGTTCTCTGACACTTGATCAACATTGTTGTTTGTTCTGGTGCTTCATGGTCATCCAGAGTGTCCAGCATTATGATTCGGTTGCCTGTTTTTTGGCCCCACCCTGTATTTGTAATATTTGGTTTATTCATAAGTGTAAAAACAGAGCATAGTGGAAGCAAACGGCAGGAAGATCTACTAAGCCTCAGTTAAGACTTTCAATCTCTCTCTCGGTGCAATCAAAATAGTTTGAGTTAGGCTGGCATAAGCTAAGCCAGCAAAGTTTGGCCAGCACAAGAGACACCGTAAAGTATGTTTGGACCACTCTTGGAGTCAGAGAGGCCAGCACACAGACGTGAGCCATCCTCCCTGACTCCGAGAGTGGTCCAAACGCGCTTTATGGTGTCCCTTGTGCTGGCCAAACTTTGCTGGCTTAGTTTATGTCAGCCTAACTCCAGTTTAGGATTGCGCTCTCTTTCTCTCAAATGGAGTGACAAACTGGATCCACACTGTTTCCCTGTCCCCTCCCACTAGTTGCAAAGTGTCACCTTCCCAGTGGTTGGGCCACATTCTGATATTACTTTCCGAAACTGAAGAGTGAACATCTCTTGTCATTAGTTGATTAGATTAGAACATCTAGATTAGAACATTAGAACATCAACCAATCATCTTGGGTGCCTAGCAACTCATTCAGTAGCAATTCATAACAAATGGTGGTCTCCCAGAATCCATGACAATACATACATCATGCAGGTGGTTGAATAAAGGTCCCTTTGGTTCCCTTACTCTAGGTTTCAGGTATGTCCTCATTTCCCACAATGCCAAAAAACTAAAACCATGGACATATAGTTGCTAAGGTTCTGTGGAATCTGATATTCGCCTTACCTGAGTTTTGTGAGTGTTTACCAGTGAGGGAGCAGCAGCCACCATGGAACTGCTGCGTGGCCTTGGCAATGGTGGGACGTCTGGCTCTGGGGGTTTCTCAGGTTTCTCCTCTAACATATGGCGCAGCCTCTGGAGGTAATACATCAGGGACCACTGAGTGCCTTCCTCCGACCAGTGCGGTTGAAGCAGGCAGCGTAATACTGCCACGTCAAAGTAGGTGGCATACCGAGATTTTTGGCATGGTGGGATCACCAAAGACACTCTGTCACAAACGACAAAGAAATGAGTGTTAGGAAGAATACATTCAGATCGAATTCAATGTGTTTCATGTACGTATGCACATATATCCTAGAGCAATGGTTCCAAAACTACGAGTTGTGTCTCCCCAGGGAGCCCTGGAAACCAGCCAGGGGAGCCATAGAATCCTTGTGAAAAACCTGCCGCCATATACAATGTATAGATTGTAGCCCTAATGGGGAGCCAAGGCGAATGGCCCAATAGGTCAAAGGAGCCACCAGCCCACAAAAGTTGGGGAACCCCTGTCCTAGAGGAGTAATCAGAAGAGAATCTTTCGAACATGTGTGAGGAGCTAAAATTGTGCTTATTTCAGCTTTTGTACAAGTCCATTTTAACATTACCAACCTACCAGACAATATTGAATTCTTCACTAAATCCTGCAAATACTGTGACCAGGAAAAAAAATTAATTCTGCAGTCTGAATAAATTACTTATATATATATATTTTTTAAAAACCAGCACCGATTATTTAAAATGCAAGTGGTCTTGAGATATTGCTTGCATAGCTGAACAGCAGAGAGAAAAACAAGGAATACGATTCAATCAATTAGAAAAAGCAGGAACTCAAGATCATGGGGAAGGGTTGCAAAAAGAAGACTAAGGGCCCAATCCTATCCAACTTTCTGGTGCCGTTGCAGCTGTAATGCAGTCCTGAGGTAAGGAAAGAAACATTCCCTTACCTTGAGGAAGCATCCAGGATTTCCCCATCACCCCAAAATGCAGGACACACTCCATTAGGACAGCTACCTCAGGGCTGGAAAACTGGATAGAATTTAGCTCTGAAAACTCATCCAAACAGTCTTCCTCTTGTTTTTAAGTTGTTAGCTCACACTTCAGCCTTTTCTTTTATCCTTAAAATATGGGGTGGTTAAAACTACAGTATTTTTGTCACAGCTGAGGTAATCAGAATTCTCGGGGATTTCACTGGCTCCAAAGTTTACATAAGAAAACAGAATGAGTGAAAGTCCAAGTGATCAGAAATTTACTGGACTTCCTAAATCTATTTATCTACCAATGTCTTGTGAACTCCTGTTATAGCTAGGACTACCAAAAAGCTGATCCTAGGCCTTTTTGACTGCAATCCTTACCCTACAAGCACTTGTTTGGGAGCAAATATCATAGAATACAACATTTTAACAGCATATATAGGATTGGGTTGGTAATTTAATAATATTTAACTTGTATTTACCCCATAATCGTTTGCCTATAAAATTAAAACAGTCACATCTTCCATTCAAGTGATAATTCAAAAATGTCTTCTAAAGGTAACAGTTTCTCTTGACAGAACCTCAGACAAATCATTTATTGAAGAGGGAAGCATGCTAGATGCACTGCTTGAAATAAGAGGCGTTTGCTGTTTACATCAATGCCATTACCTATCATCATCTAAGCACCCTCTTCTAAGGAACACCTTTTAGAAACTGAGTGAATCATCCACATCTGTACTATGTGATTCATTAACAAATGAATGAATCACACTAATTAATTGGCTAATGCTTATAGCTCTGCTCGCATGAAACTCAGGCCTGAACTAGACATGCTGTTGTTCAGTGGCAAACATCTGAGACATCCACGAGAGTCATCCCACATAACACGGGATTTTAGATCATAGGTTCACTGCAATCATTTGTTCATGTGCTAGTCCCTCCTTCTGTGCTGCAGACCACCCATCAGCAGACTGCCTGTGTGCATGTGTCCCAGCAGTACTTGCCAGCCAAAAGGGGTGTGAACTTGCATAAGAACAGAAGAAGAGCCCTGTTGGATCATGCCAATGACCCAACTAGTCCAGCTTCCTGTATCTCACAGTAGTGCATCCGCCCCAAAGGCAACTTATTTAGCTGAATGAGCATCTTTAAAAAAGAAAGCTACAAGGCTGGGGAAGTGTCTTATATTTCCTATGCCTGTTTAATTTTTTCAGCCCTGCACTCTTTTGGTTAGTCCTTTCATATCCCAAACACTGTGGGGTCCAGGACACAGACCTTTGGTTCAAATTTGCCTTCAAGGACAAACGAATTGCACTGAGGCCGAGTTGGTAACTGGCACAAACAACATGATTTCTTCCCTGCCTGTTGCTATGCAACCAAAGCTCTCTCCCCATTCAGTTTGGAGTGATCAATGAGTTCAGCAAATTAGCAACAGCAGGCTATGGAGCCTGCCTGCAGCTTCATTGCCATAGCGACCGCCCTGCTCTGTTTCAGACACCAAGTGCTCATTTCTGCTGTCTAAAAACCAGTTCCTTCCTCCCTTGGATGCTTTAAATTTACACACTAAATAATAAGTTATCCCTTTTTCTTGGTCAACAGTGATTCCATTGGAAAGACAAAGTTTCATTTTTTTTTAATGTTGAGTTTGGGTTGGGGAAGTGTCTTATATTTTCTTCTGTGTACATGCTAGGGTAGAGAGACTGTTATGTCCACTTCGCAGCAGCACAGACCTGGTAAATGACTCCCCCTTCACATGTTACAGCAGAAATAGTGGAATTGCTTTTTGATTGTCTCATTCCATAGCATTGCTGCAATATTTGAAGTGCCGGCACCACCTGACTGTGGCCAATCGCGTGTCACTAGGATGCAACAAAAACCTGTCACTTTCATGCCCTGCTGGTGAGATCCATAGAGGCATCTAGTTGGCCAATGTGGGAAGCAGGATGCTTGACTAGAGCAACCCTCCTTGCATTGATCTTTCTGGGCTGCTCTTATATCCCGCATTCCCATCAGCTAGCTGGGATCAGTAACCATTCTTCTCGTGTCTTATTTAAGCAATGTGTTTGTTTTTTCTTAATCAGAACAAAAAAAACACCCAAAGTGTTGACGAGAGAAACCTCTAGGTAAGGTGACATGTACATGCAATGCTAATTAATTATATGTAATAGGTAATGCCTCTTTCTAAGGCATCTTTGAATGTCCTAATAACAAACAGGGTTTTATTCATTTTCGTAATAAAACAGGCCCAATGTGCAATGTTCTGAAATATTGTAGAAGAGACTACAGGGCTCTAGAAGGTGTAAAACGAAAACTGGCAAAGTAGGCATGCATCTGAGCAGCGGCTTGCTCATATTACAGCATCACAGGACAATGGGATGGTATAGGAAAGAGGCCAATTATTTCAGAAGCCATTTCTCCACCACTGCTATAATATACACAAAGCACAAATATATAGGTAGGCCCGCAATATCTGCAGATTCAGAACCTGCGGGTTTCAGAATCTGTGGGTTGTGTACCCGCAGGGGAGGGGCCCACCTGGAGCCTCCGAAGACAACTGGAGCTGTGCTCTGGATGCCTCTGGAGGGTTTTCTGAGGCCTGCAGAGGCCATGCACAACTATAGGTGCACCATTATACACCATTATACACCATTATAGGTGAAAAACACTATTTTTAGTGTTTTTCACCCATTATAGGTGAAAAACACTATTTCCTGTTTTCCCAAAAAAGAACTGATTTTTCTAGTTATTTGCCCGTAATGGGGATTCTGAGGCCCACAGAGGCAACAGGCAATTGTGCGCAGCCTCAGCAAGCCTCAGAAAACGCTCTGGATCTGACTAGAGCACAGCTCTGGTTGGGTTTGGAGGGTGTGGTAGTCCTGAATCAGCAGGTTTGAGTGTGGTAGTCCTGAATCAGCAGGTTTGAATACCCATGGATTTTTGTATTCACAGGGGTTCTGAGAAACAACCTCCAAAGACAATGAAGGCCAGCCTGTATAGTGTATAACATGTTATAACATGATTCTTCCCACCATCCCCTCCAAATCTATATGTGAGATGAAGTTCTGAACTATCTTAGTTCCACCATTAGGTTGTATGCGATACATATATGTGCTGAAGATAACCTCAGAAAACCCTCCAGAGGCATCCAGAGTACAGCCCCAGTTGTCTTTGGAGGCTCTAGGTGGGCCCCTCCCCTGCGGGTACACAACCCACAGATTCTGAAACCCGCAGGTTCTGAATCTGCAGATATTGTGGGCCTACTTATATTTGTGTTCTATATATATTATATCAATGGCATATGTGTGCCAAATACAAACAAGTTCTGGGTGGGGATATTGGACTTAATATTAGAAGGATGGACCATAGGCATCCCAGAAGAATTTGGAAAGAAGAAACTCCATTTGTAAAATTGCTACAGTTGCTGCTTACCTGGGGCCTCTAAGAACCAAATTAGTAATGAACTTGAAAAATGAACTTTTTAGTTTTTTTCCCCTCTGGAAGTGACGTGTCTGGGTCATCTCTACCATATTATAATAATATGTGCATTTGATATGCAACGCAGTACACATTTCATACTACAAATATATATCAAGGACCGAGCCACACAGTTAGGAGTCCCCATTTTTTAACATTTAGACCAAAATGACTTTTTTCAAAGATGTCATTTTAAAAAACGTTATTATTTATTTTGTGCACATGCACATAAACAGTGATCCTTTTATATACATACAACCTGTTACTTTATGAGATTTCACTACAATGAGGTGTACAAATTCATACTTGTAAATCCGCTGTACAAACACAATTTCAATGCTATGAGCATTCCAACTTTCCAGCACTGAAATAGCTGCGCTAATGGGGCATATGCTGCATCCTGCAGTTGGGCGGTCATGGAGGCCTTCTCAAGGTAAGGGAAACTTTGTTCCCTTACCTCAGACCTGTATTGCCCTCATCCCTGTGTTGGAAAGTTGGGTAAGATTGCACCCTTTGGCTTGTAAAGCACTGCTTTACATATTTTTAAAGTAATGGTTCCCAAATGTCTTAGCACTGGGACCCACTTTTTAAAATTACAGTCTGTTGGGACCCACATAGCTTTTATGAAACTTAGGGCACAATCCTAACCTGGAGTTAAGGCAGCACCGTTTGGCTGGCACAAGGGCCACCGTAAAGTGAGTTTCCACTCTCAGAGACAAGGAGGATGGCGCATGTCTGCGTGCTGGCCTCTCTGACTCCAAGCGTGGTAAAGACATACTTTACGGTGGCTAAACTTTGCTGGCCTAACTGTGCTGGCCTAACTCCAGATTAGAATTGTGCTCTTAAAAACAGCTCCATGGTCATCGGATTAGGCTCCAGAATGAGTTCTCAGTATGCTTGCCTTGTAGCATGTGGACTTAATATTTGAAGGAATTCTTTGGGTATGTAATTCCATGTATGTGTATGTAATCTGCCTTTCAAGATATCCTCACAAGACAGCTAGTCTAGATAATGCAGTGGTTCCCAAACCTTTTAGCATCAGGACCCACCTAAAAAAAAGTTTCACTTTGCCAGCCAGTCAAGCTTCTGTGGCTATAATAGTGATTAGGCTATCAAGGGTTAAACAACCTGCTGCTGGGAGGGAGCTCTGCTGCCTAAACTACCCTGTCAGTTTTGTGAGCCACCAAAAATTGGGTTGCAACACACTGGTGGGCCACAGACCCACAGTTTGAGAACTCTGAGGCAATCCAAAGGAAGTAATAGAAATAATTGTTTTTTTTAAAAAAAACAGTACCATTGCATTTTGGAGGGTGAACGGTTAGCAGAATACTACCATGTGTATTGTATGAACTAGCAACAGCTAGGAGAGAAAGCCCTTCAGAATAGGAGCCTTGAACAAGAGGAGTTTGTACCTGGGATAGGGAGGCCCTCTCTCCTGTGACGCTTGGGATGACACGCTTCCATCGATGGAGTTTCCTCGGTGACAGCCTGAAATGGCAGGCTTGGGAGCAACAGAGTCTGGTTGGGCTGTTTCACACACTACCTGCAGTCCCTGTGGACAAGGGGTGGGGAGGGTTGAACAGAAAGACATGCAATTAAAGGTATAGTTTTCCCTCCTACCTAATATGTGAGAACATCACCTGGAAGATGTCCTCCTGAACACTTCCTTACATGAACACTTGCTGGGACCCAAACGTTCGCGCAAAAACCAGAAGTGGGTTCTGAACGTCAAACAGAGCTATTTTACACATTGGGGACATCCACAGTGGGGGCTGCGGGCCTCCCAGACCCTCCTAATAGCCTGCACGACACACATACCCCAGAAGGGGTACAAGCCATAACTGGGCCACGCCCCTTAAGGGGAAATAACCCATTAAGTCACAACCCACGATTTGAGGAGCACTGGACTAGACCTTTCACCCTGAAATGTTATATGTGTATGTCTGCAGTAATTTTGGGAGTGCATGAAAGAATGTTCCGTCATACAAATCACACACTTACAGTTTTACAGCCCAGATACAGGTTTTTTATCATCATCATCATCATCATCATCATCATCATTATCATCATCATCATGTATTTATATACCACTTTTCAACACAAAGTTCACAAAACGGTTTACAGGCAAATAATAAAGTTAAACGGCTCCCTGTCCCAAAAGAGCTCACAATCTAAAAAAAAAAAAAGGCAGAACACCACCAGCAACAGCCACTAGAAAGACACTGCGCTGGGGTGAAGAGGGACAATTACTCTCCCCCTGCTAAATATAAAAGGAACACCACTTGAAAAAGTGCCTCTTGCCCAGTTAGCAAGAGCTAAGTAAAGTTTACCACTTTACAACCCAATTCTAATGAAAGTGTGGAAATAGAGGCTGTCCTTACCCCAGGCAAAGCCTCAGCAACCTCTATGGGACTACTTGGATCTGTATCAGCAATATCACTGGTGCAAATCTGAGCGGCCTAATGTTGGGCTTTCAGGCATGCATGGGAGAGGGGATAGGATATAGTGGTAGCCACAGCTGCTGTGCCTGTGTCCCTTCCCAGGTCTGAACCAGCCTTCACCATCTTGGACCACCTCTCCCACCCACCCAGCGTTGTCATGCAGCCGGAACGCTGGGCAGGAGGAATGGGTGAGTGGTAGCCCGCCCGTTGCATTCCGGTCCATTTCGCCGTCTTCCCCGCCCCACGTCTTCCCGCAAAAGACGGCAAAACGGACCGGACCGGAAGACGGCGAAACGAACCGGAACGCAACGGGTGGGCTGCCGCTCACCTGTTCCTCCCTCCCAGCATTCCGGCTGCATGACAACGCTGCACCCACCCCGGCCACTCAGCAGCGAGCCTACTTGGCGGGCACTGGCCTCCAAGTGGCAGTGGAGGCAGACTGGCGCCAGCCTTGCAGCTACCATTACAGGCCTCCATTCTGCTGCAACATGCCTTTTTATGGCACACTTGCGACAGCATGCATGCCTATTCTGCCAGTACTAGCCAGCATAGGATTGGGCTGTTAGTTGTCATTCCTAAAATAGCATGCAGGCATGGAGCATTAAACGAAAGGCACCCAAGAGCAAGTAGAGGGCTCTGAATGTGTAATTTGGCTTTCAGTTCATATGACAAAGGCTGATTGAGAGGCACAGTAATTATTCCACAGTTATGGAACTTCTTTATCCAGAAGAATCAACCCAAGGCCTGAAATACTGAAGCATATTCTTATCATGGCTGGCCTTTGGAGATTAAACAAGATATAGGTAATTGTAGAGCAGTGGTTCCCAAATTGTGGGTCAGAACCCGCTGGTGGGTTGTGACCTGATTTTTGGTGGGTTTATGTAAGGGTGATGGAAAGATCAGATAACTAATTTCCTCACACCTGAATAACTAATTGCCTCACCCTGAAGGTATTCAAAAATTAGATACCTGTTAACTACTCTGCAAAGAGCTCAGCTTCTGCAGTTTGCAAGACAGCTCTAACTGCCCTGCAAGGAGCTGAACTCCAGCAATTTGCACACATGTGTAAATATAGGGAGATAAATGTTTGAGGGTCTTTTTTCTGGTTATTACTATTTGTAAATAATTAAATGTTATTTCTTTTTATATCTCCTTTTTTAAAAAACTCGACACAGTGTCATTTTAAAAAGTGAGTCCTGGTGCTAAAACGTTTAGGGAATGTGTAGAGAAATGTCTAGAGGAATGTGTACTGTATGCAGGTAAATTATCCCTTATCTAGACAGTCAAAATCCAGACTATTCCGAAATCCAGACACTTTTGTCCAAGAGTTTTTAAAAAAACTTTCTGTAGCGTGAACACTAGAAGGTCTTTTGCTCATTCCCATATACAGGCTACAAGTTATATTCCTGGCTCTGTGGTATGTGCCATTGTTGAAAAAATGTCAGAGGCCAGCAGACACCCAAATGAGTGAAAAGAGCAAGAAGAAGCATATTATATTTAGGCAATTATTCTGGAATCCAGACAAATCCAAAATCCAGACACTTTCCCATCCCAAGCCTTCTGGATAAGGAATACCCATCCTGTAGGTGGTTTTGTTTAAATTAGTACCATCAACTCCCTGAAGGGATTGTAGCGGCTATAAAATGATTGAAAATAAGCAATCCAATCAGCAGGTACGCCCAGGCATGATTTTCTGATGTTGCCAAGTAAAAGTATCCCCAATCCATTTCTCTCATTCCCTGCCCCCTCACTTGCTCCCAACAGGACTATGCAGCCTCAATCATTACCTCTGTACGTCCAGCATCCAGATTAGGAGATTCACATGTCAGAGTCTGGTTTTTGATTGGAGAACTTCTCTTAGCTGGAAAACAGAAGAGCGGTTTAGACCTTTAGCTGCATAAATCAAATTACAGCTGCTCTGGAAGACTGTCTGGGCTAAAAGGTGGGATATATGTTTTTAAATAGCTCCTAAGAAATTAGGGGGGATTTTAAAGAGGGTTTTTATTTTAAAATGTCCTCAATTAATACACAAGAACCTGGAATCACACAACTGGCAACTGAAGTCACACATTATCAGCAGTAGTGTAGCTGCTCCTAAACTATGGTACTTTAAAAATGCTTGAAATAAACACTGTAATTACATGAGTGGGGACTGGGGAATAGCTTCCTTAAAGCCTGATCAGCTATTTCACAGCATTTCATACATGTTGTTGATACATGCATTTGGCCATAACATTGCGCAATTCTACTCTGCCATCAGGCCATAGTTTTGGGTGATCCCACTACACCAGTGGTCAGGGAACAGGGGTAAATTACCCCAAATGGGGTAAAAATGAAATTCCTGGGGGTAATGGACAGATAGGCCTATGCCCCGCCCCCTTTTCCCTCATCCTTCCTTCATGACCAATGTTCTCTCTTCTGACCAATGGGAAGTTCCTCTCATGCTTGATGGATTTCCCTTGCTTCCAATAGGAGATTAGAAGTGGCAAGATACTTGGCTCCCAATAGGCAGCGTTCCCCTCCCTTCCCAGGCAGCGAAGAAAGCTGTGGTTATCGATCACAACATAACAGCAGAGAAAATGGCAGCCATGGCTGCAACTGCAGCAGTGCTGGGTGATGGGGGAGCCGGCAAGGCCAAGCCTATTCCGGGCAGCAAGGCCGGCGCAGACCCGCTCCCGGCTGGCACTCAGGCAGCTGTGGAGTTGGCAGTGCTCGACGCCAGGGAAGAGCCCGAACCAGCTCCGGGTGGGGAGGCTGAGGAGCTGCCGCTGTCACCGCCACCCAGGAGCCCGGCAGGGGCGTGAGACGTGCAGGCATGGGGGAGGCTCTGGTGAGCGGCTGAGGTGTATGTGTGCATGTGCCTGCAGGCGCGCACATTGTGTGCGTGTGCGTGTGCGTGTGTTGAGAGGACTTCTGTGGACGTGCCTCTTTGCTTGTGAGCAGCTAGGGCTCTCCCTGGGTTTACCTTGTCTTGCTGTCCCAAGGAGTGGGGCGGGCGGGCGAGCAAGCAGGGGGAGGGCTGGGGTGCCTGCGCCTGTGCAGGGAGTCAGGGACACAAAGAGAGGCGGGAGGCAACGAGGCAAGGCGAACAGCAGAAAACAAAAACAAAATCAGAACTACTGTTGCTGGCCTCTCTCTCTCTCTCTCTCTCTCTCTCTCTCTCTCTCTCTCTCTCTCTCTCT
>JAJKFI010000015.1:16551849-16563794 GCA_029204185.1 Lerista edwardsae | reverse complement strand
GTGTGTGTGTGTGTGTGTGTGTGTGTGTGTGTGTGTGTGTGTGTGTGTGTTTATTGCACAAATCCATCCTCTAATCAGAACTTAGATCTTTGCTAACAGTGTCATAAAAATCAGGAATCTAGCATCATACCATGATGCAGCATAAATCTGTTAGTTTATTCTTTGCATATTCTGGTTTGGCAGTGATGCACAAATTGTCTGTCTGCCTACTCTGTCTTTTGAGCACACACATCCTAAAAAAACTCCTAAAATCAAAGGTGGGAAAGAATTTGAGTGAATCTGAGTCAAGCCCTCCTTACTTATGTCAAATACTGCCTCTCTACTGTCATCCCCTCAAACGGCAAGTAGACCATAAACTCCAAAGTACCAATGCATCCCAATCCAGCAATAGTAACAGAAGGAAAGCTGGGTGCTATTCTAGTATGTAAAAACCACTTCTCATTTGTAAACATCTTTAAATATATAAAACACGACCACACACCTGTGATTATGTTCCTGATGGGTTTAACCAGGGCAGTAAAGGCAGAAACTTCAGGCTGCCGGTGTTCCCACATTGGCTGCCAAATAACGAGGCCACTGGCCAGACGAAAAGTCAGATCAGATTCCTAAAAAGACAGGAGTTCCTCATTCTACAAGATGGTTCACAGTGTCCTTTTATCCTACAAAGCCCCCTTTGATTTCATGCATGGAGATGAGGATCTCGAGCACACCTATTAATCCTTTTACTGTTCTATGATTGGTCTATTCCTTAATACAATAAGCAAAGGTTTAAAGTGGGAGTAATTGCTGTTATTTCTGAGTTTGCGCCTAGTGCTAAAATTTATACCTAAAGGATAAGCAAGATTAGTCCATTATTTCCTTATCTTCTTCCTGGTTCAGCAATATTATCCATAAAAACCTCATAAACGAACATGGACATTTAATGTTCTGATGCACACAGGAAGTCTTGCGATTGGAATGTTAGCAGATTCTTTGGGAGGCATCTTTGTCACAGAATAAGTGGGAAATGTTGGGAATTAGTGCTTTGCATGTTCCAGACACTATTTTATGCTGACTGCACAATCCTGTCCCTCGGATGTATTCTCAAGCATAAGATTGCAGCCTGAAGGTCGTTTTGAGGGTGCCAAATTCATGGTATGACTATAGGAAAAGATACAAGAATTGGCATACACAATGACTAAATGTATTTTATATGGCAGCAAACTAGGGAAAGGGATTGTTTACAAAGATACCTCCCCCGCCCACACACCCTCTCTTCGACATTGTAATAGCCACACAACATAATTTGGTGTAAACTGTCATGGGGGCCCAATGTAGTAGCCTAAAGCAAGCCAGAAATATAGAACAAAGAATCATGATCAAATTTGATTTTATATACACAGGAGCATGATATATGACAAACCATTAAACAGCCCTAACAATACTACCCACTTCCCCAGTACTGAGACATTTTGAGGTAACACTCCAGAATTTAATATAATTTCGTTAAGATGAGACAGAGCACTGGGGACTTTGAATGACCTTATAATATTGGTTTTATTTAAAAATGTACAAGCTGAACACAAGTAGAAGGGCAGAAATGCTCCTACAGCAAGCAGCAAATCCATTTACCTTGTGCTGAATCCCCAGAGAACAACTGGTGCAACTTGCCTTTTCAAAATGGTGCACCAGCTTCAGCTAACTCCAGCTAGAGACTCCCAATCCCCCCCTCTCTCTCTGCCAAATGCAAACTTCAAACTGGCTGTTTTTAATTCACTGCGTCATTTGTTTTCTAATATTTCTGATTTCAAAGATAGGTAACAAATCCCATGGCATTCAGGCCATCCCTCTTGGCTCCCAAGCTGGAGGTATCACCAGGTAAGGGGGCAGCATTGTGCATGCCACCTCAGGCACCAAAAGGCTTTGGGTCAGCCCAGCATATACATGAGCTTCCTATTACATACTGTGGGATTACGTCTATGGTGCGGAAAGAATAATGTTGAGATATCCATGAATGCAGGTGCTAAATCAATTAAACCAGAGGTTCCCATGACGCCCCAACCTTGGAAGCCCTGTCTCTGCCCCCTTCAGGGGGAGAAGTTTTTTTTTTTTTTTTTGCACATGCCTAAGCCAACATCGGGACGTGGTGGCACAGTGGGTTAATTCGCTGTTGCTGGGCTTTCCGACCGGAAGGTTGGCAGTTCAAGGCTGCGTGACGGAGTAGGCTCCCGTTGCCTGTCCCAGCTCCTGCCAACCTAGCAGTTCAAAAGCACCTAAAATGCAAGTAGATAAATAGGGACCACTTCGGTGGGAAGGGAACGGCGTTCCGGGCGCTATGGTGTATAGTCATGCCGGCCACATGACCACGGAAGCTGGTCCTCGCACAAAACACTGGCTCTACGGGCTTTGAAACGGAGATGAGCACCGCCCCCTAGAGTCGGTCACGACTAGACCATCCGGTCATGGGGAAACCTTTACCTTTAAGCCAACATTGGTCTCCAGGGGGCGCAGAGAGCCCCTGGAGAAGCCTTCGGAAGAGCTCCTTAAGCATCAGGAATGCTAAAAAGCTATGACTCCGCAAAGGAAAGCTATGGTAACCCACTTCCGGTTTCGCAATAGCAAAGAGAGTTTAGGAACTGCAGCATTAAATACCAATAACGGCTTTTAGAGAAACTTGGTGGCAGAATCTGTTCAAACTGATATCAAAGCCTGTCCTCTCCATCACAGCATCTTCTCCCACATACTTTACTTGGAGCACTGACCTTAATCCTGTGAACCAGAGGCGCAAATAAGAACACAAAGAGCTCGACTGTGGCCATGGAATTCTGGAAGAACTTTCTTCTGTTATTCTCCTCCTCTTCATTGGCGCTGCTGTCGTGCCGTGAATGGCCTGGAGACCCCTGGTTTTCAATCTGGTGGATGAAAGCACTGCTGCTCCCTCGCCAGCTGGATCCCCGGTCTCCTCCTCCTCCAAAGCGGTCATTGCTGCAGTCTTGAGGAGCTTCCAGCAGCATCCAGTGGAGGGTATGAAGAAGCTTCGTCTCTGCAACTCCGAGTTTGTCCTGATGTCCTAGGTGGAAAAATGCAGCAAGGCCATTATTAAGTGAAGTGGGAGAGCAAAGACCTGCTCAGTGTAGGACTCACAAAGACTAGCGTTGCCCACCAGTAACAAACAGTGCCCAGCTAAGGGTGATAGCTATAGGGTGTGGTGGTGCGGCAAGCACACCAGATGCCACAGTGCACCATGTAAGCAATGTGAAAGGGTATGACAGTGAGTGGGAGGGGCTACATACATGGCATGTTGAGGTGCCTACAGTACTTACCATGGCAGCCCTTGTAGCTACACAACTGCTAAGGGCAAGACTTGTTGTTTAGTCATTAAGTCGTGTCCGACTCTTCGCGACCCCATGGACCACAGCACGCCAGGCCTCCCTGTCCTCCACTAGCTTCCGGAGTTTGCCCAATTTCATGTTCATCGCTTCGATGACAGTATCTAACCATCTCATCTTCTGCCGCCCCCTTCTCCTTTTGCCTTCAATCTTTCCCAGCATGAGGGTCTTTTCTAAAGAGTCCTCTCTTCTCATGAGGTGGTGTCACCCCGGGTCCGCCCCCCCTGAGGGCAGCACCAAACAAGGGGGGCACTTACCGGGAGCCACGGGGCTGGCGGGGAGCTCCTGGGTGGTCCTGCGATGTAGCGGGAGCTGAGACAGCGCCCTGTCCCGGCTGGGGCACGGCAGCGGCTTGCTGGCCCCCGCAGCTGCATGGGGGGGGGGAAATGGGCAGCCCTGTGGCGGCGCCTGCACTACCCGACCCCCCGGAGGAGGCCGGGGAGGCCGCGCAATGCGGCGCCAAGCCGGGAGAGCCCGGGGCGCCAGCGAACAGGCCTCCGAGTGCCATGGCGCCCGGTGATGACGTCATCACCGGCACCAGCATGCAGGCCGAGATCCAGGGCGATCTCGGCTGGGGGAGGGGCTAAGGGGGATCGGCCCTCCTCCTCAAGCCGGCAGCTTCATAAGGGGCCTGGCCGGCATGGGGAGGGGTGGCTCTTCCTTCTTGGGCGAGAAGGGCTGCAGAGCAGCCACAGGCAGGGCAGGTTGGACGCCTGGCCCTTTCTCGGCCCTGCATCTTCCTAGGAGCTCCTGGGCCCCAATCCTGGGGGATTACCAGGACCCCGGTCCTTACCCTCCGCCAATGGACAGTCCAGGCCCATGGGCAAGCCCACCAGGGTCCTGGTATTTAGTGCTCCCTCATTGGGGTTTGCACCCCCCCCCGTTGCTGGACTGGGCCTCCAAACGACCTGGGAACCCATCAATGCTCAGCCACCCTTGCCCTCAACCCACTTACCTGGACCTACCTGGATGAGCCGCCGCCGGTCCGTGTGACGCAGGGCAAGAAGCCCGCTGTTCGTTCAGGGTCCCCCGTGCAGTGAACGCGGGGACCTGACTTGCTTGTATAAATGAATGTCAAGGCTCTTACCACATTAAACTGCTTGAGACGCCACTCTTCACGCCTTGTGCCTGTTTTACCTCAACCTTCTCGGGATTGGGCCCACCGCAATGTGAGTACAAACCCAACCCCGGTAGCGGCCCCCATGGAACCCATGACAGGTGGCCAAAGTATTGGAGCTTCAGCTTCAGGATTTGTCCTTCCAGGGAGCAATCAGGCTTGACTTCCTGGAGGATTGACCGATTGGATCTCCTTGCAGTCCAGGGGACTCTCAAGAGTCTTCTCCAACACCATAATTCAAAAGCATCTATTCTTCAGCGCTCCGCCTTCCTTATGGTCCAGCTCTCACAGCCATACATTGCTACTGGGAAAACCATCGCTTTGACTATGCGAACCTTTGTTGGCAGGGTGATGTCTTGGCTTTTTATTAAGTTGTCCAGGTTCGCCATAGCTTTCCTCCCAAGAAGTAAACATCTTTTAATTTCATGGCTGCAGTCACCATCTGCAGTGATCTTGGAGCCCAGGAAAATAAACTCTGTCACTGCTTCCATTTCTTCCCCTTCTATTTGCCAGGAAGTGATGGGAGTGGTGGCCATGATCTTAGTTTTTTTAATGTTGAGCTTCAAATCAATTTTTGCATTTTCTTCTTTCACCCTCATCAGCAGGTTCTTTAGGTCCTACCAACTACTACTAGTAGCAGGACTAACTACTGCTAGTAGCAGGACTACTAGCAAGTAAATTGAGCTGATAGTATAGATATTAGAGAAGGGGTTTCTTTACTTCTGATGTTACCACTAGAGATAAAGAGCTGCAATTTGAAAATGTAGGGGCAAATACCTAAATTGAAAACCCCCCTCTCCACTGTCAGCATATGATTTATAAATTTGGTACAGGCTCTGTACAGCTTCATGCTAAACAAACATGCCATAGCAGTACTAGATGCTTATTCATCTTTCATGATGATCTATACTTTCAGTGTGACTTTTAATAAGTATTTGAGTATTTCCCTATTTGAAAAACCATAAAGTGCTTGGCAAAATTGCAGCTGGCCCTTCTGCTGAGAACTCAAGACCCTCTTTTCCTCAGTGTGCTTTTAATGTATAGATGCTGGTGCTTGGGTTAGCTTGATTGCTATCTGGATTGTACTGTGAATTTTTATTGCCGCATTTAGTGCCCTTTTGCTGCTGTTGCTTATTGCAATTTTTTATTGCCATTCTTATTGGGTTTTGATTGTTTTAAATTGCTCATGTTGTTTTAGCTGTTTTGTACTGCATTTTGATTTTTTAAGATGTGAGTTTTGGGTTTCCTTTTATAATGGAAAGGCAGGGCGTAAATGCCTGAAAAAAGTAATGTTATTACAGTGAGTCTATCTAAATAAACAAAAAACATTCTCTTCCCTCTCCTTCTCTTTCCTAATAAAGCTAATGGGAAATTCACATTGCTATGTTTTAAACACAATTATCACTGCTCCTGATAGCCAAGCTATTTGAAACATTCCATCACATCAGTTGTGATGGATGGAACCAGCAAACAACCCTCATCAACAGGAAGGGAAGATTATTTGTGCCAAGGTTATAATTCAATAAGCACTACATTAATCGAACCTGGATAGTACATGCAAATATTTGTAATGTAATGTTGTACCTTGTACTGGGAAGAAAGGGGCAAAAAGACATTTGGAACCCTGCAGATGAAAAAGCTTCTTGGTGTGCTTTCGGGTGTGGAGATGGCAGGCAGGGACAAGATCAAGTATTTCTTCTTTTCCAATTGCTCCTCTAGAAGCAGCTCAAAACAGGGACATCAGTATAATGTTATAAACAGCTAGCTTGACCATAAGTGATTTGTCTTTTTGGCACCTGCCAGGTGGCAGATGAGCCCAGAGGCAGGCAGATAGTTTGCTCTCTGAAGCCTGTGACTCAGAAGAAGAGAGAGACTGCGGGACTTGATGAGCCCTGATCACAGCATACATCACATCACCAAAAAATGTTGCAGTGACTGAGGCGAGGGTAGACAGGAAGGCCCTCTGTCTTCAGGCCCAATCAAAACAAACTGGGCAGAAACTGGAAAGGGAAGATCTTATTCCTCTCCTAGAAATCCTCTTGGAGGGGGGGGGGCTAACTCATACTTTGAGAACCACTGAGCATCATTTGATAGTATGTACTGCATGTTAATTGCAGCCGTGAAATTAAAAGACGTTTACTTCTAGGGAGGAAAACTATGGTGAACCTGGACAACTTAACGAAAAGCCGAGACATCACCCTGCCAACAAAGGTTCGCATAGTCAAAGCGATGGTTTTCCCAGTAGTCATGTATGGCTGTGAGAGCTGGACCATAAGGAAGGCGGAGCGCTGAAGAATAGATGCTTTTGAATTATGGTGTTGGAGAAGACTCTTGAGAGTCCCCTGGACTGCAAGGAGATCCAATCGGGCAATCCTACAAGAAGTCAAGCCTGACAGCTTCAGTAATGCTCAAATACTTTGGCCACCTCATGAGGGAGGCCAGGCATGCTGTGGTCCATGGGGTCGTGAAGAGTTGGACATGACTTAGCGACTGAACAGCAGCAGCAGCAGCAGCAGCTGGAGATATGGGGTTGTGGGGATGCCCGTATAAGACAACATCTAGCACACATACTGACCTAGCTTGTTTCGATTTGAAAGCAGCGTGGCAGTGCAATGAAGCACATGAGGTAAGGCAGCTTGGACCAGTTCCCAGCGAGAAATGCTCTGGATGGCTTCAGAAAGGGCAGGCGAAAGACCATGCAGCTTGTTCTCAACCAAAACTCTCTCGAAGGACTAAAATGAAGGAAAAAAACAAACCAAATTACCTTGGTACACCCTCTTCAAAGACTTGGTAAATTCTCTTTTTGTGTGCAGATGTCTATTTTCCATGAAATATAAGTCATAATTCCCCTTAATCCAGCAGTTCCATTAAGGGTGGCTCTACACTTTATATGTATAACAAGCTCAATTTCCAGGTGCTGCACTGAAGGCTTTTGCAGCAAACACATAGTTTGTGGACAGCTTTCACCAGGTTTTCTGTCCATATGTTCAGTCAGTGGATGGTGTGCACATAAGCTCAGTTTCCAATGGACAGTTTTCTGTCCGTATGTTCAATCAATACATGTAGTATGTGCACAGAAGCTCATTTTCCAACATTCATCTGTGTTGAATCACATCTGTGTTGAATCATATTTTTTAAAAATGCCAAGGTCACCAAATGGTGCACTTGCTCTAAAATGTCTTTCATGTTTTTGAAATGCACTCTTTTCTTCAGCAGGCATTAATTAAGACTGTTCTCATGCTGTTGCTGTGCAAACAAATAAAACTGATGGGCAGATTCAAATAACTGATTCATGATTCATTTGTGCAATTTTGTTTGCCATGGAGGTCATGATTTATCGCTCTGCTGAACAGCTTTCAGGAGAACCATTGCAAAGATATACAGTACCTTTCTGAGTTCAACATTTCTTTCTGGTGCTATTCTGGTGCTACGATAAACATGCATGTTGATCATTTGATTACTCTAACATCATATGACAGCTTGCATGAGTATATGTAACATCTGTACATTGTGTATTTACATCTTCCATTGCAGATGTAACACAGCAGGTACTAATTTATGAGTTTCAAGCAGTAGTTGTTGTTTTTTACAGTGCAATCCTAACTTGGGCAGGAGCAGGCAGGTCAGCTAGCCTCAGCTGCATCCTAACCAAGTTAGGAGGCAGCAGCAACTTAAGGGGGCGAATATCACCTCGCCCTGCAGTAAGTAATATAACCTTGCCCCAATAGGGCTGCTCCAATCTGCACCTGCAAAATTGCAGGTGCAAGTCCGAGCCTCCCACAGTGGCCCAAATCAGGGCTTTGGATCTAATGGTCGCATCCAGTGATGTCATGCACCCACTACACACCACTACGTGAGTACCGGTTCCTAGAAGTTGAGCTGGCCCCGCCCACTCGAAGCTGGCCCCGTCGGCTGGTTGGCTCAGCAGCTGCACATGCGTACTGCACGCCCGCAGCCGTTGCCTGCACTTTCTGTGAGGAGGCAGGCAGGCAGCGTTGTGGTGGCAGCAGCAGTGGCAGCAGTGGAGCGAGAGGACCGGAGGCGGCGGCAGCAGCAGCAGCGAGGGAGACCCGGGAATAAGGCAGCAAGCGTGAGAAGGTAGGCTGCCTAGGGCTCCCACTCCCTCCAGCCGTGCAGATCCAGCATCCCGGTTTCTCCTGCAGCCTAGCCCCAGCCCCCACGCAGTCTTTTTTTGGTCGCCCGTTCCCCCTCCTGCTCCTTGCCGGCCAGCCTGGCGCTCGGTCGAGCGCCCACGTGGTCATGCGGCCCGGTGGGCGCCCATTCCCCCTCCTGCTCCTTGCAGGCTCCTTGCATTTAACATTATAATTAAATGGCTCCCTGTCCCAAAAGGGCTCCCAATCTAGTACAGTCTAGCCTGCTATTTCACCAGGGAACAGTTGAAGCAAACTATGTATATACACATCTCTAGAAAGCAAAGCAATGGAAGTTAAATCAACACTAACCACAAGCTGAAGTGATTACAAACATGATCACCTCCATGGCAACAATCATGACCTCACTTCCGGCCATGACCTCACTTCCTGCCACGACATCACTTTCGGCTATGACCTCACTTCCTGCCATGACATCACTTCTGGCTTATGATGTCACTTCCGGTGGGCGGACCCCAACAAGTGCCAATCAAAAGTGAGTACCTGTTCCTAAATCATTTGGATGACACCACTGGTCGCATCTAAATTCCATCCCTCTCCCCAGGCCGCCCTGCTCACCAGAACGTCACCCACGTTCTCCCCACTCAGCAAAACCCATGCACTAGCTGAAGTCGGCCTATGCATAAGCGGCTTACCTGGGACCGTCTGTGGTGCTTCTGGGCCAATGCAATTTCCGGCATCAGCCATGTGCCACAAATACTAGCGCAAACGTGCTTTATGGCACATTTGCAACACTGCAGAGCTGACACAAGCAGTCCTAAGGCAGTCCTAAGATCATGCCCTTAATTGTATCAAATGACAATAGGGTAAAATGGTGGTTTCCAAATGTTTTAGCATTGGAACCCACCTAAAAAAAAGAGTTACACAACCAGCCGCTCAAGCCTCTACGGATAGAATGGTGATTGGGCAGCAGTGCTCTCCTCAAGTAGTAGGTTGCTTAACCCTTAATGTGTGTAACCTAATCAGCCTTGTCGGTTTCATGACCCACCAAAAATTAGGTCAAAATCCACTGGTGGGTCTAGGACCCACAGTTTGAGAACTGCTAGATTAAAGTAATTGGCTGTGTGTGTGAATAACCTCTAAGCTGCTCCTAAAATGGTACAAGAATGTTCCTATCTCCTCCTATTCAATGTTTTTCATGGAGTCAGTTCACACATTTAAGTGCAGAACAATCACACATGCACATATGAAGAAGATCTGCCTCCTGTTTCACTGAGTAGCACAGAATGCTTGTAGAATAATGAACAGAAAACACAGGGATGCCTGGTTTGTTTTTATTTAAAAAAAACTTATAGAACATTTTAAAATAATCAGAGCTCTAAAGTTATAATTATTTTTTTTAAAAAAAATCTAAGTCTTTAAACCATTTATGTCCCCTTATTAGATAATAACAAAGTGCTCTGATACAAAATTGTTTGCAGCCTACCAGTGTAACCCCAGGCATGATATAATCACACTAACCATGGATATGATCCAGCCAAAGTCAAAAATGAGCCCAATGTGGGAAAATTAAGCACATGATTAATGCTGTAGTTAAGCTGAATAGAGGCTGCAATGTGCTTAACTTTGGGGGGTGGGCGAGCAGGATCTTATTATATAGTTTTATTTATCCCCTACATGCCAGCAACTCTTAACCTCCTTTGAAATGCAACGCGTGTAAAATGGAGCTTGTTGAAAGCAGACAGGCGCCAGGAAATAGTTTCACACCCTGCCACAACCATTCAAACCCCTTAGGGAGGGCTGTACAAAATGGTTACATGGCAGGATAAGAGATGCCAGCTTTAGTGCACTGATGGTCTTTTCGCTCAGGGCATCACAACGGCATGCAACTAGCACAGAGAACCCCTTAACACAATGTATCACTTCCCAACTGGTCTGCAGCTGAAAGCCCAGAAACTTCCATACATGGTCAGAGAGGCAATTATTTTCCCCTAAGGAGCAAAAACCAAACGGTATTTGTGATCTCATAAACCACTGCTATGAATAACTCTGACCTTCTGTCACTTTACTCATTCACAAATTGTTTAGCCTATTTGAACGTGTTACCTGAGATAAATAACAGTGGGCGAACATGACCTAGAGGATGCGCCAAATGCCATCCTTTTCACATTCACAAAACTCATCCTTGAAAGGCTAGAATGCATTTCCACCCACCCACCTCCACAATCTCTCACTCACTCCCCCATTTCCAGAAAAGAGTATAATAGGGATTAAATACAGAGGAAAAAGGGCAAAAGCAGCTGGCATCTCCTAAGGGTGGCAATGACAAAGTTGGAATAACGTGGGGAAGTCGATCTTCTTTCCCCAGAGAAGGCTGTGTGTGTAGTCCAAAACAAACTGGGCCAGAGCCCTGTATAAATGAGAAAGTGAACACAGAAAGCAGGTTTGCACAGAGTCAGACCATTGGTCTGTCTAACTCAATATTGTCTCCATGGATGGGCAGCACTCTCCAGGGGTTTCAGCCAGAAGTCTTTCCAAGCCCTGTGTGGAATTGGCAGGAACTGAAGCTGGGACCTTGTGCAAAGCAGGTGCTTCTCTACTGATCTGCTACAGTGCTTCCCTGAGGATGGGTGAGGGCAATTGCAGGTTGACCGTCATTACATTTTCCCAGGGAAGCTTTGGAAACTACTACAGTGAAAGGTAAAGCAGGGCTAGGGAACCCTAACACAATTCCTGGCTCTTTATCATCCCTGGCTATGCTAATTACAGCAGTACAGCATGGCTATGCAGTAAAGACAGGGCCAGCGACAGACTTCCCCAAGATTGGTCAATGAACTCACTGTCAGGGAATTGACTTGCCCCAAATGTCAGATGGCACTGGCTCTGCTTTCATCTGCTTTTTTTAAACTTTCAAGTGGGTGATTTGCATGTACCATGAATATAGTTTATATATATATATAATGGGACGTGGTGGCGCAGTGGGTTAATCGGCTGCTGCTGGGCTTTCCGACCGGAAGGTTGGGAGTTCAAGACTGCGCGACGGAGGGAGCTCCTGTTGCTTGTCCCAGTTCCTGCCAACCTAGCAGTTCGAAAGCACCTAAATGCAAGTAGATAAATAGGGACCACTTCGGTGGGAAGGGAATGGTGTTCCGTGCACTATGGCGTAGAGTCATGCCGGCCACAAGACCACGGAAGCTTGTCCTCGGACAAAACGCCGGCTCTACAGGCTTTGAAACGGAGATGAGCACCGCCCCCTACAGTCCGTCATAACCAGACCATTTGGTCGTGGGGAAACATTTACCACACACACACACACACACACACACACACACACACACACACACACAC
>JAJKFI010000015.1:16472323-16551839 GCA_029204185.1 Lerista edwardsae | reverse complement strand
GGAAGGAAGGAAGGAAGGAAGGAAGGAAGGAAGGAAGGAAGGAAGGATTTCCCTTTTCCTTCCATGCATTCTTCCAATTGAAAAATGATGCCAAAAAAACGTGGACAATGAATATCAAAAAAAGAAAGAAATGTAAACACATTTTTTTAACAGAACTGAAACCAAAGCTAAGATAGTCATTATCACAAGTATGCATTCGTTCTCGGCTTAAATTTTCCCACAAGCCCCAAAATACTCACAAGCCCCAAAATTTGTCTACTTCTTGTCTGCCTACTATTCCATGCTGACTCTTGACATTAGGGGAAGTGTGAAATAACCCACAATCTAGAAACAAAAGCTTAATGTTCTTTGTTAGAAGGAAGTTCCAGTCATTTAAAAAATTCCTTTTTATAGTGACATACCACAACCCAGATAATTAAAAAATATACAGTAGTTATGCATTTAGACAATAGGTATTAAAGTTAGTCATCACCAATGAATTGGCTAAATCTTTATGAATCTATTTATTAAACAGAAGCAAAGGTTGCAATCCTGATGATGCCACATTACCATTTTTGCAGTTGTTATTATGGCTGGTTCAGCACTAAATTGGAGCTTCTTTTATTAGGGAAGCACAGTTTTAAAACTGACCTCTAAATAGAAAGCAATACAGCAGGTCTGGTAAAATATACAGGAAATCCAGGAGGGACTTTTCTAACCATAGTGCACCATCACACACTTTAACGGCGTCAGCTTGACAACTAAAAATACTTAGGGCACTTTTGATTTTTATGAGACTGTTATACCCTTAAATGGTTACAGGTAAGGACTTTTGTCTTCTTGGCATACAGGAAACTGCATTGTCAACTAAATTAACAAGATGGAGCACTGGCAAAGCCAGAAAAGGATTTGCATCCAATGTTAAACTGCTAAGACTTGAGTACCAATATTTATCTTAGGGAGAACATTTTGGGTCTAGTCAAGATTTCCTAAACTAACTGTAACATATTGGCTGCAAGGAGCAGGGGATGTGCTAGTCCTAGTCCTCTGGAAAAGCACAGTGACCTTGAGGGCAGGGCAGGGAAGAGGTTGTCACAGCCTGGAAATGTAGTAATTGGTTGCTTTCATTTGGGTGGCCCCTGAATTGGCGGAAAGCTTCTTCCCTTCCTCAGATTGTTCACCCTGCTCCATATCTCAAAAGCAGTATGATGCATTTGCAAGAAGTGATGGAACAGGACGCAGAACTGATTGGTCTGCTCCCAAGTCATGCAATCTGCCCAAGGATGTTGGATAGCTGGATGCGCCATGTCGTCACAGACTTGAAGCCATGGAATTACTAAAATGGCTGACTCAGATCAGCGCCGCGAACGACGAGGATTGCCGCCGGAGGGGCTCTCTCGCTCGCACGGCGCGCGTGTAAAAGTTAATTTCAACGTCTTTAAGCATGCCTGCGTGTTCTGCATACGGGTGTGCGAATCGCTGGACGAAAAATGGGATTTAATTTCCGCGGAAAGATTCATGTATTCACATTACATCGGCTCAATAAAACGACGGGTAATATTTTCGAAATTCTGAACATTAACAGACATTTTTTTAATGGGGCATGGCCGTTTTATTCCTGCTTGTGTAGATTTCAAAAAATAAGTCTGTCAAAACAGTGCAATCTGAGTTAAAATAGACAGCATTTCGTCCGGTGTGTTCAGTAATATAATTACGCGGAATTAAACCTTGGAATTGCATATTAACTCATAATATGGTTACCAATGACGTTTCTCCACGATCACACGTTGTTATTTTGGTAAGTTTTTACTTCAGGAGTAAACGATTAAGCGCTAAACATCATGCGAAAACCCATTGGAAATCATGGGAATGAGCAATGTTTTGGACATACTGTCATGGCCGCTAAGCCCGCTCACTGGAGTCAATGCGTTTCCATTCATTCTGAAGGGAGGGCCTAGGCCTGAATCTGCCCCTCCTCCCCCAAAAATACTCTGAGAGAGCTGGGAAAGCAAAGTTGACCTAATAGAGCTTTGTTTCACAAACTGTGGGTCAGGCTGCAAGCCAATTTCAAGTGGGTTGTGTAGCACCTAGTGCAGCCATCATTGAAAATCTGGAAAGATGGAACATTGGAAAGACAGAAAGCTGTGCGATTATTTTGCTTGTGACAAGGTTGTAAATAGGTTTTTTTTTTCCTTTCAGATTCACTACATGATTACACAGCATGAGCAGGAAATGCGTGAATTTATTTGCCCTTCAGGAGATGATCAAATAAATCAATATAGCCTGCTCGAAGGTTTAAACAGTGTAGGTAGCATTTCTCACAGGAAGCATTCCTGGGGGAATGCTGGGCAGGACATCTGGGTGATTGGCAGCCCGTCTACGGCGATCCGTAGCTGCCCTGGCCTCGGGGGGGGGGGCTCCTGCTCGCAGCGGAGGATGGGTGAGGGTCACGCCGGGTGCCTGGGCAAGCAGCAGTGGGGCGCGCTAACCGGGGGCAGCCCCCCTGAGGCCAGGACAGCTGCAGAACCCTGTGAACGGGCAGCCAATCATGCGGAAGCCCAGCGGAAGTCCCGCCCAGTGTTCCCCCAGGGCATTTGTAGATCCCATCGCTGTAATGCTCCCTTTATTTTCTCCCATATGTACTGAGGGCACAGTCTGTCAAGGTTTGTACCCTCAAACCATTGCAAGTGAGTTGCTGGAGGATGCCCACAGCCAGGCCAGAGAAACTAGGCCTCAGCAAAAGTTTGGCTTTAGCAAAGAAAAGCACCATGCCTATCTAGTCAAAGTGCTGACTCACTCAGCAGGTGACAGTTAATTAATGACTCCAGAACTGAGTAAAAAAGGGTGTAGCTGATTGGCCCAAAGCTCGCCCAGCAACAGTAATTGATAGGCCAAGCTCTGAATAAAAGTAGAGCACGTACCTCCAGACCAGTGTGGGTGAAGGTAGGAGTGCTGCAAAACACTCTGTCCATTTGGAGAATTTATCTGTGCAGAGAATTTATCTGTTGGATCCCCTGCATGGGACCTATGCTGTTTTGTTGCTGTATCGTCTCATCACCGTCTTGTAAATACACCGTGGTGAGAAAACCTTACTGAACTGCATCCTTGAGTTTGCTTACCGGCACTGCCTACACGCTCTTTCCTGGAAGCCGTGCCAGCACTTTGTTCCCTTCGCCAGGACTGACCAGAGTGGTACGGCAACTCTGCTGTGTGTGCTGTTGCTCCCTGCTGTATGCTGCCTGCTCCCCCCTTGCCCTAAGGGGATCCCCAACTTACCTACATTCCACACAGTCCTGACCTGAAGTTAGGCCGGCACAGTTAGGCCAGCAAAATTTGGCTAGCACATGATAAAGTATGTTTGGACTACTTTCAGAGTCAGAGAGACCAGGACACAGATGTGCACCATCCTCCCTGACTCAGAGAGTGGTCCAAATGCACTTTACAGTGGCCCTTGTAACTAGGTTAGGTAAGCCTAACTCCAGGTTAGGATTGCACTCTCAACCAGTGGTTCCCATACTTTTTAGCACCAGGACCCATTTAAAAGAAAAAAGAAAAGAACACTGTCAGAACCCAGCTAGGTTTGCGAGTCTTAAAAAAGAGATCTAGAATAAATAAAATTTTATGTATTCAGATCAGAATTGTTTATGTATTAACAAGTACTAATATATTTATTTATCTCCCTATATTTACACAGGCTTGCAAACTGTAGGAGCTAAGCTCTTTGCAGGGCAATTAGCAGCTGTCTGATATTTGAATAGCCTCAAGACTTGAAGCAATTAGTTATCTTTCCATCACCCTTCATTGGAAGCTCCCCTTGGCGCTACATGACACATGATGTGCTTTTGTCTGTTCACTCCCCACACACACACACACACACACCTGGAATTGGGCTTTTGCTCTGGCATAGGAAAGGTGAAATATAAATCTTTTAAACAAACCAACAAATGCCTTCCACCCCTACCACTGGGGACTTGATCCTCACTGATAAAGATTCAGCAAAGGGGATGCCAAGTATCTCTCTGTGCAGAAAGGGAATACCTTTAAAAGGACAGGGATTTTGCAAATGCCTGACAATTAGTACAAATTATACAAATGAGAAGAACGACATTCTCAAAGATCTCTAGTCAACAGAGCTCAGGTAATAACGATATTTTAGAAGAAGGTTTCCAAAGGTCTCCACTGGTGCTAGGCTTTTTATTTCTCAATTACCTGCCAAGCTGTCGAGCTCTTATTGAAACAAGGACATAGCAGGCTCTGGAAGGTCATTTTGTAACTATCTGACAGAGGAAGCTTTTTCTGAAAATCTGGTTGTTATGTAATGTTCTAAATAATATCTAGGTCTTTCTCAGTGTATTTTTCACTGCCATGTATCTTAAGATCAAGATCACTTTGGACTGGTTAGATGTATCCATTTCATGTTAAATTCACTTTGAAGTCATGGGACAGCATCCACACACACCCCAAAGTGAGAATAAAGCACTTCAAGCATGATTTTTACTTTGGCTGTCAGTCTCTATCCGTCATGATGCTCTGTTCTGCAGGTTCTCCTAACCTTGAAGGGGCAGGGCCTGGAAGGAGGGGGGCATAGAAGGCTACACCTGAAGAATGGGATCTGAAAAGTAGAGCACTGCTCAGAACATTTTTGGGTCTCATCCCATCCCTGTGTTCCTCGCCTACATCTTGAACCAAAACATTTTGTTACAGTGTCTCCAATACAGATCTTAGAAGATGCATCTTAGAGCACAATGCTAGCTCGGAATTAGGCCAACACAGGCCAGCAAAGTTTGGCCAGCACAAGGGCCACTGAAAAGCATGTTTGGACCACTCTCAGAGTCAGGGAGGAGGGCGCACGTCTGTGTGCTGGCCTCTTTGACTCCGAGAGTGGTCCAAACATGCTTTGTGGTGTCCCTTGTGCTGGCCAAACTTTGCTGGCCTAACTCCAGGTTAGGATTGCACCCTGTATGCATGTGCCAATAAAAAGTAATGTCAGAAGCAATCCTTCGCTGGCATATTTTAGATGTACTTTGGAGTATTTTATAGTTTTAATTTGCCATGACATCTCTCAAGTCTGTTATGGTGAGCTTGAATTCTAATTCAAAAAGTTTTTTCTCATATTTTCACTGGTTATCATCAACTTCCTTGAAGATTAAAAAAACCCATGACGATCCATTATTCTCCTCCATTTTACTCTTCCCTGCCTGTGATCACATGGAGTATATAAGGGTCTGCTATATCCAGTGATTGGGAAACAAGTAGCATAGGATAGAAAGAGATCTTATACGAGCAAAGAGGAGGAATACATATGGCAAGGCAGCAAGTGTCATAGGGATTTGCTCAGGAAGAATGCTAATTTAATATAACTTCTCATCTCTTCCATTATCTATGATTTGGAGGAGATTGCATCACTGCTAAGCTATATGAAGAGCCAACTGATGGCAGAATTATGTATTTCTTCAGAAATTATCCAAGTGGGCAGCATCAATATGAATGCAGAAGTGGAGGGACAATTTGCAGGGAATAATGTGGACCAGAAGGAGGATTTAACTTTGCTTGCACATACTGATTCTCGCCAGGGATGTTGTTTCCCAGATGGTTTTCTTAGGCTGCCATCCTATCCACACTTTCCTGAGAAAGTAACCCCATCAAACACAACGGGGCTTACGTCTAAGTAGACTCATATAGGATTGTGCCCTTAGTCTCTAAGATCAGCTGGGGAAAAGAATTAAAAATGGCTGGGGGTGGGGTGGGTATTTGCAGGGATGAACTGGTAGAGAAGGGAAGGGATAAGAACTCCCATTCCACTTGTTGGCTTTACATACTTCTCCCAGTTCTGTATTAGTGTTGCAAGGCAAACAGTTGGGAACCTTATGTTTTCATTATAAGGGTAGTTCAGTCCTGAGATCAGGCAAAGCAACACAGGGCATGGAACTATGCTTTTGGCCATGTTGTACAAAATGTATGCAATCCATCGATTTCAATGAAGTTTATATTAAGAGATCAAGGAGGATTCTATTCCAGTGAGTTTCTTCTGTAAGAAGAGCTGTGTGGGGTGCTATGGGTCCAGCTGCCCTGTTAACATGGTAGTATTTGTCTCATTAATCATGCATTTATCTATTTTTACCATGGGAAAACAAGTTCTGAATTTTTGGCTTTTTGTGGTAAGTTACTTATATCTAACAAAGATTTATGAGATTTCTAAAAACCAAACAGTTCATGCAGAGCAGTGAATTTTAAAAAATGAAAGTCACATACCACACAGGAAGCTTCATATTGTTTTCCCAGTTTGGGCCTCAAAAATGCACTGAGGAAAGATACAGATGGTTGTTAAAGGCGTGATTATAGGCACAGAACACAATTAAGCACATTTAATTACAATGAAGGCTGCAGCAGACTAAAAATACTGAACATCACATCACTCAGCAGCTCATCACTTCTCAAATGGTTACTCTGCAGAGTGATACAGTGGCACTGGCAAAGTATGGGAGGTATGAGTCAGGAGGTCCTTGGTTCAAATCCTGCCTCAACCATGAAGTCTGTAGGAGTTTTTAGGCAAGGCTCTTTTTTTCAAAGTCACTTCTATCCTGTATTGAAGATGGAGGTAATGGCCTACCTTATACATTTGTTGTTGCAAGGATTATTGAGACAATATAATATGTGGTAGAAAAGAACAGGCATTTGCACATATTGGAAAAATATAATAACTAAGCATATTGCATTTGAGAAGAATATTTTATGTACTAAATATTGCAATTTTATTTTTATATTGAAATATAGGCTGCAGATGATGAATATATGGTAGTAGATTTACTTAAAAATTAAAAGCATTGCAAACTATTTTTTCTTCTTGGCATAATTTGCAATTATGTATTATAGTTATACAACCTACACAGTTAACCCACTGTGTTTATACAAATTGGCAGGGTAATCTCAGCCATGTCCACTCAGAAGTAAAGCCCACTGAGTTCAATGAGACTTACACCCATGAAAGTGTGTATAGGATTGCCTGGGAGAGGCACTGGGAAATCACTTCCCAAAGAAAAGTATATTGCTAGTGACCCTAAGGATAGGAAACAACCCAGCAGTGTAACAAACCACTGCTGACTGGTTCCGTGTACTGCACCATAAAACATTTTTAAGGTGGCAGGTTCTTCCAAACTGCTTTTAACATGCCCATTTTAAGCACGGAAACGGGCAGCCCAATCCTAACTTGGACAAGAGCAGGCAGGTCCACTGGCTGGCACTGCATTCTATCTAGAGGAAAAGGCAGATGGAGCTCACCACAAAGCAAAGGGATGTTTGTCTCTTTATCCTAGGGCAAGCTTCAGGCAGCCTGATGTGGCTGCTTGGACCTGTGCCTGCTAAATAGCAAGTCTGCTCTTGGATTGCACCCTAAGACAGATAGTTGCCAAACGCCACCCACCCAGTGATTACAAGATGAGCAGGCATTGGGAGCCAGACTGCCCAAACACAACCACGAAGCCCGGATTCTTTTTTTTTTCCCCTATCAAACTGACAATGATGTACTATTAATCTGGATTGACAGAAACCAGAACTCTTCAAAGAGGTCTCATGCAACTGGGAGGCTGGGCCAGCATGTCTTCATGTGGACTGTGCCAGGCACACTGACACCATTTGAAAGCCCCTCTGCAGAATAACCTGATCATTGTGGGGATTGATTATTTCAATTTCTGCTATGATGCTTTGGGCAGAGCTGGACGAGGGCACCAGAAAGCCTTGTGGGGGATACACATTCAAATATCTAAACTCTAAATCTATGAATGCATTCTTATAGCCTGCCACACTCTTTTAAAGGAAGACAGCATCTCGGTATTCTGACTCGACTGGAAAATAAACCTAACAACGCCACATAGTTTTTTCCCGGGTTGCAACAGCAGTAGCCACTGGTGTGGGCTATGAGCTCTCCCATCCTTAGCGAGGGTTTGCAGGCAGCGCCCCCTGCTCTCACGTACCTGGTTTGCCTCCATAGGAAGGTCTGGATTGGCAGCGGGACGCCTCGGCCGCTCTCCTGTTCCTGGCCTTCGGAGCTTTTCCGTTTCACCATGATGCTGGCTCTCCCCTGTTGCAACAGCTGCTAGCCCATAGCTCTGCCTCGCCAGCAGCCTTCCCAGCCTCCGGCTCTGCTGGTGCAAAATGGCTGCAAAAGCAACCGCAGCCGCCAAGCAGGGGGGAAAAAATCAGCGCAGCTTGGGAGGCGGCGGCAGCCAAGGACAAGCTGATGTCCGCATCGTGCCCGGCATGTCTCCTTTCTTTCAGCACCTCCTTCCGTGGACAGCAACCAGCGCGGAGGGACGTGCGCCTGTTGTATCAAGGGGACGCCACAAGGCTGCAGGGTGGGTGACGACGGATGGAGCGACAGCCAGGCGCCACCTACAGCAGTCCACCTCGCAGCTGCGCTTGGTTCCAAGGAGGATGTGAAACTTTGCGGGGTGTAGGCGAGGGGTGCCCTGATTTCCAAACTCCCCCCTCTGCAGCAGCAAGCCCCAGTCCTTCCTTAAAAGAACCCAACGTCATATAGCACAGATGGAGCCGCTACCGTTCCCTCCCTCCTTAATTTTTTTAATTGAGTAATATGTCACTCGTTTTCAAACTTTTTTTGGGATGCTTAAATAAATCAAATACTGAAAGCTGGTCCTGTGAAACAGCCGGAAGTGCTTAGTTTAAAACTGAAGCTTAACTACCTTCCTAATTACAAAATTGCATACTACTGGAGTAGGATCTACTTAATAATTGGATTTTAAAAACTGGGCGTGGGGTATTTAGCAAGGGAAGGGATATGTCCCCCCCTCTCCCACACACCCGTCGGATGGTATGATGTGATTTTCAGCCCCTCTAGTTCCTGTTATTGTTAAGCTTTAAAAAGTTACAGAACAGACAAATTCTGATTTTTCTGAGGAGTGAAGTCCAGAAGGGATTGTGAAGAGATCCCCCACACACATCTTTCTCTCAACTGGGGGAATGGGCAGCAAAATAGCAGACATGCTTCAACGTAAGTAAGCATAAAGTGATGTACATTGGGGCAAAAAAAATATATCAAAATTTTACTTCTATGACGATGGGTTCTGAGCTGTTTGTGATGTGTTTGTGATGGATCAGGAGAAAGATCTGGAGGTGCTGGTGGACAGCTTGGTGAAAGTCTCAACTCAGTGTGTGGTGGCTGTGAAGAAGGCCAATTCCACTCTCAGGAAAATGGAGGGGAAAAAAAAAAGGATTGAGAATAAACAGCCAATATTATTTTGCCTTGTACAAATTAATGTTAAGGCCACCTCTGGAGTATTTTCTCCAGTTCTGGTTGTCACATCTCAAAAAAAGATATAGTGGAACTGGAAATGATGCAGACCATAGCTGACCAGTGACCCTTTCATGGATCACTGCCTTGTCGTGGCGAAGGGGCTTGAGTAGCTCAATGAAGCTGTGAGCTATGCCATGTAGGGTTACCCAAGATGGACAGGTCACAGCAGAGAGTTCTGACTAAACGTGGTCCGCTGGAGAAGGAAGTGGCAACCCACTCCAGTACTCTTGTCAAGAAAACCCCATGGATTA
Source organism: Lerista edwardsae (assembly GCA_029204185.1). Lineage (NCBI taxonomy): Eukaryota > Metazoa > Chordata > Lepidosauria > Squamata > Scincidae > Lerista > Lerista edwardsae. The sequence continues at coordinate 16,542,299 of JAJKFI010000015.1, read as the reverse complement.
CAGAACAAAAAGGCTAAACGATATGACACTGGAAGATGAGACCCTCAGGTCGGAAGGTGTCCATTATGCTACTGGGGAAGAGCAGAACACGAGTACTAGTAGCTCCAGAAAGAGTGAAGTAGCTGGGCCAAAACTGAAAGGAAGCTCAGCTGTGGATGTGTCTGGAAGTGAAAGGAAAGTGCGATGCTGCAAAGAACAATACTACATAGGAACCTGGAACGTCAGATCTATGAATCAAGGCAAGCTAGATGTGGTCAAACGTGAGATGTCAAGGCTGAACATCGACATCCTGGGAGTTAGTGAACTAAAGTGGACAGGAATGGGAGAATTTAATTCAGATGACCATTATATTTGCTACTGTGGGCAGGAATCCCTTAGAAGAAATGGAGTAGCCTTCATCGTGAACAAGAGAGTGAGAACAGCAGTACTGGGGTATAACCTCAAAAATGATAGAATGATTTCCATTCGGATCCAAGGCAAACCTTTCAACATCACAGTAATCCAAGTCTATGCCCCAACCACTGGTGCTGATGAGGAAGAAGTTGACCGCTTCTATGAAGACCTAGAACAGCTTCTAGAATTAACACCCAAAAAAGATGTCCTTCTCATCATAGGGGATTGGAATGCTAAAGTAGGCAGTCAAGAGGTAAGAGGAATAACAGGCAAGTTTGGTCTTGGAGTACAAAATGAAGCAGGGCAAAGACTGATAGAGTTCTGTCAGGAGAACACATTAGTCATAGCAAACACCCTTTTCCAGCAACACAAACGGCGACTGTACACATGGACTTCACCAGATGGTCTACATCGAAATCAGATTGATTACATTCTTTGCAGCCAAAGATGGAAAAGTTCCATACAGGCAGTCAAAACAAGACCTGGAGCTGACTGTGGCTCAGATCATCAGCTTCTTCTTGCCAAATTCAGGCTTAAACTGAAAAAAGTAGGGAAAACCGCTAGGCCCTCCACGTATGACCTAAATCAGATCCCCTACGAATATACAGTGGAGGTGACAAATAGATTTAGGGGCTTAGATTTGGTAGACAGAGTGCCTGAAGAACTTTGGACGGAGGTCTGTAACATTGTACAGGAGGCAGCAACTAAAACCATCCCAAAGAGGAAGAAATGCAAGAAGGCAAAGTGGCTGTCTGACGAGGCTTTACAAATAGCTGAGGAAAGAAGAGAAGCCAAAAGCAAGGGAGAAGGGAAAAGATATACCCAACTGAATGCAGATTTCCAGAGAACAGCAAGGAGAGATAGGAAGGCCTTTCTAAATGAGCAATGCAAAGAAATAGAGGAAAACAACAGAATGGGGAGGACTAGAGATCTTTTCAAGAAAATTGGAGATGTCAAAGGACAATTTCATGCTAAGGTAGGCACAATAAAGGACAAAAATGGCAAGGACCTAACAGAAGCAGATGAGATTCAGAAGAGGTGGCAAGAATACACAGAGGAACTCTATAAGGCCGATCTAAATGTTCCTGATAACCACAGTGGTACAGTCACTGAGCTCGAACCTGACATCCTGGAGAGTGAAGTCAAGTGGGCTTTAGAAAGCCTCACTAACAACAAAGCTAGTGGAGGTGACAGCATTCCAGCGGAATTACTCAAAATCTTAAAAGAGGATGCTGTCCAAGTGCTGCTCTCCATATGCCAGCAAATTTGGAAAACCCAACAGTGGCCACAAGACTGGAAAAGATCAGTTTACATTCCAATCCCAAAGAAGGGCAATGCCAAAGATTGCTCGAATTACCGCACCATTGTACTCATTTCACATACTAGCAAGGTCATGCTCAAAATCCTCCAAGCTCGGCTTCAGCAGTATGTGAATCGAGAACTACCAGATGTACAAGCTGGTTTCCGAAGAGGCAGAGGAACTAGAGATCAAATTGCCAACCTTCGCTGGATCATGGAGAAAGCAAGAGAGTTCCAGAAAAACATCTACCTCTGCTTCATTGATTATGCTAAAGCCTTTGATTGTGTGGATCACAACAAACTGTGGCAAGTTCTTGAAGAGATGGGAGTTCCAGACCACCTGATCTGCCTTCTGAGAAACATTTATGCGGGTCAGGAAGCAACAGTTAGAACTGGACATGGAACAACCGACTGGTTTCAAATTGGGAAAGGAGTACGACAAGGCTGTATCCTGTCACCCTGCTTATTTAATGTATACACAGAGTACATCATGAGGAAGGCAGGGCTGGATGACTCACAAGCTGGAATCAAGATTGCTGGGAGAAACATCAACAACCTCAGATATGCAGACGATACCACTCTACTGGCAGAAAGTGAGGAAGACCTCAAGAACCTTCTGATGAGGGTGAAAGAGGAAAGTGCCAAAATTGGTTTGAAGCTCAACATTAAAAAGACTAAGATCATGGCAACCACTCCCATCACTTCCTGGCAAATAGAAGGGGAAGAAATGGAAGCAGTGACAGACTTTATTTTCCTGGGCTCCAAGATCACCGCAGATGGTGACTGCAGCCATGAAATTAAAAGACGTTTACTTCTTGGGAAGAAAGCTATGGTGAACCTAGATAGCTTAATCAAAAGCCGAGACATCACCCTGCCAACAAAGGTTCGCATAGTCAAAGCGATGGTTTTCCCAGTAGCCATGTATGGCTGTGAGAGCTGGACCATAAGAAAGGCAGAGCGTCGAAGAATCGATGCTTTTGAATTATGGTGTTGGAGAAGACTCTTGAGAGTCCCCTGGACTGCAAAGAGATCCAATCGGTCAATTCTCCAGGAAGTCAAGCCTGATTGCTCCCTGGAAGGACAAATGCTGAAGCTGAAGCTCCAATACTTTGGCCACCTGATGAGAAGAGAGGACTCTTTAGAAAAGACCCTCATGCTGGGAAAGATTGAAGGCAAAAGGAGAAGGGGGCGACAGAGGATGAGATGGTTAGATAGTGTCACCGAAGCAATGAATATGAAATTGGGCGAACTCAGGAAGCTAGTGGAGGACAGGGAGGCCTGGCGTGCTGTGGTCCATGGGGTCGCGAAGAGTCGGACACGACTTAGCGACTGAACAACAACATAGCTGACCAGAGTAGATGAAGAACAGGAAGACTGCACCCCCATCCCAAAAGCTAGGTTGTTCAACATGAATACACAGCCAACAACGCATTCCAACTTCCATTAAATTCAGTAGCCAAACATCTACTCTTAAGCATGTTCAGGAGCATCTTGAAGTATAGTTAGTCAATGTATCAGTAGTACATCAAAAGCTATTCTTCCAACAACATCAGTGCACTTGTGAGTTTGATCCAGATGAAAGTGGGGGGGGATTCTTTAAAACAGAAAAACAGAAATGTCAAGATAATTATGAAAATTCATTGAACATAAATAACTTATACTTTCTCTGGAATCCTTATCTATATCTATAGATAGATATAGATATACGGGTAGGAAAAGGGGAAACATAGGGAAGGGGTACAATTCTTCACACAAAAGTTACACATTGATTGCAGCTCATTCATCATTACTTCGTTACTGTTTGCATACAATCACATTCATCTCATGTATATTCAAAAACTATGCATACAGAACTTAGTACCTCTTATTCCTCCTCCTTATTTACACAATTTTCTACAATCTAAATTTTCTATATATAACGTTTAGGTCTAATTTCTATTTTCTGTTTTCCCCCCTTTCTATCCAATCATAAAACAATCTCCAATACTCTTGTATCTTTGTTATATCTCCTTCTTTCATCCTTTCTATTTACATCCATTTCTACAATTTCATATATTTTCTCTAATTCGTTAATATTTGGAATCTCTTCATTTTTCCATTTCTGGGCATAAAATAATCTTGCTTCTGTATTTACATGTATTATAATATGTTTCATAACCTTATCTTGTATATTACCCATCACATTGAGAAGAATCCTATGTGTGTGTACTCAGAAGTATAGTGTCCAGTAGGGCTTACTCCCAGGAAATTCAGTATAGATTTAAAGCTTAAACCTGCTTTTATTATGTACTTACAACTTTATCATCTTCATGATTTCTTAATTTGTGTGAATTCAACAATAAATAAAAAGCGTTCTACAATGAAAAATTATACAGCAGAGGCCCCTCCAAATATGAAGCTTTAGAGCTACAGCTTTCTGCAAAAAGATCCGGTTGTTACCTTCAAAGCCCTTCACAGCTTGGGATCAAGATACTGACCACCCTCCTCTATGGATCTACCCTTCCATTAAGGTTAGGGAAAGAGACTCACTGGAATGTTTCACTGCCATCTAAGGTTTGGTGATGTTGAGGCAAGAGATGGCCTTCTCAGCAGTTGGAGGAGAGCCAAGAGAGTGGCTTGTATTGTGCTGGAACGTGTGTTTTGTATACAGCCACAAGGGTGGCATTGCGGCTAAAGTTTTGTTTTTTGGAGGTGGCAAAATGAGGAGCAGACATGGTAGGGGGGTTGCAGCTATCAGTTCAGAGCTGTTCGAAAGCTTGCTGCCCCCCCCCCCCAAGGGAAGATGCAAAGTGCCACCCGGTACCATGTGGTACTGGAGAACTACTGTCAGCTACACTACTGGTGGAATTCCTTGCCCTGTCATGCATCTTGTCTTCTACATATATGATGCTATGACCTGAAGTCAAATTATTATTCAAATAAGCATTTTCTGAACATGCTTGACATGATTTTGAATTTTTTAAAGTCCAATGCATAGCTAACAGATATGAATCTCCATCACACAGAGAAGGCACTTTTGTATTTCAGTGAATTTCATTTAAGAAAAAAAAGAATAGCCAATCTAGGATTGAACAGTCTTCTGTTGAAGAGAATAGTTAGGAATCTTCCCAATTCACCAAAAAAAAACAACAACAAAGAGAGCTGTAACTTTTTGCAACTGTAATTATAACAAAAAACATTGAACACTGTAACTTTAAATCATAATAGACTGAGGTTCTTTTCTGCATAGAAAATGTCTACTCACATAAGATCTGTTTTATACTTCTTGTTAGAGCACTGAATGATGAAAAATGAAACTAAATTCAAGGACCTTCTTGTGTGCACAATAGAAAACTATTATATAACCCAGGGATCTCCAGACTCTTCAATATGGCCACATTGTATATTTTACAGATTTTTGTGGGCTGAAAAAAAAAATCAGCTTTATAAATAAATAAATAAATGAATGAATGAATACGTTTTACTTAGATTGTTTCGTAATCTGTATGATATGATTCAGAACAAAAGAGAAATGTGACATTTACAAAGAAACAATGCCATGCTTAAACTGAGAAATGATACAAAATGAATAAAAATGTAAAATATGGTTAAGTTGTTGCGGGCCAGATAAAATCTTGTGGTGGGCTGGATTCAGCCCCCAGGCCATTGTTTGGAGGCCTCTGATATAACCCAATATAGTGCCTATCCTACAATACAGAAGGGATTGCAGCACTTTACGAAGTCTTCTACCATTGCTTGCATAAGTGTTTGCAAAAGTACTAGCAGCCGTTTTCCTTTGCTTATGGTTGTCTGGGCCAACCCCATAGAAAAAGTCAGGGCCAGTTTTAAGCCAATGTGTCTGATATCTCCACTCTTAAGGGGGGCCCACGCTATGGGCCCCCAGTCCCTGTTCTTTCTTGCTGGCACTTTCTGCACTTCAAATGCATTTTTCCCCCAGACATCCTTTTAAATGTCCCCTTTAGGGCTCTGACTCAGCCATGCCTGGCACTTGGAGCTGCTGTGAGCTGAAGAGTGCTGGGAGGTGTGGGCTCATTATCTTGTTCCTTTCCATGTGCAGAAGAATCTTCCTAATGAGGCAGTCTGAGCTATAGGAGCTGTTGCTGGTGTTCTTCTTCTTTTTTTTTAAGATTGTGAACACTTTTGGGACAGTGAACTATTTAATTATTATTTATTTTATTTTTTATTATTATTATTATTATTAGCCTGTAAACTACTTTGTGAACTTTTTTTGTTGAAAAGCAGTATATAACTACTGTTTGATTGATATGCAGTCTGTATAAGCAGAATGGGCCAGAGGAAAGGCTAACAGAAACTTGTGAATCTCTTTCCTTCCCTCTGCAAAGCCACATAACAGTACTTTGGGATGAAAGGAGGAGAGGGAGATGTTAATTGTGATGGCTGTGATCCCCCTTGGGAAAGGCACATCTTTACTGCTATCAACATTTATGTTCTCAAGACATTTGTGCCGTGCCTGAAGGGAAATTGGGTACTTTTCCTGAACAGAATTCCTGTTAGATGGGCAAAACAAGACATTCCAACTGCTATGTTAACGTATTACTTTTCTTTTAGGTAGGATAAGATCTATCAGTACAGCAACAGGGATGTGGCTGAGAACATTTTTTCAACAGATCACAGAAAGGAAAAGACTTGTTGATTCATTTAGTGAGACAGCACTCCCATAGCAACGAGTGTAAAAGCATCCTGGAATGCCATAACTTTTGCACAGTTACATAATTTCACAAAGGCTACAGAAATGTCTCTGGGAAAGTTACAAGCAGAGTTTCAAAAGTAAAATGTGTTCCCTCTCCACCACCTCCTACTTAAGAGATTTATTGCTAATGGATGTAAACGTACTCTGTATTTAATAATGTGGCTAATGTGCATGAATACACCAAGCCCCCATGGACCTGTCGAATCCATTTTTAAAACAGCATTTATTATCTATCCTAGACAGCGGCATCACGTTCCTGGAAGCAAATTCTTTAATTACACACAGAGTGAAGAATTGCTCATTTACTGAAAATATTTTTATATTTCTATTCTAAAAAATAAAAATGTCTAACCATTAAATGATGCTAAAGTACAACAATAGAAACACACTGAAAAGTAAGTTTAAAATAAGCCAAAGCGGGAGGAAGTACCAGTTTGCAAGGCAGAAATTGACCACAAATTGATACTAACAGTTCTCAACACATCTTTCCCCAGATCTTCACATTATCTTTCCATTTTCAGGTAAAATGGCAATGTTTCTAAAAGCTCTGCTACTGCTTTCTCAAGTAGCTATCCACCTACTCCACTCCTTTGCCAAGGAAGTGAGGTCACCTTGCCCATGGATTTAGCTCTCACCAGATTAGTGCCCAATCCCATCCAACCTTACAGTGCTGATCCAGCTGCAGTGCAGCCTCAAGGTAAGAGAATCAATGTTTCTTACCCTGAGGAGGCCTCCGTGATTGACACTGACTGTCGGATGCATTGTACACCCCTGTTGGCACTGCAGCATTTAAACTGGAAAGTTGGATAGGGTTAGTCCTGTGTTGACTAACACAGGAAGGAAGGAATCAGCTTCTTTAAACTTCTAATATTAACCATGAGAAATATTTCATGTCTCTACACCACTGATAAATTATAAAATGTTGAAGGGACACCTGTAGTCTTTATATTATATACCATAATATTTTATATGGTAATTGAATTAAAAACATAAAATATTGTAATATTTTAATATATTGTATAAATATATAAATATAAAATATTTACATAATTCCCCAGGTAGTCTGTGGATGCTACACTGAGGGCGCAATCCTAACATGAAGTTAGGCCGGCACAATTTGGCTGGAACAAGGGCTACCATAAAGTGCATTTGGACCACTCTCGGAGTCAGGTAGGATGGCGCATGTCTGTGTGTTGGCCTCTGTGTGACACGGAAATTGATCCAAACATACTTTATGGTGTCCCTTGGGCAGCCAAACCTTGCTGGCCTAACATTGCCAGCCTAACTCCAGGTTAGGCTTGCGTTCCGACTATACTTAGAATTGTAAGAACTGCTTATGTGTATCAGTAAAATAGAATAATGTTCCTGGAGATTTAAGTGGATATTCATCTGCATATATTCAGTGCAATATAGTTGTGTATGCTTCAGAACTAATGTTTTTTTTTGTCAGAAGTATGACTCTTCATATAAAAGAACACAGAGGAAAAGTAGCTTTTTCTTATCTGGCAACAAAAATGAAGACATAGATCAATACAGAGGAATGTACAGGGGATTTGCTGTGTGGGGCAGGCAGACAAAATACTCCATACCTTATAAAGGTGATGTAGGGATCCACAACAAAATGATGCAGTGTAGCCTCTCCCCCTAGCAAGAGTGTTTCTGTTCAGGGCTCTAGACCACTTCCAATAGGAGCCTTGTAATACTGTTCAGAGGTCATAAAGGGGCACATTCAAAATTGCGTTTGTTGTTTTAAATAGGGCAGTAAAGTGGTGCAGATAGATGACAGAGGCACCTGCATCCACATCAATTATGTTCATCAACAGAGTTTGAGAAATACAATGCTACCCACTCACACAGTGAATTGTTCTTAACAATATATTCTGGGAATGGAAAATTGCTGCTGGCATTAAGCTGCTGGGTACTACCCCAGATAACACCGCTAGCTGTGGGGCCACTAATTCATAGCAAGTGTAACATCTAGACCACAGCTTAATTTGTAAATGCAGAGAGGATAGAATACTAACGAAACTGCAATCACCATTTGAGCATTTTGAGATAATGGCATGAGAATGCTGTTGGTGCCATTTCAGGCTTGTACTAGTTTTTCTCACCAGAACCCATTCTTGAGTAATTTTTCCTCTTCTTTTTTACTGTCCAAAAATAGAGAGAATTTAGCCTGAAACGTAATTAAATTAATCATTGGAGGAAAGATCTCCAGTTTAGAAGGGAAAGTGGTCTCAGAATCCTCTTCACACACCAGCACACTTTTCTGTCTTAGGGAGAAGACATACAGCAGAATCCAAATGAAGTGACGTGCAGTTGCTATGATACCCACTTCATGATGTGCTTTTTTATGACTGCTTCTCTGCAATCCTCCCCCCCCCCAATTAATAATCAGGACCCAACCCTTAAATTCACAGTGCAACATGACTTCTACTATATGGTATAAATAAAGTTAGAAAGGACTGCCAACTTCAACATATCCAGGATACAGTACTGCAAAGACGAAAAGATACTATGAAGATTATAAAGTCACCACAACTTGCCAATATTTCTTTTCATAGACTACAGTTTACTAGTTACTTCTTTCAACAGCTGGCCTCAAAGTCCTTCCAATTTTAACAACACTTAACACAGTGTTTTCAAGAGAGATTCTTGCCAAATTTGCCCTGCACAATTTGCCCTGCACTTGGTCTTCCAGAAAATTCTGAAAATAGCTTGGTTCACTTTGCCTGATGCTTCTGGGTAGACTCTGGAATTAGTTTAAAATCCTTTTGGAAAAAACAAACAAACGCTGGTTATATATTTTTACATTTGTAGAAATAGGTAGAACTATTTAGCTTCCTTTTATCAGCAATTTTGTAGACTTAGAATTTTCTAAATCCATGGGTCAAATCCTTTCCAGCGCACGTTTTTGGTTTCCAATGCAGCATGCACTGCATCTTGCAGTAGCGGGGCAGTCACAGAGGCTTCCTCCAGGTAAGGGAGCATTTGTTCCCTTTCCTCAGGGCTGTTTTGCGGCTGCACTGGAAGGTTGGATAGGAATGAGCTCCAAGTCTTTAATTTTTATCTACTCAGGTAACCAGAGGTGAAAAGGTTATCCAGAATGAAAGCTTGATTTTTCTCACTAACAATTAATTTACACCAAGAACTCAAGGAACAAAGGTTTTCAAATAAGTATGTTACTGTCTCTATAAAAATAGCATACATATTACATAGAACCAAAATCATAACATACAACATACACTGATACTTCCAAGGAGTTTATTTTAAGAGCTTAATTAGTTAATTAACATATTCAATGAGCCGTTTTAGAGAAAGCTTTGCCTCATTCAATCTTATCACAACTGTTGGAAACTGCTTTAGCCACGGGAGTGGTTAAGGTTTAGGTTTGTTTGTTTTTTACGTGCATCTCTTCAGGACTGAGGAGAAATGGCATCCCACCTCTTCCTAATTTGTCTCATCTTAAAGTGCATTACCTATATTAATTACTTTTCCCCCTTATGATGGGACAAATATAAAATAAGCCTCAATTTGCATTTCTCCCCTAAGATCAAAGGTGATACTTACTCAAATCAACTTTATTGTCAACTTCTTTCCTTCTGTCATGGTCTTCAAACAAGGCCATTTAAAAAAATGCGATGAATAGCTCCTTAGCCTCCTTCCTGCCTCCAAACTCCTGTTTATTTCCACTGAACCTTATTTTGCTAGCAGAGAAAGAACCAGCTCGAAAGATTAAAAGGTAAATCAAAGCCAAGGGGGCAAGAGTTGCATTAGAAGCCACAGCTGAGTCCAATCTCAGTGTCCATATTAACAGGGTTTCAACTGCAATGCATGATGGTTCAGGTAAATGCAGTATACCTGCTGCATTAACAGTATGACTAAGTGATCTGCTAAGTTTCATTTCTATTATTTACATACCCCCACATGGTACAAAGTACATGGTTCATTCTAGGAAAACAGGAGCACAAGATGCAAGTCCCAGTTCTGCAGGAGCTTATAATATAAATATTGACAGCAGAAGACATAAGAGAGAGAGAAGAAGCGTTTATGGGATAAATGTATACAAGGTTAGTTATACATCTTTTGTTTTAGTTGTTGCTGGGACATAGGACTAAGGGAGCGAATTGTTGATGGAAGCTATTTGGGAATATCTTTGGGGAAGAGCAGAAATTATCCTTCCTCGAAGGAGCTGCTTCTGGTGCCCTCCAAAGGAATAGCGACGCCGCTATTTGACTCCTGCATTTCCTCCCTGGCAAGGCAGGACTGCTGACGATGCCCAAGGGGAAATACAGGCACACTGAGTTTTAGCTCACTTGATGGGGAGAGTGTGGTGCAACAACATTCAAGTCCCAGCCCTTTTCCGGGATGTAAAAAACCCCGCCACTAATTGCTTGCACCACTTCTATTCAAGGCTCCTTCAAGCGCCGAGTTGCTTTGGGCTGTGCTTTTAAGGGCCCCCACGAGCCGCTCGCTCCCTAAAACCCAGCAGCCTGCAGAAGCCTGAAAAGCCACAGCTGCGCCCTATGTGGGAAAACGCCGCTGCTATTGTATCCTGCCCCCTGCTGGTGACCGGCTACTCCAGAGGTTTCCAAGGCAACAGAGCTTCACTCCCTCCCTAGGCCTCACGAAGCAAGCTCGGGGGCTCAACTGAAGGCAGAGCGGAGCTGGTGATTAGCAATTAGCGCCTGCTGTTTGGCAAGGTCAGCAGCTCATACGTCAGAAGGAGAGGATTTTCGCTCCTCCCCCTGCAAGGTTGGGTACGCCTATTTGCAGCGCCCCCCTGAAAGAAATAAGCTCTTACTTCAAAACCACACGCATGCAGAGTAGAGTGTATCTCAGGTGCTGTTAGCCAGAAATCTGAAACGTGAGACTTAGTCCAAGGTAAGTGTGGCTAGGATTGCAGCCTTACTTGGAAGGGTGGCCCGTGGAGCGTGCAAGGCCAGGCTAAAGTATAACAATCAGTATTTATAAAGCTCCTGGGCAGCTGCCCTTCTTGCACTGACATCTCTGTTGAAAGTTGCTTGCGATAGGAAAGGTACAGCTCTGCTCATGCCCAGAGATTTGGTGCTAAGGTGCCGGCAGAAAAGGAAGTCCTGCAACCCAGAATTACGTGTGCCCTTCATGTGCCTTTTCCCTTACTGTACAGCTCCTCTCTGGTTGCCTCTTTCTGCTTCTGCTTTTGCTCAGTACAGGCCCTAGCATTCTCTCCTCACCAAGCAAAAAGGGGCAGGGTGGAAAGTATCTGAACCAGGCCCAAGGTATTTGCTATAAAGGAAACCGTAGTAAAAACATCATCAGCATTTCTCCGGCTGCGTGGGTAGCCACACTCCATTTTATTGCTGCTCATTGGCATCTGTTACTGGCTTTTCTTATGTTTTTATATGCCAAGCAGAAGCCCAAAGGACAGAATACAGAGTGCAGAACTAGTAATTACAAGGCAAATAAAGGGCTCCCTAATGCCACATTTGTTTTCTTTGTTTTATTTCACTTAACTGTGTTTACTTCTAAATGAGATTACACTGTGGACAGAGGGACACTTGTGGAGAACAGACAGGCTGGAGGTCTTAATCTTTTCCCTGGCCACCAAATCTCTGAAAATACACTCCTCAGCTGGTTTTAATTCATTTTTCCTCTCTGCTTGGCTTCAAGAGTGGAGGTAAGCCCAGCTGAGGGAAACATTGCCTGTCCTTTCTGATTTTCCTCTACAAATCCATTCTCTGGCTCCTTTCAAGTGCCTTAGCCAAAGTGGATTAGAGCAGTGCTTGTCAAGCCACCTGATGTGGCAGTCCAGTAACCCAGTGTGCTAGGGGCTGGAACCACATTACTGGACTATTTTTTCTTTCTTGAATTTTCCGGGGACTGGCAGCTAATAGTTGCAAGCCTACAGACCACCACTTTGAGTAGCACAGAGTTAGAGGACCCAGGAAAAGAGTTGCTCTACAAACTGCTTTCTTGCTCTGCCATTCCATAGCTTTAAACTCATCTCAGTTCATCCCTTAATAGTGGCTCACTTGCTTTAACAGTCCTTCCTTGCTGCACTGCAATGATATACAGGTTGAGTATCCCTTATCCAGACTGCTTGGGATGGGAAGGTGTCTCGATTTTGTATTTGTATTTTGGAATAATTGCATAAATATAATGAAAAATGCTTCCTCTTGCTCTTTTCACTTTTACTCATTTGGGTGTCTGCTGGCTTCCATAATGTCTGTATAAGCATACACCACAGAGCAAAACTTACAGTCTGTATGAGGGAACGAGCACAAGACCGTCTAGTGTTCACACTACAGAAAGTTAAACTCTGGATTTTGGATGTCCAGGTAAGGGATCATCTACCTGTACTGTAGAATGTTTTACCAAATAGTTGGCTGACTAAACACTATCAAGGAGTGTATGTTGTTTGTGTGTGAGTTTAAAAAATAAGACTAAAGCCCACGTATAAAACTTTTGCTAGAACTTTCTCTCACGGAGCACTGCAATGATCGCAGCAGTAGTGTGAGGAATGAGTGCCGGATGGCTGGCACACCTGCTCCAAAGGAGGGTTTGCCATCTATGCTGCCTTGAAGCCTTTGCAGCCATCTTGCAGGGCCCAGAATTGTAAAGGCTCAGGACCATCTAGCTGCTTTCTGAGCAGTCAATTGTTGCTGGAGCACCTGGTCACTTGTAGCTATTTCTGAGGGATGTTGGACATTCATTAGAGACCTCTCAGTATCAGGTGCCTTAGGGAGTACACAGGACAACACGATACCTGCCACTCTCTTGAGTCTGGCATTCTGAGGTAGCCTCCTTCTGAAACCAGGAGGTTGCGTATACCCTTTGTGGCTTGTAACCTATAATGGCCTTTTCCTCCAAAAACCTGTCCAGTCCTTGCCCAGGTACCATCGCCACATTTTGTGGCAAGAAGTTCCACAGATTAATGAAATGCTGGGTAAGGAAATATGTTACTAGTGTGTAGGTGTTTTCATTTATGACGTTAAGAATATTTATTCTGGACTACTTTCAACAAGAGTAGTTCACAAAGTGGTTTACATAGTAAAATAAATCAGTAAATGGTTTCCTGACCCCAAAGGAATCGCAGTCTAAAAAAAAAAAATACAGAAGAGATACCAGCAACAGCCACTGAAAAAGATGCCATGTTGGGGTGAAGGATAGTTATTTTCCTGCTGCTAAATATGGGAGAACACCATTTTAACAGGTTGGAACATGTATTGCCATCAATAGAGGTGTTTGAAAATGGTCCCATACTCAGCCCATTGAGTTCAGTAAGACTTAATCTTAATGGAAACAAACACCTCTAGCCATCAACAAAGGTGCTGTAATTTTTTATTTATTTAGAGCAGCGGTTCCCAACCTGGGGGTCGTGACCCCGTGGAAGGGCAGGAGCTGATTTTCAGGGGGTTGCAGAACCCACTTTCTACTGTAGAAGCATTTGTGCACCATTTAAAAAGTGACATTTTTGCAACATTTTCAGAAACCAACAAATGTTATTGAACAAATTTCAATATATTTCCACATACCTGTAAACAACTGTTGCATTTGGTAATCTATGGTAATCTAATCTACGTACATATTTTTTGCATGGCACTGTGCTGAGAATTATTTCCTATGGAAGTCATGCAAAAATGCTGACCTCACCCCAGAAAATCTAAAAGAAACACATTACATGGTTTTACTGATCACACAGGTTAGTTATTTTAGGATCCAGCAACAGCAAGATCAGGCTTTTGTAGGCTCTCTCTCTCTGTCACATTTATTTTCCAGTCATTCCTCCAAATGTGGATATTTATGAGTACAACATGTGATTTATTTTAAAAGTGTGATTTATTAAAACAATGACATTTCCAGCCCTGCCGGCACAATGATGTAACTTCCTGCTTAATGACATAACTTCTGGTCTTTGGGGAGATTTCAACAGGTTGTTGTACTTGAAAATTGGGTCCAGGTACTAAAAAGGTTGGGAACCACTGGTTTAGAGTATTTATACCCTACTTTTCTTTTAAGCTGATGAGTAACTCAAAAGTGGCTTATGCTTTCTTCTTCTCTGCATGGCTGTGGGTCCTTGGTATTGACTGAAGCAAAATAGGCAGCTGTCTTTGCTCATCCTCTTTTCTATATATTTCATTCCCTCTGACTACCTGCAGAGATTTAGGCAGAGCAGGATTTCTTATTCTGGATGGTTATCCACTAGTGCCTGACTTCTCATTTACTCCTGGCTCATGTTCCTGCCTCTCTGGGATTATAGATGGGAATTCTATTGTCCGCAGCTCAAGGTTTATCTAGCCCCAGGTTGGGTGTGTGTGTCAGAAGACATGGCTGAGGGGCTACATTTGCATTTGGTGAGTCACAAATTGAGGAGACATGCCCTAGCATAACTAGGTTCTGAAAAGCAAGCTGCAGGACAGCACACATATTCCCTCTGAAAGCCAGAAGCCAGTTATATGAGCAGGAAGCCTCCTTACAGAAGGGTAATTCATAAGCCCTTTTCACAGAAGATCCCAGAGCTAGTTTGTAATATTTATTTAATGTATTTATCTTCCACCTTCTCCCTTCCCCCACTAAGGGGGACTCAGGGCAGCTTATGAAAATGTGCACAGAAATACCATGAAGCGTTTGAATGCTCTCAGGAATGCTTGTGGCATAAAATACCAGATGTGGGAGAGGGGGGGAAACCAGTACCACAAAGAAAAAAGACGGTACAAGCAGTTAGATGACAAGCGATTTTATTTTGCAAAACAATCACTATACAGCAACAAATACAATTGTAAATTGGATTGAAAAACATGAACTACCTACCACCAGCCATTCAAGAAATGCCTCTTTTATGATAACAGGCTCTAGAATTATTAGGAAAAGAAATAACCCCACAGGCTTTGTAATGGCCTATTGTATCATTTTTTTTAAAAAGAAAGGAAAAAAAATCCCAGCACACAGAAGATGATTTTATATTTCTCTTTGCTAAAGTTGAAATGGTTGTTAGACTTGACCGTACCAGATTTGTGATGTCATAGTTATTCTATATGTAAGGGAATTTGTCGGCTACCCTATTAGCAGTGGGCAAAATCTTAATGCAGAAATCGACTAGGCCTGCATAACTTGTAACTCACAAGGCTGACACTACCCATCATGTATTGTGGCCTTCTGTGGGCTCAACTATTTTTACAATCTCAGGAAGGCCATGAAAACAAGAGTTGTAGCAAACTTCTGATGGTTGTGTTTGGTCTTGTGGATCTAAATTGCAGGCTTGGCCTAGGCTGAAATTAGATTTGCTGCTTTATCTTACGTTGCAAAGGCAGTTGGCAGTTGATGTCTTTTGGAAAGGATTTTGCAGTCCAGCACTACAGAAAAGCCCCTCATATGCTCATCACAACATGGCAGTCCATATTTTTGGATCCTTAAGGGACAAAGACTAGGTAGACGCAGATAATTGCGAACAGCCATAATGAAGAAAGAGGTTGCAGCTGTGCACAAGCATATTGTTAGGTGTCTAATGCCATGTAGTCTATACAGAATGTCCCAATAGCCAAGGGACTGCACTCTAGCAGTTGCTGGACAGAGACCTGCCTATCTTTTTCAGCCCTTAATATCTAGGATTACACAGAAGCAGAGGCTATGCAGGTAGAGAAACAGAAGGGTCCTACAAATAGCTTTAGTCTCACTTTAACTATTTATTTTGGTCCTAAATATCTTGTTGATCTAAATAGTTAAATATGCACTACTGTGTGTGTTTGCTTGCTCTTTGCTTCAGAAATATTCAAAGCGGCATTTATTTTAGCTCAACATATTTGAGAACTCACTGGTCATGGTTATTGTGCCAGATTGATAGAACTGCTGAAGCCAAGATTTCCAGACACTGACATGGGGCACAATCCTTTGGGAGGTTCTCCTGCTGAAATGAAGAATCGTAATGTTGTTAAACTCGTACAAGAAACTTCCCACTGGATTGTGCTACTGGCTTTTACATTATATTAAGCTTCTGCTTGAAGGTTTAAGACTTTGTCTGTCTTTTTCCACCCCCACCCCCCATTGAAAATCTAGAGTCCTGTAACATAGTGTGTGCATTTCTCATTTTACAACATGATCTCCCACTATCCCATCAGCTTGTATGATTCCATCAAATTCTGCAATTCTTTCTATGGAAGGACGATTACTGATTACAAGGACTTAGCTTTAAAATGAGAGAGATAAATATGCAGTATGAAATTAATGACTTGGTGGCTTTGGACATGTATACTCAATAACTTCACCATCTAAAATGTATTTATATTCCAAAAAGCAGAATACAAAATAGTCACAGATTAAACACTGTTCTGACAGTTGGCACTCGGCATCAATCCATGTGAGATTCAGAAGTAGCTTGGGCTCACTCTACGATTGGAAAAATACGTTAAAACACTGAGAGGCTAATCTGCAAGAACTGATGGCATAGAGTCAGTGTGACGTTTCTTTAAAAATACTGCTCTTCTGCCTTTTAAAAATGTTTCAGGAGCAGTAGCTAGGGGTTCCACTGGAAGCTGGACTATATGGACCCTTGGTCTGAATCAGTAGGGCACTTCTTATATTCTTAGTATGTTTTTGCATATTGCTTGATTATTCAAAGCATCATCACAGAGCAGAACAGTCCTCCTGATGCACTTTAGATTCTAGGCTAACCTTTTACCCCTTATTATATAACTGTGTTTGGCATCTTGTAACAGTACAAGACAACTTTTAAGATATAAAGTGTTGGGAGTATTGAGGCTTTTGCCTTCAGTGAAGAGCATAGTTCATTTTCATATTATTTTGATCAAACTCCACAATACACTGTACTAAGATTTGCCTGAACCCATTAATTTACAAATAAGAGCTGTTTTATAAATAAAGGATTTTATTTTTACCCTACAGAGTTTCCATGTCATTATGGAACAGTTCCAGAGTACAACTGGAGCTAGATTAGTATACCTGATGAAATGGGTCCTAGTTTACAAAAATGTGAACTATTTCCTAGTCTTTAAGGGGTCACAGAATTCCTGGTGGTTCATAGCCATTGATGTTTTTTAAAAAAATACCTGTGTTAATCATCAGTCTTGAAAACACATCACATACATTAACATGTTTAAGAGGGAGCTTCTTTTCACACAGCTTCTAACACACAAAGCCATCCTAATGAACTGTTCATGTATAGCTCAATCTGAGAGCATGCAAATATTATATAGGTGATTTCAGAAGGAAAAGAACAATCAATCTGCAGGTTGAAATAGGTAATTTAATTCTCTAGTCAAAGCTAGTGTATATAACATGAGTGGATTATTGTCCACTTATGAGTCGTATTACTATAGCACCTTCAGTATCTTCTTAGTGTCCATATATTATCTGTGGAAATCCCATGGTCTCCACTTGTGTTAATGTTTAGGTGTCTCTATTATTTCTTATACACACTTGTCATATACTTTTTATATTTAGCATTTTCTTGCTGCAGATTTATTTATCAGTTCCGTCACCTTGGTGACGCTATCTAGGGAACTTATTTAATTATGCTAACAATAATCATCATGCTTTATGTATGTATCTTGCTACAGCATCATTCTTCTGTTTGAGGCGCCTGAGCATTGCTATGCAAAGATGCCATTAAAGGAATGAAATGACTTTTGTTAAAACTCCTGGTTTATTGGAATTTCAACTTTAGCAAAAGAAACAATAAATAACTTTAAACTTCATTCTTACTGCAGGATTTTTTTAAAGCCAGAATGAAACCATCATTTAATTTCATTTTTTAAAAATTCTAGAATCCAAAACCATCTTTTTTTAGACCTTTTTACAAATACCTGGATCCCATGAAGTCTGTTGTGGTGAAGAAAAAGAGAATGAGGAAGGGAAACGGTAAAAGGAAGATTTTTTTTTTTTTAGTATCACAGAAGAGACTTGCATCAGGCACTAAAACAGGGTCACAGTTTTGAGATGTTACAGAAAGCAATTCCATGCTAAAAGATCTTTGAGGTTTTTTTAAATGTATTTTTAAAATTCTGAATAGGAAAAAAAACCCTGCTAACACCTACTTTTACATACCTAAAATTGCAACACCAAAGGGTGCAAGAGACACAGATACTGTGAATAAAGAAGTAGAATATTCAAGTATGAGAGGGCGTATCACAAATGGCCACAGAGAAATATATATCTATAATAATACTGTATCAAACAGATGGAAAGGATGTGAAACCAGTAGTGAAGACACAAACCTAGCTGCTTAACCAACGTTCTAATCAGACACAACTTCATTGCTTAGTTTCAGTAGCTGCTTTTAAAAAAGAAAAATGCCACTTCCCCAATACAGTTCATATGATTTTTTCAACTACTTTCTTTAATTATTAGTTAAATAATTTATCAGAATCAGCTATACACTGACATAATTATCCATGTTCAATGACGTTAATAACTTAATTCACTCTTTCTTCTACCCATTTATATAAAATAATCCCACCCAACACACACACACCCCTTTTTTTTTTCTCGAAGCTTTGACAACTTCTATTTGCCCTTCTGTCTGGTACTCAAACTCTTCAGTTTAATTTAACCTATTAATAAATTACAATGGGAAATGTTCCTTAATTCCATCCATCAACCAAATGGTAACATGAGCAACTCAGGTATTTAACAAGGCTCTTCAAAAAGTGGTGGATGGCCTTCAGGCACATGAAAGGTAAAAATGCATTGTATCATAGTACAGTACTCCATGCAAGACAGAGCAGAGCAACAATAATTGTCCAATGTAATATACTGCAATTGTACCCACATAAAAGCCAGTGTCTTCCTGCTGTAAATGGAAATCAGGCCAATTTCTGCATCTCTATATATCTTTTCCCAGTTTTTATTTAATAGTTACCTACAGTCTTGGGATGTGACTTGAGTTTAGACATGGTAAAGAATGAATGTTAACACCTGCTCAGAGCCCGTTCCTGGCAAGAGCTCATGCCTAAATATTATTACTTCAAACACTGCTAAACAAAGCAAATTCATAAGCCCTGTTTAGCTAGGGCTGCAGTTACATCTTCAGCAAGAGTAGCAAGCTGAGGAGATTCGAGCAGGTTGATGCTGCCAGAGGATGACACGTTGCTGAGCCTCCGTGGGGAAGCCACGCTGGATCTGCCCGGTGACTGTGTGATTATCTCGGCTCCATGGTCCACACGGGCCTTGGCATGCTCTCGGAAGTTTAGCTTCTGGCTGTCAATCTGTGCATGGAAGAGAGAACAATAAACAGCATGCAACACCTAGGGATGTGTAAACTCTCCCCACCAGAGTATTTTTAAAAACACTTAGATTTATTCAAATCTCTTACAGATGTTTTGTCTGTAAAATTACAGATTACTGTAATTAATCTGTAATCAGATTACTCCTCAGTCAAAAATTACAAGGCAACTGTTATGCCTCAAATTTATCTTAAGATGAAATACAGTGAGAACTCAGATCTGTGAACCCCTATGAGAAATTTCACCAATCTTGTCAATAATTTTGACTTTCCCAATTAACCTCAAATGTTGCTTTGGACCAGGGCTCTCCAAACTACAACCAGTAGTGTCATTCACAAATGAGCCGCCGGAACGCGAGGCGGGACTTACCGCCTGATTGGCTGGCCGTTTGTGACGCGTCGCTGCCTGCCTGACCGCTGCGCGGGCACCCATGGCTTCGGAGGGGGTGCCCACTTGCCTGGGGGGAGCGCTGGGTGCCTAGGCGAGCCGCGGAGGGGCGCGCCACCCGGATGGAGCCCCTGTGGCAGGCAGGCAGGCAGCGACGTGCCACGGACTGCCTGTCAATCAAGCCGTAAGTCCCGCCTCGCGTTCCGGCGGCTCATTTGTGAATGACACTACTGACCACAACCCTTGGGCCTTATCTGGTGTTTGGAGAAAGCCCTCTGCAAAGTGAACGGCGCTTACTGTTCTGGTGTGCCATGGCTGCTCCTGGCAGCAGATCCGGACCATGTGCCGCTCTGGGCAACGCCCTGAAATTTGGGCACAACGCCTCCTGGGGTGATGGGCAAAAGATGTGATTGCCTAGTGTGTCGCACAGTCCAGACTGGGTGTCAGGAGCAGCCGTGGTGTGGTGGAATGGTAAGTGCCATTCATGCCATGGAGGGCTTTACCGATGCACAGCGTCTCCACTTTGGAGACCACTGCTTTAGACAACTTTAATAACAGTATTGTAGTATGAAAGTAGGGCAGACTCTACCACAAGGCAACCTGATGCAGGTTGCATCAGCAGCAGATTCTGAGAGGATTTGGGTGACTTTTACCCCAAGTCTGCCACCACTGCCATGTTTCTCCAACCTGCTGCCAAGACAAGCTGCACTGGTCTGGTTTCTGCTCACTAGAGCAAGAAGTAATTGATCCTTTCCCTAACTCATTTTTTCCTATGTTTCATGTACCTTTAGCTAATTGCATGGTTACTCCTTCAGTGCTTGACTTGGCTTGAAGCTTTGTGCCCATATTTGTGCAGTGTCCGTGCAATGAAGAATAATTAGGCAGAAAATAATCTATTCACAAGTTCTGCAAAATGTATAGTCAAGATATGGATGACATTTTACCTTGATGTTACCTCCTCCAGGTACATGGTGAGCATTATCAAGTGAGCCAACCTTGGCATGGGCCTTTTCTTTAAAATCCAGTTTCACACTCTCAATTTTCACTCTTCCCCCACCTATTCGTTACAGAAAAAAATGAAACTGAATAAAGGCAAAACTGTCTTATGTCTGACCTCTTCTGAATCTCTTTTCAATATGCACATAAAATGGATCTTGGATATGAATAATGTTTAAATCTGTGTTATACCAACATTGGGAATTGTGTGCTCCACTTGAGAAATACTTTGTAAATGGCTTTCATTTAGGATTGGGTATATACTCAGAAGGATACTTACGCAAATGTTCCTGTTGGGGTCTCTGCCTTGCCTGAGCCCCTCCAGGGGGACTATGGAGTCCTACAGCCTGCGGGCAGGTACCTCCCCTTTGCCGGGGGTCTGAGGAGACCCCAGCTGCACCCTGTGCCATGGCCTTGCAGCCTGGAGCAGTCTCTGGGGACTCGGAGGGGAGGTTCCCACTCTCCCGGGCAAAGAGCTCCAGCAGCAAGGCAGACACTGTGAGGGCCCTGGCGTTGGACACATGTTTGGCTCTGGCTGCGGGCCAACCAGCACCAAGCAGAGCCTGCTCGATGGGCAGGGCAAGTCCATGAGCCATAGGGCAGCAGCCCCAGCCGGGAGAGGGACTACTCGTGGGGCAGGAGAGTGGGAAACAAGCCACAGCTGCCCCAGTGGCTCCAGCTGAGAAAGGTGGAGCCACTGCCTTTAAAACCCCAGTGGCCTGTGATGAGGGTCAGTGGGGCTCAGCCAGATGCTGGCAGACCTCTGACGAACCCCATGAGAGGAGCAGGAGCCAGGGTGAGGCAGCCCCCTGCCCTCTTTCCACTGACCAACTGAGGCCCTACACAGGGTTGTCAGGGCCACACCTTACTTATCTCTGGGCCTGCCTGACTTCCGCAGGCTGAAGTTCTGCTGGGGTGGCCTCTGCCTTCCCGGGGTCCAAGTCTACAGTTCCTTTGTAGACTTTAACACAGAAGCTACTTTGAGTAGTTTTGAACAGGAAATTGAATGCTTTGCTTGGAAGCAGACCTCAACAAACCCCAGATTTAATACCTGTATGATTGATGGTGCTTTAGGGACATCCTATCCAGCTTTTCAGAGCTGATGCAGTCATGCCAACACTACATCCTGCAGTGGCGGGGGGGATCATACAGGCCTCCTCAAGGCAAGGGAATATTTGTTCCCTCACCTTGGGCCTACGTAGCAGCTGCCTCAGTGCTGAAAAGCTGTATAGGATTGCACCCTTTGAAGCTCTATGGTACCCCCTTACTCTCCTTGTTTCACTCTAACCCATTTCAATTCATACCCAGCTGTTCATCACAATTTTGCTCTTCTAGTTGTGTGAGATTACTTGATTACCTCAATGAGATTAGTTGAAGAAAGATTTATGGGTAATATGCTGCTAGACTACCAAATATGCTTTTAAGGGATTATGCATATGCCAACTAGTAAATATTATATAATTATGCTATTTAATTAACACTCGTATCTTTAGATGGGTAAATTTAATCCTTTCTCGATTCCATAAATTCAAGCTTTTTGAAATTTGGAAAGCTTGTACTGCTTACTGATGAAGTTTTCCATTCAAAACTGTATACTGGACAAATAACTTCAATTTTATAAGGAAAAGCATGTTGAATAGAAAATGCCTCACACTTCCTCTGTACAGCCATTGTGATATCTTCAGCTTGTCCAGTATTTCTTGTAATGCCAGAGAAACACTGAACTGGTGAAAATATAGACTGAACTCCCTGTGCTATCATAACTTATCTAGGAATTGCCACCAAAGATAAAGATTAGTACTTTCTGCCAACGCCATAGATAAAACCAAAACATGAGACTGACTGCTGTTGGAGGGGAGAGGTTGGCTATGTGTATTACATTAAAAAAAAGAAGTACTTGTTGAGTTAACATTGAATGACAAGCAATGTTGGCATAGCTTGGTTAAGCATTTGGTTTGGCAAATACAACTATTCCGTCCCCTAAGGACAGTGCAATCAGGTACTTGTCACTGCTGCCTCCATTGCGGCCTGCATGCAAGTGCACACACTGCCCTTCCCCCAAAGGCCCTCACTTGCATGCAGTTCTTGTGTGGCTCTTTTCCAAAAACTGCCTGTTTAATCTAAAAGGACTCCATGGGATGTGGAAGGAGCACCTCCCTATTCCTTTGCCTTGCTCCTTCCTCATGCAGTCCCTTTAAATTGAACGATGAAGGAGCAAGGTGAGGCAGTTGAACAATGGGGCTCTGTCTGCCAGAGGCAAGAGACAGCTAATTCAGGGAGAAGGGCACCCTAAATCTGCTCCTCGGCCCCCTGCTATGAGCCATATCATCTGCTTCATGAATAGACCAGCCTTGCCCTCCCCCCTCAAAAAAGAAGAAAATTGTCTGGAGGGAAATGATATTCTGCAAGGAGCCCTAGGACACGTAGGTTCCAGGGTGCCTTGATTAATAATAAAGGATTTCCAACACACAGACTGCTGCGATTTTCACATTCAAAGCACAAGGCAAGGAGGAATGAAAAACAGAGGGAAAGAGGTCTACAAGACTGCCAGGGAAGTGGAAAAGGTAGTAGCAGCAAGGGGGATTGAGGGGCTCAAGGACCTTTGGAGAATGCGGGGAAATAGTTTAATCCTTTTGTACTTCTCATTATGTCATTGAGAGCACAGTAGGGGCTAAATTTTTGAACGGGGCTACAGAAAATGAATTATTCCCATACCTGGCCTATGACGGATATTCTTCAGTGAGCCACACTTGGAAGTCACGTGACTCAAGTCGATCTTCTTGGTTACAATTTGTACCTGTTGGAAATATAAAATGTATATTTTAGGATCCAGACTATGAAAACTAGAAAGACAACTTGATCAGACTCTGAAAAATACTGCAAGAGAAGAGATAATTAGTAGAATATAGATCATGCCACAAAGGAGGGAAACACCCAGATTAATACAGCAAGCTTCCCATTTGAGAGCCAGGATGGTGTAGTGGTTTTAGAGCTGGACTTAAACCTGGGAGTTCCAGGTTCAAATCTTCACTTGGCCTGGGTGCTGCCTAGGTGACATTGTGCTGTCACTGTCTCTCTGCCTCACCTACCTCACAGGGTTGTTGTGAAGAGAAAAGGAGGGGAGGAATTGTATACACCACCCTGAACTCCTTGAAGGAAGGGCAATACAAACATGGGAAAATAATATATTTATTATATTAATAAGCAGAAACAGGTTAACCCTTTTCATTAGCAAAGTGAAGAGTGCAAATCAGGAAGGTAAATGAGTGAAGTTATTTTTCTAAGATACTTTACATGAAAGAACGTTTGTCTTAATACTGTGCTGAGATCTGGGTGATGTTTTTCTTCCCTTTTTATTAAGATTTTTTTTAGATGTTCTTTTATTGTTTATCTGATTTTCTGCTTAGAATTTCTTCTTCGGTCTACATATTGATAATGAATGCTACTTTCTAAGGCATAATTTATCTTGGTGCTTGTCCTTTTATGAGCTTTTGTTTTGTTTTCCTCTAAAAATGCATATACATTAATGGAAGTCAATGAGTGGAAAAGGAGAAAAAGTAAAAGAGCCCACTCTTGAGCTCTTGCTCCTATATGACTCAGGAGATAATGCTTCTAGTGTTCAGTATCTAACAATTATGTTAAAATGAAACAAATCAAGAAAAATATAATGGACTAGTTCCTTAGACACTAGCAGTCACATTTCTGATTCCACATAGCTTTCACTGCAAAGTGAAATCACCTTTTGGTGGATCCTCTGTCCTCACTATGTTGCTTGTTACAGTTTTGATTTGACATCAGGTGAGGAAGTCCAGTACTAGCAAGTTTAAGTGGCCACTCTCCAGCAAAGTGCATGTTGCCAGTTTTACTCTCAGGTGACCAAGAAAGAACCTGGCAGTTTGATCAAGCATGTGTAACTCTGTATTGACATTTTTAATATTGCCACACATTTCAGGCCCCATAAGGGTCTACAAATGTGGATGTCTTGAATATTGTAAAATTCGTTAGGGCTAACTGTAGGTTTTTATTAGTGGAACCATTCCCTACCTCAGTGTCCTGGAGGGTGCCCAGAGGGCCCCCTTTCTAACTGAGACCAGGAAATTTGCTGTTGTCTGTGAGGAAGGATGGGGATACCCACCACTCAACACACAATGGCAACAAATCACAAGACCAAGGTGACATATGATACGTTAGCAAGAAGGGAAGCAGTGCTTGATAAGGAGACAGAGGTTGAGGCTGTGCAGAAAGGGGTCACCGTAGCTGGCTGGGGTACCTTGTCAGGCTCCAGCACTACTTACATTTCCTCCCCCTGCTGCATGTTTGATGTTATCCTTGGAACCACATCTGGACTGAATATCGCTAAAATCAATCTTCTTGTTTAAAATCCTAACCTAAAAGGAATCGGAGGTTAACTTGCCATAAAAGTGTTCCCTTGACCCAGGGGCGGCACGTGCCTCTGCACCGCCTGAATCCACCACCCACTGCTGCCTCTGCACACCACCTCCTGCGGAAGGTGAGTGGGTGAATGAGTGGGCACGCTTCTATTTCCCCTTCCCAGGTTGCTGCATGCAGCCTTCTTGGTCTGTGCCTCTTCTGTCTGAAATGTGGAAAAGGCAGCATTCCCGACTTGTACTCATTAGAAACTGTAGCAGGGTAGAATAGGGAGGCTGTATGCAGCAATCTTGGTAAGAGTGGACAGACTCCAAGTAGGCAGTGATGGGGACCGGCTTCAGTTTCCCCTCCCTCCCACTACTTCTTCCTTCAACAAAATACTGTAATCTTTTCCACTACTTGCTGGCTCTTTGCTGGGAATGGAAAAAGAAATCCTTTCAAGGTTTTGAGAGGCAGCTGGGGCATTCAAGTTAGTATTTATTCTAGTAACTAGTTACGTGCCCATCAGTATGATAAATGGAAAGAGGGACGGTGTATCAACATGACACTATCACAGTGGGATGAGGGACAAGTTGGTTGGTCCTGAAGCACTTGCTTGGAATTTGGCAACTGGAATCTGGATGGCTTCCAGAGTAATGGTTCCGTGAATGGAAGTTCTCTCTGAGAATGGAAGGAGTGTTCTGCTCATGCAGAGGGCCTCTTCCACTTGCACAAGGACTCTTCTGAGCAGAATACTCCTTCTGCAAAATGTAGCTCCTGCTACCTGGGCTAAGCAATGGTTGGTATACACCCCAGCATAGCGGCTTATTTATAATAATCAGGAAGCCAGGGTGGGGATTGAAGGAGAATTGTTATGTTGTCGGAGCACTAAAGGAGATGAATGGTTTTGACAGCAGACTTCTGGGTAGGAGTGAGGGGGATTGAGTTTTGACAGTGGAAAGCCAGAGGTTGCTGCTGTCAAGGTGGGAGAGGTCTTAGAGCACAAACCAGAGTTTTTGTTGAAGCTGGCAATACCCACAATGGCCCACTTGGGCAAGCAAGGCAGAGAAGTTTGCCCTCTTACTAACAATACAAAATAGTTTAAATAAATACTGAGTGCTATTGTCATGCCGAGAGTTCAGATTAAAGTGTTACAAACTAAAAGTAGTGCAGACAGGGCTTTCCTTTCATTCAGACAAAGAGAAGTTTAGCACAAACAGATGTACTATATAATAAGCCCTTTTAAGCATTCTTCTGCAAGTCAAAAGATCACAGCATGGAGTCCACTGGAATTACCACAGCAGTACCCAGGCATTCTGAACAATGAGAGCCATTTGCTTCTACACCTTCACTCACTCCTGCAACAATTTGTCATATCTGAATAGTTTCTGTCATTGATCTCCCCAAAAGAAAAGACATCAAGATCTCAGAACCATTTATCAAACGAAACAGATGTTTACTGGAACATCTAAGGCAACAGTCAAAAGATATTGTTTCTGAACTTTGCTTAGGTATGTCTTTTTAGATGTCTTGCTTTTTTAAAAAAAAAAATCCTGATGTGAACTTACTGCGCATCAGACATGTAGTCTAGATCTGACTCCCAGAAAAATGCAAGTCAGACGGAATAATATAAATTCCTCACAAAATTTTCTGCCTGACCGTCCCTAGCACTGAGAAATCGGCTACACCTCTCAGTTGTGTCCGGGAGAAAGAATTTGCTCTACAAATACTGCAATGTCTTGTGGCAGCCTATTTAGAAATAAAGTCCCTGGGAAAGATGAAATGAAACACACTGGGAAGCTCCTTGAACTCACATGACAGAAAAGCCTTCTTTTCCATTTTATCTCCTATGAATGAGTTGGAAAGATACTGAGAACCTCAACCTGCATGATTCAGGCCCTTTTTCATTTTTAATTATGCCATGTTCTTTGTTTTAGTGACCAAAGAGTTTTTGCCTATTCCAAGCCCAGCTGCTGGAAAGCTGCAATTCTTGGAGGACTACATCTTTGTTCCTGTAGCCTTGTACAGCATATACATCATGACTGATTATTCAAATTATATTAAATACTTCCTCGGAAAGGAGGCTTCTCTACAGAATTATTGCATTGTTGATGGTCTGGGTTGCATGCTCATTGATCCCCAGCCTTTGTTTTGGACCCCCCCCCCGCCACAACTTGTTTCCTTTCTAGATGTGCTTTGCGTAGAATTTCCTTATGTGCGCCACTCTACACCTGATCTTTGGAGCCCTCCATGTTACCAGCTGCTCAAGCCTGTTTTTATCTTTTTTTTTTTTTTTTAACTATAGTAAGGGAGCCACCTTCTGGAGCATTTGTGACACTCCACATTCATTGGATTGGAACTATTCTGAGCCCTTGCATTCTCTTCACCTGACCTTCAATAGGAGCCGATGCATGTCTACTTACTTGTGAGTAAATGTGCAAGTGTGTGTTTTGTTTCCATAGGGCTTGATACATTGTCCTTGTCAACTGCGGGGGGCGGGGGACACTTCCTTCTTGAGTGTTTTTTTTGGGGGGGGCTGCATTCATTGAATTGGGACCATTCTGGTGGCAATGCATCCCTCATCGCCTGGACTTCGAAATGGACTGAGGCATACTGGTCTACTCCTGAGTAAACAGACCTGTGGCTCAGTTTCACTTTCCATAGGGCTCAATACATTTTCTCTGTCAGCTATCAGCTTGTCCGTTTCACGGTCCCCAAACAATCAGTCTTGACCCCTGTTTGGTCCCAACCCACAGTTTGGGAAACACTGTTTTATTGGTTCTCATCTGGTACAGCTCATTTCTTGCATCAATCTAGGGCCAAAGATAAACATGCCCAAAAAACCACAAAAAAGTCACATAGAAATGAGAATTTCCCATGAAATGCTATTTTCTCCAGAGGCAGGAAAAGGGCCGTTCTCACATAATCCTAAACATGCCTACTCAGAAGGAAGCATAGAACGGCACGTGAATCCTGCTGTCACTGGCAAGAGCAGGATATTCAATCAATCGTATTTATATACCGCTTTTCAACATAAAGTTCACAAGGCAGTTTACAGGCAAATAGTAATAATAAAGTTAAATGATTCCCTGTCCCAAAAGGGCTCACAATCTAAAAAAAATGCAGACCACCAGCAACAGCCACTAGAAAAGACACTGCGCTGGGGTGAAAAGGGACAATTACTCTCCCCCTGCTAAATATAAGAGGAACACCACTTGAAAAAGTGCCTCTTGCCCAGTTAGCAGGGGTAGCTTTACTTTTACTGTGTAGAAGGGCAAATCCTCAGGAAAAAACTCTCACCCTTTGGTGCTGCTGGGATACCTGCATACCCAGGAAATCTGTCAAAGGATCACTGGCAGCACGGGAAGAGGGACCATCATGGTTTGGGGCACAGAGGAAGCCCTGCATTGCATGAAAAATGGGCCACAGATCCCATGTGGGTGGAATAGATGTGTTTTCCTATAGGATAGCTGCTTGTTTGGTCTAGGTCCAGATCATGGGTTCTGAGGGTACTCTGGAGTTCTTTTTCCCTTGTGCTATCTGCCTGTGTACTTCCAAGCATTTGACTTTTGCTTGCTACTATAAAATTCATAAAGGTTTTTTTTTTAAAGTTTCCCAGTATTTGCTATCACATTGCTGCTGTCTTTGTGTACATTTGGTTCATTTCTGATTTCTAAAATAATTCAGATTCATCTGATTGGTTGTCTGTCACGGGTACAATAATGGCATTAGCCACTGACTAGTAAGGCCAAGAGGCACCATTGCCACTTCCACCTTCCTGTGCCTCTTTAAACTTGGACTGTGCCTGGTGAGGAGGAAAAGAACATCTTTCTCTTCCTCCTACCCTTTCTGTTGTAGTGATTGCCGATAGTTTGATTTTATCTAAGCCACTCTGGGATTCTTATCAGCTCAATGGCAGGGCCCAAATGCTGTAAATAATAAATTGTTATGACTTGCTCTCCAAGGGTGTGCAGGCCTGAGCAGTATGGAGGGAGGGAGCATCCAGTGACTCAGAGGGGAGATAGCAGAGCAATACAGATGCTATAATTGTGCTGCAGTCATCTCATTCTAGTTGCGGCGCGAGTAATGGTGGCATTTGGTGGGGTGGAGTCTCACAAGAGCACCTTGTATTTCCAAATGCAACAGGCAAAATTATTTCACATAAGCAACTCTTGCATAAGCAAACAGTCAAAGCAATGGGCTTTCTGAACAAGAGGTATAAGAGAAGAAGCCATCAGTCTAGATTAAAAATTACTATTTGCTCCCACTTTGTTTTAAAATAACAAGCTCTTCTTTTTAAAAAGCAATACACTGTACAATGTAATGTAAAAAGTTATCCATTTTTTCTCTTGTATTTTATTTCGAGGTTCTTTGCTTAATATTGCGTTACTCTGGCATTTTATGCAATTGGAGTTAAGAAGCTGATATATACAGTCTAGTGAAGAGTTTATAAAACCTCAGGGGCTATGCGTATGTGTGCATAGTGTAAGGAATAAACATTGGGGCCGAAATCACAACATCTGTGATTTGGGGCAGACAAGCTAAAAGTACTAAAAGGGAACTGAGAGCTTATGAATTGGAACTGGGGGCTCTCAGAAGACTGAGAACGGGATGAAGCCTGTAATTTGGAGCAAATAACTAATAGCTTCGCTCAGTAGAATTATTCACTAATAGGTAAGCATAGTGAATATGCTTCAAACGCTTGGCACTAAAAATATTTAGGGAGTAGTATAGAAAGAAGCCGAAGCTTGTTTACACACAGGCAAAAGTAGATAGGTGAAGAAGTAGGTAAGACAGGTGTCTCTACTAACAAGGTAGATTAGCAAGGGGTGAAAAGTTTACAGAGGGTTGTAACAAATTGCGCATGCTTAATAGGGTCTATACATATTAAACTACACACCTCCTGGAGCACAAAAGCTAATTTGAATGCACATGCGACGGTGGGGGTACATATCAAGGGGAAACATAGGGAAAACATGTAATAGGCGGATGGGAAGGCTGTAACCTCGGAAGTAACTTAGCCAATGGTAAAAATGAGGAGGGGCTGCACATGGAATAGGGTCTATTATATATAATTTGTAGTTACGTATTGTTCAGAGAGGTGGTCTTGGACTTCGGTCCTGTCCCTCCCTCTACTGCAGTAAAGAAGTTCAAGCGGCAATCTCTCTCTCAGTCTCTGTGGTATTTGGTACAGGGGTGTTGGGTCAGGGGGATCAAACACTCCTAACAATCTGATGTATTGGCTGGTGGGTCAGAGGGCCCACCGTTCCTAACAATAGCTTTTAATGATAATACACTCTTTAAGGGACCAATTCTGTTGTCCTTGCTGACTCCAAATTTCCTTTGAAATATAACACAAATGTATATGAGTCAGGCTTAATATGCCCAAAACAGCAGTACAGGGCTGTACACAATTTTATAAGGTAGGAGCAGGATGTTGGGGTAGAATCCCAAGGCATAGACCCTAATAATTATTGTCATATTGAAAAGATGCAGTCCAGTTTCCCAGAAGTCAAATTGGGCCTAGCACATCAGTTCAAATCTCACCTTAACCTCCACCATAAACCCATTTTTTAAGACTTAAATGTTTATTACCAAGTGGGAATAATCATATTATTATTGACCTTGCTTACAGGGTTGTTATAAAGATTGTGAAACAATGTAAGTGAATTGTTTTGAGTGCTTGATATGTATGAATGCTAAGTATTAGTCCAAGGCAACTTCCTAGTAGAATTTCTTCTGAGTCCCAATGTTGGGCCAGCTAGCTCAATATTATAATGGCAGTCTCTCCCTAGAATTCCTTTCCTGCCCTACCATGAGGTATCAGAGGCTGAACCTT
Source organism: Lerista edwardsae (assembly GCA_029204185.1). NCBI lineage: Eukaryota > Metazoa > Chordata > Lepidosauria > Squamata > Scincidae > Lerista > Lerista edwardsae. The sequence continues at coordinate 16,511,086 of JAJKFI010000015.1, read as the reverse complement.
GAGTGTACTGGATGTAAAGTACGCTATAGCTTTGTGGTCAAGCAACCAGTTCTTCTTCCACTATAGCACCTAGGACAATGATTCCCAAATTGTGGGGCACGACCTGATTTTTGGTGGATTGCAAAACTGATATGCTGAGAGCTGACAAGGAAAATGTATTTTCCCCATGGAAAGCAAAACTGAGCCACATGTGCGTTTACTCATGAATAGGTGAACTGGCCTCTGCTCTTATTGAAGCGAAGACCATGAAGAATGCAAGGCACCAGAATCATCCTGATCTGATTAATGTTCAACAAATGCTTCCGAATGCAGCCCTCTGACCGTAGTGAAAAGGATAAAAACAGAGGCTCGAGCGGCTGGTAAAGTGAAATTGTTTTAAAATCTTGGAAAGCTAGGTGGGTCTTAATAGTGTGTCATTTTCAAAAGTGGGTCCTGGTGCCAAATGGTTTGGGAACCACTGATCTAGGATAAATCACCTGTGCCCTGTCTTAATCAGCATTCATGTATCTCTGCCTCTGTTTCACATCAGTGGTAGCTGTTTAAGAGAGGGACTGGAGGGGAAAATACAGAATGCAGTCATGTTAGGATACGGGTAAGTTCTGCTAAACAGTAGGGAGAGAGAGTGGGAAGGTGAATAAAAGCTGCTGTTTTCACAGGTAGCCATAAATTTACTGTAATATCCTGTTTAACTCAGTGCTGCTCATTATCTTGGATTTTTTAAAGAACCAAAGTGCAGTCTTGCATTCACAGTACATTTGCACACATTTTAAACCACATATTTGCAAAAATATTGTTGGTGTTGTGATTACAGATGAGTAGTCTAAGGAAGATTGAAGGCTGTAAAAGTCACCTTCCGCAATCTCAGTTCTTGGAGCTAATTGTGTGAGTTAATGTAGCATGTCTGCACATTTTGTCAGGAACTGGGGTAATCTTACCAAGGAATGAATGCAGTTATTCTGTGTTTTTAAACTGGAATGGGAAAAGTATCCCTTTATCACACCAAATGGATACAAGATAGTGGCACATGCTGACTCCAGCCTTCCTGTTCAGGAAGGAACACTTCTGCGTTTAGGACAGAGGCTCCTAAAGTGGTTGTTGCCATGCGTTTCCAGGGTTGCCATGGGACACATGCTGGCTGAGCTGCTTGGCAGCAGATTGCCTTGTGGAGGTCCAGAGCAGCAGGCTGGGCTCTGCAGAGCTGCAGAAGGATCTACCCACCCTCACTGCACCTTTTAACATTTTTTTTAATGGCTTTTTCAGCACAACCCGTAAGTTAGTGGTGCTGATACCATCACATCAGCGTGTTGTCGTGTCATCACCACTTACTTCCAGGTCTGGAGCTCGACTAGGGTTTTGCAGGCCAGGTGAGTTTGGGAAGCACTGATTTAGGGGGGCTTGTGCATCACTGCCTCTGCAATCGGATCCATAGTCTCCATGGCAAATCTAGAACTCATGGATCTCACCACTGCCCAGCGAAAATAAGCATATCTCAGTGATGGGCTATCTTGTATTCTCTGTAATTGGGAAATAGCTGTATGGCTATATAGCTTCATTTCCAAAAGTCATAATTCACCAAAAGAGAAAATAATACGGCCCATAGTAGACATGTTCCCTTGCTTGCTTGGGCCATCTTACAAATCCTTAATATAATGCTGAGGGGAGCTTTTGAATGCCTGTCCTTGCAGTATTTTCCATTTCTGATGGATACCATGTTAGATTCCATGTGAAACCTGTCAGCTATACCCATGAGCAAACAGCTTTTAAGTTTTGCCAAGCCTGGAATTTTTTTACCCAGGAATCCTGAAAGAATAGAAAACAGACACTCTCCTGGGTAAGAATACAAACCATACAACCCTTTCAGTTATTAGCCTTACAAAAAAACCAATTAAAATCTTCCTGAGGCACAAATTGCAAACACAAATGGGCTAACATTCCCTGTGGACACTCAGGATTGGATCTCCCTGATCTCTCCTGTCCCATTTTTCTGCAGATGTGTTTCAAATCATGATACATGTTTAGCTGACTTATGATATGTGGCTCTTGCTGGTCTGTACAAACAATGTTATAGGGTCCAATCTATCCAATTTTCCAGTCCTGATGCCAATGGGGTGTGCGCTGTATTCTACTGTTGTGGGAAGCAATCATGGAAGTCTGTTCAAGGTATTGGAGCATTTGTTCCTTTACTTCGGGCCTGGGCACGAAGGGGTTGGATAAGACCACTGAGACCACAGTGAGGGGTATTTAAACAAGTGATTCCCAACCTGCAGTTGAAATGTTATAATCTACTAAAACTTGGACCATGTGATTCAGCCTGGCTCTGAGCACAGAGATATTCCCATCATGCAACATGGAAAGCTCGGTGGTTCTCTTTCCCTCTCACTGTGTAAGTATGTTAAATCCACCTATTGCAAGCAGGATAAACTAGCCTTGAGCCCTTTCTCTTGTGACATGCATGCTCCCACATCTGGTGCATCTGTCTTCCTTTTGTCACAGGTACATTTGGAGTTACTAAAACTTTGCATTTTCTTCTTATTGAAAAGGATCTTCTCATGAAGTCCAACACCCTCTGTTTTAATTTGCAAACTTTTTCAGAACTATGATTTTTGCCTTCACATGGTTATCTGATGCTTATTCAGGATATTGGCAGAAGCAGGGGTTGGTGAGGAGGGAGCAAGAGATGGATTTAATTGGACTTGTTAGCAGATGAGTTCTTAATGAGACCTATGCAAACCCGTACTTCTATTTTGATTAATTTCCCATCCAAACACCTCCTGCTGTACTGTGCAAGTACCTCTAGACCCTGATGCTGTCATAATGCTACTCCAATCCTCAGGACCAAATGCAAGCTAGGAACAGCCTTTGTACTACTAGGTTAACACATGCCTCCAGTGAAAAGAGAGTCTGCTTCAAATGACACTTCAGGGCAACATATCTATACTCTTTTAGTAATTTTTCTGTCATTTTTGCTTACGTTATTTGCTTGGAGTTTTCCACTCCTCCTACCGCCTACAGTATTACTCTCTCTGTAGCAATTCTAGCTCAGTTTATGAAAGCCAGGCTGCGTTCTATTTGTTTCCATAAACTGATGGTAGAAGCAGACAGCAGAAAGTTCACTTCAGTAGCTGAAAGAGTCACAGCAAAAAATGATGCTATCCCCTCCAGTAGCAGCCAGCATGCTCCCTTTCTTCTCAGGCTTTCACTAGCTAAAGAGCTGGCACAGGCTGGAGGAGACCCATTGCCAGTCATCTTATGGGGAGGGAAGGGAAAGTATGTTTCCTGATCTCTCCCAAGCCTCCTGATCTCCCTCTGCCCCCACAGGATGCAGTACACCCCAGTTTGGCTGGGATAGGATTAACCTGTAACAGTGCTACTGCAGCTTTCTGGGCAGTATCTAGTTTCTAGGGCAGTGATGGCGAACCTATGACACACCATGACATTTTGAATGACACACCAGCATTTGCCAATACTCGACAACAACTGAAAGCACAATCCTAACTTGGAGTTAGGCTGGCACAGTTAGGCCAGCAAAGTTTGGCCAGCATAAAGAACACGATAGAGTACATTTGAACCACTCTTGGAGTCAGAGAGGCCAGCTCACAGATGTGTGCCATCCTCCCTGACTCCAAGAGTGGTCCAAACACGCTTTAGGGTGGCCCTTTTGCCAGCCAAACTTTGCTGACCTAACTGTGCTGGCCTAACTCCAGGTTAGGATTGCACTCTGTTTGTTTTTGTAATGATTTGATGTTTCTTTATTAAATGCATAGCCCCACACATGATTTGACTGTATTTTTTCAATGTGAATACATAAATAATTGTTTCTCTTTTGATGGGGCTGGAGAGTGACACATCAACAGAGTCAAGTTAGGCATTTGTGATGTGGCAAACCAAAAACCCCCTTTCATGGATCACTGCCTTGTCGTGGCGAAGGGGCTTGAGTAGCTCAATGAAGCTGTGAGCTATGCCATGTAGGGCTACCCAAGATGGACAGGTCACAGCAGAGAGTTCTGACTAAACGTGGTCCGCTGGAGAAGGAAGTGGCAACCCATTCCAGTACTCTTGCCAAGAAAACCCCATGGATTACAGAACAAAAAGGCTAAACGATATGACACTGGAAGATGAGACCCTCAGGTCGGAAGGTGTCCATTATGCTACTGGGGAAGAGCAGAACACGAGTACTAGTAGCTCCAGAAAGAGTGAAGTAGCTGGGCCAAAACTGAAAGGAAGCTCAGCTGTGGATGTGTCTGGAAGTGAAAAGAAAGTGCGATGCTGCAAAGAACAATACTACATAGGAACCTGGAACGTCAGATCTATGAATCAAGGCAAGCTAGATGTGGTCAAACGTGAGATGTCAAGGCTGAACATCGACATCCTGGGAGTTAGTGAACTAAAGTGGACAGGAATGGGAGAATTTAATTCAGATGACCATTATATTTGCTACTGTGGGCAGGAATCCCTTAGAAGAAATGGAGTAGCCTTCATCGTGAACAAGAGAGTGAGAACAGCAGTACTGGGGTATAACCTCAAAAATGATAGAATGATTTCCATTAGGATCCAAGGCAAACCTTTCAACATCACAGTAATCCAAGTCTACGCCCCAACCACTGGTGCTGATGAGGAAGAAGTTGACCGCTTCTATGAAGACCTAGAACAGCTTCTAGAATTGACACCCAAAAAAGATGTCCTTCTCATCATAGGGGATTGGAATGCTAAAGTAGGCAGTCAAGAGGTAAGAGGAATAACAGGCAAGTTTGGTCTTGGAGCACAAAATGAAGCAGGGCAAAGACTGATAGAGTTCTGTCAGGAGAACACATTAGTCATAGCAAACACCCTTTTCCAGCAACACAAACGGCGACTGTACACATGGACTTCACCAGATGGTCTACATCGAAATCAGATTGATTACATTCTTTGCAGTCAAAGATGGAAAAGTTCCATACAGGCAGTCAAAACAAGACCTGGAGCTGACTGTGGCTCAGATCATCAGCTTCTTCTTGCCAAATTCAGGCTTAAACTGAAAAAAGTAGGGAAAACCGCTAGGCCCTCCACGTATGACCTAAATCAGATCCCCTACGAATATACAGTGGAGGTGACAAATAGATTTAGGGGCTTAGATTTGGTAGACAGAGTGCCTGAAGAACTTTGGACGGAGGTCTGTAACATTGTACAGGAGGCAGCAACTAAAACCATCCCAAAGAGGAAGAAATGCAAGAAGGCAAAGTGGCTGTCTGACGAGGCTTTACAAATAGCTGAGGAAAGAAGAGAAGCCAAAAGCAAGGGAGAAGGGAAAAGATATACCCAACTGAATGCAGATTTCCAGAGATAAGAACAGCAAGGAGAGATAGGAAGGCCTTCCTAAATGAGCAATGCAAAGAAATAGAGGAAAACAACAGAATGGGGAGGACTAGAGATCTTTTCAAGAAAATTGGAGATGTCAAAGGACAATTTCGTGCTAAGGTAGGCACAATAAAGGACAAAAATGGCAAGGACCTAACAGAAGCAGATGAGATTCAGAAGAGGTGGCAAGAATACACAGAGGAACTCTATAAGGCCGATCTCAATGTTCCTGATAACCACAGTGGTACAGTCACTGAGCTCGAACCTGACATCCTGGAGAGTGAAGTCAAGTGGGCTTTAGAAAGCCTCACTAACAACAAAGCTAGTGGAGGTGACAGCATTCCAGCGGAATTACTCAAAATCTTAAAAGATGATGCTGTCCAAGTGCTGCTCTCCATATGCCAGCAAATTTGGAAAACCCAACAGTGGCCACAAGACTGGAAAAGATCAGTTTACATTCCAATCCCAAAGAAGGGCAATGCCAAAGATTGCTCGAATTACCGCACCATTGCACTCATTTCACATGCTAGCAAGGTCATGCTCAAAATCCTACAAGCTCGGCTTCAGCAGTATGTGAATCGAGAACTACCAGATGTACAAGCTGGTTTCCGAAGAGGCAGAGGAACTAGAGATCAAATTGCCAACCTTCGCTGGATCATGGAGAAAGCAAGAGAGTTCCAGAAAAACATCTACCTCTGCTTCATTGATTATGCTAAAGCCTTTGATTGTGTGGATCACAACAAACTGTGGCAAGTTCTTGAAGAGATGGGAGTTCCAGACCACCTGATCTGCCTTCTGAGAAACATTTATGCGGGTCAGGAAGCAACAGTTAGAACTGGACATGGAACAACCGACTGGTTTAAAATTGGGAAAGGAGTACGACAAGGCTGTATATTGTCACCCTGCTTATTTAACTTATACGCAGAGTACATCATGAGGAAGGCAGGGCTGGATGACTCACAAGCTGGAATCAAGATTGCTGGGAGAAACATCAACAACCTCAGATATGCAGACGATACCACTCTACTGGCAGAAAGTGAGGAAGACCTAAAGAACCTTTTGATGAGGGTGAAAGAGGAAAGTGCCAAAATTGGTTTGAAGCTCAACATTAAAAAGACTAAGATCATGGCAACCACTCCCATCACTTCCTGGCAAATAGAAGGGGAAGAAATGGAAGCAGTGACAGACTTTATTTTCCTGGGCTCCAAGATCACCGCAGATGGTGACTGCAGCCATGAAATTAAAAGACGTTTACTTCTTGGGAAGAAAGCTATGGTGAACCTAGATAGCTTAATCAAAAGCCGAGACATCACCCTGCCAACAAAGGTTCGCATAGTCAAAGCGATGGTTTTCCCAGTAGCCATGTATGGCTGTGAGAGCTGGACCATAAGAAAGGCAGAGCGTCGAAGAATCGATGCTTTTGAATTATGGTGTTGGAGAAGACTCTTGAGAGTCCCCTGGACTGCAAAGAGATCCAATCGGTCAATTCTCCAGGAAGTCAAGCCTGATTGCTCCCTGGAAGGACAAATGCTGAAGCTGAAGCTCCAATACTTTGGCCACCTGATGAGAAGAGAGGACTCTTTAGAAAAGACCCTCATGCTGGGAAAGATTGAAGGCAAAAGGAGAAGGGGGCGACAGAGGATGAGATGGTTAGATAGTGTCACCGAAGCAATGAATATGAAATTGGGCGAACTCAGGAAGCTAGTGGAGGACAGGGAGGCCTGGCGTGCTGTGGTCCATGGGGTCGCGAAGAGTCGGACACGACTTAGCGACTGAACAACAACAACAAAACCAAAAACCATCACTGTTCTGGGGGAAGGATTCAAATCTGTCTAGTAACAAAAGTGTATCATCTGGAAGGATTTAGCCTTAATCTGTTGTTACTCATTGGGGAAGAAAATGCACTCTATACGTGCTTAGGGGAATTTTAATTTAATTTCCAGAAATTCCAGGGTTGAGCACTGAAAATGGGTATAGGGCTGAGCCCTGGTAAATGCAAGATCTGATTAAGACATTACAGAAATGTTCATATGCCACTGCCAAAATTTCGTCCCCCTTTTCTTGGGGTTTCTGCAACATGCAAAGTGAAATTTGCATGTTACAGGAACAGCAAGTCCCACTTCGCATGTTACAGGAACAGAAGGGACATCTGCTACTATGTCACATCTGCTAGCATGTTACAGGAACAGCTGATATGAGATCTGAAATCTCAAGAGGTTGTTTGGAATTCACAGATACCTGCAATGAGATGTACACATTTCCATTTCAAGTTACAGTAACAATGAAGGACAATTCTCACAGCCACCTCCAGCACAGTAGTTGTTACCTGTGCTGATTTTCAGCCATTTGAGTCACTTGCAGAAGCAGCTATGAATAGACCAATTACTATGTCACAGTTTAAAAGAGGGCAACAATTTTCAGCATGAAAATGCAAGTGCTAAAAATGCCTCCTCTTGAGGGGTTGTAGGAAAAGTAATTCTACATTTAGGAGTTGGCCTTCAGATAACCACATCTGTGCATGACACCAGTGGCTGGAAGTTAGTGGAGGCTGTGAGACACAACCAGAGACTCCTGTTTCTGCTTTCTAAGTTTGCTCAAACATGCATTGCAGCCCTTTGTCAATCATTGTAATATCTGTTGGTAACCAATGGGAGTAAAATACTTAAAAGCTCTGTGCCCCATTTGAGCCCTCCTATACTCATATTCCACAAGTAGCCATGTTCCTCTACAGTGCAATATGATGCAATGGCAGGTATTAGTCCTACTTAACATTGGTTTAGTGCCAAAAGGTGTAAGGGAAAATGGGTACCAGTATGAAGGAGATCAGATGCATTGATCTTGCCACTTGGGACTCAGGCAGCTTGGATGGCTGGGGGCTTGCTAAGCTGCATTTGGAGCTTGCGTTGCATTGTTCCATGTGTTTCAAAACATTAACGTGTGTTACCAGATCTCTCAGCTTCTTAAGATGAATTTTCTTTCCTGGCTCCAGTGGGAACTTCTCCCCCCACCCCTGGTAAATCGCACATCCAGAGACCTTGATCCAGATTATGACTTCAGTGGGAGTGCAACTGCCTGCTTTGGTCCTGAAATAGGTTTCCTCTCCAAGCATGCTATTTACGGGGTTGAGAAAGGGAAACAAGCATGTCAGACCCACTGACATCTTTAAAGAAAGGTCTAGTTTGGCTTTCAGTCAATCCCACTATCACTTCAGTGTTGAGATTCCTATAATTCCTGAAATAATTGTTAGAGGAAGGAAATTAAAACTAATGAGAGAGCGAGAGCGAGAGAGAGAGCGCTCCAAGAACACTGCATCACAAGAAGTCTGGGTGCGTAGTCCTGGCCTCCCCAGAGCTCCTTTGCCTTACAACAGGGCCAAGTGGATCAGTTGCTCTCAATTGGGCCATGCTCCTAAGGGGTCACCACACTAGGGTAATCTAGTCTTGTATGCAATTTTATATTAAAATGTGCTTAGATCCATTAGGTTCATTAGCTCACACACACTTTTTAAGTGCACGTTTTGATTGCTTTCCATTCTCCCACAGAGCTGGAAAGTATATAATAAATTGGATCTCTATGATTCTACAGACCTTGACTGTAAACGTGGGGTCCCACAAAAAATGTTTCCAGTTGACCCCTTCAGCTCCTAAGGCTGGCCCTGTCTTATAGTTCCTGAAATCCAGTAGTGACAGAACCTCAGGAAGACCAGAGCCATGGCCCAAGAGCATTTGGGACATGGAGTAGGCTTCCCTAGAGTTGTCCTACCTGTTCTCTTCACCCAGCATTTCCCTTTCCTTTGCAAGTCCATGGTGGGTGCCTGTGTACTGTCCTCTGCTGCTTGGGATACTCCCTGGTAACACAAGGGAAGCATGCAGGTGCTTCACCCAGGCAAGGGTAGGGCAGCCCTCTGCAAGTGCAGGAGAAGAACTCTTCCATTTATAGAGACTTTCCCGTTACTTATCCTTGCATCCACCTGGGTTGGTAACATGTGGACATTTGTAGCTTCCATCAAATTATGGAGTGATTGAAAGCTTTAGTGAGAGGATGGGAGAACAAAGTAGGTGAAATGATATTGAATTGTTCCCAACTAATCTGAGTGATGTGGCCAATTTTTTATTCATGCAAACATGTTATCAAATCAGAAAAGAATGACCACAAAACTTAACTGTATAGAAGAGATTTGCACTTTCAACTGCAATATTTGTATGAAGCAAATGTGTTAATCTTTAATGAATATTATCTGCTTTAAAAAATAGTTTCCTTGAGTGGGCATTCTAAGACTCTCTCTATGGAAAATGGATCAGGTAATTGCTCTTATCTGACCTAGCCTTACTTTTTTTTTTTTTTAAAGGTTGGTACGTAAAACCCACGTTTAACCCAATCATACATTTAAAAGTTTGACAGAATAAAAAACCCTATACAGTTTGAAAAGAGATAAAGTATATCACATGTAAATTACATCTTAATTTATTTATTTTTTAAAAAAGTCTTGTCCAGGCCACAAATATCAATGTTATTTATGACAACACTTCACTCTCACCTTAAAAGAACAACAAAATGCCTTTCATTATATAGCCCGAGAACTGACAGCAAGTTCCTGTGGGTCTTGGGAAGGAGTTATAAAGGAAGGGATTCAAAAGAGAACCCCATCTCCATTTACCTTCCACATGCCCAGGTCTTCAGTCCTCTATTTAATGGGGGTCCATTAAATTTAGATTTAATTGGTGACCTGACCTGTATGCAAATATAATAACTGGAAGTATCAAATCAGTTCCAGTTATTATATTTGCATACAAGTCACCAATCCTTTTGCCCTCACACTCCTTGCTGGAGACTGTGAGAAGAGGGGAAGAAGTTATGGCAGCAAACAAGCATTGCCTTTGGCCAATTCGACCCTCTCTCTAACCAGGCAGTGGTGCAGCTAAGGCATCTGCTACCCGAGGTCAAAGAAAATGTTGTAGCCTCCTCTCGCCCCTGAAATCCAATTTAGGTAAATAAAAAGTGTGCCCTGTACTGGTTAGAGATGATTTCTACAAGCACGTCTGCCTAGCAGATTATCAGGGCAGGGCTCTGTTAAATACCCCAGGACACAGAACAGAGCAAGACACGTGAAAGAAGGGGCTGCTTGGTTGGATTGCCATGTCAGAAAGATGATCAGGCGGACACTACTCTGTCCCCAATGGAGCTGACACATGAAGTGCTCCTTGCTGCCACTCCTGAGCCTCATCTCATGTCACACACGGGCCCTTGCAAACAATCTAAAAAGATGCACAAGAACACCAGCAAACAGCCACTAGAAAATACACTGTGCTGGGGTGGAGATGGAGAGTTATTCTTCCCCTGCTAAATATAAGAGGAACACCAATTGAAAAAGTGCCTCTTTAGTCAGTTAGTAGGGGTAACTGTATTATGATAATATGGAAATAAGAGCTGACTCATTAACACCTTATTATAATACAGCATGAAACCAATAGCACTCATTGGCTCTTGGAACAATCAGTCTCACTGGTCAGTTTTGAGTTAAGGGAATCCACTTTTTGTTCCATAGGCAGCTATGTTTTTGTTTTCTGGTTAATTGGTCATACCCTTTGATAGAATACAGATATTTCAACATGGTTTGTTTCATTGCATACCGCATTAAATTCCCTTTCCAATGATATATGACATGATGGCATTATTCACAATTACCAAGGTTTTCACAATTTTGGCTACTAGTGTCAAGCTCAGTTTGTTGCCCCACTAACTGCCCCTGGGGCAACTGACCCCCCCCCAGCCCTCCCTTAGCCATGCCACTGCCACCAGGTCAAATTGCTTGGAGCTTGCTCCAGTTTACTATTTTATCAAAGCAGGTGCTTTTTGGAACTTTTCAAAGATGTGAAGTTATGCAAAGACGTTTGTTATATCCAGAACTGCAAAGAAGGGAAAATTCTAAGGGGGCCCTCGTTGATAGGAGGAACGATACCTGGTCATTGCAATTTTACACCCACGTGCTGTTACGTTTGTCAGTTAAGTTTCGTTTTTTTTAAGAATGAAAGCCTTACCTGTCCCCCTTTAGGCTGATATCTGATGTTGTCCGTTGACCCAATTTTAGACCGGACATTCTTGAGATCAGGCAAAGGCTGATTAATGAGTCGTAGTTGCTTTGGAGTGGCTGGAGATTTTGGAGGTGTGCGTATGATAGCAACTTTCTTCTCGGTGGGCACCAGAATGGCAGATTTGGGAGTGCCTGGTGTGTGTGGTGTTCTAGAATAACTAGGGGTGCTAGGAGTGCCTGGAGTACGAGAGGAATAGCTAGGTGGAGTTCCAGGGGTGATAGCAGTGGATCCCGGAGTGGTTGGAGTTGATGTGCCACTCTTTCCTGTTCGGCTTCGAATAGGCTCTGATCCTGTATGGAAAACAGAATAATTTTTAAACCGTAATGATCATACCATATTTTCATGGAGCGCTAGCAACTAATAGGGCTGGCTGGCTGGTTTTTACACTTTTATATCTTGATTATATCTTATGATCCACGGGGCTTGTTGTTTTTTAAATTTTAAATTGTATTGTTTTAATATTGTTTTTAAATTGTTTTTTTAGTGTTAAATTCTGTATTTTATTATGTCTTGTGTTGTAATGCCGCCTTGGGTGGCTTCGGGCAGAAAGGCGGGATATAAATTCAATAAATAATAATAATAATAGTTGTGTGACAACAAGATTCACAGTTAAAGCTTTCCAAAGTGGCAAAATGAACAACAATAACTGAAACTTTCCAAATGAAAGAAGATAAGGCTTAATCAAGAAGTCATTTAATATACTGTAGATTAGGCAGCTCAAATGAAATTTAAATTGCTTGTAGATATAGATTTCAGACGAAATAAGTTATAGAAGAGTAGCTATGCTTCAGATACTTCAATGCAGATACATTGTACATTTCTGTGTGGGACAGTACTACCCCTGCCTCTTCTCTTAGCTATGGCTGTTAAGAAAAGCACAAGAGGAAAGTTAGGTGTTAAACTATTCAGCCTCATGCAGTGTGCCCTTGCTTTTTGCTAACCCCACCTCTGCAGAAGCGGGCTTTTCAAAATGATGAAAAGATGGAACACTTTCCTTATGACTAGAAGCTACGAAGTTTGGGGCTTTTTATTTTAGAAAAAAGGTAGCTAAGGGGGACACGACTGAGGGTGCGATTTTAACCTGGTGTTGCACCAGCACAGTGCTCTTGTGCTGGACCAGCACTGTTGCAAACGTGCCATAAGGTTGCTGGGCCGACGCAAGCAGCAGTGCCGTCAGCTGTGCCAGCTGAGTGCTGACTTACCTCTTACCTTTACCTGGGCATCTCCTCGGTGCGACTGGGCTGACGCAAGCAGTTGCATCAGCCCAAGGGTATCCTTGATTGACCCTTAAATGGGTATGATTATGGGGGTATTACGATGAGCTCCTACATTTTAAAATTTACCACTGCTACACCACTGGGTGTTGGCATCAATGGAGTAAAACAGACATGTCCGGACAATTTGGGAGGCTTTGGGTTAAAAAATCCAAGGTACCAGACAGGAGCCTGTGGATGAGGGTGGCAGGGAGGGCTCCATTTTATGTATTGATTAGAGCTTCATAGACAAAACCTTGGCTGCCAGGTCACTAGCATACATGAGTGTAGTGTTATACCTCAAATACAGACCACTTTTATGGGCCCAAGTTTTACATACAATCCTTCCCAAAGGCAAAGAACATGTACAGGCAGCAATGGCACCACAATAGCAAAGATGCAGAGTAACATACTGGTGGTCCGCCGTACTGATGGGGAGACGGTACTGTTCAGGGAGAAAGAGTTCTCATCTCGTTCTCTGTCTCCTGATAGGCCCCTCCGGGTAGGTAGAATAGAAGAAGGTCTTGGTAAAGAGGAACGCTTTTCTGGACTCTTACTTACTCCATCCTAGTAGCAATAACAGAAGATATTTTGGCCTGAAACATGGTATGGTGAAGCAAAATTCCCAAGATTTTGTTTACTTTTATACCAGGTACAACTGGAGGTACAGCTTCAGATCTACTTTGAAGCAAGCAAGATCAGATCAAGCCTAGATACTTATTTTCCATTATCCAAGCAATAAAAAGTGGGTGGTTTTCCTTAAAGCAGTGGTTCTCAACCTTTAGGAGCCTGTGGACCACGGAAACAAAAATTGGAATTGTAGTGGATCACATGCAACTCTCCCCTACCCCTACACACAAAAATACAATTACATTTGTAATAATTAGAGAAGATTTATTATTCATAGGATTGTGGGCTGCTGCTTTTGTTGCCGGCTGTGGGCGGTTCGTTCTCCACCCTCTCTGGTGGTCCCTGGGGAAGTGTCTTCTGAGCAAGCAACTCCCAAGGACTGCTAGAAAGGACAGAGAATGGACTGCCCACATTCACAGTCACCATTGCTGGCTGTAGCTGTGGGTGGTCTATTCTCTGCCCCCTCTGGTTGCCTGTTGGGGAGCGCTCGCTTAGTGATATGTTGGAAGTGCCAGCTACAGGCAGTCCTTCCTCTGCCCTCCCTGATGGTCTGTGGGGAAGGGCTCGCTCAGTGAGACAACAGAAATGTCTGGAGGCATTTTTTTTAAGATCTTCTCACTTCTCAGGGTCTCGCAGACCATCTGTGGACCATAGTCATGGGTTGGGAACCAGTGCTCTAAAGGAGTACAACATTGGTTTGCTTACCGCAAATACATTAGTAAAAGGCAAAGCCCACCTTCAAAGGGAGATGACTGGCTTCAGTGTAATGTATTTTTGTACCTCAACAAAATCTCTCTCTGATCTGTAGATATAAATATATTGCAGCTCAGTGACATATTACAGGTATCTCACATAATGCGGGGTCCACCTCCTTGCCGGGGTTCCTGAGCCACTCCCAGAAATGCAAACTGCCTGCTGCTGCAAAGCCACTGGTGAGGCAATGACATCACCATTGGGTGCTTGGGAGAGATGTTAGCAGCAGCACAGCTGCTGGCAGTCCTGGTGGGAGTGACTCAGCAAAGAGATGGAAGGGTTTAAAAGGCAGGAAAGGAGAAAGCAGAGGTGGGGGAAAAACAAATAAGAGGAAGACAAAGAGGAAGAAACTAGGGAGTGAGCAGAGGAAGGGAAGGAGGTGAAGGCCTGCTTGGGCACAGGTGATGGGGGGGGGACAAAGGGAAGGGGGACAAGCTTGGAAAAGGAGAGGAAGAACATGAAGGGAGACCCCTAAAACACGCTGCAGAGGGAGGGAGTCCTGGCCAGGTTGTGGAGAATCATCTTTGGGTAAATGGATGGTTGGTGCCTAGATTCCCCCAGGCATGTCCCGGACACAAAAGGGGATGCTATAAGAAGGGAGGACGGCCAGCACCTGACAATGGCCCTCAAGGGTTCTGTAAAGCAAGTGGAAAAATTACCTGAACGGATTGTTAGGGTTTTAATCCAAGTCCAAGATAATGAGGGGAGAGAGGGCTGCACTGCAGTTTGGCTAAAGGGCTAGTTAGAAGTCGTATAACAGGAAAGACTATATCCAAGTGCTAATATGATTTCTCTTAGAGCGCAATCTTATACTACGTTGGATTAGAGAGGTCGGCCGGCCTGTGCCAAAGCCAGCAGAGTATATGGGAGGCTGAAGCCCTTACATTTGTGCCTTTACCCTAGGGGAGGCTCCAGCCTTCCCTTTGTGCTACTCGGATCTGCACCTGCTAAACAGCAGGCGCACATCCAATGAGATCGCGCGACCCAAATTGGGGCCACGTGGCCTTCCAGACGGGTGTAGGATTTGGCCTTATGGCTGAATCCGGGGCCCGCATCCATCCTGGGCCGGCAGAGCTGCTGGCCCGCCCACCGCCCGTCCACTTTCCTCCCAGAACCACCCACTCCCACCCCTGTCCCAACATGGTGCTTCGGCCAACGCAAGGGAGGCACAGTGCGGGCACAATGGGACTGGAGCTGCCTGCAATGTTGGTCCCATTACCAAAGCACCAATGCGGGGGTGCCGTGTAGCACCCCCGCGTTGGCGCTGAGTGTGCAGCACCAATACAACCCTGTTGTGCCAATGCTGCGCGGTTTTAAGGATTGCGCGGTTTTTAGGATTACGCAGGATTTCAGCTCTGAGATGGGCTGTACCATGCTTCCTACATTAAATTAAGTGACACATGAAAAGCTCATTATTCACACGTTAAAGCTGTACAATATTAAATTAACCAACTGAGGCTAAATTTTTTCAACAGGCTTTTTGCTCCTACGAATTTCTCTTGTTTTCAACTGTTTGTTTAGTTTAACCATAAGCCTTGACTTGGCCAAGACTGCATGTTTATCAGAATTCCTAATTGTTCAGGGACTTGTGTTCTTGCTGTCAGATTTTATCAGCCCGTGATTCATCTCTTGAACATGAACATAAAGAAAAGATTGATGTACTAAGCAACTGTTGTCCCAGAATAACGTGTTCTGGGAGCCAAGTTCTCAGCAAATTGCATTTTCTCAGTCACTTTGTCACACTTCTCTTTGTAACAACTGATGCCCATTTGCAAATGGCCACGGTACATCTGTTCCTGTATGATTATATAAACTATTCATAAAATCCACAAGGGAATTCACATAATATACAGCAGATATGATCTTCAGTATTAGAATGCTTTTCAACAAAGTTAATAGTGCACAGGGTGGATGGAAACAAAAGACAAAACAGCGTGCTTTGGAAACAAAAGCAACAGATCTGAAAAATTTTAAATCAGCTATACTAAGTTTCTTTGTTTAAAAAAATTACCTAGTTTAAAATGAAATTTGATCACATAATCAACATTGAATGTATGACCCTCTTATGATCGGCTGCTTTCCTTTGTTTAAAAAAACTTCCTCAGTCATATATTATGGTTTGATATCAGAGGTCAGGGTCTGCCAAGTCACCCAAAGACCCATCTACAAAACCAATCTTCTAGCATCGTTTTATTCTTTTCGTTATAACAGACTAACATGACCACTCCCTAAGGCTGCGATATGTAACACCATGTGCTACAGCATATTGGTGTGCCGCGAATGGTCTTCTGGTGTGCCTTGGGAGTTTGGGGGAGGATCATATATTGGCAGGGTCACTGAGGGGTGTCCCCAGCCAGCAGTGTGGTGTGCCTTGTTAATGGTAAAAAAAATTGATGGTGTGCCTTGACAATTTTAGCGCTATGTCAGCATGTCATGAGATGAAAAAGATTGAAAATTGCTGCCTTGAGGGAACAGAGAATCTGAATGGCCTTTTATCCCTACTGGTAATGAAGACTGGATAGCTGTAGTTAGCTCAGAGTCAGTACTCTAAGGATAATATTTATGATTCTATCAATAATAATCAAGCAATTAGTATGCATGCTTATTAATGAAGTACTAAATAATAAATGGGAAATTTTTTATTTAACCCAATGGTTTAAAATGACCTTTTTCACCCTGCTGTGGAGGAAATGGCTCCCTTGGGGGAAGTGGCTCCTGTGGTGTGACAGTATCATATGAACTGGAGCTAAGTTTCTCCGTTATCCAAATCCACTTTCTGACTACACAACTCTTTTGATGTTAGGTAAGGGAAGCCAGTGATTTAGATGGTGCAGGTCCACGTTGACCCACTGCAGCTGCTGGGACTTACTCAAATGTTCCCTTTCCCTGAGAAGACCTCCTGCAAACAAAATTTCCAAGGATCCAGCATTGCCTACTATACTGCCGCTGCATTACTATGTGGGAATTTAGTTAGGATTGGGATGCAAATGCAGTATGACAAGTTTCAAAGCAAAAGTGAAGAAACATAAGGTTAACCTTTTGTTGTACACAGTAAGTCGGTGACTCCCAAATATTTTAGCACTGAGACCCATTTTTTTTAGAACAATACTATCAGGACCACAGTTTTACGAGACGTAAAAAAAGTTTCACTTCACCATTTGCTCAAACCTCTGTTTTTATCCTTTTTACTATGTTGCCTTTTCCACGTTCATCAGATTGGAACCGTTTTGGTGTCCTTGCGTTCCCCTTCACATGGACTTCAATAAGAGCTGAGGCATGGCCACCTACTCATAAGTAAGCATGTGTGATTCAGTTTCCATTTCAGTTTTCAAAGGGCTCAATACATTTATTTTGTCAGCTATCAGCTGTGACCCACCAAAAACCAGCAACCCACTGGTGGGTCCCAACCCACAGTTTGGGAACCACTGATCTAAGTGAAATATGGCCGTAGGGATATTGCTATGGCGAGGGCATCATGACAAGTTCTTATAGTGCAACATTTACCAGTAAGCCGCAAGTAGGAGAAGTGTAAAGATACTGGGATGGGTGTCCCTTTGATCAATCACTATGCTAGCTATGCTGCCTTACCTGAGCATCTGTTTTTGAACATGGCAAACAGTCTCTTGGGCCTGCTGAAGAGGGCCGTGTAAAAAAACTGTCTGTATCCAGCAAAGCAGCTTTTTTAGTAGTAGTTAGCGAGCAAGCTGAGCTGGGTCTTGGAGGAAGCAATGACTTTGCTCTAACCTTTGAGGCAGGAATCTTTGACAAAGAAGAAGTCTAGTCATGAGAAAATAAACAGAAGAATATAACATGAAGGTGAACAATGAGACAAACAGAAAATGCATGCAGCATGGAAAACAGACCATAACACAAATTTCCAAAGAGAACCATCATGTGTGCAAATTCTAAGGCACACATGGAAGTGAGATATTGCTTACATGAGAAAAATGTATAATGATCTAGTGGCTATTTGACAGATTTCTAACATGGTTCTTTATCATTGTTTATGAAGCTGCCTTATACCAAACCTCTCCCCTGTCCAGCTCAGTGCTGTCTCCCGTGACTGGTACTGGCTGTCTAGGCCTCAGACTATGCAACTCTGCTACCTGAAAGTCTTTTCCTAAGCGGCGCCAAAGTCTGAAGCCCTTTTGCATGCCAAGGCAAGTGTTCTGCTACTGAGCTATAGCCTCCTGCCTAGGCCAAGATACTAAAACCTACTAATAAAAGCAAGCATTTCCTTAAAACGATCCAATGTCCATACAGATTGAAGGTCCAAATGTTAAGAGCTGGATATTTTAAATTATGCCCACAATCTGATATGTTAAATTGTGGTGGACAATTTTTTTCTTTTTTTAGAAGATGCTTACTCTAACTATGTTGTAGAACCTGGCTACTGAACGGAATCATCCATTCTTATTAGTCCCCTTAACTAATGTGAAATCATGAAATAACCATAGAAAACCCTGAATCAGGATCTCTGTGTTATTGGGCAGAGGCTATCACTCCAGGTAAACAGCCTATATTTTTCAATAGTTTGTCTACTGACAATCTTTATCATTCATAGGAGCTGACAGATATAGGCCAACAAACTGGCTTGAAAATTCAATTGTGGATGAGTGAGTTTATTATGAAAGGATATGTAAAAAACCCACAAAAGTTTTTACAAATGAATTGAAGAATAATCAGTATATTTGAAAACTCAGCTGAACTGTTGTCCACTGCAAATAATTCATTGATTAGAATCCCACCACAGTGATCTGTGGGTTTGCATTTTTGGGGGTTTTTCTGTTTGTTTTTGGTTAATCCATTCAGTAATTTACAATGTGCATTTTTTCCCAAATGCAAAGACAGTGTTCTTACAAAGGGGCACTTCTGGCCATAGCTGATGACAGAGGGTTCAACTGAGCTGTTTTCCCCTCCACCCTTGGTTTGTGCAGACGTGTGCATATGCCAAAGAGAAGTGCAGGAATAATAGAATCATAATGAACCCTATGTGATCATATTGTTTGTGGATGTTGTGCCCTCTTTTTTTAATTTAACATGATAATGTTCATGGAAGATAGAACCTCAAATGACAGCCAAATAAAAATGCAGAAATACAAGAACCGAATTGCAGATGATTTCTTGTTAAATATTTGGCATCTCTAAAGCCAATGCTGTACTACTTCTCATCTCATTAGCAGTTTCTCTTGTTGCATCCGCAATACTGAAAACTCCTCCAGATTTTGCAGGCAGCCTGTTAAGTGGCAAAAGTAGCCTAATTGTAGACTCTCCTAACTCTGAAATTGGCTGCATATGTAGCATTTGTTGACTGGCTCTCTGAAATACTGTATGACTGTGTCCATTTTTGACTGGGCAGTGAATGAATTTTTTTGGGCATATTACTCCTACAGATTTTAAAAGGTTTGTCAGAAGGCCTGTGGGAGAAGGTCTCACTCTTACCAACTACAACCAAAATGCAAAATGTATTGATGGCAAGAATGGGGGAAATAATATTTTTCAGCAAAGCATAGAAACATGATGCCAAAGATAAGCAAGAAAGATTCAACTTTCTGGTGTTGTACCTGCCTGGAGTGTTATAACCCTAGCCACCTTGCCTGTGCCTCCACTGTCAACCAGGCTAGGTGTCTGTTGGTGTGCTGATATGCATCTCTGTTGAGGGGTCAGTTTAAGCAAGATGCTGGGAACAGTGTCACATTAAATGTCCCCACTGCTACATTTAAATTAAGCTGTAGTTTTTCATGTATGTTTTGACAATGGGCATTTGTGTATTGGGCAAGAGTGAAGACACTGAATATTGTCTAACGTAAGTGGAATGGCAGCAGCTAGTTGCAGAACAGCTGTTATACCAATGGGAAATAGTTATGAAAACCTGCTTACAGGCAACAGAAAGTGTAGCATAGCTAATCCACATTCACACAACTTTTCTTGAAATAAACTTTCAGGGTTTTGGACCTACTGGATTGCACTAAAGAGCTTAATGAGGCTCTCTTGCAAAATTAGGGAAGTCACAACAAATTCCTACCAAATTCCAAATCCCAAAATAGGGACGTGGTGGCGCAGCGGGTTAAACCGCTGCTGCTGGGCTTTCCGACCGGAAGGTTGGGAGTTCAAGATTGTGCAACGGAGTGAGCTCCCTTTGCTTGTCCCAGCTCCTGCCAACCTAGCAGTTCGAAAGCACCTAAATGCAAGTAGATAAATAGGGACCACTTCGGTGGGAAGGGAATGGCATTCTATGCGCTACGGTGTATAGTTATGCCGGCCACATGACCACGGAAGCTTGTCCTTGGACAAAACGCTGGCTCTACAGGCTTTGAAACGGAGATGAGCACCACCCCCTACAGTTGGTCACGACTTGACCATTCGGTACCTTTACCTTTTTACAGGTTAACAAACCCTTGGCATTCAAGGTGGGCATACTCCTTATGCACACCATCTTAGGCATGGGGGTCTGATATTCAAGAATCCATAGCCAATTTCCAAGAAAAAAAGAGTAAAATGCAGAAACCTGCAAAATCTCAGGAATGGGAAAGAGGAAGCTACCTCAGGAGTGCTGAGAGACATTTCCTCACAGGAGTCTGCCAGCAGATTGGACTGAGTCTTAGCTTCTCTAATATAATGTGCATCAGCAGAAGCCATAGATACTATAAAGCACAATACTATTTAATGGGGCAAAAAAGAGGAAGAGGATGGTGGGTGGTGTCTGGAAGATGGGGTTTGAAAAGTGATGTGCTGTTTGTGACCCAATAGGGAGCAAGAAGAAAAAGGGGCAGAGTCACAAAAAGAATAGGTGCTGCTTGCACCAAAATACTGAAGAGGCATATGGAACCCTGCAACAACCAGATGCAATTTTTCTTACAGCGACTATTAAGGATTCCTGAACAATATAATACATTTTGTAGATTGACAGTGCTGTTGTCATTATCATTATCATTATTTATTAATGAGATGTAGAAGCTGCTACTTTGGTAAAGGTCAGGGCTGATATGTCCTCACTTTGTCTCTACAGTAGACAACACACTGACTACTGAACTGGGAGCTCTGCAGGCCCAGGCCAAAAACTCCATTTAGTGTAAGGCAGCGGTCTTCAAAATCCTAATTGGATGTTGGGATGGGTGGGGAGAACCCAGCAGTGCTGCAGCAATAGCAGCACCATGGGCATTTAATGGCATGTGTTTAACTGGGAGGGTCAAGGGGGTCTCCACAGACCTCCCCGATGCTTAAAATAGCTCCGTGGCCAGATCGGAGCTTACTTCCCAATTTTGTGCAAAACAGTAATTTCTGTGGCCACTCCCCTTAAGGGGAAATGTCCCCTCCCCCCCCCCTTTTCTTTTCTTTTTTTTGCAATCTATGGTGGGTTGCAACCCACCATTTGAAGAGCATCCTGTTTCCAACAATGACTGGCCAAATACTTCCAGGAAGTCCACAAGCAAGGATTGAAGGCAATGGCCTCCCCCACTCCCCCCACTAGCAATTCAGAGTACACTGCCATTGAATTTAGAAGTTCCATTTAGCTACTGAAACGGGATATCAATAGATTATCCTCCATGAAGTTGTCTAACTGCATTTTCAAGCCTTCAGATAGCCCAATACCTTGTATTTTGAAGCAAGTCCCATTGTAGTAAATGGCCCAATGTAGTAAAAAAGGAAAGAAAAGTTGTGCCAAGGCTAGAAGGAGCCCGTAGTACTGATTCCCATGGACTCTAGTGGGCTTGAGAGTTTTGTTTGTTTTATTGTATTTTGTGAACATTTTGTAAGTTGCCCTATGCATTTGCTTTGGGAAGGGAAGGGAAGGGAAGGGAATGAATGAATGAATGAATGAATGACTCGCAGGTAAGTGTGTTTAAGTATTGCAGTATAAGCTAATGGTGACCACCACATCTTATGGCAGTGAATTCTGTCAATTAATTATGAATTGATAACTTCCTGATTCAAACACAACAGGCTATCAGGTAGAGCATGGCTATTGAACAGAATGCTAAAGCATCGATTCTTATCAGTCCCCTTAGCTAGTGAATATGTGGCATTATGAAATAACTACAGAAAACTCTGAATCAGAATCTTTGTGTTACTGGGCAGAGATTACCACTCCAGGTATACATAGCCTATATTTCTAAATAGTTTGTCAGTACACTATCTTTATCATGCATAGGAGCTGACAGAAATAGGCCAACAAACTGTCTTGAAAATTCAACAGTGGATGAGTTCACAGCTAAACTCCTGGTGGGCAAGGTTTTTTTTTTAAAGAACACTGTGAATAATATCGTGCAGTTATTGATTGTGGCAGTAACATCTTAAGTACCAAAATCTGCTTATTGCTAAAGAAACAGTACTTTTTACCCCAAGGAACTTATAATGTAACTAAATTTACAATATTAATCATATGAATCTGAATGTAATGCTAGCATTTTTGTTAGCTGTTTCCAATTAAAAGAACAAGACATAAAAAGGTGTGTGTGTGGTGTTGTTGTTGTTGTTGTTGTTGTTAACCCATCAAAACTGAATGTCACAGATGGCCTTACCTGTGGCCTTATATCTTTGCTAGAATATTGTGTTTATAAAAAAAACTAAGTACATTCTAGAGCTGTAGTTTTGAATAAGCAAATCATGATGCTGGTACTGCTTCAAAATAATGCATGTGGCCTTCATAAAAAGAATACATAAACAGTTGGAGAGGAGTCAGGAGCAGGAGAGCAGCAGAAAATAAAAATGTGCAGAAGGATTAAAAAGAAGATAATTTGGGCACCTGAAACACTGCAATGGGAATAAATTCCAGAAGAGTAGCCGTGTTAGTCTGTAACAGCAAGAATAAGGATCAGATTTGACAAGTCTATGTGACCAGGGAAGGAAGGGGTGGGCAATATTTAAAAGGTAGAGTAAAAGGATCTGGATGATGCAGGTAATGGGAGACTGGGCAGAGCTTTGAACATGGCTTGGGTGGGATGAAGAATACTTTTTAAGAAACTAAGGCTCCAATCTATCCAAATTTCTGGTGCTAGTGCAGCTGCAGTGCAGCCTCAAAGTAAGCAAACTAATGTTCCCTTACCTTGAAGAGGCTTTCAAGACTTCACAGAAGTCATCACAGAATGCACACACACCCTATTGGGATGGCTACATCAGGGCTGGAAAATTGGATTAGTCCAGCGCACTTACCATATCAAATCAAAAGAATTCAAACGAAAGCCCTCTCAACTGGATTCGACAGTACTAGGTGTGCATATTGCCAGGATGAAACCCCGGGAAACTCCGAGTACCAGAAGTGGGCCATTTACAAGATGCCATTCTGAGAATAGGCCAAAATGCATTGAAAAGTCCTATACGTAAACTGCGCCAGTCCCAAGCTCGGACACAGTCCAACCACAGGTATGACTGCAGTTTTTCTCAGAGCTGGGTGTGCACATTGCAGGAAAGGCAGTCCGGGAACTTTGGAGTACCCGGGGTGGGCCATTTCCACCAGGTTCCAGTCTGAGGTTTTAGGATTTTGCATGCATTTTGGCCCATTCTCAGAATGGCATCTTGTAAATGGCCCACTTCTGGTACTCGGAGTTTCCCGGGGTTTCATCCTGGCAATATGCACACCTAGTACTGTCGAATCCAGTTGAGAGGGCTTTCGTTTGAATTCTTTTGATTTGATATGGTAAGTGCGCTGGTAAGGAACTGGACTAGATAGGATTTGGCCCGAACAACCCAATCACAGTTGCTTGTAAATATGACTTACTGAGGCCACTGGCATTTACTTCAAAGTAAGTATCAACTGAATTACAAGCTAGAACCTGTTTTTCATCAATACGTCACAAATCGTTGCTTGGCTATATGAAATGGCTCTTGTTCATCATAGAAGAGCTTTCTTATCATTTAAATGTAGCATCTCTTCATGTTAGGCAAGATTATCAGTGGAAAAGCTACCTAGCTAGCTAGTTACTTGAAAACTTTCACTTCAGCTAATGGGTTTGAGGCATTATCTGCCAAGCATGTGCATATGCAAATGCTCCTTAACACATTCGATGAAGTTTTTTTTTAGAAAAAGGAAAAGGTTATATTTTATTTTATATTTTATTTCAGATATATTTGCCCCACCTGACAAGAGGTAAAAACTCCAGAAATCTAATTCCAATGCATGTCCAAAGTTTTGTTAGAAACATACAAACTGGAGATCTTCAAGCAGAGGCTCAACAGGCACCTGCTGGAGATGCTCTAGGAAAATGTTTCTCAACCAGTGATATGGGTCCCACCAGGGGCACTTGAGGTGGAGGCTGGTGGTGCACACAGGACCCCTGGACACCTGATGCTGGGCAGCAGGACTAGTAACATAACATGACAAACAGTGGTAGGAGGCTTGGCACAGTGAGCAGCGCTCCAAAGCAGGCTTTTCCACAGTCAGAAAAGCCCTCCCTTCCACCCTGAATCTCTTATTGGTGTTTGTCACGGTGCATATGGCCTCCCAACCCAGAAGTAAGTGACGATTATGTCATTACCAGTTACTGCTGGCAGTACTTCCAGTAGGCGGACCATGCAAAGTGGCACAGTGAGGTCAAACATTGAGAATTGCTGCTCTAGGAGAATTCCTTGCTATAGACATTGGGTTGGATGAGATGACCTTGTGAGTCCCTTCCAACTCTATGATGCTACATGCAGAAGGCCAAGCTACATGAAAACAGGGATAGCCACATCATCAGCCTTATTGCTATTTATTTATGCACCTGCTTCACTCATTTAAACAGTGGAGGTCTACTCTTTGTAATAAAATGTATGTGCAGGTAAGGCAGATTGAATGCTGCCCTCTCCCCAATCTTATTTTGTTGCACTATTCCATTACTGCAGCCACTTTTCTCCCAGTCTGCAAATGACCCACTGCCTATTTGAGAAGAGTACTGTTGACATTGGTGTGATTGTACCATTGGTGTGATTGTACCAGAGTAGGAAAACTTAAAATAAAATATAGCATGGTGTCTTTCCCAGTGGCTTTGCTGGTATTTCTTTTGCATCTTTTGAAGACTGAGCTTTGTGAACTACTTTTTGTTGAAAAGCAATATATAAATATTCCTAATAAATAATAACTTCTGAATAATTTGTCACTATATCAACTTAAAGTTAAAGTTTTTATCTGTGACTAATTCTGAAGCAGAACTGAGAATTTGTTTATTTAAAAAAATAGTAAATGGATTTTAAAAGGTATGAATCACCATAAAGCCAACAAAAAAGGGAATATGCAGACATAAATAAAAAAGATTTTTTTTTTACTCACCGAAAGTTTTTCCTTTGCTTGCTTAAATACACCAGGAGTCTGATTTGTTTCACTGCCAGCAGCTATTAGGTGCATATAAAAAAACATACAATTAAGGGTTAAAAACAATTGCAAAGTCACTCTTACCATTTTCAGCTTGAAATGCCATGCAACCTTAAGAAATAAATGAATTCACTATTGGCAATAGCTACTCTAATTAAAAATGTGCTGCAATTTACAAATCAGAAGAAAAATCCTCATGTTTTCTCCATACAGGACAATGAT
Organism: Lerista edwardsae; assembly: GCA_029204185.1. Lineage (NCBI taxonomy): Eukaryota > Metazoa > Chordata > Lepidosauria > Squamata > Scincidae > Lerista > Lerista edwardsae. The sequence goes on along the minus strand of JAJKFI010000015.1, from coordinate 16,485,515 downwards.
GAAAAAAATAATGTCTCCCAAAATGACTTGGGTGAATTTGGATTTTTGGATCTTATTCAAGCAACCACAATAACAAATACCCTTTTTGCCTTTTAGTATGGATTATTTGGGCTGTGCATGATAGTCTTTGGCATGATAGTTTTTGGCATCTCCAGTCATACTTTTACAAAGAAAAACAGGAAAAATTTAAATTATATAACTGAAAAGCTAGTTGAACAACTGGATGTGGTGTGCTATCCCTAATGTGTGGTTTGAATAGAAATGAAATCTATACAGAAGGAGGCAACTAGAGACATAGTAAGTGAATATCTGACATGACCATCATGTTCCACCCTCCATGAGAGTTTGCATAATCTTCATTTCTACGAAGTGTCTCTTCAGTCTGGTTTGCACCCTCTTGAAGAAAATGGACTACATGAGATCCTTTGTGTCTATAGATATGTAGAGTACACCATTAAGTTGATGGTAAGATGAGAGGAGTAATGTGAAACCCAAAGTATCATTGTGATTGACAGTGTGATTTATGAAACAAGGATGACCTGACACAGATAGCTTCTGAGATCAAGAGTCTTTAGACCCTTTCATTCACAAAACTATCTGAAACCTGTGCTCTGTTGCAACCATAATAGATGCCCATTGGCCTAGCTAAATGCAGCATACCTCGTTCGTCCAGTTCAACTTCTCTTGACAATTTTTGGTGGCACTATCATTGTTAATCATTAAACAATCTCTTAATTCAAATGGGATAATTTTATGGTGAGAAATGCAAAAGGAGAGAACAAGAAAACAGAGGCTGACATCCTATGCGCACTGTCCTGGAAATAAATCCCACTGAAGTCAGTGGGATTTACTTTTTAGACAAGCATTGGATTGTGCCCAAAGATGGTTGCAGTTGTAAGTATCTTGTAGAATATATTCAACATGAACCGCATGCATTCTATTTTTTATTCCGGCTTATATCCAAAAAACAGATTCTCCTGTTTGTTTCAGGCACCAATCCACTAGTGAAATGGGGGAGGGAAAATGCTTGTATTGCTGACTTACCTGAATGCATAGCAATTCCTCCACCTGAACAATAAACCTGGATCATGGCTTCACCCTGTCCTGTGGAGTTCTGCTACCAGTTCAATTATGCAACAAGCATGTTTACTCCCGGGGCACAAACCAGGAAATTTAAAATGTGGAAGACAAGCCTAATACATGTTTGTCCCAGTTCTGAGTGTAAACTGATGCCCCCTATGATATCCATGTTGTGATGTCACAAAGGAGGCAAAGGCTTATGTTTTCAACCAATCAAATAGTGAAGTACAAGTTAAGGCAACAACCAGATAGTGATGATTAAAATGACATAAAATGCTTTCTTCAAACTTTGCCTTCTTTTCTTGTCCATCTTGTGTGATACAACCCAGAATCAACCATGTTTGGAGCAACTACAGGTATCTCTCATTGTGTGAATTAGCCTTTAAGAGCTTGCCTTTTCCTAAAACCTGTTCCAGTAATAGCTACACATCTTAATTCAGAAGTCAGTCCATTTTTAAAAAAATTCTAGGTAAGAATGCTTAAGGTTTAATAAATGCTTTAAGATTTATTAAAAACAGTGATAGAGATATTGCTCTGGCTAAGCAACCAGAAGAAGCCAGCTTCTTCTGGCTACTCCGAAGAAAGCCCACTGCCATTCAGAGTGGCTTATTTCTAAGAAAGCATGCACAGAGCTGCCACCTTAGGGGTTCCTAGCCTTTGATTATGAAATTAGTAGGGTTCATCATACAAAAAATACTAAATTATAGGGCATGAATTATAAGAAACATGAACAATCTGAAGATTCCAGAATATGTGATTGATAGTTCCTTTTTCCTATTTTGAAAACTAAGACATAATAAGAAGGCCATCTTACAACTCTAGTATTGACCCATCATCATCTTGCTAGAGGTATTTGAAAACAATGCTATTGATTTTACTTAAAAGTAAGCCCATTGTGTTCTGTAAGATTTAGGCTGTAATCCTATTTTACTCACCAGAAACAAACACCTCTAAATATTATCTGTGCCTGGCTGGAGACTAGAAAATGCAAGGTTATGGTTAATGGCCTTCAGAATCAAATGCAAGGATGGATTAATATGTGTGTTACATGTCTGAAGAAACATTCATTTTTCTCTAGGGCTATTAACATTAAAGGTGCAATCCTAGAGCGCTGCTGGGCCAATGCATGTCAGTTGCAGTGGCCTAGCGCGGTTGCAACTGTGCCATAAGGAGATCCATTGCCACTGGCTGCAGTCTCCCTGGGGTAAGGAAGCAAATGTTCCTTTCCCTCGAGGAGACCTCTGGCAGTACCCTGGCAGCCTCAGGATCCAGCGGTTGCCCTTTTTGATGCTGCTGGAGCCCTGGGCACCACTGGGTTCAGGATTAGGCTGTGAGCATGCTTGGGTTCCCCCAGGAACCATGGAATGTTGACAAAGTGGCAGTTGGAGAAAAGCCAACAGATGAACCCAGGGGAAGGGGCAGAGAGGGAATTGGCCTGCTTGAGCCTTTAATAGGCATCGGGGTTGGGAAAATGCAAGGTTTTGTTGCAGCTCTCTCTTATATTTCCTTATAGCTTGTAGGCAATGAAAACCATTTTTTCAGTGGTTTATGAATGTACCTTGTACGTTTTTGTCTTGAGGAATCATTTGAAGATTGTGACCCTCATTTCTGCTTGAGTTGTACTGACAGTGGAATTTCACATGTGAAGCCATGTTCCACTGGCAGAAGTGCCACTGCAGTGGGTGTGCATGGTGAGGCCATGCATTCACATTGCTGCTGGCCATGTGCCCATGCCAACGGAGGAACCACACACTGCCAGCGCCAAATAGATGGTGGTGGGGCAGGGAGGGGAAGAAATAGAGGTGCCTGGACAGGGAGGGAGGTTCAGCATCAGGTGAAATGGGGAAGGAGGTAGTTTTCACCTTGCTTGTGCCAGGATGGATCCTATCCTCATTCCTCCCCTCATTCTTCTCCTTGATTCTGCACCAGCAAAATGGCTAGAGCAGAACTGAGGAGATCCTTACGTCAGCATAGGTTTGCTCCAAGGTGTCCAAATGTTCCCTTAACTTGAGGAGGTCTCTGAGACTCCCCCCCCACATCCCCTAGCACACATCCCATTGATGTTGCTGCATTAGCAGGGGTTGTTGTTGTTAGGACTGGGTTGATATAGTCTTTGAACCCCCTCACACTTTTCATGGTGACATGTGATAACTGTTCACAGGGAAGAGAAAGCGAAGACACGGGTAAAGCAAATGAGCGTTCTTGTTCATACAGGTTTTACATTTGCAAACCAAATTGAAGCAGGGGGCGCTTTATGCCTCCTGTTTGAAAATGACCTTAATGTGGGCTAAATACCACAAATGCACGCATGCAATGCGCTTCTTATTTTTTCTTCATAATGCAACATGTGGCTTTAGGTTGAATGGAAGACCTGGGGTAGGGGAGGGAGGCTCTTTCTGCTTGATCTTTTGCTTGTGAGCCATTTATTCCTTCAAAATCCCCTTCCCTGATAGCTCTCAAATGGGGGAAAGGTACAGGGACCCCTTATTTTTCCAAACAGGGACCTGTTCATCTTTCTTAAGGAACATTCCATTCTTTCATTAAAGCAGCAATAAAATACGTCAAAGGTCACTGCTATGCAGCTTTACTCAGCTGCTTTATGAAAAAATTTTTTTTTTGAGAAAGATTAAAATGGCAATAGAACATAATCACTGGCAGCTTCTGTTTATGCACTGTAGTCTACCCTGATTTCTGTTTGTTACCACTGTTTTCTGCCAGGTGAGAAAACAGCTAGGGGGGAAGTAATTTGGGGTGCAGAAACGAGCACAGAAACATTTAAACAGTCTCTCTCTCCCTATCTCTGGCCTCCACTCAGTTTAAGTCACAGGCTGCTGTTGTAGTCAAGAAAAAAAATTGAGAAAAAGAATCCTGGATCTGCACAAGGTAATTGGTTGTGTGATTCTATCTAAAATGGGAGCGGAACAGAAACAGAAAGGCTATCACTGTTCTCAAAAGCTTTGCCCCTTAGAGCAACCACTTTCAATTTTATATAAATAAAAGTTTGTATTTCAATTGAAAGCTGCTAAAATGCCTAACAGACAGCTACAGTATATGAAGAGGAGGCGAAGGATTTCATCCACATCCTTGGTTCTCCATTTCACCCTAGTCCCTAATGTAGTTGTGAGTCCTACATTTACATATAGTAAATGCACATTTGCATATAGTCTTAAATTCAGCATGAGCTGGTGCAGCTGTCCCCGTGCTGGCTCAGAGTGTCACAAATGTGCCGTAAGGCACATCCACAGCTACTTGTCAACCAGCAGTTCAGGGGCATGAGGAGGGTGGTGGGGAGGGGCCGTTTCTGGGTGGGGGAGGAGGGAGAGCAGAGGCCTCCTCCAGCATATCTTAATCCCTGTCCAGGCCTGGGCAGCCCTACAAGAGACTTCTTGGATTTACCCCAGCTGGTGCAGATCCAAGATGCCCCATAGAGATGGCTGGGGTGTTATTTGGAGCAAGGAGAAATACATCCCCTTATGGCCAAGGAGACCTCCAGCCGTTTCCCAAACTACACTGGATACAGAGTAGTCCATGCGACCTATCTGTGCCAGTGCAGCTTATGATTCAGCTTTAGGTGTCCTATTTTTATATTTTACACATTTTGTTTTAGATCTTAATTTCTTTTTACATTTGGTTTTCAAGCTTTTTCTTCAAATCAAGGTTTTTCTTTTAAATCACTACATCTAAAAAAAATTACCCACAATGTTTCTCTTTCAACTATCTCTCTTTCAACTCTAATCTAGATAGTGGTTATACTTGAATGATATCTCATGTGACCAACCTCTTCAATCAATAGGAGCAAACATCGCAAAATGTTCTGCAATAGATGATCACATATTTGCTAAGTTGTATTTTCCTGTATTTGTGGGATTGAAAATTGGGTAAAATCTGATCTAAAAAGTTTATAAAATATACTGGTAGCCTTTGTTGCTAAATAATATAAGCAAAGAACCAATCTTCTGTAAATGTAATTCTGGTAAACCTTAACCAAAGTTTTAGGATGCAAATAAGCATTGCATTGGAGTTGTAAGCACAGTCTATAGTCAACTTTCAGTTGTAAGCTATTGAAATGCATACCCAATATGATATCCTGAGATGACACTGAGAAGGGGGACATTTCTTCCCTCTTGAACTTGGCAGGAAAAACCAATTTTTTCCCCTAGAATTGGCAGAATTATCTGATGTAGGATGTCATGTGGTACCTTTCATAAACTTAGTCTAAAATGAATGTTGTTGGTATTTATTCTTGTCCCCCTTGACTGATAAACAGAGTGCATGCATGTGAATAAGAGAAAGAGGGAAGATATGGGATTTATATGTGCATGTTCCACTTTCCATCTAAGCCCAACTCAAATGAATAAGAGTTGTGCAAAATCACTCTTCTTTCACAACTCTGTTTCATAGGGATTTTCATAGGTGTTGTTCCTTGTGGATTGTGTCAATTTATCCTTTTTCCCTTTGCCACCACACAACCCAAGCATCTGGTTGTCCATTTTGAGGTATTCATAAGCTGTAAGATTTTTCAGTTTTGTCCCAGCCTGTATTTTCCAGGGTTCTTATGGCAAAAAAGATTAATAACCAAGAAAGTTATGCTTGTTCAAATATGTCCGTAGTTCTGAATGGAGATTTCTTCTTTTTTTTCTTCATGATAAGAGCTGAATTTGCCCTGCAGTTTTGGTGCTTTAATGCATACAAACTTTTGAGACAAAAAAAACATTGTAATAGATCTGAAAGAGAGCCAACGCAGGCAATATAAATACAAACTTGAACAATGCGGAAATGTCTTATTATTATGCATGAGAGGCAAAAAGGGAAATAGATGAAAAAATATTAACCATGGTTTACAGCCATTAGCACTTTCCCACCAGAACAGAGCAAAAATGAATAAAAAACTGAAACAAAGAAAGCAAAATAGATTTCTACAACACCACTGTCAAACCACAATGCGAAGAAACAATTACAGAACTTGAGAAATCCAAGCATGACAAGCATACATGATCATGGCCTCTGTTTAAAAACAAAACAAAAATAAAAAGCATGGTATAAAAAAACACCAAAAAGCAATATCATTCATGACAGCAGAAAAAGTCTTGGAGGAAAAAAATTAAAATCAAAACTAGAGCAGCCAGTAGAGCAATGATGTTACAAATGATAATAATAACAATAGTAATGTCTATGTTTGCCAGCCACGTTGCAAAAATTCAAGACAGCACAGTCACCTGTCTGCTTCCGTTTAACACAGGAGTGATGAGTTGGTCTAGTATGTTTGATAGCAGGTTTTAAAATGATTTTCCTGGAAGGAGAGTGAGCCTGAACTTCAGCTTTTTTAGCAAGTTCAGCTTTCTTATACACAGCTATAGACAAGAAAACAAGAGCATACAATCAGAAATAAAAAAATTAGAAATAGAAATATATTTCAACATGATAACACGCTGGCTGTTGGTGCCACTCTAGCCATTGAATTAGAACTTGCACCTAACACTGCCCAGAGCCTCTGTAGCTGGAGTTGCCCACAGCAACTGATCTTCACAGCATAGGGTGACAGATGCCACTCCACCCTCCACCACATACATCCCTTGCAAGTTGTGCAAATTCCATTCAAATTTCAAAAGATAATGCCAGAATAGGGGCATGGTAAAACACCCCAGGTTCATCCTGCAGGCCATTTGGTGATGCTTATAACCAGTCATGTTTTTCATGATAGATGTTTTCTGTGACAGTCTTAATTTTAGGTAGCTACTGGATTATGTGAGGAGGGGTAATGCCCACTTACATGGCTATATGCAATTTAAGATTCTTACTGCTTGGTGATGTAGGCTTAACTTGGAGCTGGCCTAAATAATACAAATATCCCACAATTCTTTTAATACAAGAATGAGTCAAGGGAAGTTGATTCTTGTGGAATGGGGAGGAAATCTCATGTGATGATGGAGTTAAGTGTACTCAAATATCACATAAAATGATATTCAGTACAAGGCTAGTGTAACATTTAGACTGGGTCCTAGATTTGGCCAGTGCAGTGTGGCTCAGAATGTTGGAAATTGACCAGGGTTCAAATACCAGTGCAATCACAGACCTCCTGAGTACCCCTTGGCAAGTTTCTCACTCTTGGTTCCTCATCTTGTAATAATAAAAGGAGTAATAGTATGATAGCCCACACATTGGTGTGGAAATTAATGAGATGGAAATATGGCCAGGTGGCTAACCAGAACACGACAGGTATCAGCTGGCATGTGACTTTATGCTGCTGGATTACTTTAGGATTAATGAATCCAAGCAGACAGAGATGCAGTGCCATATATGATGTTCACACGATACACCAAAGAATACCACCAGCATAAAACTGGATAAATGGATGTCGTGTTGACTGCATGCCTTGCTATTAATGCAAATGCATATCCTCTGATTAAGATGTGGTGCTTAAGTACTCCTCTTGGAGAACAGATGAAAAACTCACAGTACAGTATGAAAGGAAAAGAGAGCAAGTGTTACATGAACCTTTTTTCCTTCTCACTTCATCTCTGGAGACTGTGCTAGGTTCCTTTTTAGCTATTTTTCTTTCAGGAGTGGAAATCCTGCCTCTCCCAGTTTTTAAAGGTTTCTCTTTTTTATGCTTATCGAGAGATGGTCTCCGCAATTCTCTCTCTGCCTTCTCCTCTTTAGGAACAGTCTCTAACTGTTCTGTCATGATGCTCCTATCATCATCTGCAGGATCAGAGTAAATTATAACAACAAAAACAGGATTAGTCAAAATGTTAACAGCAGCTTTGGTGGGATTCAAAATATTTTTAAAAATCAGGTAGCTTCATATTGACATTATTTTAATAACATTCCTGAATGTACTAAGATTAATTATCATCAATTACTTATTAGGATATTATTTTGGAAGTGAAAAAAGAAAAAGGATAAGGCACACCTTGAGTATCCACCCATATGCTGTCTGTGTCCAGGATGGAGTCATCAATGGTCGTTTCATCTTTATAATCATCATATGTTTCTGTCTTGTAATCAGTCAGTGGAATGTCTTCTCTCTCTGGTGAACCGGGGGCTTCCAGAGAGCTCTCTTTTGTCTCTTCATGAGCATCAGACACCACCTCCACCTCCTCCTCGTGATGGAAGCCGCCTTCTCCTGTTTCTGCCTGGGGTACTTCAGCAAATCGCACACTGTGGGAGGCTGATTCTCCGTCATCTACTGTTGTCTGCACTATTGTGATAAAGTCATCCTCAATTGTAACAACAGACTCTATTACTCCCTTGAGTTCAGGCACTTCCTCAGGAACAGCTCTGCACACCTCCTCCTCAGGTTTCTCCAAGTCCCTTTCTTTGCTGGTTTGCTCATCCTGTTCTTGTCTCATTTCTTCTTCTTTATTTTGTTCCTCATGTTTTTCTTTTTCCGTTATCTCTTCCCCATGTTTGTCTTCTACTTTACTCTCTTCCTCGTGTTTCTCACCTTGCTTAATTTCTTCCTCATTTTCTTCCCTTTGTTCGTCATCATATTCTGCATCTAGCCTCCTCTTGTCCTCATGTTGTTCTCCTTCATCTCGTCTCACTTTCTCATATATCAAATCGCATGGCAAATCCTCAGTTTTAACAGGTACAGCTAATTCCACATTGTCTTCCTCAGGTTGCGGTATGTTCTCCATTTGGATTTCAGTTGTTTCTTCTTGTGTAACTTTAGATATGTCTGTCTGCTTGGCGGATTCTTCTACCAGCAATTGTGGTGCAGTTTCTTCTTCCGACACAGATACGCTTTCTGGTTTTGAAGTTTCTCCAGGCAAGCCCTCTTGGCCTTGATCATTATCTCCACTTGACTCATACGATTCTTCTTTATCTACTGCTTCTTGATGCACCAAGTCAGGCTTAGGCCCTTTTTCCTTAACTTCAATCTCAGATAGTTTGGTGGCATCTTTCATGTAACTAGGTTCAACTTTTGCACAGATACTAGGATCCTGGGACAATGTGGTCTTTTCTTGATTGTCTGAGTCATGCTCTGAAACAAACTCACTAATATGAACTGCTAATTTACTCTGGTATTCCTGCTCAACTTGCCGAGCAGCAGAATCCATATCATGCTTTATAGCATCATAGTCTGGTTTACAGGAGATTTCTGCTTTGTCTAACTGTGCGCCCCTTTCCTTTTTCTCAGACAACAAAACTTTATCTTCCAGGCCTACCAGAATGTTATCATCTGCACTTTCAAAAGTTGAAACAAGCCTTGCTCCTTCATGTTCAGTATCTTCAGGCAAATAGACTTCTTTGGAATCAGTGTGTTCCTCGCTTTTTTCTAGCACAGTATCCAGTTTATCTAGAGCTTTTCTTTCCTGCTCAAACTCCTTGCCCAAAATAACTGAGTCACCAGAGATGTCTCTCTCTTCTTTGGCTCTCTCAGCTGCTGCCAACTTTACTTCTATCAAAGAGAGGTCTGTAACTACACCTCTTCGAATTTTCTCATCAAAAAGACAGCTTTCTTCTGTCAAATTTTCACTATCTTGGACTGGAGATGGCATTGGCACTGTGTACTTATTGAAAACACAGTACCCTAGGTCTTCTAGTTGACTGTCAGCTTTTAGAGTCATGTGGTTTTCATTAGCTACAAGGTGTTGGGTTGCACCATCGTCCTCTACAACAGTATCAGACAGGCCTGATTTCCTTTGTGCTGCCTCAGCATCTGCACTCACAGATGCTAGTCTTGATCTTGTACCAGCTAAGTCTAACATTTCTGGCAAATCAGGAGCCATTACAGTCCCATTTTTGTAATAATCTTTAGCCAGAAAGGGTGACTCACTCAAAGGCTCCACCTGGATATCTCCTCCTTCTATTACTTTTGACTCCTCAATTTGATCATCTTCTTCCCTGCTGTCTGTTGGGAAGGACGGAGCTTTTTCCATTGCTGGGGTGGTGGCTGGTAGGTAATCATCACCTTCATCCTCACTAGCATTATCTAGAATATCTGAACCTAGAGGTGAAAGATCATGTGCGCGCCCAAAGTTAAATCCCAGTGCTATAGAGTCCAAGCAGGACATTGGCAGGTTAATTGACATACTCCTCTGCTCTATGGCAGACCTGCCACCAAGTCCCAAGCTCCTGCTTAGAGTTAAATCATCTTTATTTTTATTATGGAGTTCTCTCTTATCCCCATATACGTTTGGGTCAATAGTGTACATTCTTTCCGTAGGAGAGCTAGGCTCCTCAGCTTTGTTGTCTTGAAAGCCCTGAGCAAGAGTACTATATCCTATTTCATGGGCAGGTGCATTGGGGCACTGGTGTGCCTCAGGCTGAAATTCCTCAGCATCTTTCTGACATACTAAGAAGTCTTTATGGTAAGGGTCATAGGACTGTTCTTTAGTATCACTCAGTTCATAGTAATCACTGCCTTGCTGTAGCACGTCACTTTTGATAGCTTCATCTTTAAGGGTAGATGTCTCAAAATACTTAGACATTCCTGATTTGTCCTCTTCTAGCATTTTGTGAGTTCCCGAATCTGCAGTGCAAAACACTTCCTCTTTCCCACTCTTTCCAGAATCTTTTTCCTGCAGAGGTTCAACAGGAGTTTTCTCTATTGGAGATAATGGAGCTCTCTCTGAGGGCTCTTTAAGTTTTTCAGGAAACAACTCTTGGTTGAATCTGTCTGCAGACCTATGATTTTCCTCTTTTTTAATGTCTGATATTGTTGAAGCCCCACTTATCTCCAACTCTTCTGCTTCAAAAGCATCAGATAACCTTTTAGAGTCTGCCTCTTTATCTAAAACAGTTGTTCGTTGGTCGTGCTTTGCATCAATCGGATAATCTAATCCTTTGGGTTTTTGTTCCCTGGGAATGGAGTATCGCTCTTCATCACTTTCATCCTCTGTCATATCTTTCTCTTCCTCCCAAAAAGGAACATTTTGGGTTGGTGTTTGTTCTGTAACTGGTTTTGAGACATGAGCAGTCACTGCTGCAAATTCTTCTTCCTGTTTTTTTGTTTGGCTTTTGTCAGTTCCGTGATCCCTTGAAAGGTCTTTGGCAATCTCTGTTGTAATAGATATTTGAACTGTTTTTTTGCTATCTTCTGACTCAGATTTATGTAGAAGTGCTGCCGAAGTATCTGAAGAAAATGCACTTTCAACCATGCCTGTTACAGTCACTGTAAATTCTGAAGGCAAGAAAGAACCTATGCTTTCAGGAGATGTTATGCCACTTTTGTGAATATTACCAACATCATCTGCAGACTTTGAGGGTAGCGCTTCAATGGCAGCTTCATCTGCTTTACTTCCTTTGTGCAATTCTATTGACAAATCTTTTTGTTCCTGATGCAGACGTTTCTCTCCCATTAAATCAACATCTGGAAGATTTTTTTCTTCTTTGCTCTGTGATTCTGCTTTTTCTACAGTCTCTGTTTTTGCTGGCTGTGGAACTAAGGCATCGTGTATAAGTTGCTCACTAGTCTTACTTCCTTTCTCTGATTCCTTTGTGTCTAATGGCTCAGCTGCGAAAAGGCCTGTACCTTCTTGGTCACGGGTTTCCGTCTTCGAAGCTGTAAGTAAATCTGTAGTTGTTTGACTGGATTTTATAACAGACGACTTAAAGCATTTACAGGCAGCAGCAGGCTAGTTCACAGCATCATTTGGCAGAGTGGTAAAAATATGGCCACATGCAACAAGGGTACCTATTTAGATGTCTGTTTTAAACTGTTGATTTTACTTTGTTAGAAGGATAAAGCTTTATAAATATATCAATAATATGCTAAACGAGAACCTGTCTATCACAGGCCTGTTTCCTTACAACAATTATATTAAAGATAAAACCCAACTTCATATTTTTTACCATGTTATGAAGTTGATATGCATTCTGGATTGTAATCAGATATAGATTGTAATTATACAATAAGTATAATTGTATATCTGCTTTAAATATGCAGTATATATACTATTCTAAATCCATTTAATAACAGTTCCTTTTGCTTGAACAACATCAGCATTTACATATTTCCATGTTATTAGAAATAACATTTTTTATTAAAACAGATCACGGTCATGAAATTGTTCTCTTGTACAAGATGGGCTAAGCCTTATCCTCTGAAAACCAGAATTCAAGGAAAATGTTCTGTTGAACATTGAAAATGAAACCTGCTGCTGCTTCAAGTGAAACCAGAGTCCAGAAAAATTGAAGCCCTTGATTTTCTGATTTGAAAATCATGGGCATTAAAAATATTTTGGAACATTTAAGACAATGAAATATAAGCATTGTGTTTGTTCCTTCACTCAATTATTGGGCCTGTACAATGCAATCTACTTAATCATATTACAATATTGAATATTCATTTATACATGTCTGAAATCTAATGAAATTCTCAGTTCCCAGTATATACATTATTCCAATAGGAATATTTCTCAGAGCTTAGAAAACAGCAAGAGGTGTCATTTTTCATTTGCTTTGAAAAGATTCAGAATTTTACATTAACAACGCTGCAATCCTGGGCACACTTATTTAGGAGGAAACCCCACTTAATTCAGTAGCTTTCTTCTGAGTAAATATGCATTACATAAGATTGGGTTGCAAAACATTACTGTTAGCGGGATATTCTCATAGGAAACTGAAAAGAATACATCACAGCGGGAGTGATGATCCCATGTTTCTATGGTAATATTTTTCAGTTGAGGTTTTTTATCCTACAAATGATACATTTTACAATATTGCCTTTACTAATTTCATAATTTAATGAGATAGGATGTAGAGCTTCTGTAATAAACCGCATTGTGAGAGCATCAAGATATACCAGTGAAATACTATGGGCTGTGATCCAGAGCTCCTGTTCAATGTGCAGTAACAGGCTTCCTTGTAAGGAAAAATTCTTCTTTCTTACAAGTTGCTAACAGTGGGACCTCATGCTATTCCACAGCTAATGCACAATATGCTGCACAATTAATAGTTCTTATACTTTTGATGTATATACACTTATAACCCAGTGGCGTACCTAGGGGGGTTAGAGGGCAAATGTCCTGGGATGCCACCCAGCAGGGGACAACACTATGACCCACTCAACCGCATCACTATCCAGAACTGCAGCGGCAGCTACTGTCTTCCATGCCGATCTGAGGACTGCCCCTCTCCCCCTTTAAACAAGGGGGAGGAGAGT
>JAJKFI010000015.1:16459311-16472313 GCA_029204185.1 Lerista edwardsae | reverse complement strand
CCTCAGATCTGTTGGCCACCTCTTCTGAGCATCGGAGGGGGCGGGTGCTGCTTGCTGCGGCAAGAGAAAGCTCCTGTTGAACTTTTTCACGCTCCTTCAAGCAGCATCTGCCCCCCTCTGAGTTTTGGAGTGGATGGACACCGCTTGCAGTCGCACGAAGCCACTCCCAGGGCGCTGCTTCATGCTGCTGTCTCTCTACTTACTCTCTCTAGACTGTTTGTAATTGTGTACCCCTTCTATCGTGTACCCCCTTAGGTTGTTTTCCTAATTAAGAATAGTTATATACCACTTTTCCACACACAAAATTCACAAAGCAGTTTACAGACAAAATCAAATACTTAAATGGCTCCTTGTCCCAAAAGGGTTCACACTCTAAAAAGATGCAGAAAACCACCTGCAACAGCCACTAGAAAAGACACTGTGCTGGGGTGAAAAAGGACAGTTACTCTCCCCCTGCTAAATATAAGATGAACACCACTTTAAAAGGTTCCTCTTTGCCCAGTTAGCAGGGATCATCTGCAATCTCTTAAATGTTTCTTTCAAATTTCCAATCCCAGAGAACACTGCCTCCCGTTCCCTCCACTTCTGCTGCCTCTTCCATTTCCCCACTATTTCTTCTGGACAGGCTCAACAAGCATGCAGGGAATGTCCTCTTCCATTCCCAGCATGCTCACCCAGCCTACATACATCCTGAGGTAGGCAAGGTCAAGGAACTACTCTGACAATGCTTGTCTGGGTTGGGAGGCTGGCTGCAAGCCCCTTGATTGGTTTGGCAAGAGCCAACACATGGCTTTGTCTGTGTGGATCAGTACGGGCCAGATGCCTCAACGCTTTGGGATTGGAAAGGATAGGCTAACCCAGCCCCTTCAGGAGTGATGCTTTGAGCCAGGATGTGGTGCTTCTGTTGGGATATGGGAGAGGTAGACAGCTTGGGCCGTTTCCCCTAGACCTAAGAGCCAATATGCTGGGGGGGGGGTATTTTTTTTCCTTGATGCAGGCCTCTTCAAGTTTTCAATAACAATTTATTATCCCAGGCCTGTCCTGTGTGATTATTGGAAGGGGTGCATGTGTAATTTATTATTTTACTCAAATTTCTTCAGGAATCTTTCATGCAAGGCTTTCACAGAAATTAAAATTCAAGGACGTAGCATCTACAAGGAAACACTCAATCTGTGAGTTAGATTTGGTGTAATGCTGGGTAGTAGTAAATCTCCAGCAGTTCTTCCAAGAGTTAACAACAACTTAGGGGGAGGGCAGCATTCAGATGATGACCATGGTAGCAGTGGGGGGGGGTAGCCTTTATGCCTAATCCTCATTCCCAAATTAAAGTATTTTTTCTGTACTTTCTACTTGCCCAGTGGAGCAAACATATAGTACCACACAGGAAAGAGCCCACCCTGTGCCATGGTCCTAATCTGAATGAGAGCTCTTGCAGCTACTATTAACCCACTAGCTGTGGAATATCCTGGTCACAGATCTCCTACATGACATCTAGTTTGGCTTTGTATATTTGTTAACATTCTCAAATAATTCTAGGAGGTTGATTAGGAAAGATTTCCCTGTGCAGAAGTTCCTCAGCAACACTTGTACTATACTTTTAAAGAATTGTTAAAATCATACTAATCATACTTTTCACAATTTTACTAGGAACAGAAGTTAAGCTGAATTATTATACAATTATTTGTACAAGTGGCTGTGTAACTGCGAGTAGAGAAACAGAAGTGGTCTGTTGTCGTCCGCACACAGACCTCTGGATCACAGCCTAGCTCATTAATAAAAGAGGGGCAAAAGATATAATTAGAAGGCCAAATCCTGAAGCCTGTATTTAATTCCTACACAAATAAGAGTTTCAGTATAATTTGCTTGAGTTAGCAAAATAGGATTTAACCCTTGGTGGCCAATCTTGTTCTTTGTTATAGGGTCCAAAATGCCATTGCAGTCCATATGAATTAATGTTCTCCCTACATGGGATTTCAACTTGGATCATTAACTACAAGAAGGGTAAAGTAGATGAAAATGCAAAATTCTGGCAGTGACTAAAGAGGGTCACAGTGGACTGCAATGAATGGCAAGGATATGACATAAGAAGCAACAGCCTTGGAGAAACCGAGCTAGAATGTACCGAAGCATAAGCAAGAATACATTGCACACTGCAAACAAACAAAAAAACATTCATACAGTTTAAGCCTCTTTATGTCAAAGTCAAGGTTAATCAGTTTGTTTCTTGAAATGAAAAGCAAATGAAACTCTGCACCAAAAAGAAAGAAAAAAATATACACAGATCAGCAATGTGACTGGCAAACACATCTGCAATGGGGAGGGAGGGAAGGCTTTGTGGTATATCAGCTTGGCTGCATAGCATACTGTATCATGGATAGGAAAAAATGAAAAAAAAAAAGGTCAAGAATCAGCCGCAGTGGAGGGAAACCATGTCATCTCACAGCATTTGCACAATCGGCTTGCCTGCTATGCACTCTTCAAGCATAATAATAAGAGCATTAATAATGAGGATAATTGATGGGGAGAAGAGTAAATGGAGCAAAGTGGAGAAAGCCTGAGAACAGCTCATAGGCAGCCAATCCATGCAAGTCCCTAAGGAGGACACACCTTCCTCACCCAAGGAAGGCATTTTTGCTTGGGAGGGCTCCTCCTGGACTATAGTTACACTTTCCCCATTGCGTGCCACTTGGTCTTCGGGAACAGGCTCCTGCTGGGCCTCTCTGGAGTCCCCTGCCTGATGCAAAGGCTCCGCAGGCCCACTGATTTTCTCAAGTTCCTCACCAAGGGGAACAGCAGGTTTGGGCTCATCAGCCACTGGTTCTTTAACTGTTTCTTCTTCTTCCTCTTCTTCTTCTTTGGGGTGGGTGGAAGGAAGGAAGGGGGAAAGGATGGAAACATGAAGTGACAGCAAGACTAACAGGCAGTACAAGGAGCACACACGTAAACCAGGCTGCCGTATGCAACATTTTCAGCTCTGCATATAAGATGCACATTTGAGTCGCCTTAGCTGTCATTCTAAAGCTGAGTGAGCTTTGTTAATTTTTTTTTAAAAAAACTGCCTTACTTTTTATGACAGTTTCAGAAGGTAGCCACAGTTAGAGCCCAATCCTGAACTTGCTGACTACCTGGGACTGCAGAAGTAGCCAGGTGGCTACTGCTGCATCCCATGGCAGTCTGGCAGCCACGGGAGCCTCTGCGGGGAAAGGGAGCTGGGCGGGCAACGGGTCTACTTGCTTCTGCACCAGCTGTTTAGCTGGCGCAGAAACAAGGCCTCTGTGTACAGCCTGCGATAATGGGATATAGGATTGGGTCCTTAGTGGTATCTGAAAGAAGTGCTTGACTGGGGGGGAGGACATGAGGAGAAGCAGTGAAACACATAAGCCTGAAGGCTGTTCCCAAGTGCCAAGCCATGGCAGCATAATATCGGAATAGGACCCTTGCATCTAGTTGAAAATATATAAAGAAAGGAATTATTTAAAAGAGGGAGCTGAAAATGTTCCCAAATGAAAATGACTGAGTAATATAACACATTTGAGCTAATTTATCGATGGAAATGGAGGTGTGCGGTGGTGAAAGACGACTTTGAAAAAAAGATGCACCAATATTCATACAACATACGACGTACTTTACATGGAGCATATATCAACAGCTGAGCCAAGAAGGCAGCCAGAGTTACAAATAGGCTAAGCAGAGCATAAGACCTAATCCAGGGTGCTAGTTCTGACCCTAGTGGCCCTGAATGGTCTAAGGTCACAAGACTTGAAGGACTGCATTCTCCTGATGAACTTTTCTGTGCACTCGGCATATTTGTGGGCCCTGTTTCATGTTCTCCTCCTGTTTGTTGTACAGGGAGAGGCTACATAGGACAAGGCCTTTTCAATAATGGGGCAGAGATTTTAGAACCCCCCTCTTATAGGAGAATTGCTTGCTGCCCTCACTGCTGGGTTTTATGTGGCATGTTAAGACTGTTTTGAGGAACCTCTGGAATAACATTTCACCAAGGGGAACAGCAGAATCTTCTCCCATTTCCTCCTGTGGTTTTGTTGCGGTTTCTGCTGTGGTTTTCTTGTTTATGCTGACGCTTGGTGTATTTTATATTGTAGTTGTATAGTTGTATATATTGTAGTTTGTGGACTCAGGGAGACTGGAAGCTGGGCATAAACATTTTAAACATTCTCGTAGTGCAAGAAGTCCCATCTCATAATAGCAGCAATAATCACCAATAATCACCTTCTTATTTAGCACAACAGAGAGGACTGGCCATACACACACGTTTAGAATTCAGTTTAGAGGTTTTGCATGTGCTGCAGTGCAGCTCAATAAGCTTACCTTCTCCTTCAACTGAAGAATATACAACAATACTATTTAGCCACACATTTAAATACAAGGAATTCGTAATGAAGGAATTCTTATTTTTTTATAATGATAGCAAGAAACGCCCAAAAGAAAATCAATGAAGGTGCAGCTCCATGCCGTGAAAAAGGGGTCCAGGTGCAGAGCTGTCCTCTCCACTGAAGTGCATGGGGTGTCTCTTGCAGGTGGTGAAGCTCTGTGCGCACACTGGAGACTCCAGTCTCACAGCAAATTACAGGATCAGGGCATTCCTGCTTAAGCACCATACTGAAATAGATTTGGGATGCGGTGCTATTTCATCCAAGTGGAAATGGCAAAAATGGAGAAAAGTGAAGTATATCCAGATTTAGAAACATATCAAATGAACTGGACAAACACACATCACATACTTTAGAATTAGGAAATACAACCCCCTCCTCTATAAGCTGGGAGAAGAGGGTCGTCATATACATCCTAAGGAGGTAAGCAGCCATAAATATGCTAATGACATGTTTGTATATCTGCGGAAATGTCTACAGTCATATATATCTGCGGAAATGTCTAGGCAGGGGAGGGGATGTTTACTAGGCTTTGTGGCTGTGGGTTTAGCACATAGTGACACAAGCAGCAGGCTGCTCAAAGGGTGCTTCCAACAAACGTCCCCAGGAGTAAGTAGTTCCAATTCACCCTGCACTGGTCAGTTACAAAAAATGCTGCACATGCAGTTTCTTCTTACTCATTCCTCTTGTTCACATGAACTTTCCATCTG
Source organism: Lerista edwardsae (assembly GCA_029204185.1). Taxonomy (NCBI): domain Eukaryota; kingdom Metazoa; phylum Chordata; class Lepidosauria; order Squamata; family Scincidae; genus Lerista; species Lerista edwardsae. Next base: position 16,467,212 of record JAJKFI010000015.1, on the reverse strand, counting down.
TGTTAAGACATGTGTGTGCATTTTCTTGTGCATTGGAAACCATCTGCCATTTTTTCCCAGCAGGCACACCGACATTCCTTTATTTCAATGGAACACATGCAGGCACATGAAATCAGCAGTTGAATTTCAAAATGGTTAATGCCCTCTCCAGCTTGCTAGTGTTATCTAGTGTAGGTGTTGTCTTTTTTGTTGTCTGGATTTGTTGTTTCTGAAAAAAACCCTACGAGAGTGACGTAAAAACATCATGGTGGAGTTATGTCAAACTGATGTCATATGGTTATGGAGTTGTCATGCTGAATTAAATCTCTGCCTTTTAGGGCGCAATCCTAACCAATTTTCCATCTCAGAGTTAAGGGCAATGCAGCTCTGAGCTCAAGGAACAAACATTCCTTTACCTTGAGAAGGCCTCTGTGACTATTACTCCACTGCAGGATGCAGAACATGCCCCATTGGCACAGCTATGTCAGTGCTGGAAAGCTGGCTAGGATTGCAACCTCAAACAAGTCTGTAGTCCTCTGTTTTTGATCAGGCGGCTTTAGAATGTGGTAGCAACTCAACTCCAGACCATAGCTTGCAGAAGGTTCCAGGTTTAGTCCCCAGAATCTCCAGATAGGGCCGAGAAAGACTGCTGTTTAAAATCCTAGAGACCTACTGTCAGTCCGTGTAGAAATAATGGGCTAAAAGATCTATGGTCTGACAGTATAAAGCGGCTTCACTTGTTCATAATTATTTATGTTCGGGGGAAATGGCATAGCAACACATGTTAAAGAATGCTTAAAATGATACATGTTGAAAATATATGAATTGAAAAACAGAAAACAACATGCTGTGCAATTAAAACGCATAACACTTCATTTAATAGACAATACCTCAACTCTGCCATTACATCTCTAGACATAGTGAAGGGGGACGTTGCTTTATTCTTTTCAACATTTTTCAGTGACAGCCCATTCAAAAGAAGTAGGCATGGAATGGGAAAATGGATGAGCCAGAGGGCAGTTTTAGGGGTGTTAGCATACTGAAGAGGGCTTAGAATGGGTAAACAGATGAGCATTAGTAAGCAATTCATAAACTGAGACCTGTGTGCAATCGGAAGGACAGTAACAGAACTTTAAATCTGACCACAGTGTTAATGCAAATATATGATTTCAATCAATTAAAAGGGTTACTGAAGCAATCATAAACATGCTCTCAAGTAAGAAAAAAAAATTGGATGGTGTTTCAGTGCACACAATCATTTATGCACATGCCTACCTGTGCATGAAAGAGAAAAACAGATCACATGAATAAAGGAATAGAAAACTGCCAGCAAGACTAAACTGCATGTGAACCATTTCTGAAACAAATTATATAACTTCTCTGCATATCAAAAGACAGAAGCACAGAGTGTAACCACCTCATGGAAAAATTATGGAACAGAATGAGACAAATCCTTCCAACTCAAGCCAGCCCTGGATTGAGGTTCAAGACACTCAAGTGTATGGGTGTGTTGCAATTATCCTGGGTATTGTAGTCACACTGTTCTCATTACTCCAGTGCTCTGGATTCATCATAGTGTACCCATGTGTTATAGTGCTGAGACTCACGGCATACACTGGACGTGGCACTGTCATCACTGAAATCTCCATCATCACACTCTTCCTCCTCTGAGCCAAAGCCTCTGCACAAAAGGCCCTTATTATATCTGCACAAAATGGTTTAGGTCTGTCAAAGCATCTAGTTCTAATGGAACTTTTTTATTATCAATAGTTCAAACCATAACTTCAGGGAAAATCTGAAAATGTTCGGCTCACTGAAAATCTTTATCAATGGCCCGCCACTTCCTTAAAGAGGTGCTGTGTCACAATTGCAGAATACGGCATAGGTTTTGATCTCCCCTCTCCCACAAAAAATCCTACACAACTAGTTTCACAATTCTCATTTTCCCAATTCCAACACAGCAAGCCATTGTGAAAATGGAAAAACTTTCTACAGCAGTTTGTGATATGAAATGGGGGAGCCAGCTGCTTAAAAAAAAGACAAAAATTCCACTAAGCATCTGCAAGCATGTACTTCTTGGGGGGGGGGGGGGGGAAATCACAGCCATAGACAAGACAGGAATAGAAATAATCTTATTCAATTTGGAAATCTAAATTATCGAACAAATAACACCAAATTGACATTTTTAGCTCTGTGGTTTTATCTCTGTGCCATCTTGATTACAATTTAATATGTTGGGGAAAAAGGTACCCTAATAATTGTGTAAGTTCTAGATACCACACAATGTGAGTGAAATACAACATTTGGGTTCTTTTGCTGTATTGTGTAGGTTTGGGGGCAGTTGGGAATTGCTGACAAGTCCCATGTTATAAAGAATTTGCCTGTTCATGTTGTGCACATGTCCCCTTCACTGCAGAAGAGTTCAGGTATCTCTCACAATTGCCTCAGAATTGCCCTCTCCATGTGCTGATCAACTGATTTCGAAAATAGTCTGGGGGGGGGGTATTCAAGCCACCTTTCATATGATTAGTGAGAGTGCCTTAAACGTTCCCAAAAGAAAGGAGAGGTGCTGGGACAGGCACACCTCATGATGAGTCTTGTGTGATATACCTGTAATTGTGATGTGAGGTAAAATGTACAGATCCACTGACAGATGGATCTTTATACTTCACATCCCCTGAATATCCTATTGCTGCTCCCTTGCATTATCTAGCATGCATGTAGGCCTAGATTTTCCAATTCCTCTTTTCTCCAATCCCCTTCACCTCAAAAGAACAAAAACATGGAGACAAGAAACCAACAGGGTTGCCAGGTCTTCTGAGGCTCACAGGTCAAAGTCTGGGAACTGACTAGAATTTCAGGAGTGAAGCCTCTTGATGTTTGGAAAGGCAGAGGACAAAACTTAGCAGTCAGAGGATTAGCCTGACTGCTCCTGATATCCCAAGGTGGAGCCTTATGAACATGAAATTGTTGACTGTATCACAGCAAAAGTGCTCAAGCAGAAAGTTGTCTCCCCTTCACCGCCTCCTGAGACACTTCAGGCCTAACTCTCAGACCTGACAACCCTGGACACAAATGATGAAATGGATGCGGTGTGGCAGGGTGGAGGAGAGGAGGAAGAGAGAGGGACCATGCTTTGTTCACCTTCTTCATGGTCTAACAAGGCCTCTGCACTCTGGGCTGTGGCACTGAGGGGCGTACCAGCGTCTGTCCATTCTGAGCTGAACAAAGGGTGCTCATAATACTCTTCGTCTGAATTGTAGGGTTCATCATCAGGCACAGACACAGAAATGGAGGGAGTGAGGAACTTATGCCTCTTCCCTGTGGTAGCTGGCCCATACCATGAGCTGCTGTGAAGAGGTCCCACCTCATCCTCAGCTCCTTCATCTACAAACAGACACACAGACAGAGACTGCAAGGAACACTTGGACAGACAGACAGAGACAAGACAGGACAGGCTGGAAACATGCATAGACTTATAGACACCAATGCAACATCATGGAATGGAAGACACCAACTGTGCTAAGCAATGCAATCTCAGCAACACAACGTATGCAGTCAATGCATTGTCAACTTTAATGCATTTGTTATTTTTTTTTCCTCCAGGGCCTACAGAAGGAATAAAGGAAGCAAATGAATGGCAAATACGCCATATTATGGTCCACAAACATACTGTATAGGAAAATAAAATAAATCAGAACAGGCAAGACATTTGGCAGTGAGGGAAACGAAGAATGAACTGATGCTGGCCCTCTTTACTTAAACAAACAAGCAAACAAACAAAACTCCCAATGTAACTACATTTCATGAGACGTTTCTAATGTTTTGTCATTTTAAAAAAAAGAATACCGAAATAAATGTGAAGTTAAATGACTGTAACCTAAGGAAACTAAATAGTATTTGCCAACTACTTCAAATGGGAGTTTACTCTCTCTTAGTAAAATCCTTCAAACTAGCACTGTAACTAATCTGTACGTGAAAAGGGATGTGTGGGTAAGGGGAGCCAAACCTTCATCCTGACTCTATGTGCTTTCTCACTTCAAACACCTTTTTTCCTATTCAGGCTCAATTCCAGTTTAGCACCTGCTACTCATGTGCCCCTGATGTGAACATTAAATTAGCACTATGTGCTATGTGCACTGAGCACAATCCTAAACTGGAGTTAGGCTGGCATAAGTTAAGGCAGCAAAGTTTGGCCAGCACAAGGGTCACCATAAAGCACATTTGGACCATTCTTGGAGTCAGGGAGGATGGGTCATGTCTATGTGCTGGCCTCTCTGACTCCGAGGGTGGTCCAAACATTATGGTGGCCCTTATGCTGGCCAAACTTTGCTGGCTTAACTTATGCCAGCCTAATTCAGTTTAGGATTGCGCCCTAAATGTGGCTGCTACAGTTCTATTTCATTCAACTCTCAAAAAGTTTCTTCTTTAATTTTGTCGTATGGGAGGATGTTAAAAATGTATGGGCCCCGAATATCAAATGACCTAGGTATGGCATTGTGTGTGTGTGGGGTGACTGCAGGGTTGAGGGCAGCAAAAGGGACACGCTGCTGGAGGGAGGATGAGGGGTTTCCCCATTTTTTATCTTTTAATAAAAGGCCAGGCATGATGACACTTCTGGAAATGATGTCACTTCCTGTTGTGATGTCACTTCCAGGGTATCATTTTGCCCTCAGCACCAGGCTACTTTCAGTAGCTATGCCACTGAATTCCGATACTAACAAAAAGTAGACTGGATATAGAGAGAGCTAGCTGCGTTTTTAAGATAACAAAACACGTTGCTTCACGTTAAAGTTCATAGCCTCCCACACTCCTTACTGGACAGTGATATAAACAAAACTCATGCTATAATTTACTTTTCTGGAGTACAGGAAATGTCATAATGAAAGTTTGGCTAAGTGTTCGTGGAGTATGAGAGCTGGTATGTGGTTGAATGCTGTATTCAGTGGAGGTCCCCTTCAGCTGATTTTTGTAGCTTACTCCTCAGGCGTTCTCCCATCGGAAAACAAAAATAGTATTTATTTTTCACATTTCAACTCCTTCCACCCACTTATTGGTATGGCAATATTAGTAATCATTGCAAACACAATTCTGAATGGATAGCTGCTTTGCAAATGCTGTTCACATGAATAAAAGAAAATGGGCCGTGATTCCAAAGAAGGTGCTCACAAGGGCTTGTGTGGGTGCTCCTGTTTGTCACATTATTTTCGTAGTAGTCGGTTCCTTGTGTTGTGTCAGGGGCTGCTATTAAAGGTCTCTGCAGTCGCAAGGGGATGCACATTAGGAAAGGTGGAGCTTCCCCTAACTCTGTACAAGCTTCATTGGGTTGGGCTCACAATGTCCTCATGCAGTTTGCTTAAAGCCACCCAGCCCTGGAGGCTAGACCATCACCCAGAACAAAATTACAATCCTTCCAAAGCTTTCTATTGTGACCACTATAGATGTGACTTTCTTCACTCTCTCATCCATCACCACAGATTTATTTCAATTGCTGAATCCAAGTATATTATTTCACTTTGGAACGTAATATAATGACCGGCAAAGATCAATTGAGGCTTTTCTGTTTATATTATGTATTACACACCAGTAAAAACATAAGAGGTGATGGTGCCTCTGAAAGCTGTTCATCTTCTGCAATTCCACACACCTAGAATGTGATGTGGAATAAGTGAGTGGACCAAATATGAATTCTACAAAGTGTCAGCTTTGTTTTAAAATTGATTTTTTTGCAAAAGTAAATCACACACCCCAATCCTATGGGCAATTTCCGCTGATGTGCCCTTTTGCACAGCAGAGCCTCCAGCCACCACTGGAGGAAGTGAATTGTGCAGGGGTGGATGTGGGTAGGGCGGGAGAGGACGGGCAGAGAGGGGGAGGACCGGGGTGGGAAGGCATGTTAGGGAAGGGCGAGGGTGGCAATCAGCGGCAATGGTGCCACCAATGTCTTATGCCCTCTGTCCAGCCTTGCCCATGCCTTGCTGGGTCCATATGGACATGCATCAGCCAAAGAGTGGACACATATCCTATTGAGGACCATGGTGCAGAGGAATAGGTAAGAATTTTGTTTACTTACCTCTCCGTTGCGCCATGGACCCTAATATATGCTGGTCTATGCCCCACAGACCAGCTGAGAATATGGGCCATAAAGTCTTTTTTCCCCTTTAATCCCCATGAGGAGGACTAACCTTTAAAAAGGTAAAAAAAAATTGTGCTTTCAGCAAGATGGACCTTTTTTTTTGGCACATTCTAGATTCCTTATGCATTCATGTACATAGAGGAGGAGGATGCCAAACAGCCTTATGTACAAATATTCACTAACTTCATAAGTTCTATGTAACTTCAGAGCAAAGTCACTGGCTCTAGTTTCATAAGGGCTAGCATGCCTGATTGGTCAGCAAGGGGACATGGAGGGAACAGGTCTGCTAGTCCACCCTGACTGTTCCCCCCCCCCGCTTCAGGGGCAACAAGATTTCTGACCTCTGTTGCTCCCCATAATGCAGTCAGCTCAGATGACTTTGCTTGCAAAGCTTATGACTGTTCATGGCAGCAGCAGGAGTAGATTTCAATGAATGTCACAGCACCTGAGTTTGCCATGCCATGGCTCTGATTCATTTGTGCATATCCAGTGGAACCATACCCGATGACACTAAGGGCACAATCCTAACCTGGAGTTAGGCTGGCACAGTTAGGCCAGCAAAGCTTAGTTGACACAAGGGCCACCGTAAAGTATGTTTGGACCATTCTCAGAGTCAGAGAGGCCAGCATATAGACATGTGCCATCCCCCCTAACTCCATGGTCCATATGCACTTTAAGCTGGCCCTTGTGCTGGCCTACCTGTGCCGGCCTAATCCAGGTTAGGATTGCACCATAAATCAGCTCTAAATCAGCTTTAACTGACATTATTCAGCAGAACTGTGGTGTGGCTTAGCCTGAAAAGCAGCAAAAGAATACTAAAGCATGGGACACTAATAAACAGCCTTCTTTGAGTAGCTTTGTAATGTGTTCCTAGTTTAATTTAAGTTGTCATGGTTATGTGGTAATTTGTTATCTAATTTTGTTGCTTAAATGTCTTAAAATCTTTATCACATGACATAATCCTTGAAGAATAAACTACCACAATATCTTTAAATCTATTTTTTTTATTTGTAAAAGGAAAATGAAATCTTTCAAGAACAGTTTTGCCTACTGTAGCGGTAAGCATTAATTCAAGGAAAATAAAATAAATGCTAAACATGTGCAGTCAGACTGCTCTAATAAAAAGCTCTGCTAGAGCAAGTTCCTTAGATTTGAATTAGGTCTGTTCTGGCACAGACATCGTAAGTATAGTAGCTTAGTAGATAAATATTTTTACAAAAAGCAGTATTTAATTCTAACTGCTGTATACAGTATCTGTTGTGGAGGGGGGGATCTCACCATCCCATCAAAATCAGGAATAATTATTTTATATCATTCAACTATTTTTAATTTGTAAGAGGCTCATTTGCTTCAAAGCCCTCAAAGCTAGCATTTATAAAAGAAGCTATTGTTCCATAGGCCTTCCCTGTTTCCTTCAGTATTTTTATTCTTGCTTTTTTTATATAATGTAAGGCATGTACTCTTCAGGTTTGATCTCCTGAAATCTATGGAAGACAAAGAGGTGAGGTAACTGCACAAGGCAGAGCCCATCCCTTTGCTCAGCTCTGTTGCTAAAGGGATAAGACATAGCTCAGGGAAAGCTCCATACTCTGGAAAATGAAATCCTGCTACACCATTTCCAATGTACAAATTAGCTCTAATAAAATTAGGTATCTTACCTCCCATAGCAGTGCAAACAGACCCACTCATTCTCTTAGGTAGGTGAAGCTAGTTATCAAAATAGGACAATGAAATGCAGCAGCAAGGGCTTCCTTCTTCTGAAATAGATTTGACACACAAACCTCTC
>JAJKFI010000015.1:16444884-16459301 GCA_029204185.1 Lerista edwardsae | reverse complement strand
CTCTCTCTCTCTCTCTCTCTCTCTCTCTCTCTCTCTCTCTCTCATTTGTGTTTGATGCATGGTTGGCCACATCCACCTTTGTCATGTCTACTACACCGTGATTTCCTCCACAGGATGACTGAAGGAAATCACCCTCTTATTCTGGGCTATGCAACCTGCTGACAACCTGACCTCCATCCAAACGCTGTCTGGGAGGCTCAGATTCAAGGTAACAGGGCTGTTAGCAGTCTGATTCTCCCAAATTCCAAGAAAAGTAATTCCTCATTTAAAAAAAAAAATCTTCACATCATATCAAATTATGCAGATCCAAAATCCACCTTTTTTTTGTATTGCATAAAATTCCATCTCCCTGCAACCTCGGCTTAATGGAATAGTTCAGTTTTCGAAAAACAGCATGTTTTGACAAGTATACATACAGATACACACATCATGTCAGGGATAATGTTAACTGAGCATCAGTAGTGGTGTGGAAAGATAAAGGAAGTTTTGACATTGGCCATGAGGGACGGGCAATTAACCAAAGATAAGCGCAGCAGTATCACCTTCCTCACAGTTTTGTGTTCTGCAGGCATTTGGTTTAAAACATAGACCCATGTGTGCAGACAGGAACTCTGATTGCACTCGTAGCAGTGCACATAAACAAGCCTGTTCTTTTCACAATTGAGGAGTGCTCTGCATGTACCTTGTCACATGCTCATAGCGTCATTCTCTGATGCTGAAGTGAATAAATCTACCTCTGTTGGGTTAGACAGTTCTCTTTAAATGTCCCAGAATCATGTAGATCAAGCTTACTGCATGCAATTTAGCTATATCCAGAATAGCTATAGCCAAAAGGGATCAAAGCTACCTTTTTATGAAATGAAAGTTGATATTTTCAGGAATCTAAATTCTGTGGCAGCTACCAAATTCAGCATTTGGCACTCAAGGAAAGTGAATTTTGTAGCTCAGTTCATATACATTGTCCCACTCATTTTAGCTGCACACACAGCTATCTGCAGAAACACACAACTGTTCACACATTGAACAAATAGCTTCACAAGTAACATCTTGGGCTTGATGTTTGTCGGAATAGTGCAAACCATGAAGACAGGTGCAAATTCAAAGGTAAGCCTTCACAAATCCTGACCTGACAAATCACAACCTGAACATAGCCATTGGCTATCCATGTATTGTGGTCTGTCACTTGACAGCCGGTTGCTCACCCCATACTTTTCAGACTACACAGGAGGTCCATTGATCCCCTGGCCATGGAGTTATCATACATGGATGGCGGACTTTGCTCAGCTTGCTGGATCACAGGCTTGTCCAAACATGTTAAATATACATAGCTCCACTATCATGGCTGTGCGTGCCATGCCACTGAAAAGCAACTTTGTGACTGCACCTAAAAAGTTGCCTACAGTTTGAGTATCTGCTAATATATTTCTTTTTGACAGAAAGCAATGGGATCACGGAATCAGATAGAAAGACAAGTATGCCAATTCAAAGTTAAAATAAAATACAATTTAAAATTGTTAAAATGAAATTTAGAATGATATTCTCCACAGGTTATGGTCTATAAAATTTATACTGTTATATCATGCAAGTGCTGCCAAAATTATGCAAAGAGCATAATGGAATCCTGGGAACTTTTATTGCTATATGTCATTTCCTTATGCAGCTGTAGAAAACCGCATCCGTATTCTCTTAGATCTCCATTTTCAAGAGAATTCAGTAAAAGGAAAATAAGAAAACGAGACATTTCAAGACAGAAAAAGAGAGAGGCTTTGGTTGAATGTTATTGTGATGCACATTTCCTCCCTTAAAAATCACATCTAAGATTATGTTTCACACATGTGCCTGTGTTTCAAGTAGACACATACATCTCACAGCACACTGGAATTAAATGGTAGACATGGTTGGCCGGGCTCGATGTGGTGCACGAGGCCCTCATCTTCTCCGCAGCCCCCACTCACTAGGCAGCTGCGGCTGGCCAGATGCTTGTAGCACAGCACACAATGCACAGCACCAGAAAATAGTAGGTGGTGGCATGATGACATCACTGCCAACTATTTCTGAAAGGCCTACTTTGAGCCAAACAGTCTCAGTACAGGGAGGGAGGGCTCACAAGAGCCAATACTCCTGCTGGCTGACCTTCCAGGTGGCCATACGCTGTCACTCCGTCAGCATGGCTGCATTGTTGTCAATGATGGGAGCTTGGACTGGCCTATTAAGCACATAATTAACTCTTTTGTTGAAATCAGTGGGACTGCAAAGTGTTTTTCTTTGGCTAGATTGTATAAAGCCTAGGTTCTTGTTTTGTGGAGTTCGTAACAAATCTGTTGTTCAACTGCAAAAAAGAATAACCACCTCTTTATCTTTTTGCCAACCTTCAAAATACAGCATAAATTATATCTTAAAATAAAATGTCAAATAAAAATATGCATTATGACTACACAGTCCTTCCCAAACACATCTTTTGATAGTTCTACAATATAAGCGTAATTCACATTACTGTATTACATATCAAAAAAAACAAGCAAAACAGAAGTACTATCTGCAACATTGGGAACAACTTGATCTACTCGGTCACAGTGACCCTGAGATATTTCATCTGTCTGGAATATGAATACACACAACAACTAGCTGGCAGTTAAATGCGTTTTGGCTTTTGTGGGCCTTAATATTTCTGGAAATCAGTTAACTGTCATTTTACACAAAACTAAAACCAATAGAAAAATATCAGTTATAATGTTATTGACCAACAATCCAGAGCCAATTTAACATCAGTATCATAAATTTTAATCCAGATTAACATCTTTGATGCGTTACCAAAAAAGATTATGCAGGACAGTTGCCAAACAAACCTCTGTGCAAAGAAGGCTCAATTTGCTGAAAATGAGTACCTGTGGTAATGTGAGATTGGGCCAGCACAAGTGCTTTACTATTCAGCTGGTAAAACTGAATTCAAGACACACATGGATATATTAGGTATTGACTAGTCACAGATTTCCAGATAGATTTCTGACATGCAGATGTCAGATAGACAAGTCACCATCATGTTATTTCCAATTTTCCCTAATTTAATAAATTCACAAAATATGAATTTGGATCCCAACCTGGGTCTGTTCTAGAAGTACAGACTTTTTGTGTTATAGGAGTATGGACTGTCTTCATGTGAGAGTTTTGTTTTCAATATAATATATGTACAGGTAGGCACTCAAACATACACCTACTTTCATAGGGAAATGGTATTACAACAGGTATGCTGTACCTTCTGATTTTTCTGAGCACATAGCTAAACTCTAATCTCACATACTGACTTTTGCACCTGTCAAATGGTCATTATTATTATTATGTTTTCAAGCTATAGCCATTATAATGAAAATGTGGATTGGCCCAGTAATTCCTGTGAAATATAAATGCAAGGATACAGTTACAAAATTTTCATGCATATATCTCTAAGTCCCATTTATTTCAATGGGACAGGTGTAAGTAAATGTTTAGCTCCTCCACTGAAACTGACAGGTCCTAAAAGTGCTTACTGTAGCTGGATCATATCCATAGCAATCTAAAATGATCTAAAACTTTGTGTTGCAGAATGCCTTGCAGTACAAGATTTACATTTTTAAAATGTATATATTTGGAAAAAATATATATAAATAGTATTAACAGAGCAACACTAGCTCTCCATGCCTATGAAATAGGTTCACAATGCATCTACGAGACTATTAGGTCAACACATTTGATCATTTTTCATCGTACTGCTTACATGATCTGAAAGTATTATCACAGAGAAAACAGTTTAAGAGATTAAGAGATTCAGTTATGACATGGTGATATTTGCAACCACCATATCAGGATACTTAGGGCCAGTTCGGGTGACACTTGAATAGCACATCCAAATCTGGCAGGGGGAGAAGCACAAACATGCACCCTAGTGGGCTGCACTGCTGTCACCTAATCAAGGGTGGTGGTGGTCATCCAAATCACCATTCATGACAGTTTGGTCATGAGATGTAAGACGTAAGATGCGCCTATTCATGCTCCTCCCCCTCTCTGTTTAGGATGAGTCATTCAGGGCATAATCTGAACTAATCCAGTAATTGTGACTACAGACTGACAAATTCCTTTGAGCTATATTTAAGGTGATTATACTTCAAAAAACAAAAAGGACCTTCCCCAAAGTGCTTGAAACCTCAAAGTCCTTGAAAAGTAGTCTTCAATGTTCTTAAAAAGAAAGAAGTCTGTTTAGCAGAGGGAAATGCAACCATTATCAAAGCTTCACGGAGTTCAGGTGCCATTGCAATGTCAATGTTAGAGAACAAATAATCGTTAATGAAAGAATCCCACTTTTTCAGTATTCCATTCCAGTTCAATCAAATTCTCAAGCACATACTAAGCTTCATGCATGCAAAAACTCTTATTGGCTAGAACAGGCTTTTATTAAATGCAAAAGTAAAGACTTTCAAGAAGGGCTCATTAAGCACATGTTCAAATTCCTTGTTCATGTGGGGAATGTTGTGAATGGAGACAATGGGAGTGCATCAGTTCTGGGCGCTGGGCCTCCATGCTGGTTGGTGGCCTGATAAGACCCCCGCTGTGGTGAGTTGGCCACCAAGTGGCAGCAAGGATTCTGGGTGTGGTGGGGGAGGTGTGAAGGGGCAAAACTAGGTAGGCAGAGGGCAGCCCAGAGGCAGTTCAGTCCTGGGAGGGGGACGGAGTTGGCAGCGGAGGCTTCTGCCTCATCCCCTCCCTCCTCTGAAAGCCTTACATGGGCTACTTGAGTTGGCACCCGCAATTGAGCTGGTGCCGATCCAAGTGGCCCCACAGGGGCTGCCTGGTCCCTTCATGAACCAATGTTTCCTTAAACTGAGGAGATCTCCAGTTGGTTCATACAAGGGATACAGTGACCTCCATTTCAGCACAACTGTATCATAGTGTTAGCAGCCAGCATAGGATTGGGCTACAAATAGTAGAATGTTGCTTAATAGTTATGCCACTAGACATGCCAACCTTTTTGTGGCAGGCTCCTGTGCCTTTAATAGCTGCATGACAAGCAAAACGCCTTTGACTATGTGAACATAAGGAAAGTTAAAACAGAATATTGAACATTTGAAAAAGGGAAGTTCCCTTTTATCTGCTACTGCAGCTTAGAACAGGTTGACTGAAGCATTTAATTATGATGTAGTTTTCATTTACGAAAATTGTGTTGTTTTATATTTATTGTTAGTTTTGTCTAAAGAAAAAAATTCAATATGCTATTCAGATGTTAAAGACTACCAGAAAACAAGTTGACATTCCTAGCACTAGGGAATTCTCACCACCTAAACAATGGATACTGATCAGGTTTGCCTGGACCAGACCCCAAGAGGGTGCAGATCCCTTAACAGGTACATAAAAAGGTGGTTTTTTTTCCAGGTGTAATTTTTCCTATCGCAGAGTTTCAGTGATGAGAAAAGTTACACATGACAACGTTTTTCTTTCTCTGAAACTCTTAAAGGTACTTTATTAAAGGTATATTATTAGCAAAAAGGATTCCACTTGACCAGGGGTCTCCAAACTATGACCCAGGGGCCAAATCCAGAGGCCAAATTTTATCCAGACCACAGCAACTTCAAATATTTGACATTTTTGCTCATTATGTTTCATTTCTCAGTTTAAGCATGGCATTGTTTTCTTTATAAATGTCACATTTCTTTTTTATTCCGAGAGTGCAATCCTAAACTGGAGTTAGGCCAGCATAAGCTAAACCAGCCAAGTTTGGCTGGCACAAGGGACGCCGTAAAGTGCGTTTGGACCACTCTCGGAGTCAGGGAGGATGGCGCGCGTCTGTGTGCTGGCCTCTCTGACTTTAAGGGCGGTCCAAACATACTTTACGGTGCCCCTTGTGCCAGCCAACTTTGCTGGCTTAGCTTATGCCGGCCTAACTCATTTTAGGATTGCGCCCAGAATCATATCATGCTGGTAACAAAAAAAAAGATTCAAATAAAACTTATTCATTCATTTATATTTCATTTATTTATAAAATTGATTTTTTTTTTGCCTGCAAAAATGTGTAAACGATGCGGCCCGTGTACTGAAAAGTTTGGAGACCCCTGCTCTTGACCCTAGTTGTAACATCTATTTAGTAGCAATGCAGACAAGATCCTCTTGTATTCCCTAACATTGCCATGCACAGTTACGGACACACATTATACATACATGCTTAAAGCACCTGTACTGAGTTTTACAGCTCTATAAGACTGCTACTTACTGTGAGGACCAATGCTCATGCTTTTAAATTGAAGCTGACAAAATCACCCTCCCACCTCCCTCCTCAGATTTGCGGTTTTCTCTCCCCAAAGGCACAGCCTGCAATGCCCAAGCAAATGCTTACCTTCTTCCAAGGTTCCTGTCTGCTCTGAAGCTGGTGATGGGGGTGGGGAAGGAGGCAGGTTAGCTGTCTCTTCAACTGCTAAAGATTGAATAGTAGAAATGAGACATAACAATTAATTATTTTGATACCAGGCTATGCAAACTGGACTATCTGGATTACAGTGATCTGGCAGCATCTGGTAACATTTCAATAGCTGAGCTGGGCCTAAAAGGCTTTGAGGTCAATAAAACCATCACATACAAACAACAGTAACTATTTATTTACGGTGATGCAGAGGTACACTCAGAATTCTACTCAAACATCTCGCAGAGTATTTTCTTTAATAAAAGCTACATACAAACACTGAGTGGTGAGTTATGGGTTTTTTTTAGTTTTGTTTATATCCCAGCAATTTGAACAACTGACATTCTTATTCCTATATGCCTCGAAGAAAAGCTCATTCACAAGCCAGAAGCAGAAAAAAGACTCAAGCAAGAGAGATTTTTTTATTTCATTCAGAGAAGAAGAAAAAAAATCACCAAACCACAGAGAGGAGCCCAACCACATGTTTAATTCACTTACAAATCCCTGAAGGAGTAACGTTATATTCCTTTCCTAAATTATTTAAAAGGAAAACCTCCTTTTTGGAATGTTTTAATACTAAACCTTGAAATATCCCTGACTGGAGGTTGGCCAAGAGTCAAAGAGAGGCTCTCAACATTAGCCTCCTTTTAAACAACCAACTATGATACATGAGATATGTAAATGGGACAGGGACAAAAACAGCTGTTTCAGTAAGAGCACGATCTAGGCCCAACTAACATTTCCTAAACCCTTCAGTCTGTAGCATCGTATTTTGCTACCGATCGATTGCTAGTGTGCATGACATGTCAGCTTTCACCATGTGGACTCCATTCTTTTTGGATACAGTTCAGCATAGTACTGAAACACATGCTTAAGTTCCATTTGATCATCTTACATATGCATTACTGGATAACGGCATACAACAGAGCTATTTTTATAATCCATAACACAAGCATTAAATTTTGAAATGTACACCTCCAGCATGAAACAGGGGCCACGGAAAATTGGATCATGGCCAGCAGCCCTATCGGTCTTCATGTCCTGCATCATATGTAGTTGACAATCCTTGTACTTCCCAGCAAGGAGTACAATTGCAGTAAGTGATCATGTGGATAGGATTCCTGCTGATAGACAACACGAACGTGTCAGCACCTCAGTGCTCCATTTTCAAAATAAAGGCATGAATGAATAAAAAAATCTAGGCCACAGCTGCAGCGCAAAGCTTGATGTTTCTAACACAACATACAGCTGAGATGACTTGCTTTACCTAAAGGTAATGGTGCTGGCTGATGTTTGTGCTGGGCTTCTTTTTCCTGCTCCCCTTTCAGGACTGCCACAGCTTCAGCTGTTACTACTTGGACTATCCTTGCCGATACTTCTTCTGGGACAGTAGTAGAATTAACAAGACAAACAAAGGCAAGTTAGAGATCTAGGGAAAATGTTTTAAAAGGATTCCTGTGAGAACAAGGATTTCAGACTGAGGATGCAATGCTGAAACCACTTCCTTTAGACTCACTTACTGTACTCAACACTGTTTGCCCCACAGTTGTTTTAGGACTAGGAAGTCACTCCAGAGTTTTGGACTGACATGTAAGGAGGCACAGAAATCTTCACCTGCAGGGAATATCTGTTAATCCTTCCTGCTACATGTGATCAGAGTTTCTGGCTCATGCAAGAAGGGGAGTTGGAGCCAAGCCAATCAAATACATGTGCATGGACAATATTTTTCTCCCTGAACTGATCTCGAGTGATGTCCTCCCTTCATTTCTGGGCTTGTTTCTGGAATTATGTGTAGGAATTCGTGAAGAGTCCCAACATGCTTACAAAAATGGTCTAGAATGAGAAGGGCCAGGAAAGGAGTGCATTGCGAACACTGCATACATAATCAAAAAAGGCCAGTTCAGGCAAGAATCCTCTGAACAAGCTCCCGGATAGTACTACAAACATCAAAATATGAGTGGCTGATTTGGATCCAGACTCCTGCAATGAAAAACAACAGTACTAGGGTAGTTGTGTCCTGGACCATTGTGTCCTGCTCAAATGCTTCTCAGGCATTGGCCTCTCTGGACAGGCATGTCTGGTTTTTTTTTTAACATCCCAGTTATTTGCATCCCACTATAACTGGGCAACAAATCCCATGGTATCTATGCTAAGCCTTTTATCCCAGCCCTAACCCTACCTTTGCATTTTAAAAATAAAGTACATCCAGTACAAATATACATATATTTGGGCACAAATGTCTGGGAGGCAAAAAAAAAATACAAAAAAAAAATTTGTCCAGCGATGCCAAAGGCCAGGAAGTATTTGGCTGGGAGTCGGGACACAGTTGTTTCGGGACACAACGGTCCACGCACTAAACACAGCACAGTAAATGAAAAATACATTTGAAACATCCACTTGTCTTGACTCTAGAGAGGATTGGTAATAGGCAGATGGTACGTATGCATATCAGTGACTGGCGTGTAACTTTTACCTCTGTTTTATAACTGACAGTACGTTGCTACTCGCTTAAAATGGTTGTCAGTGAGACAGTTGGTAATGATATAATTGTATTGTGTCGGATCAACAGTGTATCTGAAATTTGCTCAGCAGAGATTCATATAGCAGCCAAGTGACTTCATGATAGTACCACATTGTTCATAATTTGCTGAGATATTTGTAAAAAATACTAAGGGGTGGAGGGTGTACAGGCTGCGTGTATGAGAGAATGTCTAAGAGCCCAATCCTAAGTGCTCTTAGCGCCAGTGCTGGTTGCTGGCACTGGGTGTTGGGAACATGCAGCACCTAGGGTATAAGCACCGGTGGCACTGGGCCTATGCCAGTCAGTGCCGGGCTTCAGCACTGGTGGCAGGTCATCCCACTATCACCAGAGCCAGGGAAGACGGCCAACCGGGGAGTGAGGGTTTTTGAAGGGAGGAAGGTGTGGGGAGGGTGGAACTGGGCAGGGGAGGGGAGAAATGGGCCCGGGGGAGGAAGGGACCCATGGAGGCCTCTACTGACAGATCCTATGTCCTGCTTCAGGCTGAGCACCCAACATGGGACTTCTCAAGTCTGCACCAGCCAAAGAGCTAGAGCAGACTAAAGCAGACCCATTGCGGGGGCTGGGGCTTTACTCGGGGTAAGAGGACGAATGTCCATAGGATGCAGCGGTAGCTGTTTTGGCGCCATTGCTCCTATGGGCGGCAGGCAGTTTAGGATTGGGCTGCCCAGGAATTACTCATTGCTCCAGAGATGCCTAAAATGTGACCAGCATACCCCATAACCAGTGATGTCATTCAGGGGAAACGGACCAGAACGGGCGTTCCGGATCATAACGGGCTCCGTGGCTGGTTCTGGGTTCCTGACAAGTGCCAATCAAAAGTGAGTTCCTGTTCCTAAATCATTTGAATGACACCACTGCCCATAACCATTCACATAAACGTATGTGGGCAATGAAGAGGCACCCTTCTCCTACATGGTAATTCCCACTTAGGTATACTAATGCTGATTTAGGAGTGAGCCTATTACCATTGCCATTCTGCCAGCTCTCTGCTGCATGTACTAAACATAGGCTTTACCTAGGATTTGTAGTGAGATTGCTGACCTGTCTGGCACTGCCAGGGGATACAAAGATCTCTGACTGAAACCTCTTCGACTCTTGCTGCGTTTTGCTCATACCAGGTCACTGGTCCACGTCAACCTACCTAACCCGGCAATGGGAAATTTCAGGTGTCTATTAAGCTTCAACAAGTCAGTCAGCTTGGTTGCCCATCCTCCCCCCCAAAAGGGGTTAAAACCAAACCAACAAATGGGCCTCTTAATTCAAAGAGAACTCCAGTCAGGTCTGAAAAAAGGTCAGTGCTGTTCAGTGAGGACAGGGTTAATTCCTGAGATGTCTCCCCCTCCCCTTCAGGGATAAAAGCCAAGTCATCTTGTTTGAAAGGGAACTTGAAGGATAGGGAAGTTTAAGTCAGAACTTCGTTGATTTTTCTTTTGAATATTGCCTTTGATCTCAAATATACAATTTGTTTCCTTTTTCGTATTTGTTTCAATAAGCATGGTGTTTGTTTTGAATAATCAAGTTTTAGAGAAACACAAACAACCCAGTACAGAGGTTTGCTGGCTAACAATAGATTCCTGGGCTTGGAGAAAAGTGTGGACTCAGCATTGCTTAGCTGCAGGAACTAGCAGCTAGCCTACTAGGGCAGCACACCTAAGCCACATAGAAAGGCAGTGGGCTAGGGAGAGGGAGGAGTAGCTTATAAGGGAGCACCCCCAGGTAAAGTGGTGACTGGAGGGGTGAGAAGCAGATCCCCTCTGCAGTGGTGTATCTGCCCTGGGGCAAGACAGGGCAAGAGCCTTGGGCGCCAATTGGAGGTGGGCACCAGTGCACGTGCCCCAAAGGCTTCCCCATTGGAAGGCCATTGGTGAGTGTGTGCCTTGTCTGCAGCCAATTGAGCAAAATTGCCTGACCAGATGTGGAGAGCGTGCATGCCCTCCAATCTCTTCCCAACTGGTGCACTCCAATCTCTTCCCCACAAGCGCAAGAGTCCATGTGCTCTCCTGGCTTCCCCAGTTGGGGAGTCATGGGAGCACCTGCTGCCTGAGTAGTTGCAGACCCAGCTCGGGTGAAACAGCCCCAGCCCCTGTGCAAGAGCCCCTGTGCTCCCCCTCCCTGAAGTAACGTCACTTTATGCCATCACTCCGTCCCTGCCCAGGGGTGCCGCAGAACTCTGGTACATCTCTGCACCTCTGGCACATTACGGGCCTCTCTCTGGCCAGCCAATCTGGGCCTCCAGGATCCCTAACTTCCTAGGCACAACAACCGGCTAGGATCTCATCCAGCACCCCTGGAAAACCCTCTGCTGGCGGCCCATGGGCCAACCCTTCAGGGCATACTCCTGAGCAACTGGGGGGCAAATGAGGCATTGCACCGCTGGTGGAGGACCTTGGGGGCAGCTACTACTGGCCCAGAGGAGGAGGAGCCCGTTACTGTCATGTCCACACTGGCTGGCACAACTCCATCTATGGAGAGTGAAGATGAGGCAGGGAGATGCCCAGTACAAGATGGATCAGCCCCAACAGCCAAATCCCAGGGAGACATGGGGTGGGGGGATTGCGGTATATACAATTCCCCTGTAATCTGGGGAGAAGCTATTGGACTATGGGAGCACTTCATTTGCCTTTCCCCCTCCACCAACTGCATGTATTAGCACTAGTCACCCTTTTGGTGTGGAGCTCTCCCAATTGGATGACCCTGGGTCCCTTAAAAAAAAAATTCTAGCTTTTTAAACTAGTTTTTAAATTCACATCATACACACCACTTAGGTTTACAACACTTCCTTTTCTGTTAAGGGTTTTAATGCTCAGGAGATAACATTCTGGATTCACTTGTAAAATTACATTGACAGCTACAAGAAAATTGCTAGCCGGGGAAGGACTTTAGGAATGGGCTCAATCTACCTGACTGCCAGGTAACAACACCTGGCAGCAACCAGCAACCAGCTAGAAGTCTCAAATGAAATGTTACATTAAGATCAGAAACATTTTATAGTAAAAGGTAAAGGTTTCCCCACGACTGAATGGTCTAGTTGTGACCGACTGTAGTGGGCAGTGCTCATCTCCATTTCAAAGCCTGTAGAGCCGGCGTTTTGTCCGAGGACAAGCTTCCGTGGTCATGTGGCCGGCAGGACTCTACGCCATAGCGCACAGAACGCCGTACCCTTCCCACCAAAGTGGTCCCTATTTATCTACTTGCATTTAGGTGCTTTCGAACTGCTAGGTTGGCAGGAGCTGGGACAAGCAATTTTATAGTAGAAGGAGATATTTTCTCACCACCCCCAAAGAAACTGACAACACCTGGGCACTGAACTACATATTTTGAACTGAGCATTAGTTTTTGTTTGTTAAAGCAATTGAGGGAATTGAGACTTGGGTTCCCATTCCTGAAAAAAATACAAAAAAAAAAAAAAAACCCCTCTCTGAGCTGGTTGTTAGTTTCAGATTCAAGTCTGACATGCTGCTCTTCCAGCTTAAACTCTCCCTTTTCTTCTGCCTACCTACTGCAGGGCTACAAAACCCATCTAATCCTTTAGAGCACGTATGGTGGCAGAACTCTCAATTTGCCAGCACGTTGCTGTGGCATTGTAAAATGCACACCACTGTCTTGTGCTTTGGGGCTACCAGCACAAGTGGCTCCCAGATGCCATGCTGCAACAGGTAAGGTGCTGGAGGGGGTGGTCCATGGATGGTCTGGGGGTGGGTCTCAGTGGGAGCGGCACATGCCAGATCCTATCCCCTTTCCCCAGTCCAGGCATACCTCCAGGAGTCTCCTTGGACATACATCATCTAAAGAGCTGGGGTAGGTCCAAAGACACCCATTGGTGGCCAGCTGGCCTATGAAGAGGTAAGTCAAATTATTTTTAGTGCTGCATGCTGTGGACTGGGGGGATAGGGTTGGGCCCTAAGGAGGGCTGGTCTTAGAAGGTACAGGGCCCCATCCTGAACAGCCCTTATTGGGCCCTCCTCACTAACCCACAGCAAATGGCTCCCCTGGCACCTGGACATTGGCAGACTCGAACCTGCACCGCTTGCAAACCTGGTGACATTGTCTCTGGGCCATGACTTCACTTCCAGTTTGGCTTTTGTTCCTGCTAGTTGTTTTGGAGTATAAATGCTTTCAGGCAAGTTTGCTGACCGCACAACAAGGCTTTGTCCTTGAGGTTTGCTTTCCATCCTAAATCTTGTGCCTGTACCTCATCCCACCACCCCTCAACCCCTCTTGCATCCAAGTTCCAGCTAAGCCTGCATCTTACTCTTTGTTCCTTCTTAACCTCTGTAATGGTTCTTCAGACATAGGCCTTGACTTATCTTCAACAGTGTTCCACGTCAACAATCACTCCAAAAGAGCTTCCCATGACTTTGCCTTCCTGCACAGTCTTGGAACTGACCCTTTGGTCATTAATCCTCAATCACACATCCTAAACCATACCATGGACCTGCATCAAGATGTTGGCCTTGATCTTGCAGCCAACACACAGCTTCATGCAACACAAGCTTTCTATGACCTGGGTCATGATGGATAAAAGCTAAAATGGGGTAGGGGGAAGGAAGAAACTCTGCTTTGCTGAGTAATGGAAGATTTAGTGTAAGGCATCCAAAAAATAAAATGCCTCTAGAGACTTTGTCAAGTAAGGTTCACTTCATACTCTTTTGATGGATATTTTTGGTGACACGCAAGAAGAGCCAATGCAGCAGAAACAGTCTTTCTACTGTTAATGACTGCTACAAAAAACAACCCAGAGATTTGGTACTAATGTACCCTATATATAGCAGATCCAATAGATAAGCCAAATCCTTGGAGGGTAGCTATTAAACTCTTCACAGTTGCTTTACGGTTCAGTTAAAGTTCAAGGGATCAGGATGATTTTTTTTTAAAGAAAATTCAGCTAACTTCAGTGTGAAGCTGGGTAAGCTCTCAAAAGCCCTGGTATTGGTAATGTTTCTACATTGATTAACCTTTGCTCCTGTCTCCTTTGTACAATTAGAATGAGTGCAACAAAAGCTAAATTAAGCAAAAAAAGCCAATTTTTGGATGCTGACCCAGGCGTATTCTGTGTGCATTCTTGTTACTCCAACATCCAGCTATTCACCATCTGGGAGTATTTTAATGAAAAAGCAACTTTCTTTTGTGTTTTCCACTTGGTTAGCCAGCTCTGCTCCACTTGTGCAGGTCTATCACATGCTGATAAGATATACTGACTCAAAATCTTGCTTTGTCAATTCACAAAATATGAGAGTGATGAAAAATACAAGACAACTACAGGGGGAAAAAAGACCACACTAAGGTCAGAGGAGCTGCACTGATTTACACAAGGCTTGGTGGGTATTAATCTGATACGTTATACAAAGAAAGAATAAGTGAGGAGAGGGTGAATGAAGAGCTTCCTTCCTTCCTTCCTTCCTTCCTTCCTTCCTTCCTTCCTTCCTTCCTTCCTTCCTTCCTTCCTTCCTTCCT
>JAJKFI010000015.1:16399853-16435419 GCA_029204185.1 Lerista edwardsae | reverse complement strand
GAGAGAGAGAGAGAGAGAGAGAGAGAGAGAGAGAGAGAGAGAGAGAGAGAACAGAAGTGAGATTTTTAAGAGAGCTTAAGAATGTAAATAAATACAGAAATTGATAATAGCACTGCAGAATGGGGTGAGTTGCAACAATGCATTTGGAAGATGAAGGAAAAACAGTAAAAAAAAATCTGCAAGCCAAGAGAACAGGACAGGAATGCTCTGATTCCAACATGTATAGACAATCTGGGATCCTGAACTGACAGAAGATTGGGTGACCAGAGTGATTAAGCTTTTAATCACTATCTGGGATTTTCTTGATCAGCAGAATGTTAGAGCATTACATCAATAGATCCATCCATAGCACAAGGACCTCATGTGTGTAATATAACGATAACAATACAAACCAGCGTGAAACAGATTTGCATGTCTCAGTGGCATCGTAAGTACATGTAACAGACATTTCCTTTCCTCTAGGTATTAAGGGATAATAGCTATTACATGAAGGGGAAAAATGTCCATAACCAATTTATTTTTCCAACATAGATATTTAACAATAATTATTTCCTATTGCTAATGCTTTCTACATATCTTTTATAAATTGTTTTGACTGGATTTTTAACTGGCTTGAGATAGGGGAGGGGCAACATACAAATTTAAATGAGGGGCCAATTCTATCCAACCTTTCAGCACTGATGCAGCCACAATGCAGCCTTGAGATAAGGGAACAAAAATTCCCTTGCCTTGACTGTCTCTGTGACTTGCTCTGTGACTGTCTACCCTCCCACCGCAAGATACAGTGCATGTCCTATGGCTGTATTAGTGAGGGAAATTTGGATAGCACAGGGCCCTGATACTATTGCTTTGACCCTCCTATAGAAGATTCTGATGTTGTCCTGCGAAATATAGTGCCAAATTGAGCATTATTTTGGTTAAACCTTCCATTTGAGCTGACTTTGGGAAGAATCAGAGCTTTAGCTAGTGGATAAATATCTGTGTTAATTATCAGGATATAGTCCATCTTAGAAAGAAATATTTTAACAGGATTTCATATATAAAAGCAACGAATACATGCTAATGGCATGAGACACTTTTTCTAGTGGTGTTGCTCTTACATTTATCAGGGAGAGAATAACTGTTCCTCTTCACCCCAGCACAGTGTCCTTTCTAGTAGCTTTTGCTGGTGGTGTTCAGCATTTGTTTTAGACTGTGAGCCACTCTGGGACAGAAAGCCATTTATTATTATTTGCATGTTAACCGCTTTGTGAACTTTTTTTTGTTGAAAAGCGATATATAAATACTGTTGATTGATTGACTGATGGCAGCAGCAACAACCCTCCATTTTCATTCCCCACTATCAAGGCGATTACATTGTCCTTTATCCATCTCTCTTAAAAGGGCAAGAAAAGACAGACAGAAAAGCCCTTGTTCCAAGTAGTAGCTGTGACACATTGCAGAACCATCTTAGAAACAGGAAGTGATCTAGCAGGACCTTCTAGGATACAATATGAGTTGCTCAACTGAGAAAAACAAGGCACTGATAAGGGAGATAATAAAGGATCTGTCTGTTTTCATACTTTGGGGAAATTTACTTATCTCAGCTCTGAGAGTGAAAAATGCAATTACATGGAGAAATGTGACATTTTGCTTTTGCTTTCCACTGATATTTAATTATACTGCATGAAGGATAGATTTTAAAATATCTCAAGATGAGAGTTTACCAGCACACCACAGTCAAAATTATTCAGTTGATGAAAAAGTATTGTGACAGTAGCAAAGACTTGGGAAACAGAGGCATGTCCTGCTGGTTGCTTACTTGGAGAGAGAAATTTGTGGGTAAATTTTCTATCATGCTGACTGATACAGGAATAAAATACACCGTTTACAACGGTGAAAAAGAAATACCTGGTTTAGTCCTAAGTTTAAAAAAAATATAAAGAACATTCCTGAGCCACTAGAAAAAATCAAGTCATCTTTTTTACAGAAGCAACAATGTGAAAACTCCTGATTTCATTGTACTGTATCTCTAAAAAAGAAGATGGAAAGGTAATTAAAAGTATTAAAGGATCTGTCAGATATATGGAGAATGCTGCAAAAAATGGTGCCACATGAGGCCTGGAATGGA
This sequence comes from Lerista edwardsae, assembly GCA_029204185.1. Lineage (NCBI taxonomy): Eukaryota > Metazoa > Chordata > Lepidosauria > Squamata > Scincidae > Lerista > Lerista edwardsae. The sequence continues at coordinate 16,433,309 of JAJKFI010000015.1, read as the reverse complement.
AAGTCAATGGTGTACCCTGAGCATTGGCTGCTGTTACTCCTTTGGTGGAATAAATGACAATCATTTTCTGTCAATGCAGCATAATTCAGAAACATCCCATTAGGAAGACAACGACATGAAAATGCAGTAGTAGCACAGCGCGCTTAAGAATCTCCCTGCAGACAAGTATGGCTAAAGCCACTGGCCCTGCAATGCAGCACCAGCTGCACAATTAATCTACTCTGAGCATTAATTCCCAATGCTGTAGCTTGACGGTGTGTTGAGACTGAATCTTTCTCTTGCACAGAGCCATGAATAATGTGGCCTAATAACTGATAATGGCACAGTGAAGATACAGTAGGGGGCTCCTTGGGCAGACAGATAAGTTTGCTTAAAAGAGTTCAAAGTCTCAGAAAGCTTAACTCCTGGAGAGTAAGAATTTATCTTTCTCTTAAAAGCCAGACTGTATGCAAAGTTTGATCAATGCCAAAGATGAATTGTTTCTGCAAAAGTAAGGATGGCTTTTGGACTGCATGCAAATATGCAAATTAGATTATGGCATATTTACTGTCAAATTGCACAAAATTGGTTGTTTCTAAAATAAAATATTTTATTTGGATAGCCTCAATTCTGGAAGAGACCTGAACAATTTTATGTTACTGACCAGGTTTTCTCTAAAATGATACACCCCACAAACAGCAGTTAAGGTGCCATCCAGAAATACATGTGCAATTTTCTTCTTGAAGACTGAAATGATGTTGCCAAATGTATGACTACTCATTATTCTGTTGAGACTCCCAGAGCATAATCCTAACCTGGAGTTAGGCCAGCATAGTTTGGCTGGCACAAGGGCCACTGTATAGTTGGACCACTCTCGGAGTCAGGAAGGATGACGCATGGCTGTGTGCTGGCCCCTCTGAGAGTGGTCCAAACGTGCTTTAGGGCTTCTCTTGTGCCGGCCAAACTTTGCTGGCCTAACTCCAGGTTAGTATTGCGCCCCCCAGTTATTCTTCTCACTGTTACAGGTATGTAACTTTCATAGATTCAATCTCCAATAATATCTTATTATGAGATATTTGCACATTTAATAGCTTGTAATAGATTATACATTAGGCTTAGCAGAAGATATAGAGGGTGGCTCAGAAGACCCAATGAAGGAAACTGCCCCAAATTATCTCAGAACGGAGGGGCCAGCAGGTGCACACATCTTTTATTGACATGGGGGCCAGCCTGGACAGGAAAATATTGTCTGTGCTAGCCCATTATATTTATACATTTTATAAATATAAATATTGTGCTAGCCCATTATATTTATACATTTTTGGTCTCTGGTGCTGAAGAAAGGAAGGTTCCAGCTGTTTCCTCCAGCCTATGCTTATCAGTTACAAAACTGCTGCACACTGTTATGCTACCAGCTATTCTGCTTGGTAATCATTTAAAAAAACCCAATCATCATAGTATCATTTCTGAAAAGTAATGTGTTTTACTGTGGGGGAATAAAACTGAGCAGCATTTAACTGAATCCATTCTATTGATACATAAATGGCATAAACGAAATTGATACATTTCAATTTCTTATTACATTCTACATCAGATCTATATTATTAATAAATACTATCTGTTACAAATATTAAAAGTTGGCATTTCTCATAATAAGCATTCCTTAGACCTGCAAGTTTTTATTGGTTTTATGAGTAGATCAAATGCTTTGTAATTCAGTCCTAGACATGTTTATTCAGATGTTCCATAAGTGCCACTAAGCTCAAAGGGGCTTCCTTCCAAGTAAGTGTGATTAGGGGCCCAACCCTATCTAACATTCAAGTGCTGATGCAGCCATGCCAATGGATCATGCACGGCAGTAAAGGAACATTTTTTCCCTTATTTCAGAGGGATAATGCATTGAGACAGCAGTGGAAAGCTGGATGGGATTGGGCCTTAGGACAGCAACTTCAGGCTGATCAATGTGCAGCAGTTTTAATTTACAAGAGTGTTAATATCAAACTTTTTGCGTGGCTATTCAATAGGCTGACCTAGTATTGCAGTTTTCATCTCCATGACTACAGTTTGCTACTTAGCACTTCGGACAATATTGTGGTTGACATAAACCTCCCCCCCTCGCCCTCGACTGTGAACTAGCAAAAATTCATCTCATATGCATTGGCTGTCGGTACTATTAGCTTCCATTAATTTCTGAATGAAAACAGCTCTCCTGGACTTGGCAAAGAGACAAAATATACATTCTTTTTATAGACTCCACAACTTATTACATAGCAGAAAAGAGCAAATACCATCTCTAGTATAAGAAAATACCAGCATTTTACTTCATCTACGGCCAGAGCAATCCCAACCTAGAATTAAGCTAGCGCAGGCCTCCGAGTGGGGAAAATGTGCCATCATCATGTTTACGCCACCTTGGAAGTCGGGGAGGATGGCCCAGAGGCCCGGGCTGGCTCTCAGATCCAGACCCTGTGCAGGGTGGTGGGAGGGTGGAACAGAGATGGGGAGGGCATTTTTGGGCAGGGCGCACTGGGAGCTGGAAACAGGCTAGGAGAGCGGGAGGGACACATCATGGCGAGCTGTGTCAGATCCTAACTCCCACCCCTGGCCTGAGCAGCCTTACACGCCTTGCACCAGTGAAATCCAAGTAACCCCATAGGGATTTCTTGACATGGGTATGGGAAAAAATATCTCCTTACTCCAAGTTGCCCTCCAGCGGGCATCTACCTTGCACTGGATATAGTACAGGCCACTTGGCCTGGCTGTTCCAGCACAAGTTAGGTTTGTGCTCTCAATTGTATAGCTGCAGGCCATATGTAGATCAACCAAAGGGTATTTGACATGTCTTACTGTATATTATTTTCGGTTCATTATACCGTGGACAGGTGTCCTGGTCCTGGTAATTCAGCAAGGGGCAGGAGAGAGGCAAGGGGTGGGTGGAGTGGGGTGGGGAGGAAACAAGGAGGAGACTGGGATGGGGAGGAGAGCAGGTCAAGGCTGGGGATACTATTGGAGGCAGCAGCAGTGGCGGTCCTGGGGGCTTCCCTACCCTGGGGCCACCACCACCCCCAGTTGGCTGTCCCCACCTTGGAAATATTTGCGGAGATGCCACCCTCAACTTTTTCCTTTGGCAATCAGAGGAGCCAACCGCCTATTCTAGCAGCGCAAAGTCACTCCCTGGGAGCAGCCTCCCGCCGCTTGCAACGGGCACTTGCTTCCTACAACTGGAGGAACTGAGCGATCCTTGCAAGCAGCGTGGAAGAACTGAGCACTCTTTGGAGTGGCCTCACACTGCTGCAAGGGGCGCTTAGTTCCTCTGACTGTCGAAGGAACAGAGTGATCCTTGCCGCAGTGCAAAACCCCTCACAGGGAGCAGCCTTGCACAGCCACAACGGGCAGGCAGTGGCAGCAGTTGTAGTGGTAGCAGGGGATGTTCGTGGTGCCACCCATTGCAAGGTGGCGTCTGGGGGAATTTACCCCCCGGCCATCCTAGGTACACCACTGAGCAGCAGTGCCACTGATATCCTATTCCCCTTCTCGGCCTTGATCCACTTTCCTGGGTCCACTCAGACTTGTCTCTGTTAACCACTAGTGCAGGGCCAAGTAGTCTTATTCAGGGAAATGTTCCCTTACTCAGAGCAGACCTCTAGGACAACCAGCCCTGCAGGATGTAGTGCATGCTTCAGTGACATCCCGCATCACTGGGGGAGGGTTTGATAGGATTGGGCTGAAAACAACATCCACTCATTTTCACTGTCCACCTGTGCTGAGGTCTAGTCATATTTGTGCTTTCCTTAGGTGCCTCATCTTTGAGGGCCTTAAAGCATGGAACAGCGTGCATAACACCGTTCCCTCTTTTACAACAACAAGAAAGCAAGTCCAATGTGCATATATTGTATATCAAGATAAAATATGTAGCCATCTGAAATATTTTATTTATTTACGGTTATTTTTGCAAACATCTGTCTTTTAATAATTGTCAGATAATCTTGTCCTGCTATTACTGAGGAAAAAATACCTTGTAGCCTTTGTCCGACAGACCAAATCTCCCTCAGATTATTCATACTGTTCAGCTTGCTGAGGGTCTGCTCCTGAATGCTAAATAATCTCCATGCTGCCTACTTTCTCTCAGTGGAGCTTAAAGGGAAACCTCAGACGGTGCACTGAAATGTTGGCATGGCAACACAGAAGAGAAAAGCTGCAACCCTTGGCATTCTGAGGGGGAATAGTAGCCGCTTGTTTGTGGAGCTTGTCGTTTTGCAGCATTTCCGCTTGTATCTCCTATTTGTTTAAAAACATATTTTGTATGAATAAATTCACAGTCTATCAATGGGTATATATTAAGCCATGTAATGTGCCACAGGCTATGCTGAATTTAATTAGAGAGACAATGTAGGGGGTGCCATGCCCAACTAGCTTCTCTGACTGGGTTGGCAAGTGTCAGTGATCTTCAAGGAATAGTATTTTGAAAAATGTAGGCCATATTATTAGAAGGAAGCTCAGAAATGGTAAAAAAACTATGGGAGAGAGAGAGAGAGAGAGAGAGAGAGAGAGAGAGCTGTAGTAGTATTCCAACATCATCTGGGAATGTGAGCCTCATAACATCCTAAGGCTTCTAAGCAAAGGACAAGGGAAGACTATAATGAGACAAGGAAAACACTATAAAATCCCTTGTGTCAAATTCATTCAAGACGGGCAACACAATTGTGCAGGGAATTTATCTCCTTTGAACAAAGATGAATAAGAGTCTGCAGTCATTTCTGTTCTAACTCTGAGTTAGTACTTATTAAAAAGCAATGTGCCACATTTATCAAGAGACCTTCACAGAAAGCAAATTCACTTTCCACATGAAAATTACACTTTAAGTTGTCTTAAACGTCCAGTTCTGGCAGCCATTTTATTTTGAAAACTGTAAAAACTGCATGCATGTTTCTTTGTAAACAGACGTAGTTGTAGAAGGGGAACTCAACCTTATTGAGGGCTTAATGCAGCAGATATTGTGATCTGCTACTGTAAGACCTCTTATGCCATCCTAAGTATTGCCCCAGTGTTGTGTGCTGCAGGACCGCCAGTGCAAATGGCCAGAGGTCCTATACATATGTCAGCAACTCCCAGATATCAAGCTGGAACAGGTAATGTGGTAAGATAGGATGTTCAGAGGGATCAGGGCTAGGAACAGTTTGGGAGTGAATCTCAGCAGCCAAGCACACCAAGATTCTATCCTCGCTTTCCCAGTCCGACAAGTCGCCAGTCTGTCCCTAAACTTATGCCAGGAAAACAGCTGGCGTAGGGCTGAGAAGAACCATTAGTGGGCACCTACCAGCCGGAAAGCAATTTTTTCCCCTCTCCCAGAATATCTGGTCAATTTTTTTTCTGTTTTCCTCCCTATCCCCCATTACTATTCTAAGCAAAGAAGAAAGTCCTGATTGTCACAAAGGTATGGCACAGAAGAGACCTTGTCTTACTGTTACTACTGAAAGCCTGAACAAGGTGTGCACAATAAACTGCTTGGAACCCATACAGTTAGGGTCTATTTCTACCATGCTACAGACTCCCCCATAAATAACTCATAAATTTAAAACAATTGCAATAACAGACTTTTACAACATACATGTCGGTTTCTTCTTAGTATCCCAGTTGCAACACCTTTATTCAGTACTGGTTAATACCCAGAGATTATTTCTTCATCACAAACGTTGATTCAAGATTGTTATTCTCAACTTGAGAAACTCTAAACAGGGGAGTTGTATTGTTTTGAATTATGGTGTTGGAGAAGACTCTTGAGAGTCCCCTGGACTGCAAGGAGATCCAATCGGTCAATCCTCCAGGAAGTCAAGCCTGATTGCTCCCTGGAAGGACAAATCCTGAAGCTGAAGCTCCAATACTTTGGCCACCTCATGAGAAGAGAGGACTTTTTAGAAAAGACCCTCACGCTGGGAAAGATTGAAGGCAAAAGGAGAAGGGGGCGGCAGAGGATGAGATGGTTAGACTGTCACCGAAGCGATGAACATGAAATTGGGTGACTGAACAACCATGTTGTATTAGCTGCACTGTTGTGTGGTCGCTGTCTTACGTTAACTGAGAGATATGATATGTTTACAGAGAATTCTCAACTCCATTTCTATGAACACGAGATAAGACCTGTTTTAATGCTTACATGTTCATTTATCTATAAAATGAAACAGAACTATAAAGGAATCTCCACTTATCCAGGGATTCACTCCCTCACTAAACCAAATCACATCTGAGAGGAGTTAAAGGATGCTCTGGGAAACAATTGATTGTTTATGTGGCTTTGAAGTGTTACATTTAAAATGTGACTATATGTGTTACTATAGTAACAGAGTGAACTATATTCAAATTGTATTTAGCTTCTTGTCACTTCCTTGATCCTTTTTTGCACTTGATACAAGAAAACATTTGAACATTGTTCAGCCTGAACATTGTTCAGTCGCTAAGTTGTGTCTGATTGCAAATTTTATATACCGCCTTTCCATTGGAAACAAAATCTGGTACCCAAGGTAGTTTAGTTACAACATAAAAATAGCATTAAAAATCAACATAATAAAATCAAATATTAAAATCACAGTAGCATAAACAAAAACATGAAAACAGCAGCTAAAAACATAAGACAACAGACAGTAAATATCCAGCAGACCCCTCTTACTATCCACCTGTCAAATCTCCCTGCACCTTAAGCCATTTGAAATAACAATGTCTTCAAGCTCTGTCCAAAAGTATCCAGGGAAGAGGCTGATTTGAACATACAGGGTTCATACGTTGCAGTTATTAAATGAAGAATTTGCACAGGAGAAAATTCCAGATTTGGGGGGGCTACCACCAAGAAGGCCCTTCTTTTCACTTCTGCCCCCTTCTTTCAGTCAAAGGGAACACACAAAAGGACAGGAATATAACACATTCACTTGTTTCAATACATTGAATTAATCACTTCATATCTGCAAATATACATGTGCAATATTTAGGTGCAACATCAGGTGATGTCCTGTATGTGGAATCAGCTATTGCAGATCTGACACCACCACACTCCATGTGTTGTAACACCTGACTTTACCCAACACAAAGTTTGTCAAGCAAGGGCCATTCGCACATATCAGCTGCAAGCCTGCAAGCCTTTCAAATGACTGAGGCATGAGATAACTAGTGGCACACATGCATATGTGAATCAGAACTAGATATTCAGTCTAACTGAAATGAGGTTTTATGCTTTCCACTGACAAGGCTGAACATTTATGGAAAAGCACAAATGAATGCTGTCAATTATTTCACTAACACTAATCAGGACTACATGCCATGAAGACAGCAGCCTAAATGTGGTCAGATGTCTTATTTCTTCCTCTTCTCAGCAGCAGTGGCTGGAAATCAAGATAAAATCAATTCAGAGGCAGAAATTTGGAAAATAGAAACCAGGAAAAAAATGTTTTTATGATTATCGGTAGACATAATCAGTACCCGAACCTAAGACTATTTCATAGGCTTAGAGGATAAAAGGCATAGCATTAAACTGTTCTAGGAATATGGTAAAAACCATAATCTCACAGTTCCTACAGAGAGGATATGCAAATTATTGCACAGAAGTTAAAAACTGAAACACAACTTATAAAAATTAAAGGTAGCTGTTGTCTTGGTCCATAAGACATAATCCAGAAGCTACATTCTAGTTATTATAAGGATCTGCTAAAAAACAAACCACCGTGACTTTCAAGTTTTCAGGAAATCTTAATCAGGCTATATGTTCAGAAAAACAAATGACAGGGGGAAGGAAGGCATGGTGGACTGGCCACAAAAGCTCAAACTGAATAAAGGATGCACATGCAAGGGCTATGTAGCATGACAAAGTCCTTAGATCCAAAGTTACTGATGAGCTCATGGATGCTCAGGAAAGCAGTGTGTGAACTGGGAAACAGATTACCAACATCTCCCTATGTGATGGGATTATCGTACATCTGAAAGGAGCCTGAGGAACTGCCATTAACAGATTGGGTTGGATGTAAACTGACTGTTGCACTCATGCAAAGACTCCTTTCCATCAGTGGAAGGGCCCTTTCCAACTAGTGCAAACCTCATTTTGTTCAGAGAAGGAGCTTCCATAAGCATAGCATGCAGTAAGTCTGAATTCATCCTAACATGTTCATGACCAATTAAGCTCCTCCATACATACAGCCAAACCCATCACAATGCTTCCAGATTGCACTAGAGTTTTGCCTGGGCTAAAAGCCAAAGTAGCTATGCCTCCTCGTCTCCCAGCTGGTGCTAGTCCCAGATTGCTGGGGTCCTGGGGCAAAGCCCTGCTCTGTGTCTTCCACTGCATCCCCAGCTCACTTTCTGATGATGACACATTGGGCACTGCCACCAGTACTGAAGGTTCAAGGCTCAGGCAACCTAGATAGGAGGCAACAAGGATCTTTCCCCTCATTCTGTGCAAAGCACCACACAGAAAGACAGGGATGAAAATTCTCAACATGCCAAGCTTCAATATAATATATACTGTGTACCTGCCAGTGTCTAAAACAGGAAGGTGAATAATGTGCAATGCAGAATGTAATTGCTATCCCTGTTTCCTTGGGGAAAAGAAACAAAATAGCAGTTAATTACCAGCTTCTTCCCCGTGGGACTAATCAGTAACAAGATGAGAACATACTTCAGGCTTTGGCAGAATAATGATTGAGCAGAATAAACACAGGAGCCATAGGCATGATTAGACAGGGCCCCTTGCCCTGCAGCAAGCCCCATGGGTGGAGGGTACGTTGTGGGGTAAGAATGAGGCAAGTCTGGGTGGAGCTGAATTTGATTAGTTAGAGGTTGTGGGGAACAACATGGTTTGGGGAGTGGATGTATTGTAATAACTAGCAAGAGGCAGGAAAGCAGATAATAGGGAATGGATTCAAACATGGACAGAATTCTGGTTTGGCTGCTCATTGTGAAGAGTGCAATTTTAGGCATTGCAGGCAAAATTTGTAGATCTGTGTCATTTCTTTCACAAGTGGTATTTTATGATTACTGGCAGCAACATGTGATGAAGTTGATTTGCTGACAGTGGTATCATTTTGGGGCAAACGGGATGATAGGGTGCCTTGGTAGGTGGCTTCTCTCCCTTCTTCCAGGGTTAGGTTTGATCAAAGTGTGGCAGTTTGGTGCTGCGCAATATGCCAAAATAGGCTCGAGAGGCAAGAGAGGACTTTGTTCTGGCAGGCAAGAGAGGCAAGAGAAGACTTTGGGTCCATTTCACAGTGCTGGGGTGTGGCCTGGATCTTGTGGGACGCTGGGTGGGCCATGATCAGACATGAGGAAGGCAACCAATTTTGATGAGTCTGGATTGCCCCACTTCGACATTGCTATAGCAAGATGGAATCTGGGACTGCTTGATCTGCAAGAGTCTGAGAATACAGGTGGGACCGTGGTGTCCACTGGGGTTTGGTTCTGGGACTCCCCGGTGATACCAATAAACAAATAAAAGCAATTGAAACAAAACATGAGCCGGTCCGTTAGAATGGCTATTTTCTAGATTGCTCCGAGAAAAGCAACCCCCTCTCCTAGCCCTCGCTCGCTGAAGAATGGAATGAGAAAGTGATTAATAACTTCACATTCTGTAGTTCAGCAAACCACGACGAAGGGAGAGGGTCAATCTTCCCAGAGTGAGCTGCAACATAGCAGTTCTAATAGTCTGACTCCCTAGAAAAGCAGTTTTTAGACTGGGGATTGTAAAGGAATATATTTTTTCCCTTCTCTGGGGATTGGCAGTGGCCATCAGTTTTGAGTCTAATAAATGGATCAAAAAATCAGTGTATAATCTGTGGATCAAAAATTGGGCCTGTATTGGACTAGCCCCTTTCATGGATCACTGCCTTGTCGTGGTGAAGGGGCTTGAGTAGCTCAATGAAGCTGTGAGCTAGGGTTACCCAAGATGGACAGGTCATAGTAGAGAGTTCTGACTAAAGGTGATCCGCTGGAAAAGGAAATGGCAACCCACTCCAGTACTCCTGCCAAGAAAACCCCATGGATTACAGTACAAAAAGGCTAAATGATATGACATTGGAAGATGAGCCCCTCAGGTCAGAAAGTGTCCATTATGCTACTGGGGAAGAGCAGAACACGAGTACTAGTAGGTCCGGAAAGAGTGAAGTAGCTGGGCCAAAACCGGAAGGAAGCTCAGCTGTGGATGTGTCTGGAAGTGAAAGGAAAGTACGATGCTGCAAAGAACAATACTGCATAGGAACCTGGAACGTCAGATCTATGGATCAAGGTAAGCTAGATGTGGTCAAACGCGAGATGTCAAGACTGAACATGGACATCATGGGAGTTAGTGAACTAAAATGGACAGGAATGGGAGAATTTAATTCAGATGACCATTACATCTACTATTGTGGGCAGGAATCCCTTAGAAGAAATGGAGTAGCCTTCATAGTGAACAAGAGAGTGGGAACAGCAGTACTGGGGTATAACCTCAACAATGATAGAATGATTTCAATTCAGATCCAAGGCAAACCTTTCAACATCACAGTAATCCATGTCTACGCCCCAACCACTGATGCTGAAGAAGAAGAAGTTGACTGTTTCTATGGAGACCTACAACACCTTCTAGAATTAACACCCCAAAAAGATGTCCTTCTCATCATAGGGGATTGGAATGCTAAAGTAGGCAGTCAAGAGGTAATAGGAATAACAAGCAAGTTTGGTCATGGAGTACAAAATGAAGCAGGGCAAAGACTGATAGAGTTTTGTCAGGAGAATACATTAGTCATAGCAAACACCCTTTTCCAGCAACACAAACGGTGACTATACACATGGACTTCACCAGATGGTCTACACCGAAATCAGATTGATTACATTCTTTGCAGCCAAAGGTGGAGAAGTTCTATACAGGCAGTAAAAACAAGACCTGGAGCTGACTGTGGCTCAGATCATGAGCTTCTTATTGCAAAATTCAGGCTTAAACTTAAAAAAGTAGGGACAACCACTAAGCCCTCCACGTATGACCTAAATCAGATCCCATAAGAATATACAGTGGAGTTGACAAATAGATTTAGGGGCTTAGATTTGGTAGACAGAGTGCCTGAAGAACATTGGATGGAGGTCTGTAACATTGTAAAGGAAGCAGCAACTAGAACCATAGAGAAAGAAATGCAAGAAGGCAAAGTGGCTATCTGACAAGGCTTTACAAATAGCTGAGGAAAGAAGGGAAGCCAAAAGCAAGGGAGAAAGGGAAAGATATACCCAACTGAACGCAGATTTCCAGAGAACAGCAAGGAGAGATAGGAAGGCCTTCCTAAATGAGCAATGCAGAGAAATAAGAGGAAAACAATAGAATGGGAAAGACTAGAGATCTTTTCAAGAAAATTGGAGATATCAAAGGATAATTTCATGCTAAGTTAGGCACAATAAAGGACAAGAACGGCAAGGACCTAACAGAAGCAGATGAGATTAAGAAGAGGAGGCAAGAATACACAGAGGAACTATATAAGGCCAATCTAAATGTTCCTGATAACCACAATGGTGCGGTCACTGAGCTAGAATCTGACATCCTGGAGTGTGAAGTGGGCTTTAGAAAGCATCACTCACAACAAAGCTAGTGGAGGTGACAGCATTCCAGCTGAGTTACTCAAAATCTTAAAAGATGATGCTGTCAAAGTGCTGCACTCCATATGCCAGCAAATTTAGAAAACCCAGCAGTGGCCACAAGACTGGAAAAGATCAGTTTACATTCCAATCCCAAAGAAGGGCAATGCCAAAGATTGTTCAAACTACCGCACCATTGCACTCATTTCACATGCTAACAAGGTGATGCTCAAAATCCTATAAACTAGGCTTCAGCAATATGTGAATCGAGAATTACCAGATGTACAAGCTGGTTTCCGAAGAGGCAGAGGAACTAGAATTGCCAACATTCGCTGGATCATGGAGAAAGCAAGAGAGTTTCAGAAAAACATCTGCTTCATTGACTATGCCAAAGCCTTCGATTGTGTGGATCACAACAAACTGTGGCAAGTTCTTGAAGAGATGGGAGTACCAGACCACCTCATCTGTCTTCTGAGAAACCTGTATGCAGGCCAGGAAGCAACAGTTAGAAACTGGACATGGAACAACTGATTGGTTTAAAATTGGGAAAGGAGTACGACAAGGCTGTATACTGTCACCCTGCTTCTTTAAATTATATGCAGAGTACATCATGAGAAAGGCTGGGCTGGATGATTCACCAGCTGGAATCAGGATTGCTGGGAGAAATATCAACAACCTCAGATATGCAGACAATACCACTCTAATGGCAGAAAGTGAAGAAGACCTGAAGAACCTCCTGATGAGGGTGAAAGAGGAAAGTGCCAAAATTGGCTGTAAGCTCAACATTAAAAAACTAAGATCATGGCAACCACTCCCATCACTTCCTGGAAAATAGAAGGGGAAGAAATGGAAGCAGTGACAGACTTTATTTTCCTGGGTTCCAAGATCCCCACAGATGGTGACTGCAGCCATGAAATTAAAAGACATTTACTTCTTGGGAGGAAAGCTATGGCGAACCTAGACAACTTAATCAAAAGCCGAGACATCACCCTGCCAACAAAGGTTCGCATAGTCCAAGCTATGGTTTTCCCAGTAGCAATGTATGGCTGTGCGAGCTGGACCATACAAAAGGCAGAACGGGTAAGAATAGATGCTTTTGAATTATGGTGTTGGAGAAGACTCTTGAGAGTCCCCTGGACTGCAAGGAGATCCAATTAGTCAATCCTCCAGGAAGTCAAGCCTGATTGCTCCCTGGAAGGACAAATCCTGAAGCTGAAGCTCCAATACTTTGGCCACCTCATGAGAAGAGAGGACTCTTTAGAAAAGACCCTCATGCTGGGAAAGATTGAAGGCAAAAGGAGAAGGGGGCGGCAGAGGATGAGATGGTTAGATAAGTGTCACCAAAGCAATGAACATCAAATTGGGCGAACTCCGGAAGCTAGTGGAGGACAGGGAGGCCTGGTGTGCTGTGGTCCATGGGGTTGCGAAGAGTTGGACATGACTTAGCGACTGAACAACAAGTCCTGCCCTTAGCAGTTGTGTAGCTACAAGGGCTGCCATGGTAAGTACTGCATGTGCCTCAACATGCCATGTATGTAGCCCCTCCCACTCACTGTCATACCCATTCACATTGCTTACACGGTGCACTGTGGCATCTGGTGTACTTGCCGCACCACCACACCCTATAGCTATCACCCTTAGCTGGTCACTGTATGTTACTGGTTGGGCCAACTCTGGAAGCTAATGGAGGACAGGGAGGCCTGGCGTGCTGTGGTTCATGGGGTCGTGAAGAGTCGGACACGACTTAGCGACTGAACAACAACAACAAATTGGACTAGCATCTGCTGCCAGAGGAGTGGCTCTGGCAGGCATCCCAGGGGGACAGGAAGCAGGATTGGAGGATCCTACACTCCACTTTTCCCAGGATCTGGGACTAAATGCGCTGTAGTAGCACAACCCCTCTTCAGTTTGCCATCCAACATCAGCTAGTAGTTACAGTGCACTAGAGCTCTGAGAGGCAAGAAGGCAGGTAAGCAAGCTCTTGGGGTCAGCTGTGGCTTGTGGGGGCAGACTGGCTCAGGCAGAGCAGGATGGCTCAAGTGGCTGGTACATAAGGCCTTTTTAGACACCAAGTTTGGAGTTATTACCTTTACTCACTATAGTGGTCTTTTATTGCTGTCATTTTCAAGACATTGGAGGCCAATTCACATTCACATATGGTTGTGTTGTGATATTTACATTTTAAAAAAGCCTATTTCTTCTTTTATTTACATGCTCTAGTACTGACTCTACACTTGGCACTATGCAAAAAAAAAAAAAAAAAAGCATGTCTGAAGCTAAAGGCCTACCCATCATCCCCTAAGTGCAGCCCATCCATTAGGCCAGGTGATGCATCAGCAGCAGACTGCAAGGGGGAGAGGGCGGTGGATTTGGGGTGCCCTTCACTCAGAGACTGCTGCCACCAAAGCCTCCCTCCAGGCGACTGCAGATCCAACCCACAGTGATCAGCTTTTCCCCCACTAAAAGTGAGTGAAATGACGATCACCTGCCTCCTTATCTTGCTTGCTCCTGATGCATTTTCTTCAAACACAGAAGTTTAGGACTTCCGGTTTGATGTACAGAGATCATGCAAATGAAGGAGTTCTTTCAGGATTCAGAGGAGTCCTCTGAATCAAACAAGCTGAACTTCTGCAGCTGAAGAAACAGTGCAAACAGCTCAGTAAGCCAGTTTGAGAACCACTGTAAGTTGCTGCAGGAGAGGGGAAAGGCAGCAAAGCGATTGGGAAGATCGCACTGCTACTGGGGGTAAATGGTCTATTTTAGTACTTACCCAAGCAGTGCCGGCCTTCTGTGAGGTCTGCAGACCTCAGTGCAGGGCTCCCCATGCTTCCTAAGAGTTAAGAAAAGTAAGCAAACAGCCACTTCCTGTTTTTATCATGAAACTGGAAGTGGTAGGGTTTTTTTAAAAAAACTTTTTTTTAGCTTTTTGGAGGTGTGGAGAGCCATGCAGAGGGATCTGCAGCTCCCCGGACCCTCCAGAAGGCTGGTGCTGCATGAAGTACTAAAAAAGACCCTTCACCCCCAGCAGCAATCTTCCCAATCGCATTGCTATCGTCTCCCTTCCCCTTGCCCCTTAAGGGGCCAGAGACAGGGCTTTACAGGCTGGGGTGTCGCAACATCCCAGTTTGAAAACCTCTATAAGCAACTGCTGCTTTTCTTTTTTTATATTGTGCAGAAGCAGCAGACCCAAAATGGCATTAGGCGGTATTTGGATTGCGTCACCGCTGCCCAAACAGATTTAAACCTGTTTAACTGGATCTCCCTGTTGAATTCTATTGTCTCTTCTCAGTTTCCTGATAGCAAGGACTGTGTATAGTTTAAAGATGGGAAATACTGCAATGAGATTAGGATAAAACACTTCCAAGATCAGCAGTGCTTGGGGTATGTATGTACACGCAGAGGAAGCAGAAGATGGGATTTGAAAAATGGACTGGAACAAGACAAAAATGTATCTACAGTAAATAGATTTTCCATCCAAAGCAATTCAAATAAAGTAGATCCAATACAATTCAGCCTCAGCAGCCTCTTCAGATTTTTTAGGAAAAAAACAACAGGCTTTGGGAGCAAATTCTCCCATTCCCAAACTTCAGAGCAAGAGAATATGGAGATATATTCGATTCACTGTGAAATGTCTTAGAGATTTGCAAAGTAAGGAACACAGCTGAAAATTAAGGGCAACTGTATCAGGAACAAGTACCTCTGAATCACCTGCATACTGCAGAGTTAGCATATATCACCATAGACAATCATTCCGCCTGGCCGAGGAACATTTTCTACTGCACAGCAGCGCCATCTCTGAACATGGCCTACAGGAAGATTAAACTGTCTTACAAGAAAAGATTGCAGAAGCCAGACAAAGGAAAATTAAAAGTTCATACAGTGTCTTGCGTGGCTTAATTGTTTGATGTTCCTCCAGACCATGGGTCTCCAGATCCCAGCCCAGGGGCCAGATGTGTCCATTGGAGAGCCTCTATCCGGCCCACAGCAAGCCTCTGGTCCCCTAAGAGCCGATAGCCCTCCTAACCTTGCTGGCATGGACTGAATCCTCCAAACTGTGCTCTGGTTTGTTCGGAGGGTGTTCTGATGGCCTCAGAATGACTCCAGAAGGCCAAAAATAGTCACTTCCTAATTTTCCCAAAGACCCAGAAGTGATCTAAGGCCTTCTGAAGGCCTTAGATGGCTTTCTGAGGGTCGGGAAGGCCTCACCAATCTTCAGAATATGCTCTGGGTTTTTACTTTCCTATCATCTGCTGGTTTCTGAGGTATTTACTCCAGCACATTTAAGTAAGCTGCTTGTGGAGATAGAACTTAGATGGGAAATGGGTTCCATTGAAGTGTGTGCTATATTTCTGTGGTGTGTGTTGGTGCTTGGAGGTATCCTAGAACCTTGAGCCCATTCATTCATCTAAGTTCTGTCTCTAATGTATGTATTTAAATTTTATTTATTTAAAATTTATTTATTTATTTGGCCCTTGACACACCATGCCAGATATTTGATGTGGCCCTCTAACTAAAATGTCTAGACTCCTACTCCAGCCAAAAGGAAAAAAAAAAAAAGCCAATGTCTTTTACAGATTAAGAAAACCCTGCACATGTTTTTTTTCATAGTGTTCCACTTGGGCTAGTGGAGATCCAGTACTAATAAGGCTATATCCTGTCCTCATGTAATAATGGGACTTGCTGAACAGGAAATAACTGTGCTTTTCAGATCTGCTCATCATTCTTCTTCTAATTCATTTTTTCCTTTCCTCTGCAACTGCCTACATTTCCTTATCTAAGATACACAAACCTAGCATTACTGCCTTCCTTACTACCTACATTCTATCATGTCTAGTCCTTTCACTCATGAACTGCTATAGAGCCATTACAGAGATATCATGCCTAGCACTAGATAATCCCTCCTTTGTATTCATGTTCCTTGACGGGGATTTCTGATTATGATACTCTGCCAATAGGCAAATGCCTATTGATATACTTGAGCAACTTCAATAACCAATAGGATTGGGGCCCTTAGTCACACGGATCATGGATCAATAAAAAATAGAGCTTGGTGTCATTACAACTCAAATTTATTGCATCTATTCTGACACTTCCTTGAGCAAAAGTGGGCCTGCACATTTTGAATACACCAGGAATACCCCTAATTATTGTTGTAATTAGGGGATGCATAAGAGGCAATGTATATTTCAGGTTCCCAGAGGGTTAGATTTCTGAAATTTGTTTTGTCTCAGAAGTTAATGGCATATTTCACATTAACTTTCCCATCCTAGAATATTTTATCTGAAGTAAATTCTATTGATTTTAATGATGCTAAAAATTTTCATTCTCACCCCAGTTCCATCACTGATTAACAGAAGTGAGCAAAATGAGAATTGCCTTTTTTAGGAACTGCATATCTAGACCAGGGATCTTATCTCCTGACTTTTCAGTATGAGTGCCACATTGTATATTTTGCAGATTTTCACAGGCCGAAAAACACACACAACAGTATTATAAATGAATGAATAAACTTTAAATGAATCCAAGTTTTTAAATCTTTTTTTAACCAGCATCATATGATTCAGAACAAAAGGGAAATGTGACATTTATAGAGAAACAATGTCATGCTGAAACTGAGAAATGATATATAATGAGTAAAAATGTAAAATATTTTAAGTGGCTGTGGGCTGGATAAAATCTCGTGGCAGGCCAGTTGTGGCCCCCGGGCTGTAGTGTGGAGATCCCTGATCTAGACTGACGACGATAAAGGAAAGCACTCTGTGTATGCAAATTCAAGTCACCACAGGAGTTCAGCAATGGGGTGGGATTAGAGCAGCGTCTCCAGATTCTGGCCTGCAGGCTGAAGCCGGTGACCACCTGCTCCTGCCCTGGCATGAACGGCTCTGTCCATTCCACTGGAGAAGCTCCGAAAGACCTCAGACTACAGCCCCAAGGGGTCTTTGCGGCCAGCAACGATCAAATAAGATGATGGCGATAATCTAAACCACAATGCACACTGCTTCCTTGTGCTCTACTAGAATGAAAAACAGGTGCCTTTACTTAAAACAGATCAAAATCTGTCAGCTGAGAAGGGGGGGCAAACACTTTATAAATACTACAATTTCAGAAAGCCTAGACAGTGCTGAGAGAAAAGTAGCTACAGAAAGTTTAAATGAAAGCAAGAGATGTGAAAAACACCATTGTAGACACACTGACAATGATCCTAGTTTCAAACATAAATAGGCAGCAAGCAAAAAAGAAAGGAGATGGTTGAGAACGTGTACGATTCTAGAATGAATAAAGGGGAAAAGGGAAAAAAAATCTGTGGTTTCAAACATCTGCTGGAAGGGCCCCCAAGTTATTTTCAAAAGAGTATCAAACTATACTGGGTGCCTTCGGGCACAATAAGGCGGGGTAAAAATCCAATAATAAATAAATAAATAAATATATATGATGCCTGGATCAAAAAATGTCTGTGGAATCAAATCAACAGATATACCATTCATATCACTACTGCAAATGCTATTTAAGAAATACCATTGGTTTACATCTTACATGCACTTCACTAGTATGAATTGAAGTGCACAAACTCAGAGAGAGAGGGGGGGGGATAATTTAAATATTGTAGTGTAGGCAATTCTGTCTGCCATCCACTCATATGCCCAAGAGTGAGTGTGAGACAAGAGAATTAATCTACTGTTCCCTCAGTCCTACTGTGCCCATAGGCCAACACATGTTAGTTGCATAAGACATGCCTGTGCTACTCAGAGAGGCAGATGGGCTGGTGCAGACAGTTGTGTGAGCCCATGGAGGCAGTATCCTGCCTCAGCACTGTCCTAGGGAAGTAGGGAAGGGCCAGGTTAGTTTGGTTGGCATGGGGGGTTGGAAGGTGGGGGGAGAGCAGCAGGGAGGCGTTTTGGGGCGGGGGAAAGCAGGCAGGACTGTGGGAAGGCCAGCTTGAGGAGTGGGTGGATGCAGGATCCGGCACTTATGCCAGATCCTAACCCCCGGTCAGCCTTATATGGGTCTCTTGGAATTGTGCAAGCAATGGGAGTGCTGGGGCTGATCCTGGAGTAAGAAAAAATGTCCCATTACCCCAATACAAGATGGCCTCAAGATGCCTCCTATACTGTGCTGGATACAGCGCAGGCCTTTCGGCCTGCTTATTCCAGGGCAGTATAGGCAGCGGTGTTATGCTGCCGGAACGCTGGGCGGGACATCTGGGTGATCGACAGCCCGCCCGTCGCGTTCCGGAGCATTACGCCGTTTGCGTAACTTACACAAGCGGTGTAATTGCCAGCGTTCTGGCAGCAAAACACCGCTGAGTATAGGGCTGCCTGCCTCATGTACCTCTCATAGTTTTTTAAAGTACATTTTTTTGCAGATTTAAGTGTGACTTCCAGCAGCCAAAAATCCCCCACCGGATGTAGCATAGCCTGTACTGGTTCTGCTGCATCACAACCTAGCAAGTTAGGACTGGGCTGCCTGCTACTTTTCAGCTCCAAAGTATGAGGCTCGTTAGTTCCCTCTAAATTTACACTGTATTTTACTTTCAGTATGTCAACTTCTGTTGCAACTTTGGGGCTTGGAGATTTAAACTCTCCCATTGTTGAGATATTGTGGACAGCTTCTTTCGCAAAGCACAGGCAACAGCTAGCAAATGGTGCTAAGATGATCCTCTTAACATGCATGGTTGCATACACCAAGGGCAGCTGTTCATGGGGAAAAAAGACAAATTTCCACTGCTTAACACACTGGCATTTAGGAGACTCTTACAGCTCAGGAAAAACACATTGATTTCACCAAGGGAAAATACTCCCAGAATGTCCAATCTGGAATTTATATAATCATAATATGAATTCTGAAAATATGCCACAGTTTGTTATGACACGTTGCACATGGTTTCAGAGGCACGAGTCAGGGTGCATGTTGTTATATATATAGATGTCATCAGCATTCCACTAATCTCCACCAAAGTTCAGTTAGGAAGTGGTACTAATGGGTTCTTCAAAGTGTGCTCAGCAGGAAAGCATGCAACTTCCCAACTCAGCACTGGTTTCCAGTGGCCAGAAGTAATTTTCCATAAACCAGCGAAGACCTTTGTTACATATATAATTACTATCAAAGTAGCCACTCTTTCCAGCAGTCCAGATGATTGATTCAATTCATTTGCCCTTCACAGTTTCCTCTCCAGATCTGAAGACCCATGTCCTACTTTCCCCACCCACTCCTTACCTACCCGCGTTCTATGAGTCAGATTCCTTCTTTCCCTATTCTGCAATTAAGACAAAGCACTTCATCATGCGTGGGAGCTACTGTCTCAAATAAGCTGTTATCCTGGGTGCTGATGATGCATAGCCCTTATAACTTAATCAACCAAATGCAACTGCTGTATTAAGTTAAAGAAGTAAATAATAAGCTCCCCAAATTGTGTTATTGGAACAAGTTTAATCTGCTCGTAATGAATTGGTAGAATTTGAATTTATGTGTTGTGAAAGTTACTCCATGGTAACCAGTGACTCAACTGGATACCAAGCACCCTTTTTTTCCTTCAGGCAAAACAACTTGATAAATCAGTTACAGAAATCATTCCTGACAGCATCAGCCCCTGCTTTTACTCTCAAGGCCTGATCCATTCAAAGGGGACAACGTATGAACATATGTACCTTGTTTTATTATAGCAAGTCCTTCATTTTCCACCTAAGCCAGTTCTTCTGATCTCACTGGCAGCAGCTCACTAGGGCAGCAATTGCAACCAGGGTACTGCAGCACACTGGGGTGCTGCAAATGGGCCACAGGTGTGACTCGAGAGTTTTGGGGATTGGAGCCATTGGGGATGTGAGCCTTACTGGAAGTGTGGTGTGCCTTGCCAATTGTCAAAAAACGGACTGTGTGCCTTGACAATTTTAGCACCTTTTCAGTGTGCTGTGAGATGAAGAAGTTGAAAATTGCTGCTCTAGGATCTCAGACGCGTTTTCCCAGCTCCACCACAGTAAAAGGAAAGCCCTTTTAATTGGAAATGCCAAAGATTGAACCCTGGAACCACAAGCATACACACTCTATCACTGCTCTAAGGCCCCCTGTTCCTGCTTGTCGTGTTCCTTCCCAAGAACAAGGATCTGAACTTGACCCAGGCTGTGCCAAAGGTTCCCCGAGAGCAGAAGTGTGTCCCATCCTTCTAGATGCAGGACTGCACTTCCTGCTACAGTCTAATTTGATCCATGTGATTCAGACACCAGCGAATTGGGGAAAAAATGCCTTGAAGCATACTATCAAAGGTGTTGAGGACAAAGGACAGGGGATGGACTCTGGGTCTTTTACCTGCAGTTTCTTTCTCTGCTGTAGCTAGTTCTCCATTGATTCCATTCTCTTTGGTTCTGGAATACGAGCTTTGCTGTTCACGTGCACCATATCCACCGTCTTCATGCGCTCTGTATGGAAAACCATTGGCACTTCTGACCAGTCCTTCTCCTGCGCCGCTTTGCTCCTTGATTTCTGGGGAATGTGAGTGTGAAGCCTCTGCTATTTGACTTGAGGTCCAGTGCGGTGCCTTAGCTTCATCCTTCCTGTCATCAGCCATGTTGCTTCTCCTTTACAATTTTAGCTGTAAGAAAAAACAGAGGAGAGGTTTACTAACAGTAAACCAAGCGGTAGCTCTGTGAAAAGACATAGATTCCCTTATAGTACAACTCAAATTCACGGAAAACTAAACAGGCATAAAAACACGTGAATTATGATACTAGTAATGCCATCTTCAGGGTGTGAAGGACAAAAGAAAACCATGGAAATTTTGCAAGTTGACTTCAATGCAACAATGCAGCAAGAGTTTAACAACAATAAATACTATAGTAGTAGTGGTATAGTATAGGGACGTGGTGGCGCAGCGAGTTAATCCGCTGTCGCTGGGCTTTCAACCGCAAGGTTGGGAGTTCGAGACTGCGTGACGGAGTGAGCTCCCGTTGCTTGTCCCAGCTCCTGCCAACCTAGCAGTTCGAAAGCACCTAAAATGCAAGTAGATAAATAGTATAGGGACCACTTTGGTGGGAAGGTAACGGCGTTCCGTGCGCTACGGCGTAGAATCATGCTGGCCACCATGATCGGACAAAAACGCCGGCTCACAGGCTTTGAAACGGAGATGAGCACCGCCCCCTACAGTCGGTCACGACTAGACCATTCGGTCGTGGGGAAACCTTTACCTTTTTAGTGGTTGCCTGATCTTCTTTTGAAGAGTTAAGGCTAATTGTTTTCCCCATTTTATTATCATGCAGTCCTGAAAAGTTGGCTAGAAGACGGTGACTGCCCCAGCATCATCCACAGAGCTTTATGGGTGAACAGTAGTTTGAACTCAGTCTAAGCTCCCAACTCCCTATCCAGTGCATCGAGCCTTCAGCACACAGTATTTGGGAATGCAATAAAATTCTCAATGTCAGAACATGAGTTATTTGATACCAGATGCTAAATGGAAGACAGGAGACAAAGGCATAAAGGCCTTATCCTGTCCTGGAGATACAGCAGTGATTCCCTAAATACGTT
Organism: Lerista edwardsae; assembly: GCA_029204185.1. Taxonomy (NCBI): domain Eukaryota; kingdom Metazoa; phylum Chordata; class Lepidosauria; order Squamata; family Scincidae; genus Lerista; species Lerista edwardsae. Next base: position 16,411,247 of record JAJKFI010000015.1, on the reverse strand, counting down.
GGCACAACAGCCCTGCCAATGTAAAAGTGTGATGCTGGAAAGTTGCCACACTGACATAGCTTGGATGTCACTTGAACACTAGCGTGCTGGCAGAAACCAAAACAGGGAGGAGAGTGGGGCATGCCCTGAGAGAAGCAAGAAGTTGTCCATGGAGGCCAGCTCCTAAGCCTCCTTCAGACAGCAGGCACTGACGGAGATGACAGAGATAGCAGTAAACCCATGGGGAAGGGAGAAACTGCAGAGAAGTGACCTTCTCTGTTGCCACCTCCCCTCTCCTGTCCACTTTCCAATGCAGAATGGTGGGGATGGAAATAATGCCTATGCCACGGCTTCTTCACTAGGAAGCTGCTTGAACCATTCGCTAATGAGGCTATGCTGTATCTGTGAAACGGGACATGATGGAGCAAAACTGGTGCCATTTTTGGAATCTGCACCCCAAATTCATATAAAACCATCATAAATTTTCAAAAGTTTCAGTTTCATCAGCCTGAGTAACTGCTGGATGAATATGCATCTTGTTTTTCAATGCTCACAAGCTTGAGGTACTCCTCTATACATGCAATGGAACTGCTTTATCTTTAAAAAGTTCAACAAGCTATGCATTTTTCAATAGTCTCTCATGGCAAAAAACTGGCTCAGTATATATAATGTACTGTGAGGAACAGGGATGAATGCATTCTCATCTCTGTTATTTGTAAACCACTTTTCCATTTGCCAGAATGCCAGATAAATACCTAGAGTGAGTCACAATACCTCTCCTCTTTGTGAGGAGAGGGAGATGACTACTGCCTAGAACGTTCTCCCAAATGCAGACCAATAAGATAGAACACATGACATGCGATCAGTTCCCGGCTGCACTTATAACCATTAGTAATTTTTAACCACTAAAGTAACAATTTCACTAAGCATTAGGTCTTTTAATGAACTGCACAGATACTTAGTGGATACATAATTATCCAGTGACATTTTAAACAATGTCGGTTTGATAAAAGATGAAAAGGCACACTGCAGGGGATGGGAAGGAAAAATCCAGCTGAGGACCATGTTTTCCAATGATGAATCCAAAAGTATACATAAAGTCAGCCTGCCCTTTCCAATAATGTTTTATACTTTTCTTTTCCAGTGTGAAAAGGGTTAGACTCTAGTTGAAATGATTTGTTTCTATGGTTACAATGATTTCCAAGTCCCCACCCCCAATCATTAAGCCTTTCAGTTGTGCAGCTTCACCATGAAGTTCTGGGCAAAGACACAATCTACTGAACTTCACACACTATATGACCATGAACGGATATTAGGCATGGTTGTTACATGCAAACCTTCTATTTGGGGAAGGAACATAGCAGTTTTAGGAAAGTTTCTAGGCTGTTCCTTACCCTCCCTGTCTCATAGTAATTCAGGCTTTCAAAAAGGACAATCCAGATTACCCCAAACACACCCCAATATGCTGAATTCTGTTTGTGTGTGTGTGTGTTTTTTTACATTTAGGGGTGAGTGTTTTTTTGTCAAACACCAAATAAAAACACAAAACACCTTTTGGGGGTTAAAGTATCTGAATAAAAACACAAAACACTGCATTTTGGTATTTAAGATATTCTTCAGAAATCTAAATAGATTACTTTTCCAATTAGAAATAATACTGTGGCTACATCTGCTGACACAATAGGACCTATATCATCTACCTGGCACACTTTTAACGCATCTAACATTAATAAAAATGAGAACTTGAATGAGAATGTAGAATAAAAACATACAACAATGTAATTTGCTATTTTAATCAAGAAATTTTGGAAAAATATCACCAAAATCTCACACCCCTATGCATGATACAGTTCCTCTACAGAGGCCTTTTGTGCATACAGGACTGTCTTTTAGATATGTATTTTCTACATTTTCATACTGCCTTTCAAGATGCTCAGGGTAGTTTAAATGGCTCCTCCCCTCCTTTTGTCCTCACAACAACCCTGTGAGGTAGGTGAGGCTGAGAGATGATGAGTGGCCCAAGGTCACCCAGGAAGCTTCATGGCTGAGCAGGGATTCGAACCTGGATCTTCAAGGTTTCCCAAATCACTAAACCATCTTGGCTCTCCTGGCACCGCACCTAACACATGTACATATGAAGCTGCCATCTACTGAGACTGCTGGTCCATCCTGCCCAGAGCTGTATACTCTGGTTTAGAGTCAAGTTCAATGGCCTTGGCAGGGGTGTGTCTTAGCCCTACTATTTGAGGAAAAACTGGAGAGCCCAGAGATTGTACCTGGGACCTTGTGCAAGTAAGACACATACTTTATGCAGGCCTGCCCAAAGACCTCCTGACATCTGAGATGGTCTGCCAACTGCTGTTCCTTTTACCTGGTGATGTGTCTGCCTCTTCTTTTCCTACTGTCTAGGAAAGGCTGAGAAGAGAGGGACAGACCAGAAGAGGAAGGGTGGGGGAGAGGAGAGGAGTGGGCTACAGAACTGAAGTATCCTCTCTTCCACACTGTCCTCCTCTTACTTCCTTTTCCAATCCAAGGAAGACAAGGGACAGGGAAGAAGGAGCAGTGGAGGCAACAGAGGCAGGTGCATTCCATCAATCTGCCTCCTGAGGCAATCGCTTCAGTATGCCTCATGAGTGGGCCAGCCCTGTTGCTACTGAGCTAAAGGGCTGCCCTGAGATCCACATTGTTACCAATACATATGTATATCTTCCGTTGAAGACATTAGGTTGAATATCTGACAGAACTTAGTTGTACAATGAAAACTTGAGGTAATGAACATAAATTCAGAAGTGCAGGTAAACACAGGCGGATCCATGTATTATTACAATTTGCCTGTAAACCGCTTTGTGAACTTTGGGTTGAAAAGTGGTATATAAATACTATTCGATTGATTGATTGATTGATCTGAAATGGACCAATTCCCAGCCAAAGCACCAGTTTTTTCTTCATATTACCTGTCCCCAGAAGCAGACTGTATTGAAAATAAACCCAGTGAAATACATTTCTCACTGCAGCGGCCTTCTGAAATATATTTATTTCAGTATTCTATCCCACCTTTCTCCCCCAAGCAATACAGGGCACAAATAAGAAATATGGGGCAAATGTCTCACATGCCTGTAAGGGCCCCTGCTGAGGGTAGCAGATGAAGTATAGCTTTCACTCACAAGCCCCTTGGCAATACTCTACTGAACTCTGTAACACCCAGATGATGGCATAGCAGACATGGGTAAGTGAGGGTTTTGTGTGTGTGTCAAGCAATAAATCAAACCTGTATACCGAGTTCAAGAATTAGCTTAAGGATCACATATTCTTCTATCTTAACAAGTACGTACAGCACTTAATAACCTAAAAGCAGGGATCAAATCTTGCACGCTGACAATGAAACTTGAGGGAATGACGAAGGAGGACAAAAAGCATGTTTGCAACTGTCTAGTAGGTAGGGAAAACTGGGATGTTACCATGGCAATTACATACCAAAGGCTGAGATCCACCAGAGTGTGGCTGAGGCAAAAGAACAGCATTTGAGAGCAGTAGGAGCCGATGGGGATATTTTTCCCTTCATGTCCGTGAAAGATAACACCTGTATTTTCTTATTTGAAGCAAAACTCCACAGGAGGGCACCTCTTATGACATGAATTCTGTCTCTATCAATGTTTTGCAATGCAACTCTGCTTAAACAGCACGCTGCCTGTAGCCAGGAATGACCTTTTCTCATTAGTAAAATTCCCTAGGAGGCCTTGACAACCTGTAACGCCTTTGCTTGGATTATACCGAAGCAATTTAAGGGGAATTAAATTTCTCTAAAGCGTTTTTATTCTTTGCACAGTATGCACAAAGGATATTTTTTTTCTATTCAACATCAAGGTCTTGCTTAAATAACTAAATATTGTGATAAATTTGTCCTTTATTGCATTTTAATTGTCTGATTATAATTGCAATTAGCCCCCCCCAGCCCCTCTTTACTACTGAACGTCTGCAGAGATGGGTGAAATGCAAGAGAAAATTCTGTAATTAGTCAGAAGATTTACCAGTTTCCAAAAGCCAGCTCCAATTATCCCAGCACGAGTAAGTGTTCCAGTGGAATTTATCCTTCTTCCCCCATTCCTGTCCTTCAAATGGATAGCGACCAATAATTAAATTACACATCCAAAAGGGAAACCATGGGTCACCTAGTCATTCCAGTCATAGCTGGGATTTACTAAGCCAAAACATCAGTGTAATTCATGGCTCATATGCCCTATAACCAGCCCAGGGCCCATGTGAACTTTCAGCAGAGTGTGTCCTTAAGCGCTTACAAGCCAAGGCAACAAGGCACACAGCCTCTGCTACCAGCCTGGGACCACAGCTAAGAGTTACAGACTCAAAGACTGAACAGACTCTTACGGCTAAACTAACCCCAACTACAGGGATCTATCCCAAAGCTATAAAGCTTAACTTAACTGATAAGCGTGCCAAAGCAGCAAAACTGAATTTAGTCTGGTTCCAAATAAACAAAGCTTTATATATTAACTATGATTTATTAAGAAAACAAACAGTTACAAAACTAGGAAAGGCTTAAAAGAACTAACAGAGACTTAACTAAGATACACCTTAAAATAAGAAAACAACTATATGCCTAACACTAAAGTAGGCCCTATAACATGCTAGATGGTTGACCTTGCTGGTTCACCTTCTTCTCAAGTCCAAGCAGGCAGCAGGTTCAGGCTGGGGCAACTTGGACTGACGTGGAGAAGGTGAGCTGAAGGTTTGGAGATCTGATGAACTTCTTTCAATGGTTTCTGAAGGTCTGATGGTCTCTGAAGATCTGATGGTGTGTTGAAGATCTGATGGTCTTGATGGTGTCTTGATGGTCTGTGTGCTGCTCTGTACCCCTCAAAACTAGGTATCTTTACACCCCTCTGGAACAATCAATCTTCCAATCAGGATAAAGGTCGGCCAACTCCTGATGGGATGATGGAACGTTCAGAGGTCGCAGAATGGTCAGAAAAGGTTATATACACAATTTAAGTGATGGGTCTCAGCTGTGCGAAATCTTCTTGATTGCTGTACTAGCTGGATGGAACCTTCCTGATTGTAAGTTGATGATGCAGTGTCCTTGACCCAGCTATGACCTCACACTTTTCTGGGGGGGGGGACAGGGGAACTAGAAAATTAACTCTGAGCTGATTGCCACCAGCTGGTATGTTAGCAGCTTCAGCTCTTTCCCACACAATGGAGTCATGTTTCCAAAGTGGAGTCAAACCATGGCCTAACCTTCTTTTGCTCTTTACAGGCAGCCTATTAAAAATAAAATACATACTGAAAAGAATGGAGAGCCCCCTGAAATTGGCTCGTGACCCACCTAGTGGGTCCTGACCCACAGTTTGAGCAACACTGGTTTAAAGGCTTGTTTGCAGATATACTCAATACTAAGAGTGCAATCCTATACTCCTGTTGCGCTGGCGCTAAGCTCTTGCGCCGGCTGAACACTTGTCGCAAACGTGCTGTCAAGCACATTTGTGTTGGTGCAAGCAGCAGTGCCAGTACTCAGGCACCGCCGTGACCGTTGGTGGCACCAGCCTTGCGCCAGTCAAGTGTCAGCATTGATCAGTTGGCACAAGGCCTCCACAAGGGCATTCCAGAGGCGTTCTGGGGGCATAACTAGGCAGCTCAGTGGGTGGAGACAGTGGTTGTGACACAAGACGGCCGTAGTACCATATCCTAAAGCCTGTCCCTGGCCAGGGTGGCCCTGATTCGGGCCGCTCCTGTCCACATTCCTCTGCACCTGCAAACAGCAGTGTTCTATGCTGTTTTGCAGCAACCGGTTCTATGATGTCATAGCCAGAGCCAAAAAACCCCCGAAGCCAGCCGAGGTAAGCAAGTGGGTGGGGCCCGTCCATTTTACAACCAGTTCTATAGAACCTGGGCGAACCCCCTGAATCCCACCACTGGAAGTGGCTGTGTAAATTAGAGAAGGAATGGAACATTCTGTCAGAGATTATGACAGCTCATGTTTAGAATTGCAGAATTTCATGGCAGGGTCATAGAAACTTTAGGGGTAGCAACAAATGCTTGCAGGACCTATCAAATCTGGTAGCCTGGAGTAGAATCTATCAAATCTGGTAGCCAGAAGGGAGGAGAGAAAGAGGAAAAGATACATTATTTTGAGCAAATCACTCTCTGCTGAAGGACAAAAGGTGAACATTCAGCATTTGCTCTCTATGGATAAAATTTATCTCACTACCCACTGTGCACAAATCCTGATTAGGAGATTTATTGAAGGAATATACAGAGGATGAAGGGATTAATTAAGATCTTCAGAGTTTGAAGAATCAGGGCTGTATCATCTGTTCAACTCACTTGGTTTATAGTGAGTTCTATATCTATATTTATATCTAATGGTTCCTCTCCTCACCAAGTTCTCAGTAGCAATACTTCCCATTAGTGATTTGTATACATTATTGACAATCTGGCACTTCTGTCCAGTTTGTCCATGCTATGTGTGGGTTCAGTCATGTATTGTGTGGGTTCATGCTATGTGTGGGTTCAGTCAAAACCGAATTTTCTTCGGTTTTGAAGATACTTCACAGTTTTCTACACACAATTTTTGTGATTTAAGCTGCAATCCTATGCACACTTATCTGGCAGTACATTCCATTGTACTCAATGGGATTTACTTCTGAGTAGATAAGCATAAGATTGCATTAAGGGCCCAATCCTAACCAACTTTCCAGCACTGATGCATCCACAATGCAGCTCTGAGATAAGGGAATAAATGTTACCTTACTTTGAGGGTGCCTCCATGACTGTCCCCGCACTGAAGGCTGCCATGCACGCCTAATTGACACGGCTTCATCAGTGCTAGAAAGTTAGATAGGACTGGGCCCAAAATCACCAAAGTCAATCGCACCACAAAGGATTTTTCATAGTTTCTCATAAAAAGGAATTATTTTCCCTATATTTTCAGTCTTGCTGACAGAACCACTATGGAAGCACACATATAAAAGATATTTGCATGCCAAGAAATCACATTTTATTGTAATATACAGTACAACAAACTTTAGCACTCCTGAAAAAAAATAATTAATGAACGACAATGCCAAAAGGTCTGACTTACTTTCTCCTCTTCATCTTTGCAATTTGTCTTTTCAAATTTGATAAACTTTGCAAGTCTGTGTTTACTGAGAAATAGTACGTCCCACTGTGTTCAATAGAACTTTCTCCCAGAAAAGGATGCATAATACTGCAATCCAAGGCATCTAATTGGAATTTGTCTGGAAACGGCAAATTATAATTCTTACGTTCAGTAACCTGATTCACCAAGTCAATTCTGTGCCCCAAATGGCACAAGTTCCACCACTCACCCATCCTGCCACCACATGCCCCAGCACCCTACACCAGAGCACAGCCAGCGCTCCCCATGCCACTGTACACCCCACTAGTTGTTGTTGTCGTCATCCCCTCACCTACTCCTCTGCTGCTGCTGCTGCAACTTCTTATAAGGCAGCTGGGCAGCAAGGATCACAGCACCTCCCACACCCAGTCACTTTATAAGAAGCAGTAGGGAAGGAAAGACAGGGCAACAAGATCTCAGCCATGACAATGCTGAAGAAGGAGGTGAGCATTCCCATCTTCTTCTGCCCAAGGAGAGCACACAGGAGTAGGACAGCAGCTTGCGGGAACAGCAGAGCAGGCAGCGGACTGGGAAAGAGTTGACAGATGGGCAGGCACAGAGGACTCCCCCATCAGTGTTCTTCCTCCCCCAGCCTGCCCCTCAGCTGCCCAGCCAGCTAGTCTCATAGCTGGGTTAAAGGTAAAGGTTTCCCCACAACTGATTGGTCTAGTCATGACCGACTGTAGGGGGCGGTGCTCATCTCCGTTTCAAAGCCTGTAAAGCCGGCGATTTGACCGAGGACAAGCTTCCATGGTCATGTGGCTGGCATGACTCTACGCCGTAGTGCACAGAACGCCGTTCCCTTCCCACCGAAGTGGTCCCTATTTATCTACTTGCATTTAGGTGCTTTCGAACTGCTAGGTTGGCAGGAGCTGGGACAAGCGACGGGAGCTCACTCCATCACACAGTCTTGAACTCCCAACCTTGTGGTCGGAAAGCCCAGCAACAGCGGATTAACCCGCTGCGCGACCATGTCCCAATATAGCTGGGTTACACTTTGCCTATAATGAGAACAGATTTATGGCTCAGATTTATGAGAACAGATTTAACAGCCTTCCTTGGTGAAAGTCAGAGAAAGAAAACAACTATTTATTTATTTTTTTAAAAAACCTTTTGCAGTATTAGTGATGCTGAAAATGTAGCATATCACATGCTGGTTCACCTCATGTTAATCAGCGGGGTAATGAACTGCAAAACGAATGGATCTCTCAGCCTAATGTTCCACAAGTAAATTTTACAGTGCAAACACACATGCATACATTTCCCAACAGGGAAACATTCTGATGCACAATTTGTTTTTATGATGAGACTACAACCTACATGAAGTGACCCAATACCCAACCATGAGCCCAATACATGAACCTTTTCACTAGGATTATTTCCACCACCTCCTGCCAAGTAACCACACTGCAGTGTAAACTAGAGGCAATGGTTCTTCCAACAGGTTCTTCTCCAATTTGACCTTTTTCTGGCTTACTGAAAGCCCTGAACTGGTAGTACTAAAGCTGCTGGCACAATAGTGGGTGCTTGATACATATCTGATGATTCATCAATATCATGGCCCCTTCCAGGCAATCATTTTGCAGCATGAAAGTATAGATCTGCAATTCCTTTGCTGCAGGGGTAGAAGAAGTTCTCTTTGAAATATCACACTTTACCAGCATTGAAACCTATATGTAATTATTGGGAACATTTCCCTGTAGCTAGAGCATCATAAATAATATGTGGAATGCAGTCATGCTTGTGGTTGCCTTCATACAGGGCATGAGTCTTTGCTTTTCAGCAATTAACTGGAAGTAGAATTAAAATGGGGGTTCCATGAGACACTTAATAGAGTACTATTGTCATGAGGTAGTCACATTCAATTATAGAAATTACATCCAGAGATTTCAGGACTTGCCCTCAGTATAAATAATGGTAGTTGATAGAGGAACAAAGGATAAAGTTGATAGAGGCATCCTGGTCTCAGTCAGACAAACACACACCCCTGTTTCATTTATTTCTGCTGCATATAGAATCACTGCATACAGAATCACAGCCACACAACACTATTTTGAAGAATACATCTCAATAACAGATGTTCATCAGTCCTGCATTGTCCAGTATTCATATTAGCATACCATTTTGTTTTGTTTCTAAAACGGACTTCCTGAAATATGGTGGCTAGGGAAAATGTTGATATAGTAGGCATAACGGAAACCTGGTGGAATGCAGAGAACCAGTGGGATACTGCAATCCCAGGCTATAAACTCTATAGGAGGGACAGGGAAGGGCGTGTTGGCGGTGGGGTGGCCATCTATATCAAAGAAGGGATAGAATCCAGCAGAGTAGAAACTGAAGGTGGGCCAGACTCCATCAAAGAGTCACTGTGGGTTAAACTACCAGGCCATAAGAGCGATGTAATAGTGGGGGGGGGGGTGCTATCATCCTCCGGATCAAAAAATTGAAGGTGACCCTGAAATGAGGAAACAAATCAGGGCGTTGACCAAGCGAAACAGGATTGTAATCATGGGGGACTTCAATTATCCTCATATCGACTGGGTCAACGGGTGCTCTGGTCAAGAAAGAGAGACCAGATTCCTTGACGTACTGAATGACTGTGCCTTAGAGCAGCTAGTCATGGAGCCCACCAGAGGACAGGTGCCTCTGGATTTAATATTGTGTGGTACTAGGGACCTAGTTCGGGATGTAAGTGTTACTGAGCCATTGGGGAACAGTGACCATGCTGCGATTGGTTTTGCCATGCATGCTCCTCAGATGAGGAGGCTAGTTAGGAAGAAATTGAAAGGGAAGGTAACAAGAGTCCACTCTCCCGGCTGTGTGGAAGCTGTTTAAAATAACAGTAGTAGAGGCCCAGCGGAAGTGTATACCACAAAGAAAGAAGGGCTCGACAAGGTCCAGGAGGGTGCCTGCATGGCTAACGTACAAAGGTAGAGAAGCTGTAAAGAGCAAGGAAGCTTCTTTCCATAAATGGAAGTCTTGCCCCAGTGAGGAGAATAAAAAACAAACTCTGGCAAAAAACAAGTAAGAAGGTGACACGGGAGGCCAAGAAAGAGTTTGAGGAACGCATGGCTAGCAACATAAAGGGGAATAATAAAAGCTTCTTCAAATATAAGCAGGAAACCTCCCAGAGAGGCGATTGGCTGCTGGATGGTGAGGGAGGGAAAGAGGAGATAAAAGGGGACTTGGAGATGGCAGAGAAATTAAATGAATTCTTTGCATCTGTCTTCACAACAGAAGAACTTGGGCAGATACCGCAGCCCGAACAGCCCTTCCTAACTAAGGAATTAAATCAGATAATGGTTAATAAAGATGTTCTAGATCAAATTGATAAACTACATATAAGTCACCAGGCCCAGATGGTATACACCCAAGAGTTATTAAGGAACTAAAGTACAAAGTTGCTGACCTCTTAACTAGAGTATGCAACTTGTCCCTTTAAACAGCCACGGTGCCAGAGGATTGGAGGACAATGTCACGCCAATCTTTAAAAAAGGGAGAAGGGGGGACCCTGGAAACTACAGGCCGGTCAGCCTAACGTCTGTTCCGGGTAAGATGGTGGAAAGCCTCATCAAAGGTAAAATCCTAAAACACATAGAGGAGCAAGTATTGCTGAAGGAAAGTCAGCATGGCTTCTGTAAGGGTAAGTCTTGCCTCATGAACCTTTTGGAATTCTTTGAAAAGGTCAACAGGCACGTGGATGTGGGTGAACCTGTGGATATCATATACCTGGATTTTCAGAAGGCGTTTGACACAGTCCCCCACCAAAGGCTGCTGAAGAAACTTCACAGTCAGGGAATAAGAGGGCAGGTGCTCTTATGGATTCAGAATTGGTTGAGGGCCAGGAAACAGGGAGTGGGGGTCAATGGGCAATTTTCACCATGGAGAGAGGTGAAAAGCAGAGTGCCCCAGGGATCTGTCTTGGGGCCCATGCTTTTCAACTTGTTCATAAATGACCTGGAGTCAGGGATAAGCAGCAAGGTGGCCAAGTTTGCAGATGACACAAAACTTTTCTGGGTGGTGAAGACCAGAAGGGATTGTGAAGCGCTCCAGAAGGATCTCTCCAAGTTGGGGGAATGGGCAGCCAAATGGCAGATGCATTTCAACGTAGACAAGTGTCATGTGATGCACATTGGGGCAAAAAACCAAAACTTCACCTATAGGCTTATGGGTTCTGAGCTGTCTGTGACAGCTCAAGAGAGAGATCTTGGGGTGCTGGTGGACAATTCAATGAAGGTATCGACCCAGTGTGCGGCAGCAAT
>JAJKFI010000015.1:16359749-16387400 GCA_029204185.1 Lerista edwardsae | reverse complement strand
ACATACATACATACATACATACATACATACATACATACATACATACAAGCGCACACGCGCGCATGCTCTTCTTTATATAGATAGATAAAGGATGCTACTTCACAATAACTACGGAAATTGCTAGCAATAGGCTAGCAATAGGCACAAAGTCATCTTAGTTATAGTCTGCAAGATTCATTTGAAATATAGTGAATCATCAGAGTTCCCTGCTCATCCTGAAATCAATTCAAGTTGGGGATATTTTGATTTTCCTATTCAGAGCCTGATTCATCAAAATGCAGAAAAAATTTAACATGCTCTTGCCCGGACCAATGAAACTGGTGGAAGGGGCTGGGGCTCTAAAAGCCAACACAGATGCAATCTTCCGCACATACAATATCAATTTGAAAGTTCAAGTTGCTCAAACTAGTTAAGCAATAGCATCATGGTAAATGTGGACTGAGTTGTACTCTGACAAACACTTCACTATGACCACATTTATGCTTAACCCACCATCTCATGACAACAGTGGGGCTGTGTGAACTGCTCTAAAAACACACGGTATTAAAAAGTCAACTACCAGAATGCTAACATGGTGTGCACAATTCCTAGATTTTCCAAAAGCTTCCAGGAAAAGGCGTATAAAAAGTCCTTAACACTGAAGTTACTGCTTTCAGAGAGGCTGATGAATCACTTGAACCTATTCCATTAGCATTCTTCCCCCCTTCTAAACCATGTACAGAAACACACACAAGAGTTGCATCACCTTGTGTTGATGATGCTACTAGTTCTCTTACACTGCAATCCTAAACACGTATACTTGGAATTAATGTCATGAAGTTCAGCTTTTAGAACTTTTTTTTTTTTTTACATTATTGCAACGAAACCAAGCTACAGTCTCTTCCTGGTGGCTCTGAGGACCAGGAAGAAGCTATAGCTTGGCTCGGAAGGCTGCCTGTAGCCCTGGAAACACAGCGCTTTCACTGTGATAAGGGAGATTTTTTTTTCCTTCTCACAGTGAAATCGCTGCACTTCCAGGGATATAAGCAGCCTTCTGAGTTGCCTACAACCTTTCCTGGTCCTCTGAGGCTCCTCCATTTTTTAAAGCTAGCCCAAGAGTGCAAAGAGGGGGGCTTTCTAGCTTAGCTGAAGGTAGCGCCGGCCTCCTGGGGGTGTGAGGAGCCCCACGCCTGGAATAACTTAAAATCATGACCTGAAGCCACTTCCGGTTTTTTATTGCGAAACCAGAAGTGACTTCTAGTCACAATTTCAAGTTATTTCCAGGCTTGGGAAGCCATGAGGAGGCATCTCTGGGGCTCCTCACACCCCCAGGAGGCTGGTGCTACCTTCAGGTAAGATAGAAAGCCCCCCTTTTTGCCGGGCAGCAGTGTGATCCTGGGGATCACGTTGCTGCCATCACCCTGCCCCCGCCCCTTAAGGGGCCAGAGCGCAGTGCCTCCCACCACTTTGCGATCCACCGCTTTGGGAATCACTGCCATAGAGGGCCGACTGCAAGGAGAGTTTAGCCCAGGAACTCCTTACTAACCTAGGTCCTAGGCTGGTGGCAGTAGCAACTACCTAAGGGAGGGTAAATTCTCCCCCCCCCCGCGCTAAACGTAACAACTATCCCTGTTCATCTCAGCACAGCATCTTTTCCAGAGGCTATTTGCTACTGTTCCTACTGCATTTTCTTGGATTCTGAGTCCTTTAGGGACAGGGAATCTTTTTGGTTTTGTGAATATTTTTGTTTAAAAGCAGTAAGCACTTTTTTAATCATACAATACCCATTGTTTTGTCATAATTAAAGTTTTGGTGTGAAACTTTAGCATACCCTCCAAGTCCCATTTACGCTTTCTGATGTCTCTGATCATATTTCCTCCTTCCCTTCCCAGATCACAGTGTATACAACCACAAACCAGAGAGCTGAACTTAAATTCCAAAACTGTCTCAGAGAGGATTTTTCCTACCAAACGTAAAATCACATGTTATCTTGAACCCAAAGCGAATCCCTAACCTCAAAAACTGCTAGCCTGTTCAAATAAGTGGTTCAATAATCAGGCACACAATTTTCATTTGTTTGATTAATGGTTTATTGTTCCGATACCAGGTTTGTTGTTTTTTTAAAAAAAATCTTGTATGTATTTTGTTTCTTAAAAAGCTTTAAAAAATTGGACTTGGAAGATGCAAGGTCATGCAGGCCTGGACTGATTTCTGTTTTCTGATTTCACCACCATAAAGCCTTTTACTAAATCTTTCCTGCATTACAGGGCCTGCAATAACAAACACCACTGCAGTTGTATTGATTTCACACCCCCATCTCAAGCACATAAAAAAGACCAATTTTCTGTTAGTTCCAGCACTTTTAAATTGCTATGTTTGTTACCATGAGAACTTGATTAAAATACCGCCTACATGTTGGAAAAGGGGAGGGGACGGTAATATCTTCTTTTCACCTTTGAGTAAAAGCTTATTCTAGTACAACCTTGGTGCATTGCAGTATTTTCACAATCACCGTAACTAAACGTGCTGCAGTACATGGCTGCAGAACTGTCCTGATATGAAAGATTTTAATTTGTTGAATGTGTGTTTCTGGAAAATACTTAGCAGTCAGAATGGTTTTCAGCCAGTACTGTCACACAAGGAGTCTGTGTATGCTGTCTTCCATACGTAGCAGAATACAGTTGACATGAAGTTCTACTCTGGCAAATTAAGAATGGGGATTTGGCTCCCTAAAGCACACAGGGTTACGAAGGCGTGTGCAGGCATGTCTCTAAAAATAACTTTGGAAACATGAAGTGCTTGAACTTTTTACCTTCTAGGTAATCTTTATGCATTATGTTTCAGAAAATAAATACATAGTATTGTAGGGAACAAGAGAATGCAACAGGTTTAGTAGAACATTTGCCTACAGTCTTCCAAAAACACACTCACAGCATGATTGGTCTTCTAAATTTCTTCTAACAGGAGTAAACTTGTACTACGCACATCTATGCACCACAAGCCTATGCACATCTACTCAAGTCTCATTATGTTCAATGGTTCTTGCTCCCAGGAAAGTGTGTATAGGATTGCAGCCTTGGAGAGTCATTATTACACTGAATAAATTATTACACAAAGGAGACAGGATGCCATCCAAATATGCTGTAAAGAACACTATAAAGTATGAGGACAATGTCTTAATTCCACACTTGTTATGAATTTTAAAAAAATTAATCTAACGGAATATCCAAAAATCCCAATGTTGTAGGCTATACGGTGCTGAAAATATTTTGAAAAATAATAAAATGTTTGTAACAAATTTATTAAATTACGTTTCAATCCCAAATAACAACTGGAAGTTGTAATTAATAACACCCAATCATACTTGCAGTTGAAATAATATCGGCTTGAAAACACATTTGCTCTCAAAAAGACTCCAAAATAGCAATGCTCTCATCACCAATCCTAGAAAACACATTAAACAGGGCAATGAGGTTGAAGAAACTCTTCCTACTTCAGTCAAGAGTTGTAAGTAGAGGTGTGCTTCACTGGTGATAGCAAAATAAAAACACATACAATTAGCACTGATTTCTGCAATTCTCATTTTTGTTAAACAACAACCCTCTAAAATCTACAAAAAGCTAAACTGGGAAATCTGCAAAAAAACAAATAACTGGGGTGGGGGTGTAAAGGGGATGACTAGCAGCATCTGCTGACACTAGACCACCTCTATCCCCTACCTATTACACTTTTCAAGTGATTATAGTTGTTAATTTTCACTTATAAAAAAAGCTCAGTTGGAATAAAAACATACAACACTGCTTTCTGCACTTTTCTTCCTGGGGGAAAAAACAGAATCTGTGAAAAAATAAAAATGTATAAGAATACCTCAAGTTTTAAGATATTAAGCTGCACTCTTTCATTCATGCTTTTTGATCACAGATCCAAAACTACTAGAGTTGCTTCCCTGTATGAATGAGCCAGTCCCACTGTTTAACACTGTAAGTGTGAGGTCTTTAGAAAGTCTGAGATAGAACATCCTGGCCATTTTCCATCACTGTATGTATTCTGTGCATAGCAGAGCTGGCCTATCCATAAGGCCAACTGAAGTTGTCACCTCAGGCAGAAGATGGATGGGGGACACCCATCTCTGTTCGCCTACTTGCCTTCACTGCTCCTCCTCCTCCTCCCATTCCCTGGATTGGAAAAGAAGGATAGAGAGGAAGAGGAAATGGGGAAGGGAACACTGAACTAAAACATTTTTAGATTGTAAGCCCTTTTGTGACAGGGAGCCATTTAACTTTATTATTATTTGCCTGTAAACCGCTTTGTGAACCTTGTGTTGAAGAGCGGTATATAAATACGGTTGGTTGGTTGGTTGGTTGTGTGGGGCTGGCACATCATTGGATAAGGGAACAGCATTTGACAAGCAGCCTCAGGCTTGACTCTAAGGGGTTCTTTTTGCTCCTTTCTCTATACATGTGATATGAAAAGGACATCCTTTTAGCTATGCCAGCGAGAGGGGGAGTGTTCCTCTAGTTTCTACGGAAAGCTGGTGCTAACTAAAGAACTAGTGGCAGCTGGTACCACTTCTGATTGTTGTATTCCAGGCTAAAACAATCTGTGTCCCAGTTTTAGACATTTTTGCAGAAGTAGATGATGAGTCATCTATTAGTTTGCACAATTATTATCACGAGCGTAACTTATCATTACTGGAAATAAAACAAAAGTAAACCTCCTTTTCCCCCTCTTCTCAGTACCTGCGCTGAAAACCAAAAAACCAAACACCCAAAGCCAAACTTAGCAAGACACTTATTTGCTGTTTAACACGCAATTTTATATCTCAGATAGGTTCCATTGCTTGCAATTGTTTATTAAATGTTGAAGAATGGTATGATTAAGATACCAAACAATATTTGTGTTAGCAGCAGAAATATGTTTGATTTGTATTGAATTAGCAAATCACCTCAAACTTGGCTACAAGTTTCAACCTGCATTAGGAACAGAGATACAATTCAGAAAGCTAATCTGATACATAGAGCGAGACGACTTTCTGACTTCTCTTTGATTGAGATGTCCTATCTAGAGATGTCAAGCCCCTGGGAATAAAAAAAAAATCCTTAAAAGAACTGGGGAGGGAAAGTTTTTGTAATGATGTTTTAAAAAATTTGAAACACTGAAAAATCTTTTATAAAATATATCTTAGGATAGAGGGTGAAATGCTTTTAAAGGTAACAGTAGCAGATTTTCTCCTGGAGTAGTCCCAACATCAGCAGGCAATTTCTGTTGGGAAGCCAATGAGAGGGGGAAGTTGTTAATCTTCTTTCCCAGTATCACAATTCTAGTCTAGATCAGGATTCTGCCATGGGTATTTTTTTTACATAAACAATTGAAATGCAATAACATATTTCACTTCATGTCTACTTTAATCCCAAGAAACAAACTAAATGTGTGAAAGAGAAGCCTGTTAAGTATTTTTTTTTCAATGTTATATTATTGGTGGCCCAATCCTGTCCAGCAATGGTGCACAGGATGCAATCCTGTCAGTGTAGCATCCACTGCATCCTACACAGAGTCCAGGGAAGGCCTGTTGAGAGGGCCAAGGGGTACTTACCTTACGTCCCTGGCTGCCACATAGTCCCCTATGAGATTCCACAAAGCTATGCCAGTTGTGTTATTAATACCCTTCCATCAAAATGCAGAGCATTAAATCCTTCATCACAATGGATGTGCCAGTTAAGCAATAAATAAACTGAAATGACTCCCCAAAAGATATTAACTGTGTCAAACTGCCACACCATAAGAGGATTATTCATCTAGTTAGTCTGAAAAGATGTTCCTGAAACTATGTACTTGTCCTAGATTTTGAGTTATCTGTTGCCACATGAACCTGTCCAATTCTGTTATGAATAGTTAATCTTTATTCATAATTTGCCACCATATTTAAGACACATTTTCTAAGTGTTGTAAAGGAAAAGGCTATAGTCCCAGTTTAGAAAATGACTATAGCTTAATCAAAGCAGTTTTTGAGCATATAAACATCCCCTATGCAGAGTATGTTACGTCCTATTTTTTGTATGTTGTCCCAGAGTATGTTAATTTCCTATTTTTCCCCTTTCTTGTTGGCCCGGAGTCTTCCCTATAAAGTGTTTAAACAATATACGCTATAACTTGAACTTCTTTGAAGATACTTCTGACAGCATGCATTGCCAAAACCATAGTAACTGCTGCTGGTGGAAAAAAAAATGGATCAAAGTCAATGTTCATTTTGCAAAATAGTCTGGCATAATTAATCCTGCAGAGAAACTGGACCAGGCCCTCAGTCAAAGGAAATCAAAACAGCTCCCTCAGCTTCAGAATTCCATACCTTCAAAACACTTAGCTAATTTTTCATATGCTACGTAACCCTATATTGGTGCATCAGATCAGTGCAAATTAGCAGTTTCATTTTTATACAGCCTTATGAAAAATGAGTTGTACACCCTTTCCTTTCTTAGAAAAGCTAAAGAGCCAGCTATTTCACACGTTCATATTTTGGAGATATCCCCCCATAAAAGTGTCAGACCCTTTTGGGAGGGATGGACTGATTCCGTCAACCTCAGAAGCCTGGGAAACTCCTAGGGCAAGGGGAAGGAATGTGATTAGGAATTGGATGCGATCCATTGTTCCAAAGACATTTGGTCTCATGTCTGGTGCCCCTGCTAACTGGGCAAGAGGTACCTTTTCAAGTGGTGTTCCTCTTAGATTTAGTAGGGGGAGAGTAATTGTCCCTCTTCACCCCTGCACAGTATCTTCTCTAGAGGTTGTTGTGGGTGGTAGTCTGCATCTTTTTAGATTGTGAGCCTTTTTAGGACAGGGAACCACCACCACCACCACCACCACCACCACCACTACTACTACTACTACTACTACTACTACTTTGTGAACTTTGTGTTTGTGTGAACTTTGTGCGGGCAGCAGGAAGGCTGGGTGGGACTTCCGGGTGATTGACAGCCCGTCTGCCCGGGTCTGCCGCCTGCCCGCCCACCGCACGGGCTGCCCTGGCCTCGGAGGGGGCGCCAGCTTGCCAGGGGGACCCTGGGTGCCAGGGCGCGCAGCGGCGGGGCACACCACCCAGGGGCAGCCTGTGTGGTGGGCGGGCGGGCGGGTGGCAGACCCGGACGGACGGGCTGTCAATCACCCAGAAGTCCCTCCCAGCCTTCTTGCTGCCCGCCCAGCATTCCTCTGAGTCGTTAGCGGATCCCATCACTGGTCACGACCCACTACTTTGGAAACCACTCTTCTAGGGTTGTTGCTGTTTTTGAAGTCAATCACTCTGGCAGTATGGAACAGAGATTAGGATTAGGGAATTTGGAGTACACCCTGAGATGAGGAAGAGCCACTGAGGAAACAATACTGGTCTCAAGAGTCTACCTGGAAGGCTCTGAGAGGCAGGCTGTGGCCTTGTGGGCTTCCGTTGGAAAGTCTGTCTGGCTTGGGATGGGCTGAACAACTCGGCTACCTCAGACCTTTTCAAGGGGGTAGCATGAAGAAGATGGGGCAGCATTTATCAACCCCAGGTTTGAGCCAGGGTGCTAATGACTAGAGAGGAAATGACAGACTTCCTGTCTCCCTCATAGGAAGGGGGTGCCCACACATGCGGGGAGGGGAGCCTCTTAGTTCAGACCTGCTGCTTGATACTGTCCATTCCTCCAAAGATATTTGGTTTTGTGTCATTTGTGGGGGTCTATTGCTGGGACATAAGGTTTCTTCCATCTTATTTCCCTGGCCTATGTGCCTCTAAACAGAATCAGGCCCCTGGAAGAAAAATGGGTCAAAAGATGTGTACACAGCTTGATTGTTTGTTTATGCACTAATGAGCTCACATTCCAATGTATTGCAATTATACATTAGATAGCCCCTGCAAAGCATGTAATCAGCTTTGGAATTATTGGTGAGATGGCCCAGCTGTGTCCAGGTTTGTAGGGTGGGAACACTTTGTTATTGCATTTCCCACCTGGACTCCTGCTAATTGGTGTGACACTATGGAACCCAGCTGCAGTTCAGTAGTAAACATTTTGAGTTCCTAAGTGTGTGATTGTGAGTTTAATTGTTTAGGATTTGGAGATTGTTTGGGTGAATCATATGTCAGTTCTAGTTTATTGAGTGCACTTGGTAGATGTAAGTGCACCTACATCTATAGGAAGTAATAAAGCCTCCTCCTTGTAAGTAAGTCTTTGGATCTTGACATCAAAAACAACCTTGGAGCTCATAGTACTGGACCATATAGGATGGGTTCTTGGGGCAATTATGCAATTATATTTTGAAGAGGATATAGAGATTCCTAGCCCGTCTGTCACAAAACTGTTTTCCAGGAAGATGGGGGGGGGAGTTATACTAGTTATGGCCTTAGTTTTTTCTTAGGCTGCAGTCTTATTCATAATTACCTGGGACTAAGTCCTACTGAATTCAATGGGCCTTACTTTTGAGAAGATATGCATAGGATTGGGTTCTTAAGGCATCTGTTACAGCTGTTTTACCCTTTTTGCTATCTTGAAGTGTTTAGTGCAGTGTTTCCCAATCCGTGGGTTGCAATTCAATTGTTGGTGGGCTGTGGCCTGACCAGACCAGGAAGTTGGCAGGCATTATGGTGTATGATCTGGAAGCTGCTTCTGGGTCGCACCAGCATACCCACTTGCATAATTGGCCGCAGCGCACTGCATTTCTCAGTGTTTTGCACCCTGGACCACCCTGCAGCAGCTTCCTGGTCCAAAAATCAGGTCACAAACTGATGTGACACACAATTTGGGAAAGGTGACATTCCCAATGACAGGTGCTGTGTGCTGGATTGTCCCAGAAGCAGCCTCTGATTAATGCAGCATAGTATCTTGTATCTTCCTGGATCTGACCTTGTAGCTTCATAGGATGTACTACGGATGACAAGTAGGTCCTCAAATGAAAGGAGTTTGGGAGCCCCGGGTTTAGTGTATTTTGTAAGTTAAATCTGTGTAACACAGACTTAGATCCATGCAAGCATGCCTACAATTCTGAAAATAGGAAAATACCCCCTAGCTACAGTGTGATGATAAAACCAAGACGAACACAAACTGAAACAATAAGGGTCAGAAAATAATGCTTGCGGGTAGTTTAGATCAGTGGTTCTCAAATGTTTTAGCACCAGGACCCACTTTTTAGAATGACAGTCTGTTGGGACCCATCAGAAATGATGTCATTAACCTGGAAGCGATGTCATGGCCAGAAGTGACATCATCAAGCAGGAAAATGTTTTAACACCCCAATATAACAAAATCTAACTAAATAAGTAAATTAAAAGTTTACAATGTATAAATGTAGAAATTTATTTAAAATAAAGAAGAACCCTCCTAACCCTCCCAAGCTATTGCTGTTCTGTTTAAAAAATCCATATTTATTAAGCCCAGGATTAAGCCCACTGACTATCATTGTTAAAGCAGATACACAGTAGCCTGTTAAAAGTACAGATTTGTAACACTTCCCCAAATGCAGTCACATGCCGTACACACTGAAAGGAATGGGGACCCACCTGAAATTGGCTTACAACCCATCTAGTGGGTTCCAACCCACAGTTTGAGAAACACTGGTTCAGATGGTTCTCCGTATCACACCACCATCTTTCAAATTACTCCCCAAATTGAAAACAAATTGAAAACAAATAACAAATAGTGTTCCCCGCTACCACTTTGTTAGCAGGAGAAACTGCCTTACCTATTTATGCAGGCAGTAAAGGCTGAAGCTCCTGTGCTCCGTTGTTAAGAAACCAAGAAAGGTCTCTGGCTCCTGAGAAAAACAGACATGCTCCATTTCAGTTCAGAAGCAACTTATCCATATATTTATTGTGGTTAATAACACTAAAATGAATGTTAAATGGATATATCAGAATGCTTATGTATACGACCATAATGATTTTCGTCTGGGTCACTTTGGTTCTCATCTAGGTTGGCCCTTGAGAGTCAGAGTTGGTGGCAGTGCCTGGTCCAGTGTATGCTTGAGGCATGCTGATGACACAAGTCTGGGTGGACTACTTTGCAATGAATGGAATGAGGTAAGGTCTCCTTTGTCACATGATTTAAACTTGGTTCTCAGTGGCACAACAATTGACACTGTTCATTAAAGCAAGCACAAACCTAATTTTGTGTATACTGGGGTGGACCATTACCAC
This sequence comes from Lerista edwardsae, assembly GCA_029204185.1. NCBI lineage: Eukaryota > Metazoa > Chordata > Lepidosauria > Squamata > Scincidae > Lerista > Lerista edwardsae. The sequence goes on along the minus strand of JAJKFI010000015.1, from coordinate 16,377,265 downwards.
TAAAGCAGAGGTCTGCAAACTATGGCGTGGGCGCCACATCCAGCCAGCAGCAACTTAAGTGTTTTTTGATCAGAGCATTTGCTAATGTTTGACATTTTTACTCCTTATACATAATTTCTCAGTTTAAGCACAGCATCGTTTCTTTGTAACTGTCACATTTCTCTTTTGCTCTGAATTATATCATGCTGATTACAAAAAGAGCCAAGTAAAGCTTACTCGTTCATTTAAATTTCATTCATTCATTTATAAAACTGATTTTTAAGAACATAAGAAGAGCCCTGCTGGATCAGGCCAAAGGCCCATCTAGTCCAGCTTCCTGTATCTCACAGCGGCCCACCAGGTGCCCCACGGAGACATGAGACAACAAGATGCTTGCATCCTGTTGCCACTCCCTTGCACCCAGTACTCTGAAGTAGCCTACTACTAATGTAAGGAGGTTACAACTCATCATTGCCTATAGCCCACGATGGACTTTTCCTCCAGAAATCCGTCCAATCCCCTCTTAAAGGCATCTAGACCAGATGCCATCACCACCTCCTGTGGCAAAGAGTTCCACAGATTAACTATCCGCTGGGTAAAAAAGTACTTCCTTTGATCTGTTTTAACTCTCCCAACCCTCAGTTTTAGCGGATGCCCCCTGGTTCTGGAGTTTTGAGAGAGGGAAAAGAACATTCCTCTATAGACTCTATCCCTTCCGTGCATTATTTTGTATGTCTCAATCATGTCCTCTCTCAGACGCCTTTTTTTGGCCTGAAAAAATCCCGAGAAATGTTAAAACACATTAGGTTTCCTCTGGCTTGGCAAAATGAGCAATATAGTAGAAACTCTTGAGTACTGCCTTCAGCAGTAGCAGCCTTGCTACGCCTTCTGATGTGCCACTACAGCAAATATCAATCAACATGGGATATGCTCAGAGGATATGTTCAAGCAGCTGTATGAATAGTTATTTACTATGGCTTTTAGACATAATCAAAAGTACACTAAAGTCTGTGGCATATACATGATTCAGAGAAAAGGAAAAAGAATTGGGTGTCCCTGGTCTACTTATTTTATAAGCAATGAAATCACCATATTAACACTTGTAAACGTTCCCCTATGGCCAGAACTGATTTGAAAAACATTAAACTGGGTAAAAAGCTTATTTAACACAATTTATGTATTACAGATCCTGAATTCACATAAACCAAACTAAGCTTTTAATGTGGGGTGGCTGCCAATTGCAGGATATTAAAAAAATGTGCTTGACTAATAACTACCACCACTCAACTATTTTTCTTCTTGCAATTCAGAGCCCGATCCTATCCAGGCCAGCTCCACTGGCACTGACCCAGCGCCCTCTCCAGGTATCACAACGCGCACCATAAAGCGCATTCGCTTCACCACTGGGGGCCTACCGCCAGTGCTGGGCCAGTGCCGGATAGAGGAAGACACGTTGCTGCTCCGTAGTAAGCACTCCCACTGGGTGGCAGAACAGCTTTTAAAGGCAGGAGGAGGGAAGGGGGAAGGCAAAGGGAGGGCATGGAGAAGACGGGAATGGGTAGGGGTGGGACTGGCAGCAGTGCTCATCGCTGCATCCTCAATCCTCCCTGTTGGGCTTAGACACAAGGCCCTCCATCCTCCACCTGCAAAACAGCAGGTGGAAACTGGAGTAGCCTCATTGTGAGGCCCGCAGTGTTCCTCAGGGGAAGAGGATACTCATCCCCTTGCCATGGCTCCCGCAGGAAGAAACAGTCACCATTTTGGGGCCGCTGCCCATACAGGAGCCCAAAAGAACAGGATCTGGCTGCCCTTATGTTTACGTCCTTCTAAGCTTGAAATACATATTTTTTTTTCTCTTCTAAATACTACTTAGACTTGATTCATACCTGCACGTTCATGACTTGACTCTGCTGCCATGGCTATGTCCCATTCAGAACAGAACTGCTTGGAATAGAAAGCATTTCAAGTAAAGGCGCAATCCTATGCGGCGCCGGAATGGTGAGGCCGACTTGGCAGCACCATATCTGACGCTGCATAGGAGAGGCTGGAGCCCCCCCCCCATGGCAAGGGAGCGTGCACTCTGTAGGGGAGGCTCCAGCCTTACCGTAGGGGAGGCTCCAGCCTCCCCCATGTGCTCCTTGGATCTGCGCCTGCTAAAGAGCGGGTGCAGATCTGAGAAGACCGCATGGCCCGAATCTGGGCCACACGGCCTTGCAGATAGGCTTAGGAGGTGGCCGTATGGCCGCCTCCCAAGCCCACCAACATCCCGCCCCCAGCCTCCCTCCCTCCCACCAATCCCTGTCCCGATATGGGACAGAGCCTCCCTTGCGCCAACTGGCTTCGGTTGGTGCAAGGGAGGCTCTCCGCCAGCGTTCTGAAGCCGACACTACGAGTACCGTCGGCTTCAGAGCTGGAGCACCAATGCAGGGGTGCTGCTCGGCGCCCCTACACTGGCACTCCACCCCTTGCGTTGATGCTATGATGTAGCGTCAACGCAGGGCAGGCGTTGGATTGCGCTGTAAGTCAGTTCACACATTCACCAGCAACTTAACGAGAAGAAAACAAGTATAGAGAAATCAAGCATGAAGGTTCATGTGTGAACTGGGCCACAATTCTTATCTGTGGCTCTCCAGCCTTGCCAAATCTTTATCTGAGGTGCATGGAAGCAGTCATCTAATGTGACCAAAGGACAGCAGGAACCACCAATGTCATGAATACAGGCATGCCCCGGTATCTGCTGGAGTTGCATTCCGGACCCCCCCCCCATGGATATCTGAAGTTGTGGATACTGGGGGTGCTGTTTTAAAGATAGGGGAACATCAGTGGTTTTGCTGTAACAAGGTAAAAAAAGAGATTTGTTTAATGTTCCCCTATTTTAATAGGCATCCCAGTATCCATGGTATCCGTGGATAACTAAAACCGTGGATACTGAATCAGTGGATACCAGTGCACGCCTGTACAATCAAGTGCCATTGTAATGCAGTGGAATTTAGATTGTGAGCTCTTCTTTTCAGTTATTTTGCTACATAAACTGGTTTGTGAACGTTTGTTGACGAACAGTATAACAAAATAAATGCATTTGGAATGGGTTTCAAGCCTCTGAAGCTGCCAAGTTTCCTCCCCGTGTGTGTACACACTAATAAGAATTAGAACTAAGGCCAAGGCAAGGTAATTTCCTTTCCACGCATCTATGTGCATCTAGGTTTCTTGTGTTTTCTCCATTTCTTAGGTTTATGACATTGTTCAGCACTTGCGGAAGAGCAGTTTTCTCTTTGCAGCTAGCATATGTTAATGTTCCATAAATGAACAACACGTGACAACACGCTTCTTAAACAACAAGACGGTTGTTACAAGTGACGGGGGCACGTTTCGCTTTCCCATTACTAACTAGTCCATAGCATGCTTCTGATTTCAGAGAGAGAGAGAGAGAGAGAGAGAGAGAGAGAGGGAGGGAGGGAGGGAGGGAGGGAGGGAGAATATAGACATCCGCCGGGGTTGGCAGGTTAGGCCATCAGAGTTCAGCTCTTGTCTTTACTGCTCCCATTCAGATGGGAGAAAAGACAGGGGCTCCTCCTGCCCCTTCTTCTGCCCCAGTCTGTCCAGAATAATCCTTGCTGCCCTGAAATCATTTCCTGCCACTGCAAAAATGTTATTTCCAAACAATCAGGGAGGGGGAAGAGAGAAGATAGGACTGGGACTGGAGAAGCGACGGCTGTCTTTTCTCCTGTCAGAATGGAAGTGTTAAAAGCACTAGCCAATCTGACCTGGCAAACAAACAAACAAACAAACAAACATGCCAACCTGACCCTCCTTACAAACAAATATGTGACATTTTTGTCAGTGGGCAAACCCCAAACAACTCAAGAAAAATCAGGTGAGTTTCTGCAATCCATCATTTTAGGCACTTTCCCCACCAGTTTTGGTGCCACTGCATTGGGAAGAAAAGTGCACGAAGCCACAGCCCCTGGGGAAGTGAGACAGGATGGTCCTGTTGCTCATGCGCTGCCTAAATGAAGGTGAGTGCAAAGCATGCTTGAGTGTGATGCATGCTAGTATTTCTAAGATATCGTATTTTTCAAATTGTGTGACTGTCAGAAGCACAGGGAGGTGAGCAGCTAGCACAACCCATGGCTGGGCCACATCCCCCACACTGCGGCTGACAGTAGAAGGGGTGGTGTGTGTGAATTCAGCCCTGTCTCAATGTAGAACATTGAAGAGGGCATCTATGGAAGCCAATGGGATACGGACTAGGGTCCACTGAGAGTGACTGGGACTAATGCTGAATGAAATAGCAAGACTTCTTTAGCTGGAAGTCTATTAGCTTGTACAAAACAGCCAACATATTTTCCGGCTATCTGCCACCACAATGTCTTGCAAACACATGCCAGGGAAAAGGAACAAAAACAATTCCAAACTGACCCAACGTTCCCTCTCAAAATTCTGCAGTATTTACCCGATCTAGGCTACGCTGTGACCTTCTGCAGCATGGCCACAGCCACAGACTTGCAGAATCACAGTAATAGCTGTTGCAAAACGATGCTTGCTCTTTGCAATCATGCCCACATAATATCAATGAAGAGCAGTGGAAGATTTTAAACTTATAATTAATGCTGGGGCACTTATAAATGCTTTGCGGAGAGTGCAGCGTGGCAGAGTTGTCATTAAAATTACATCTCTCTGAAATAACAGCTTGCTTTGTTACCACCCAGGCAGGGGTAAATCTGAGAATTGTTTTGCCGATCCTGTCAAGAGGAGTAATTTTAATACACTGCTTGAAAGATGGGCCACCTGCTGTTTTATTATCTATAATTTACGATGTCAACAAGAGCTTGTAAATTCTTACAATGGTTTAAGAGACCAGTAAAACCTGACCACGAATGAATTGGCAATAAAACCAAAGGTTTCCCTCTTTTGCTTGCCACCAAGTCTGAAAGCTGAAGGTGCAATATGACATTCACCTGGTTGTCTTGTACAAGCTACTAAGGATAACCTATATAAGAATACAAAACGATTTCTTGCTAACTTGGAATATATTCACCTTATGCCACTGTGGATGTGCAGAAATTGAGTGCGCAGAATGTGATGCATCCTAGGAGTGATGATATGAAACACTGATGTCTTGGAAGAATAAATAAAGTAGAACCCAAGCCTAGCTAACTTTCCAGTGCTGACTAACTTCTATTGAAGTGCTAACTAACTTTCCATTGCAGCTGCAATGCAGGCAAGAGAACAAGCATTCCCACTCTACCACAGAATGCAGTGCGTGCAGCTCTTGACACTGCTGTATCAGTGCTGGAATGTTGGTTAGGATTGAGATCCTCAAAAACCCCAAAATCTACTGAGACAGTAGCTCAATTCACATACCACATTCAAGCCATTTTGGGGGGTGGGTTCTGTGAGTCTCTCTCATAGAATAACACTTGTAAAACTTTTCAGATGGGATTTATGGTCAACCTGCCTATGTAAACAACCTTGAGTCTATAAGAAAGGCAGTATAGAAATGTGGTGAGAAATACAAAACAAATAAATTGTACTAGCCATAGCTTAGAACCCAAAACAGTTTGTAGCTGCTTCTTGCTTTTATTTTCCACTAGTTCAGCACTCTCATTTCTATTGTGCAGGAACCTTGTAGGGGCAACATGGTCTGCCAATTCAGGCATCAAACCAAACCACAGTTAGGACAAAATACAACAAATAGTTAGAACCTTGGACCTCTTACAATTGGATACCTACTTGTCTACTTACAAAACTCTCGTTTTGTTTGTCTGTGGATTTTCAGATTGGGAAGTTTGGATGATGGAAATCACTGAATGAATTAAAAAACAACCCTGAAATTCTATCACAGATAAGGTCCCATGAAACTGCCAAATTTGAGCCTTCAAGTTCTGGAATGCATTTCTTTCACCCCTTCTAAACATTTATATACCCTACATGTCTTGTCTCGAACCATCAAGCACCTGCTTTTAGAGAACTGAAATCCATTCATCTATGGTTGTTTTAAAGGAAAAGGGGCATATCCACATATGATAATTTATTTCTGTTTTATTCTCTGTTGGACAAATGCCAAACTATAAGGAAACCAGTATCATCCAATTCCTTGTTGTTTTACATAAGAACACAAGAAGAGCCCTGCTGGATCAGGTCAAAGTCCAGCTTCCTGTATCTCACAGCAGCCCACCAGATGCCTAAGGGAGCTCAGTAGACAACAAGATGCTTGCATCCTGTTGCCACTCCCTTGCACCCGGTACTACTTAGTAGCCTACTACTAAGGTAAGGAGGTTGCACAATCCATCATGGCCTATAGTCCACAATGGGCTTTTCTTCCAGAAATCCATCCAAACCCCTCTTAAAGGCATCCAGACCAGATGCCATCACCACCTCCTGTGGCAAGGAGTTCCACAGATTAACTACCCGCTGGGTAAAAAATAACTTCCATTTATCCATTTAACTCTCCCAACCCTCAGTTTTAGAGGATGCCCCCTGGTTCTGGTGTTTTGAGAGAGGGAAAAGAACATCCCTCTATCCACTCTATCCCTTCCATGCATAATTTTGTATGTCTCAATCATGTCCCCCCTCAGGCATCTTTTTTGTAGGCTGAAGAGCCCCAAACACTGCAGTCTTTTTCATAAGGGAGGTGCCCCAGCCCCGTAATCATTTTCTTCGCTCTCTTCTGCACCTTTTCCAACTCCACTATGTCCTTTTCGAGATGCGGCGACCAGAACTGTATACAATATTCCAGCCTTACTATCCATTTCTACAATGGCATGATAATATTGGCTGTTTTATTCTCAACCCCTTTTTTAATTACCCCAAGCATAGAATTGGCCTTCTTAATTGCTGCCACATACTGGGTCGATATCTTCATTGAATTGTCCACAAGCACCCCAAGATCTCTCTTGAGCTGTCACAGACAGCTCAGAACCCATAAGCCTATAGGTGAAGTTTTGGTTTTTTGCCCCAATGTGCATCACTTGGCACTTGTCTACGTTGAAACGCATCTGCCATTTTGCCGCCCATTCCCCCAACTTGGAGAGATCCTTCTGGAGCTCTTCACAATCCCCTCTGGTCTTCACCACCCAGAAAAGTTTTGTGTCATCCGCAAACTTGGCCACCTCGCTGCTTATCTCTGTCTCCAGGTCATTTATGAGCAAGTTGAAAAGCACCGGCCCCAAGATAGATCCCTGGGGCACTCTGCTTTTCACCTCTCTCCATTGTGAAAATTGCCCATTGACCCCCACTCTCTGTTTCCTGGCCCTCAACCAATTCTGAATCCGTAAGAGGACCTGCCCTCTTATTCCCTGACTGTGAAGTTTCTTCAGCAGCCTTTGGTGGGGGACTGTGTCAAACGCCTTCTGAAAATCCAGGTATATAATATCCACAGGTTCACCAACATCCACGTGCCTGTTGACCTTTTCAAAGAAATCCAAAAGGTTCATGAGGCAAGACCTACCCTTACAGAAGCCATGCTGACTTCCCTTCAGCAATACTTGTTCCTCTACCTGTTTTAGGATTTTATCTTTGATGAGGCTTTCCACCATCTTATCCGGAACAGACGTTAGGCTGACCGGCCTGTAGTTTCCAGGGTCCCCCCTTCTCCCTTTTTTAAAGGTCTCCCCTTCTCCCATTGGCTATCCCTCAATCCTCTGGCACCGTGGCTGTTTGAAGGGACAAGTTGCATACAAGTTAAGAGGTCAGCAACTTGGTTCTTTAGTTTCTTAATAACTCTTGGGTGTATATCATCTGGGCCTGGTGACTTATTTATATGTAATTTATCAATTTGATCTAAAACATCTTCTTTATTAACCATTATCTGATTTAATTCCTTAGTTAGGAAGGGTTGTTCGGGCTGCGGTATCTGCCCAAGTTCTTCTGCCGTGAAGACGGACGCAAAGAATTCATTTAATTTCTCTGCAATCTCCAAGTCCCCTTTTATCTCATCTTTCCCTTCCTCACCATCCAGCGGGCCAACCGCCTCTCTGGCAGGTTTCCTGCTTCTAACATATTTGAAGAAGCTTTTATTATTCCCTTTTATGTTGCTAGCTATGCGTTCCTCAAACTCTTCCTTGGCCTCCCGTATCACCTTCTTACTTGTCTCTTGCCAGAGTTTATGTTGTTTTTTATTCTCCTCACCGGGGCAAGACTTCCATTTACAGAAAGAAGCTTCCTTGCTCTTTACAGCTTCTCTTGTTTGTCAGCCATGCTGGCACCCTCCTGGACCTTGTTGAGCCCTTCTTTCTTTGCGGTATACACTTCCGCTGGGCCTCTACTACTGTTATTTTAAACAGCTTCCACACAGCCTGGAGAGACTGGACTCTTTTTACCTTCCCTTTCAATTTCTTTCTAACTAGCCTCCTCATCTGAGGGAAATCTGCCCTTTGAAAGTCAAGGGTTCTTGTGTCAGATTTGCTCTGCACTCTTTCCTGGACATGCATGGCAAAACCAATTGCAACATGGTCACTGTTCCCCAATGGAACAGATGGCAACAGAAAACACCACAAATCTTTTAAAAAAAATGTCTGTGGTGAACATCCATCTAATTCTTAAGGTAAAGGTTTCCACACGACCGAATGGTCTAGTCGTGACCGACTGTAGGGGGTGGTGCTCATCTCCATTTCAAAGACTGTAGAGCTGACGTTTTGTCCAAGGACGAGCTTCTGTGATCATGTGGCCGGCATGACTCTATGCCATAGCGCACAGAACGCCGTTCCCTTCCCACCGAAGTGGTCCCTATTTATCTACTTGCATTTAGGTGCTTTCAAACTGCTAGGTTGGCAGGAGCTGGGACAAGCGATGGGAGGTCATTCTGTTGTGCAGTCTTGAACTCCCAACCCTCTGGTCGGAAAGCCCAGCAGCAGCGGTTTAACCCACTGCACCACCACGCCCCTGTATCTAATTCTTAGTTTGCACTAAAAATAAAACATGCTGCTGATTTCTTTCAAGAAGAATCACTTCACATAGCAGCCAAGATACAGCTACTGATAAGTGAATCAAATGTACCATATTGCATTCATAATACAGCAGAAGGTCAGCTGGGGCAAACCTTTAGAATCTGATGTCTTATATCAGCAAGTTGGTATCCATTTAACCTGAAGCACTAATGAGTTCAGATTCCTTCTGAATATAAGCAGAATGTGAGTTTCTATGCCTGTAACCAAACCAATAGCACCAATGGGAATGCCTTTGCTACAGGCAGTGGTGTTCCTATAGGGGGCAAAACACTAAATTTTCCAGGAGCCTGAGCTCCTTTTGCGGCTCAGAGAGCAAAGCCTCCAAGCCAGCTCTTCGAACCACAAATGGCTCTGGAGGTGAGGGGGAGGGACTGCATTACACAGACGCTCAGACTCCTGCAAAACATAGCGTTCCTCTTCCCCCCCCCCGGAACGCCACTGGTTACAGGCATGCATCTTTCCAAATTCTTGCAAGCATACTCATGCTAACGAGTTTGGAAATGTAGAAAAAAAAAAACAAGATTCAAAATGTTAGTGGCCATTGAACAGTCATGAAATCAGTGAGTTAGTAACTGTTCATGCTTGATTACGTTGAACGTAATTTTCAGTTTCACACAGAACGTTTCAATATGCAAAATGAACTATCAGGCACACAACACAGAGAATACAATATTCAATGAAGGGTTAACATACAGTCAGTGACGTATCTGTGCTGAGGCCAGAGCCACTATATAGCACGTGCCCCGGGCACCACTGGAGGGAGTACCCAGCATGTGAGCTCAATTGCTTCCCCGGTTGGGAAGCAATTGGTGCGTGCGCACCCCTCTCAGCTGTGGCTCAGTCAATTTTGCCCAAGTCATGGCTGAAAGAGCCCACACACATACCCTGGCTTTCAGGAAGCCATGGGAGCATCTGCTGCCTGGGCACTTGGAGCTACGGCTAGAGCACAATTGTTCCGGCTGTGACTGCAAAGGCTCCCACGTTCTCCTTGTGAATGGGGGCACTGCAGGCTTTGCAGAGCCTTGTCCCGGCTTCAGTGAAGGCTTCCAGCCAGGAGGAGAAGGCATGCAAAACCCCGCTTCTACTGAACCCTGGTATTCAGGACAACTAGACAACTACAATACCAAAGCAATTGTGAAGAACAATTCACTTTTGAACGTACACTTGAAATCACAACCCTCAGGAATACAGCAAAACAAACAAACAAACCCTAAGTGCTTGCCTATATCACTAGTATCACCCAAAGAGAGTGGGTTTTTAGCACAACCTCCAACCACAGCAGGCCTTCATGCAGAAGGATGCTCTCGCAGCTGACAAGACTGATCCATGAGCACAGCAGCTGTGTTTTGGAGCGGTAAGCACTTGGAAGAGCACCCTATCATTACTCAACAGTGCCTGTCTGCTCTGCTCGTGGGAAGGTTCCTTGTTTATTTCAGCAAGCTCGTTTTCAAAGGAACACAGCAGGCAGGCAGGCAGCATGAGAATGAGCTGCCAGCAAATAAACCTACTGACCTGATTTACAGCTAGAGGATGGCATGACGGAGAAAGAAGAACCTGAAGCAGGTGCTGCTGTCACTGCCCTGAAGGCTCTGATGGCGAGAGGGAGCAGCCGCTTCCATGGCGCATTAGGGCACCAGCCGTACTTACGGCACCATCACTCCGGCTATGCTACTGACCTAAAGGAAGCTTATTTTCTTCATTACCATTTCATCTACAGCCTTTCCTGCTTTCTAAAGCACGATGAGATTATAGTTCTTGAAAGTATTGTACCCCACTCTCTGACCAGTTATCAAAGCATGATTGATAGATTGATTTCAATGGTATCCTGATTTTGGACTTGCAAGTCCTCAAAGCAGTAAGCAGCCAGTATAAAAATACAGTAACAGTTCATTCATAACTAAAGCAGCAATAAAACAAAACCATTTACAAACAGAAGATTGGATTAGTTCAATAGATTATAGCTCAATGGGGGGGGGAGAAGCCTAAAAGGGCCAATGGAAAGGATCTGCTGGATTTCCTTCAGAAGGGAATTCCACGAACAGAGCCATGGCTGAAAAGGCCCTATTGCTCATAGCTGCCCACCTTACATCCAGTCATAGGAGAACCCACAAGATGAATTAACAGGTATCTGAGAACTAGCATGAACAGAGGCTGCATACAAGACAGATTCATAGCTAAACTGCATTACCATTTGAACTGGGGACAGTCCGTATGTTTGGTAGCAGCTAGCCAGGGCAGACTGCTCCCGTGGGCTGAGCCGGTCATGTAGCTACCACCAGTGATGTCATCTGGTAATGAAGAACGGGAACTCTGGGCGGGACTTACGTGTGATTGGCAGCCCGTCCGTTCCGTTCCGCAGCTGCCCTGGCCTCGAGGGGGCTGCCCCCGGTTGGCGCACCCCACCGCTGCTCACTCAGGCACCCGGCATGCCCCCCACCCGTCCCCCCCGGCAAGGAGGCACTCCGCCAAGGCCAGGGCAGCCGCGGAACGGAACGGACGGGCAGCCAATCACGCATAAGTCCCGCCCAGTGTTCCCATTCTTCATTACCAGATGACATCACTGGCTACCACCCACCACAAGCTGCAAAGAGCCCTGGTGAGGTTTTCACACTGGATCACAAACACTTGAAAATGATTGAGACAGAGGTGGTTTGAGCTGGGCTCAGTATATGGTGGGCAGAAAGGACGTAAGCTCAGTGATTTGTGCCAACAGTTTATGATAGGCATGTGTATGATAGGCAGGAATCACATGACTAACAGGGTTAGCATGGAATAATTTTAAAAAACTGACTCCTGGGTATATAAACTAAAGAGCTCTTAAGTGCTTTCTGCCAAAAGACTGTACTGTCACAGCCAAGCTCTCTAGCAATTCAGCTTTTTAAAATCCCCTAGCCGGGATTTATATGATGCATCGCAGAACTTTGAAGGAAGCAAGTACGTCACTTGAAATAAAGTACTCCTATTTAATACGTTCTGGCAGGATTGTTATGATAAAACTTATTGCTGTTCCTGATCTCACTATCCTTTCCTCCATTAAGCATTCTGGTTCTTCATAGGCATACTAACCATTTTCATTTCATCTGAAAAAAGGGTCTCTGGGGGAGCAGAAAATGCCGCAGGGTCTGATTTTATTTGTAGTGCATAACCTTGACCTATTTGGTTGTTACCTTGTGGAATATGATGATCCCCAATCACTTTAAACAACCATTGGCTAGGGACAAAATGAGAAAACCTTTGTGTGTGTTCAAGTTTACTGCAGCAACAATTATGTACGAATTGTCCTGACCATGGACAAGAGCCCAAAGGGCACAAGGACTCTTCTGAGGCTGACAATGTTAAGTCATCCTGTATGTCTGTTCAGGTAGCACATAGCAGGTTGAGCAGAAGCTGCAGGACAGCTCAGAATTGGCAGTGTGCCCTGACAAATTTTGGAGCCGAAGGCTTATATATCCCATGATGAATATCTTGTCTTTTGCTATTTGATACGTGCAAAAATAAATAAATAAATCAGAATTTCACAGCAGCTGCTCTCCCAGCACCACCATTAGCTGCTTTCAGCTGCTGAGCTGGAAAGTGACACCTTGGCAGAAGCGGCACTGCTGAAAGGGCGGCTCGTGTGATAACTGGGCTTCTCCGTATCTTGAAAATATGGCCAAGATTTGCACATTTCCTTTTCTATAATTTGCAGCTAATGAATTCCTAAGTGGGAAAAATGAGCTTATTTCTGGTGATCACCTGCTTAATGACGTGACTTCCTGCTTAATCACATCACTTCCAGCCCTCAGGACGCACCACTGCTGGTATTCAGCCTGCTCCATGAAACAGGTTTGACACACCTCCTTCTAAGATAACACTAATGAGAATAAGAATAAGAATGTATTGTCATTGCACACGCAATGCGAGTGCAACGAAATGAGATGCTTTTTGCAATGGTAAAAACTGAAACTGAAAGTCTTAGAAGATGCATCCGTTAAGTGACAAGAATGGGTAGAAGTTTCTACAAATTAATACATATATAGTACAACAGGCTATTGGGCTATTTACCCCTAAAGGGCCTGGAAGGACTGAAAGAGGCATTTGATATACCAACTTAACTCCTCAAGATTACAAAAGTCTTCCACTATTTTCCACTACGCCCATATCCTAAGCAGGTTTTATAGCATGCCAGATCAGTCACTAGGACATAATAACGTGACCTTTTTTCACTTCTGAAGAAGCTTTCACAGCTTTCCTCCTTTGAGATTATTAGAAGACATTAATTTTTGTGAATGCAAACTGAAAAAGCTGAAGGGCTTTCTCACACGATTAAGCCAAACATGCCAAAAGCATATTTTAGCCTTTTTTTTTTTTTTGAGATATGCAAGTCCTTTATGAGCACTATATGCCATGCACAGACATAAAATGCCTTGCTGCAGGGGAGACAGTCATGCTGCTAGGGCAGTGCAGTATCTAGAACACCAACTCTGAATGCGAGAAATTCAGGTGACAATCTTAGCTGCGCCTTGGCACTCAATGCTTGGCACCCTAGGCTTGGCACTATTTCATAGCTTAACCTACCTCCTGTAATTGAGTTCCCTTTGCTCTCTTCTTTCCCCCCCCCATTTATTTCCCTTAAAGAAAGCCTCAGTGTAAGGTTCACGACAAAAATGTCATCAGAAAAAGGCTGCAGAAGGACCTAATGACCAAGCAGACAGGTCATTTTATGGATGCATTACCGTATTCATCTGGGTCCAGTCAGAACAATAATCACCTCATAGGCTGGGACTAGCATGCACCAGCTGATTGGGAAGATTGGCAGAAGGCAAGGGATGCCCAGGTGGTTGTAAACTACCCAATCAGATAGATCAGTGGCATCATTAGCCCACATTTTGTTAAGGTCAAGCCCAGTATGTTTAGATGTATTCCACCTTGGCTCCTTCAGAGATCACTTTGTGTTGGGCTCTCACCTGCCACCTAGGGATCACAGGCATGACAAATTCTTCAAGCAGAACTTGGAGTAAGTATAGCTAGTGAACAGTGAGATTCAGGGTGCAATACTAAACTGAGTTAGGCCGGCATAAACTAAGCCAGCAAAGTTTGGCCAGCACAAGGGACACCGTAAAGTATGTTTGTACCACACTCAGAGTCAGAGAGGCCAGCACACAGTTGTGAGCCATCCCTCCTGACTCCGAGAGTGGTCCTAAACTCCAGTTTAGGATTGCGCTCTCAGATACATTAGGGGATTCATTTTGTGTTTATCATCAGCTTGGTTTTCTTTTCTTTTTTGCTAAGTTCACACCTGGACAACAACAATAAATGCTCAAGCCAATTAATTCATTGTGTATTTATTTCCACACCTATCAATCCAATTATACAGCTACTTCTCTGAAGAGACTTGAGCTGGCTAACCACACTATAACACATTGAAACAATACAAAACAATATATTTATATGCATACTGTATATATACCCAAATTAACTGCGTATACTAAAAAAATGTTCTGACCAAGCAAATACAAGCATGCCCCGGTATCCACTGGGGTTTTGTTCCAGACCCCACCATGGATACCTGAAACAAGGGATACTGGGGATGCCTTTTTAAAGATAGGGGAACATCAGTAGGTTTGTCGTTAAAAAAAAGATTTGTTTAATGTCCCCCTATCTTTATAATAGGGACGTGGTAGCGCAGCGAGTTAATCCGCTGTTGCTGGGCTTTCCGACCGCAAAGCTGGGAGTTCAAGACTGCGCGACAGAGTGAGCTCCCGTTGCTTGTCCCAGCTCCTGCCAACCTAGCAGTTCGAAAGCACCTAAAATGCAAGTAGGTAAATAGGGACCACTTCGGTGGGAAGGGAATGGTGTTCTGTGCGCTACGGCGTATAGTCATGCCGGCCACATGACCACGGAAACTTGTCCTTGGAAAAAACGTCGGCTCTACAGGCTTTGAAACGGAGATGAGCACCGCCCCCTACAGTCCATCACGACTAGACCATTCGGTCGTTGGGAAACCTTTACCTTATCTTTATAATAGGTTTCCCAATTTCCATGTTATCCGTGGATAACAGAAACCGTGGATACCAGGGAACACCTGTGTGCTGTTGGTTTTTTTTAATGGTGAAAAATAAAGCAAGAGGGGCATAACACTCCGCAGACAGGGAGCCCTTACTGGAAGTGGCCTCCCAAATCAGCTTGTTTTATTCTTTTCTCTTTGCACTATCTAAGCCACCAGCACTTGTTATATTTGTAATAAACTCTTTATTTTAACTCCTTACTGGCCTATAGCTGCTTAGGTTTGGGAGAAATTCTTTGTGTAGAGATGTTACCAAGGATTGTTTTAAGACACTGCTGCTCATGTTTTCCTGCTGACTGAACATTGAGTTCTAGTTGGTCAGTTAACAACAACCAATACATAGCAAGCTAAACATCTCCCAGCCAGAGATGACGAAGTGAGAGGAAGGAGTGTGCTGGACAAAAACTCCCTGTGAAGGGGCCCAGCCCCAGCTAGGTGAGGAGAAAAAAACAAAACCCAATCCAGCCTAATTAGGCTACCAGCTGAGACATTTGCATCTCAGGTCACACCCTGCTTCTCAGAAGCAAGGTAGGGCAAGACCCAGAGAAGAGTCAACCTTTGTTTTTGGCTCTGTGTCTGATGCCATGCAATGCCTCCTTTCCAGTGGTGGAATCTAAATGATTAGATTTAAGAACAGGAACTATGACCAGGACTCACTTTTGATTGGCACATGTCGGGATCCACCCACCGGAAGTGATGTCATAAGCCGGAAGTGATATTGTGGCAGGAAGTGACATCCAGAACATTCTTAAGAAGGCCTGAGATCATGTTAAACTGACCCAACAATTTCAAAAGTATTCCATTCACAGGGGACAAAGACAGACACACAAGCAGGTAGAACAGGTTAAGCTGCTCCACGGAGAACTTAAGAGCGAGTGGATTTTCCCCAAGGAGGGAAAAAAAGGAGACGCAGATTGCCAAGTGGCCCCACCCTCCACCTTTAAGGGAGGGCAAAAAAACGTGCTAGTTTGCCAAAAAAGGTTCTCAACTAATGCAAAAAGAGTCAATACCAGGAGATGACCCAGCCTTGAACTGGGGGTTTGAGCGAGGCCGGGTCCGTCCTGTGCATCAAGGAAATAAAGGGGATGCAGAACGAGTCCGACAGGTGGCTCCTTTGAGTGACTCAGTGCCTCGAGCCCAGCTCTGGGGCAGAAAGAGCCCCACTGGTGCTGGTGTGAGCAACCTTGGGAATTGCTTCGGGCATGAGCAGGCTTAGGAGGTTACTTTAGGCACGTGCGTTCTGAGTGCCTCGCACCTCTTACCCAGCTTCACTTAACCAGCCCAGCTGCACCACGTTCTGACACAGAAGGGCTTGGGGGTGGGGTTGCTTCTAACGCGTACATCTTTTAAGTGCTTCCTGACTCTCTCTCACACACATAGCACCAGTGATGGGATCTGGGAATGAGGAAGCAGAAAGCTGGGCGGGACTTACGCGTGATTGGCAGCCCGTCCGTTCCATTCCGCCGCCTGTCCTGGCTTCGGGGGGCTGCCCCCAGTTGGTGTGCCGCACCCAGTGCGCCCCCCACCTGTCCCCCCTGGTGAGCAGGCACCCTGCCAAGGCCAGGGCAGCCGCGGAATAGAACGGACGGGCAGCCAATCATGCGTAAGTCCCGCCCAGCGTTCAGCTTTCTCATTCCCAGATTCCGTCACTGCATAGCACCCATAAGAGCTGACTGGGAGTGGGATTGCTTCTGAGCAGCTTGTAAGTGCCTTCAGACTCTCTCTCTCACACACACACCCATAAGAGCTGGCTGGGAGAGTGGGTTGCTTCTGAGCAGCTTGTAAGTGCCTTCAGACTCTCTCGCTCACACACCAATAAGAGCTGGTTGGGGTTGCTGCTGAGCAGCTTAACGGAGAGGCTGGGGGTGATCCTGCAAGGGGGGAGGGAAGTCTGAAAAGGAACGCGTTTCTAGGAGCCCGCTGATGTCAGCGACAAGTGGGCAGAGCCAGCCCTAATTTCAACAAGTGGGACGCCGTTCCAGGGCGTTCCGGCAACATTACATCACTGCTCCTTTCCCCTTGCCAGTAGTATACAAAGAAGCTGATGGTGGGCAGGCACGTATCTTACCTGTGGCCCGGGATGGCGCGAGCCATGGGGCGCCGGGCAGTGGCGGGGCGCCATTGTGCGTGGTCCAGGTGAGACTGCGCAGTTTTTGGCCCTCCCGCCCACCCACGCTTCCCTTACATTTGGAAATGGAGCATTTCTGGGGTAAGGGAGGCATGTCTGAGTGACGCGTGGGGGCAGGGCAACATCCGGGGGGTTGCCATTTCAGCGCCAGCCATGTGGTGTGTTCGGGCCTCAGTGCGCGCCTGATGGTGGGCTGGTCACCAGGCTGCAGGGGCATGCCCAGACAGAGGTTTGAATTTCTTTTTCAAGAAGAAAACTTATTTTGGTATATATACCATAATAAGTTTTCTTCTTGAAAAAGAAATTCTGAAATCTGTCTCGGCATGCCCCTGCAGCCTGGTGACCAGCCCCCCCCCCACACATGTATGTATGTATGTATGTATGTATGTATGTATGTATGTATGTATGTATGTAT
>JAJKFI010000015.1:16310645-16350500 GCA_029204185.1 Lerista edwardsae | reverse complement strand
AAAAAAAAGTATTTCCAGGGAGAAAAGTAGTGTCTGCTTTAAAGGCCGCTAGAATTTTTTTATGTGTCTCATCTATATATATAAAAAGAAGAACGTGTGTGTGTGTGTGTGTGTGTGTGTGTGTGTGTGTGTGTGTGTTTCGCATAGGCTCCACAACGCCTGGAGTGATCGGCACGAAACTTGGCACGCATACACCTTGCGGCCTGGCAACAAACACTGCGGGGGTCGGGCCCCCCTAGCACCCCTGGGGGTGGGGGTACACGGGGGTCCCCATGTGAAAATGGTCAAAAACGGCCAAAATCAGCGTTGAGGGGTTGGGGCCCCCTAGCACCCCAGGGGCACGGGTGCATAGGGGGCCCCACGTGAAGACAGCCAAAAACGGCCAAAATCGGCGTCGAGTCTGTAGTTTCCGGGGTCGCCGAGACGAGCGGCAACGTTCCCGACACAGTTGGAGTCCGGGTTCGGGGGGCCCTCGGCATGGGGGGCAAGAAGGGGTACAAAACAAAAGGTCCGCCATGCCATGCTGGAACGTCTGGAGCGATGCGCACCAAACCCGGCACGCACGTGCCTTGCGGCCAGGTGACAAACACTACAGGGGTCAGGCCCCCCCAGTCCCCCCGGGGGTGGGGGTGTGCAGGGGGCCCCACGTGAAAACGGTCAAAAACGGCCAAAATTGGCGTCAAATCCGTAGTTTCTGGGGTCGCCAAGGCGAGTGGTGACGCGCCCGACGTGATTGGAGTCCAGGTTCGGCCCCCGTTGGCGTGGGGGGTGAGAAGGGATGCAAAACTCATAAAGTCTGGAAGATAGTTTTGTTACCCGTGCAACGCCGGGTAACAAAAAGCTAGTACAGATATAAATTCAACAAGTTCCCAGATCCAACGAGTCTTCACGGTGGAAATTTAGCATGGAGTAGTGTTTTATTATTATTATTTATTAGATTTCCATTAGGGCACCCAAGGTGTCTTACAATAATACAGAATAAAATTAAAACAATGACAAGCAATTAAAAGCAGCAGACCCCAATGGATTATACAATCCCAAAATTTAAAGATTAAATTTAAATGCCAGTTCAACATGTCAGCAATTAATAAATGCCTCCACAAAGAGAAAAGACCCTGCCAAAAGATGGCTAGTAGCGAGGGAGCTGTTCTTAATTCCAAGGGGAGGGAACTGCACAGCCGTGAAGTCATCACCGAGAAGGCCCTATTCCTGGCTGCCATCTTCCTAACCTCAGCTGGTGGTGGCACAGTCAACAGGGCCCCCTCAGATGACCTGAGAGCAGGGCTAGGATTGTATGGAAGAAGGCGGTCCCTCAAATACCCTGGACCCAAGCCGTAAAGGGCTTTAAAAGTCAAAACTAGCACTTTGAATTGGGCCCGGAAATGAACTAGCAGCCAATGTAATTGCTGAAGCAACGGCCCGACTGAGTCAAACAGACGAGCCCCAGCAACCACAGACGAGCCCCAGCAACCACACGGGCAGCCGCGTTCTGCACTAATTGCAGTTTCCGGACCATCTTCAGAGGCAGCCCCACATGGTCTTGGACTTCTGGGGTTGTAAGCTACACCCCTTACTTTGTATCTACTCACCACTGTAAAAAGTAACACATTTTAAATCTCTGCCACATCAAAAACTAATACTTCTTATGGTTTGTTTCTGCGAGATACAAGGTAGATCATATCCCAGATCCAATCCTACAAATTCATTTTGCCGGACGTGGCACCTTCCACCAAGCTTTATTGCTGAGACTTTATTGCTGGACGGATGTTTTTATTCTGGTTGTCTAGATTCTTGCTCATCTCCCGTCACATTTTCTTGCAAGCCTGAGCCTTTGAAAAGTCAAACCTTTGCTCCCTCAATAAGATGGACCAAACTGTAGCTCGACCACCTTCTTGGCTTATCAAAGAGTCTTGTGAAGTTGCCACAGAATTGCCACAGAGCCACAGCTGCGTTGCACAAGTAGCTACAGTATAACCCCCCATGCCTAACATTTCCTGGATCCCTCCTGCTTACATCATTACAGAGTCCACATTACAGAGTCCCTTAACCTAAGTAGCTTGTGCCAGTTTGTAGGTTGGGCAGGGGAAAAAATGACTGCTCGGAGACAGAGGGCTGTGAGGGCTACCTATTGGCCACTTTCCCAATTTGTTTTGCATCCGGAATTGTAATTGAGCATATTCTACGCAGTAGCCAATATAGTGCTTTTTGCCTCACATACATCTTGCTCTGTTTTGCCCACACAACCCTCATGCAGAGATTCCACAATCCCAGGCATGTCTAGTGAGCCCCCTCTCCACACCCCTCTCCCCTCACCACACTAGTGAGCCCCCTCTCTCTGCAGGGATCTTTAAAGGAATCAGTGCAAATACTGTGCAGTATAAAGGAAACACCAAATGGTGCACTATGCAAGCAGTATTTAAACCCACTGAAACAGTTTTGTTTAAAAAAAATCCCTGAATGGCTTGAATGGAGTACAAGCTGGTCGTTGTCCTGTAGCCAACGACGCAGTTAAAAAGAAATATTCCTCTGCAATTCTCATTGACTGAAAAACATGCGTAACGCTTGGAGAGCAGCGGTGAACAAAGAACCTGTGGGCTGCAGAGGGGCTGGTGCTTTCATGAATGACAGCAGGAAGTTACTACGCTGTGTAGCAGCGCCTACCAGTGTACGCTGTCAGAACCAAATAAATATTCATATAGATACTGCTAAAACTACTGCATCGTACACTATCATTCTATTGCTATGCCAGATCTTATTGATCTTGCAGAAGAGGTAACCCAATTGATGCTTTTCCTTTCACACTTTCTTTTGAGATTATGTTGCAAAGGGACTGTACTTCATTTCTGGGGTGAACATTGGATTCCTGATTCACCTACACAGAACTTACTTCAGAAATAATACAGTTCACAGACGGCATCTGATTTACCTAGTTGGAATCAAAACAAAAAATGGCCGAGGAAGACCCAGGTACGTTTACATATTCATACACTCCCATGTTTTACGGCTTACACAAATTACTACGCTCATAAAAAACACCAGCATTTCCCCTTCCAGCTATTCAGTAGTATTTACTTTCCTCATAAAAGAGATCAGGTTACTCTGCAAGAGAAACTGATAGGTGGAATATGAGCTGGAACTGCTAAGAAAAAATCCCATGAACCATTGATGTTACAGGGTGAAAATTTGTTTTAACAAACATCTCAGAAGTAAAAATAAAGCATCCTGAGAGATGGGACTATCCTTTCATTTGGACATGGATTGGAGGACATTAGCTTGTTCCTACAGTTTTGGCTTATTCCAACAGTTGGCTTCCTTTAAAGAAACCTGATCTCACATCATCAGCACTTTACAATCCATTTGTGTCTTTCAGATAGCTGCAACAGCTACACTTGAACAAGCTTTGCATTCAATCATTTTGCCACCCACACAACAATCAGAAAAGGTACTCTTTGATTCTGCTTAATGTTCCTAACACACCAAAAAACACTACAGTGAATCTATTTCTGTTCTACACACTCTGACTATTCGAACATCCCACTCAACACTGAAAAGTCAGAACTTTTAATTTGTCTCACTCCTGTAGGGCCTAATGTAGAAAAAACTCCACTGTACAAAGCACAGATTCTTCAGAGTATGTAAGAGTGCCACAGAAAAGATTAATGCAAGACTCCAACTTAAACATACTGTGTGCCCCACTATATAATTATGTACCTTGTAACTCTGTTTCACTTTTTATTTTATTTTTAAAAATGTGCTATTCCTCATTCATCTATCAATTTCTCCACAAGCTTGCTGCTATCACATCATTTTACTTACTGCAAAGAACTGGAATCAGAGAAGCAATTCCTATTGCAGTTCTTTTTTGTTTTTAGGGCTGCTCCCAGTGATATCATTCAGGGGGAACGGACCAGAACAGGCGTTCCGGATCCTAACCGGCTCCGTGGCTGCTTCCAAGTTTTGGGGGTTGTTTTTTTTTTTTCAACATTTGAATTTGAACTCAAAAGTGAGTTCCTGTTCCTAAATCATTTGAATGACACCACTGGCTGCTCCCCAATTTTAGGCAACAGCTCAATGTTTCGGGTGGGATCGTCACCATTTTAAAATTTCCTATCATGACTTTAGGTATCCAAACAATTCAAATGTCTGGGATTTTCCCAATTCTTCCCTTCAAAAGACAGTTCAACAAATGCTTATGAAACCCTATGACTATTCCATATCCCATAGGGTTAACACCGTAGGGAAGGGGTCTCCAAACTATGGCCCAGGGGCCACATCTGGCTCAACACAAGGTTTTATCCAGCCCTCAGCAAAATAGTTTTTGTCCCAACCGCACAGTCCAACATTTAACATGTGCAGATCTGGCCACTGCACTCCTTTCCATATTATATGGCCACTCAGCTTGGCTAGCTCTCACTTAACTCACCTGGGCCATGTGCTTTAAAACCCTTAAACCCTAATTATTCAATGTTAACCTCACCCTTGCTAACAAAACAAATCTGGTTTCCCCATGTTGACTGTTCAACAATGCCATAAAACAATTGCAGTGAAGAAATAGCATTATATTTGCACATGTTCGAACAAATGACAAACTGGATTTCACAATGGATAGACCAGAGACAGTGTGCCATGCACCGCATGCCTCCACTCTATATAAAACATATTTTTTGTCCCATGAAAATGTGTAAAATACAATATGTGTCCCTCCAGTTGAAACATTAGAGACTACTGCTGTGGGGATGGGGGAGGGGGGAGATGCATGACTAACAACCAACATGTTGGAAATAGGGGTTGAGAGCACTCCAGTGTTCCTTTTCAAAAAAAGATGCAAAATGCCATTTGAAATATTTTCTGTCACTAGGGAATGACTCACAGCAAATATCATTTAACCTTTTTTCTAAGAAGTGAAGTGGGTCTATGAAAACATACCATTTTGTATTGATCAAACAAACATCCACACAACTTGATGTACTCGGCTCAATTCTGTTCCAAAAGCAGTTGACCTGGCAGCTGTAGCCCTGGCAAAATCTATGGAAGTAAGTCACTCGCATCCCAATGTCAGGTTGCGTGGGTACAAGTCTCATATTATAAAGAACACAAAAAACTTAGAACATTTGTCGATTGTAAACAACTGATTTCTTGTTTACAAGAATTTTGTTTACAAGATTTCTTGAAACAAGCCATTTGTAACTGCTAAACACCCTTATGCACACTGTTGCAATCTTATGCACACTTATCCAAGAACACAATGAGATTTATTTCTGAGTAAGCATGTTTAGGATTGCACTATAACTAATATGCAGAAGTCAAAATGGTTCATTCCATCTGTCCTTTCACTCTTTAGCAGTTCTCTAATTTCAGCAGCCATTTTTTAAAAATGTGGAAGCCCAGAACACAAAAGTCTAAGAAATGCTTGCATTTCAACAACAACGGCTAACTCAAAGTCTGTTTCTGGCCAGCAACTACATGCCACTAATCCCATCTAGTGTTGGGGATTTCTGTATCAAGAAATGTTAAAAATAATTATATGTTAATCGTCTTTTACATTTACTACAGAAATTCAAACACACACTGACCTGGTTATAGTGTTCAAGCACACTGTCCTCTGGATTAGTTGACAATGCAAAACACCAGCCTCTTAGCTCAGCTCTGGCATCCAGTATAAACCTAAGAACAAAGTGAATGTAAAAGGATATAGGCGTTATTTCATGAAGTGCATTTAAAATAGGAATGTACAGTTAAATTCCAATAATCTGGCATCATCAATACCTGGATGTTGCTGAACTATCAGGAGGTATTAAAGTATTAAACTATCATACTTTAATGCAGTTGTTCCCAAACTTAGCAGGGTCATTGCGTTCCTGCAGCCGCTTCTTCCTGGCTCAGTTGGACCCAAACATCTTGGATCATGCAAAATATCTTACCATCCAAGATTGCAGCCTCCCGATCTTGCAAGATTCAAGATGGCAGAGCCCAAATTTCACAAGATCTCACACGAAGCAAGCCACCATCATTACATGGATCATACAATACTTCATGCAATTCAAGTTGGTGGCGCCCAGGAGAGCTGGTAGGTGGGGCGACCAAGGACATATCGCAGTACCCCTGTGAGTTCACCGCATTGCCCTAAGGCGCTGTGGCCCACAGTGTGGGAACACTGCCTTAATGCATTTAAACATTGTTCGAGCACCTTTACAATCTCTAATTTCTGTTTCAATGTCAGCATCACCTGCCTCCTTTTTACACTTACCTTACTACCAGCATTCACCTTTGATGCCACCACTACACACTAATGGGCAGAAATATTTGAAGTACTGTATAGCAGTGTTTCTCAAACTGTGGGTTGGGACCCACTAAGTGGGTCACGAGCCAATTTCAGGTGAGTTGCCTAACACCTAGGGCAACCATCATTGAAAATATGGAAAGATGGGACTCTGGACAGAGAGAGGGCTGTGTGGTTATTTTGCTTGTGTCAAAATTGTAAATAGCCTTTTTTCTTTCTGATCTCTTTTGCTACTGGAAAGTAGGTTAGAAATAACCCAACTTATTGCTGCAATCTCAGGAAAGCATCAGGCTCTGGCGTCACAATGATGGCACGTCCAGTCATGACATCATTTCCCAGACAGATTGTCATTCTAAAAAGTGGGACCCACTGCTAAAACATTTGAGAACCACTGCTGTACAGAATACATTCAAACAGCTAGAAAAAACACAAGCGTTGTCTGATGTAACACAATGTGAGTGGCCGACTGATCTAGTGCTGACCAGATTCACTTGGTTCAACGGCTTCCATTACTGCCTTGCAACTTGTTTTCTAGTACAGAGGGTCAATCACTTCTATATTCATATTGCACTGGTTCTTTTTCTAGGAAACGTCAAAAAGTGTCCCACGTATTTAAGCTTTCGGTAAAAGGAAGTTGTTCGTGCTAGTAATCTATGTAAATGTGGAGCCTAGTGGCAGGCAATTATGGATGGATTTCAGCTAGGAGGGACTCAAAACTCCTGTGGCACACCTGCAACTAAAAATCACTGATGTAATGAATGGGAAGAAATTTGTCTTAAGAGCATTTTTGGACATGCCCCAACCCAAATTTCTGCACACTTCCAATGCCCACATAATGAACTATGATCATAATTCAGATTTGTCATAGCACGTTACACAGAAAGCAAAACTTCACATGTATGTTTTTGTGTACACCAGCATATGGAAGTGTCCATAACCGTTACCACATGTACATGAACTGAGAAATCACAACAAAACAAAAGACACACAATTAAAGGTGTCTTCAAGGTGCAACACAGGCAGAAATGATTTGTTGCTTTGTCTAGACACTCCTAGGTAACTAGAATTTGTATCATATATCAAAATCTTTATTAGGCATACATACTTTTACAGGTGCATGGTGCACAGTTAATATAAATATTGCAGCAAAACACATATAACAAGAATAAAAACATAAGCTATAATTAGTCAGCTGGGGGTAGATTCACCCTAAGTCTACATTTAGTCAGGACCTCCCTTAAAAAATTCATCAGTACCGAAGTATCTTCAGACATAAGAAGCTGACAAGCAGGGGAGTTGGCAAGGATGGAATCCAGAGCCCTAAGTCTGGGCTCCATGTAAAGTGGGCAGTGAAAAACAATCAATCAACCAACCAACCAACCAACCAATCGGTACTTACATACCGCTTTTCAACACGAGGGTCAAGGAACTAGAATGTGTATATGAAGTGGCCTCAACTGATTTTTTTAGTACTGGGATCAAAACAGCTTTGGTTTCTTAGATATATACTTTACCTGCATAAGAGCAACTGTACTTTTCCCTGTACCTGATACACCTTCTGCTATTAAGAAATGTAACAAAATATATTAAAGTGGAAATTTTCTCTCCAATTAGTTTAGCTTTTTTGTTTTAATTTAATGTGCATTCAGCAAGACATGATTTGAGAAAGTAGGTTGAACTGGGATTCTGAGAATCTTAAAAAATATCCTAATCAGCTGATAATTGGTAAGGGTTTAACAGCAAATGAGTTCTCAGAAAGAGGGCAATGATAATAACCGAGGTCATATGGCTTAGTTGCATACCTCGGCTAAAGAAGCAGATGGCTTTACAGTAGCATCTGAATAAGACCAAGAAGTTACTAGTGGAGACTGGAGTGCCACTGTGTGAATGGTATAAGAGCACCTAAAACAGGCGAATATAACCTCCACCCAAATAAAGATGGTGATTTAAGAGGTGTATACAACCAGCATATTGACTGCTGATGCTATTATGATGTTGAAAAGCAAGATCTGTTTCTGTGGGTTTAGGAAGCAACCACAAGAAATTTGTTGCTAAATAATGATTGAAAACTGGGGGGAAAGCAATTCGGAAACTTAAATCAACAAATTCTCTCCAACACACATATATGCAAAGGAAGTTAAAATAAAAGCATTGCACAATGAGAAGTTGTGGCTTATGGAGCCAAACGTTTCATTTCCATTGGTCTAGTTTGGACATAACAGGAAAGCTTGCGTCCCTTCAATAAAAATGAGCAGACACAAGCCTTGAGCTCATGCGCTGTCCCCCTTTTCTCTTTGGTACATGATACAAAGAACCACCATTTACTGTTGCACACAAGGTCAGCAAACTGCAGTTTATTTAAACACAGGTCAGTAACAAGCCAAGATCTGAAACCACAATTTGATCCTAGCCTGTTTTATCTAAGTGTAGTTGGATTAAATTACACTTCCCTAAGCCTGTATATTTAGCATGGTTATTCCAAACTACAATCAGGCATTAAGGAGGAGAAGGATGGGGGAATATGTGAACTTGTACCTGCTCCTTTTCATACTGGGAAGCCATGGTTTCCTATTATGTCTGAATCAGACAGTTTTTCCATGTTTTAAACATAATAAGAATGAAGTCAGAGAAATAAGTAATTATGTATGTATTGTTAAATCTTATGTACTAGAGCAGTGTTTCTCAAACAGGACCCTGTTGGTGGATCGTGACCTGATGTCAGGTGTCATGGAAAGCAGGGAGCCACTATCTTGGAAGCTGCAGACCTTATTCTTGCTATATTATATTCTTTTTGTGCATGTTAACAGTTTGAATTTTCAAGTCAAGTTTTTCTTCTAATTTTGTTTGTAGTTCAGTGCTTTTATATAATACTTGCCCCTAAGCTTGTTTTCTGTCAGGGATGTCACATTTCACGGTTGTGGCTATTGCTGTGGTCCAAGAATGCCAGTTTGCATTCCAAGCATGTCATTCTATTGCATCACAATGACGGCACTTCCTGCTTGATTATGTCACTTCCAGTCAGGGAAGCATC
The DNA here is from genome assembly GCA_029204185.1 of Lerista edwardsae. Taxonomy (NCBI): domain Eukaryota; kingdom Metazoa; phylum Chordata; class Lepidosauria; order Squamata; family Scincidae; genus Lerista; species Lerista edwardsae. The sequence goes on along the minus strand of JAJKFI010000015.1, from coordinate 16,341,189 downwards.
AAGGAAGAACTTGTCTAACTCCTGAACTCTGCTGCCACATCCAGAAAATATATTAATCAAAACTAAACACTAAAATTCTAAGTCACGACAAAAGCATGAAAATGCTTAAAATGGCCGCTCATTATCAGTGTCTCACAACAGGGGTCTCCAAACCCTGGGCCAGTTGCGGCCCTTGGAGAGACTCTATTCAGCCCTCGGCAAGCCTCTGATCCCTTTTGAACCTCTGGCCCTCCTGACCTTGCTGGTATGGCTGCACTCTCTTAGATGTGCCCTGGTTGTGTGCAGAGGGTATTCTGAGGGCCAGGGAGGTCACACACAGCCTCTCTGGCCCTCAGGATGCCTCCAGAAAGCCAAAAATAATCATGTCCTCGTTTCCCAAAGATCCAGAAGTGACATTTTTAGGCCCTTTGAAGGCCTTACACGGCCTCCCCAGCCCCCAGAACATACTATGGGTGTTTCCTGTAATCTGCAGGTTCTGAAATATTTACTCCAGCACATTTAAGTAAGCTGCTTGTGGGGTGGGGGAATGGGAGTCCAATAAAATATGTGCTATATTTCTGAGGTGTGCGTTGGTGCTTGGAATTCTAGAACTTTGAGTTCATTAATTCATTCATCTAAGTGCTGTCTCTAATGTATTTATTTAAAGTTATTTATTTTTCTGGCCCTTGACACCATGCCAGATATTTGATGCGGCCTTCTGGCTAAAAAGTTTAGCGATCCCTGATTTACAGCATGGGCTCCCCCTGCATCCAGCTCAAGCCTCTTTTAACCTGACATTCTCCAACGAGGATGTCATGGTTCTTGATACCTGGCAAGAGAGTCCTGCGGAAACCCCCGTTCAGCACATACCCGACTTAGGGACTGGTAATATTGTGCGACAGGGGGCAGATCCTCGGCCTGGAAACTACAATACTGCACAAGACTGTAGAGCTAGCACTGTTAAAACGTTAGAGGAATCCAACCATGATTACCACTATATAACCATCTTTAATTGGAAGCTGGGACGCGCGAAGGGCCTATGGATGACTGCTAATCAGGTCAAAATTGCCATCTTGACAACATTGGGATCGGACTGGCCTTATGAGGAGTCGTTTACCTGTGAGTGTTGTTATCCTTCTGTGCCCTCTGTTAAGAGAGGAAGGATTCTTCTAACGTTTAGAAATTCTGTGAGTGCACAGCTATTTTGGAACCTATTGTATAAATTTAAACACGAACACATATCCTTTAAATGGGACCACCTAGAGACTTCCAGTGACAGATGGCCCCTGGCTTTTAAACGGAAATTCCCCCATAAGACATCTGGGGACATACGTAACCCTAGACATTGGAATTACACGAGGCCCTCTCAGCCTCGTATTCACCATGCACCCAGGAATGTCAGGAAGTATGACGTACGACCGGCGAGGCATGTGAGACCGCCTAATGCATACCCCTCATTTGTGTCTTCTCCAAACAATACACCATTAAGACGACGTAAGACTCTTGGCTTCCATACACCTAGGAGGTATAATGTCCCCCTCCGTAAGCCGTCCTCCCACTTAGGATCGACAACCAGTGATTGTAATTCTCCCCTGGTTTGGGTAGAAGATAGTCGTTTGGAGAATAGGATTCGGCGTGGACACTCCTCCCAGAGTGTCAAGATCTACACCAACCCTAATTACCCATCCAAACCAAGGATGGCTGATGGTGGTCTACCCAGAGGTAAATCCAAGAAGCGGACCCTCTCCTCTGCAGATCACTGGGTAACGTCGACTCGTGAGGATGGGAATAGTGATCTGTCAAGAACTAGGCAAATGAGCGGCTTTAATGAGAAAAGACATAAGAGGGGGTTTTCAAGAGAAGAGTGGTGGCTTGCTCCAACTTGACTAGAGAAAGAGAACACTACCTCGGACTTTATGCATCCTCCTGCCTTACCTCCGTCCCCTCATGCTAAAAACCATTCGGCTGATAAATTTTCAGTGATCTCTTGGAACGTGGCCGGTTTAAAGAAAAAGGGGCACGACCCTGACTTTTTAAATCATCTGACACAAAATGATATCATATGTTTGCAGGAGACATGGTCTGAGGAGCCGTTCTCGTTGACTGAGTACCAATCCTTTCATCTATCAGCTGTTAAAAATAACAAGCGTGGACGTCCTAAAGCGGGTCTAGTTACCCTAGTAAAAGAGTCATGGAAAGCTACTCTGATTGCGAAGTCCCAAACTTCTTCCAGTATGCTGATTGTTAAGGTCCAGTGCAGAGAATTAACGTTGTTAATTATTAACGCTTATATCCCTCCTCAAGGTACTAAGGACCGATGTTGGTCGGTCTGGAATAGTTTCACTCAATATTGTCTATCACTGAGTAGAAAATATCCCCAGGCTCTCCTCATACTGGGTGCGGATTTAAATGCTAGAGTGGGTAATGAATACCAAATCTATCATAAAATCTCGGCCTGGGATTATGAACAAACCGGCCTCCCTCTGAACCAGTGGGTAAGGCACTCAAAAGATAAAATCTTGAATGAAGCAGGATCATGCCTGGCAAATTTTACCCTTCAAATGAACATGATGTGGCTCAACGGTATTTCGATTTACCCAAACTCGGCTGAGTTCACCTTTATCTCCGCACTTGGTTGTAGTATTATTGATTACATTTTAGTTTCACTCCCCTTGTTGAATCTGGTGGATGGATTTTCGGTGGATGACCTGATTTTAAGTGATCATCTACCCTTGAGGGTCTGGTTTAAAATCAACGTGCAGGCGTGTACGACTTGCCCTCTGCACTCTGACAAGGGGCCTATGTTATTTAAATTTCGCTGGGATGACAATACCCTTCCCAGGATTCATACTTTACTGGAATTTGAAGTGAATAAGAAACATTGTACTAGTATGTTAGCTTCCACGGATTTTGAGATGGTTGTGCGATCTTACGAATTATTTTCAAACCAAATGATTGATAGCCTGGGTTCTCTACAATCGACCATAGTTACCAGAAAAGGCCTCTTGCGTTCAAATTGGTTTGATCAGGAGTGCAGGCAGGCGAAAGCCCAAGTACGGACAACTTTTGCCAAATTTAGAGCTCAGAACTCCCAAAAGACACTTAGGGAATACTTTGAGACAAATGTCGCCTTTAAAAGCTTGATTAGAGAGAAGAAAAAGGAATTTTCTAAAGACCAATGGCATAAGTTGCATTCTGCTATAGTTCAAAATGATGTTAAAGCCTTTTGGAACATCATGCGTGGGAGCTTTAGAAATGCCCCAGATCCAATAAGCAATATAACAAATCAATCCTGGATTGACCACTTTTCCAAATTACTTTCTGTCATGGATAAGGAGGATGTACCTAATGCCTCCCCAGATATAACAAATCTACCGACCTGGCCACCGGTAACTGAGGAGGAGATTTTGCCTCTTATCCAAGGCCTTAAGCTGGGTAAAGCTGCTGGTGCAGATGCTATCCCAGCTGACTGGATTAAGGCAGACGCGCCTTTTTGGACTCTTCTGCTAAGTAAACTATTTACTGCTGTAAATGTCACGGGACTTTTTCCTAAAGCATGGCTCAATTCTGTAATTGTCCCAATTTACAAGAAGGGGGATCCTCATGATCCTGCAAACTATAGGCCGATTAGTCTTTTGTCAATTGTCGGTAAGCTCTACGCCAAATATCTGTTGGACAAGGTGAGCTCGTGGACCCAACAATATAACATCATTCGGCCTGAGCAGATAGGGTTCAGAGGAGGCAAATCAACAATTGATCATGGTCTCATATTAAAACATCTGGCCACTAAATATGTTGTAAACCTTAAATCAAAAATGTATGTGGCCTTTCTTGACCTCAAGTCGGCGTTCGATTGTGTGGATAGGGATTTACTTTGGCACAAATTACAAACCCTCGGAATAGATAAAAGACTATTATACCTTATCAAGGGTTTATACTCCAACAACGTGTGCCAAGTCCGCACCTCTAAAACTGGGAGCTTAACAAAGGAATTCCCCTCTAATAGAGGGGTTAAGCAGGGTTGCTTGCTGGCCCCAATTTTGTTTAACATTTTTTTAAATGACCTGGTTCCCTGCCTAGAAATATCTAATGGCCATCCTCCTAAATTGGGAAATCGTCATGTTTCGATTCTTCTCTACGCCGACGATGCGGCAGTTATTTCTCGAACTCGTATCGGCCTCAAAAGGTTGCTGAATAAAAGCTTTGAGTATTTTACAGCTAATAAGCTTTTACTTAACTATGAGAAATCCAAAATTCTTGTGTTCGCTAGGACATGGAAGCCAAGAAAATGGAGGCTCAACAATGTGGAGTTAGAGCAAGTAAAATCATTCAAATATCTTGGTTTTCATTTTACATACAACTTGTCCTGGACGGCACAACGCAATTACGTGCGTACGGCCGCTTTTTCGTCTGCTCAGGCCATTTGTAATTTCTTTTTCAGCAAAGGTGGTTCATTCATCCCAGCGGCAATTAAAGTTTTCTCAGCTAAATGTATCGCTATTATACTGTATGGTATCCCATTGTGGATTCGAGATCTCAATCACTTAATTGAACAAGTGCAGGCATCCTTTTTGAGAAAGATACTGGGTCTGCCGCGTTGTGTCCCGTATGCAGTGCTATGTTTAGAATCTGGACTACGAATGATTGAAACTGTGGCTTGGATCCGCGTGACAAAGCTTTGGCTTTCAGTTTTTTACTCACAGGCTGACGACGACCTGACTCAGTGTATGATTTTGGATACTTACTTTTCCGCGGAGCCCTGGACTTCTAAACTTGTTGAATTGGGGTTTGATTCAGATCTACTCGGCTCGGTCTCACAGTCCGAAGCCTTTAGATTGATTAAGGGGAAATTATTAGAAGCGCATGACCAAAAATTACTGAAGATGGCCAACACTCGCTGCTCGCCCCTTTTTCTTCAATTACGAATGAATATTGGCCAAATACCACCTTATTTGTATATTCTGGACATCCCTGTAAGACGTAGGGCCATGACGTTGGCCCGTTGTAATGTTCTACCTTCTGAAGTCCTGTGGGGTCGGTTTAAAGGGGTACCCTATATTGAAAGACTCTGCCCTTGCCAACAGGATAGTATTGAAACTCTAGTGCATTTACTCTTTCACTGCCCTTTACACTTAAAGAGCAGAGAGTTATTTTTCCAAGCTCTTATGTACAAGTTAAATCTGGACAGAGAAGAGGTGACCTTAAATTTTTTATTTGATTCTGAGGATCTTGTTGTGGTTAATCAACTGGCTCTCTTTCTGGTGCGTATTATTAACACTAACAATCACCGTATTGCTGGCTCTCTTGAATAGGTGATATAGCTAAACGGAACTTGATATGGTTATTGGTAATTATATCATTTATTTTATGTTTTTATATTATTGTATGCCAAATAAAGGTATGAATATGAATATGAATATGTATTTATTTAAAGTTATTTATTTTTCTGGCCCTTGACACCATGCCAGATATTTGATGCGGCCTTCTGGCTAAAAAGTTTAGCGATCCCTGATTTACAGCATGGGCTGTCAATGAAGCCTAGTTCATACTTAGGTGATTGTCTTGGGGGCTCCTTCAGGGGAACAAACACAGAACAGAAACAGTGGGACTTCTTTCTTATTAAACATACATTATATATTTAGTAAATATATGTTTAATATTACACCTCTCCCTCTCTCCACACACACACACACACACACACACACACACACCCCTCACTCATTTTAATCATGCAACTGACTCCTCTCACACATGCTGTCACTACTGCAAGATACTTTACATCTTGTTCTCTGAGCTGCTGAAGACAGCTAATAAATCCCAAAGTGGAAAAGCATCCCAGGGGGAGAGCCCATTGTTTGTCATTAAAGCCCATCATTACTGCTTTAGCATGAGTTCTTCTGCCCTTCAAGAAATAAAAAGTCAAGCAAATGGGAAAACCCAGAAAGGACCAATTTTATTATTCGATATGCCCTTGCCTATTCCATGTCTGACTGGTTTCTTAGTTGATTGATTGTTGTATTTCATTTTCAGAGAGACTAGCAAGTCCAAGGCTGTAATCTTAGACTCACTTACTTGGGAGTAAGTGCCACTGAACACAATAGCACTTATTGTTGAATAAACAAGCATAAGACTGCACTGCTTATCTATTTCATTTCAAAGCAATGAATGACCACGTTGTTTAGCAGGAAAGTATGTCCATTCGTTCAGTAATAAAAGCAAATTCAGTAATAAACATAAGATTCTATCTTTTTGGATAGAAGGCCTTGAGGCATTTTATAAAAACCATGAGCCAGGCATCAAACAGCAACGGAAACAATTCCCAAGAGCTAGTTCTGACACAACAATATCTATCTATTTTACTTTTTATCCTTCACATATACGTTTTTACTACTTAATACATGATACTAAGTGTAAATATATGTAAAGTTATGCACATCTAATTCCACAAATATATAGCTGACATCTGAACTGGCAGTAACTTGCTAGGAAAGAGATCTGACGATCATGATAAACAGTTCAATGAAAATATCTCAGTGTACAGAACTAGAAAAAGGCAAATTCCATGCAAGGGATTATTAGACAAGGGATTGCAAAGAAAACAGGCAGTATCTTAATGCTTTCATATAAATATGGTGCAGCTGAATTTTGAATATAGCCTGGCTGCCCCAGAACTTGAACCAGTGTAGGAAAGGCAACAAAAAAGAATAACTTGAAACTTCCCTATTTTCTAAAGGCATTGGGGCTTTTTTGCATAGGGGAAAAAAAGTTGACTAAGGAAAGACATTATAAACGTCTATAAATATGCATGGAATGGGATGGAGAGAAATATTCCTCTCAAAACACAACTATCAAGAGAATTCCCAATTACACTGATGCTGGCAGTAAATTCAGTGGAAATTACTGAAGGGCAGTAAATTTGGGGAAACGTTTTCCCCAAACTGGGCAAAATTGTGAATAGAAAAATTATGAATTCACTGAAATTCACTAAGGATGTGCACGATAGTGGTCCAAATGTGCTTTACAGCCTGTTTGCAACACTCCTGGGCCAGCACAAGTCCCTTGTGCCGGCCAAACTCCAGGTTAGGATTGCGCCCTCAGTATTATCCATCAGTATTTATATATCACTTTTCAACAAAAAGTTCACAAATCAGTTTACAGGCAAATAATAATAATAACAAATAGAATGGACCCAGTCATCTGCAAGCACTGTATTACACTTACTTCCCAAGGATTAAAAGCCAAGGGTTGAAGTGACCCAGAACTATCACCAAGAGGACTTTGTTAAAAGGCATTTTGTTTCCTACAAAACTCAAAGGAAAACAGTGATAATTAAAACCATATGTGTGAATGAATTTATTATATAATACAATTTCCCTAACTTGTGTCAAACTATAGTCAGTTCCTCCTTGAGGGAAATGTGAAACTTCTATATTCTCTTATAATTCTCTTTCTGCAGCAGAAATCGCAAATTCCCCCAAGATATTATACTATTTACAGCACCATCTATTGGCACTAATCAATTCTATTGGCACTAATTAAATTTGCACAGCTGCAAGACATGATGGATTCAGAGAACACCCCATCTACCTATCTATCCTGTTCTATTGAAGTGTATTGATCAGAATGTATATATTCATGTGTAGTCCAGCTACAGAGGTGGAGGCAAAGACAGAGCGAATAGTTGATAAAAGACCTTCTCAAATTATCCTAAGGCTAAAGTTTCACCATGAAAAGATTACTCGCTCGTTATCATTTTATTTTGGGGCCCATTCATTTGGCTTTCCCCCCTCCTCTTATGAAGCAACATAATGAAATATAGCACTCAAACCATAGCGCTCAAACCTGAGCTCAAAATCACAACTTCCCTAGTTTAAATCTTGCTTCTGTCTTAAACTCACTAGGTGGATTTAGGTAAGTCACCTCCTCTCCACCACAGCTGCAATATGGGATACACTCACTTTTACAGGGTTTCTGTAAGGGTTCTATCAATATAACACAGAATGAGCCTACTTATCTGTGGATTTTCTATCAGCTGATCTGACTCAACATGGGCCCCTGAACCCATGTTGAGCTAGACTTGGTCCAACCTGAACCCTCTGAACGTTACCAGCACTCTGCTCCGGTCACCTCTGAAGGGCTTTCTGAAGCTCCCAGAGGCCATGAGCCTCTGTGGGCTTCAGAATTTTTTGTAGAGGCAAAAAAAGCTACTGCTGGTTTTCGAAAAAGCTGGAAGTGATGTTTTTATGCCTTTAAAAGGCATTTTTTGGGTCCATGGGGGCTGCATAGTGCTTTGCCGGCCCTCAAAATGCTTTTTAAAGGCATAAAAATGGCACTTCCTGTTTTCCTCTGAAAACTGGAAGTAGCTTTTTTTGCCCCTATGAGGCATTCTGAAGCCAGCAGAGGCTGTGGGGAGATGCATGCGGCCTCTTCAAGCTTCAGAAACCCCTCCAGAGGCGACTGGAGCTGTGCTCTCGTGGCCTTCAGAGGGCCTAAGGGGAACAAAACTGCAGATTTGCTTGCCTGTGTTTTTCGGTATTCGTGGGTGGTTCAGGAACTGATCCCCCATGGATACCAAGGCTTATATGCAGATTCAGGATGCACGTTTTTGATTACCAAACATTACCAAAATTAATTACCGACATTAATTATGATTAATTTGATTACCATGTTTTTGATTACCCATGGGTTTTCATTGAAAACCAGACCTTGCCTTTGTTCTGCTCTAGCTGGCCATCTGAGGTTTTGCAGAGGCCGCATGTGGCTTTTGTGGGCTTCAGAATGGCTCCGGATGCTATCCTGTGAGTCTGCAGATTTCATTAACTGTGGGTTTCAGTATCCGCAGGGTGTCCGGCAATAGATCCCCCTCTGGACACAGAGACTCAACTGAATTCATGAAGTGCTTTGCACACTCAGCTGTCAAAATCCTAAATGACGAAGCTGTCAAAATCACAATGACGTATTTTTACTTCAGAATGAAAAGTACGATGGCTTATAAACATAATGAAAAGCAGAATGAAAAACATGATGGCTACGGTGAAAAGCATGCAACTATAATGGAGTTTTCACTATTCATAAAACGAAAGGGGCTACAGCTAATATGTGCAGGATACATACTTGGCATGCAGAAGAACTGGGGTTCAGCCCACAGCTCCAGCCCCCTTGCCAGTCAGATCAAGCAATGTTGGCTAGATGGATCAATGGTCCTACTCAGTACAGAGCAAGGCTTCATAAGTAATTAGATAGCCACTCATTAGTTTGGCTCCACAAAACTTCGCATTAGTAAATATGCCTAAAATCCCTGACACTTGACTCTTCAAAGTGCTTCACTGGATCAAGCCCAACCTTTAAAACACTTAAGTCAAACAAAAAGTGTTCTGGCCTTGATACTGAAATCAGTCATCTCCACTTCACCTCTTGGGTGGCAGTTTCATGGCTGGAAAAAGAAAATCTCCTTTTTCAAGTTATGAGCATGCTACTTCCTGGACAAAACTTGACTAACTAGTCTGCGGAAAAAAAGTGGCTGTCATACTCATTAATGCATATTTTCATGCAGAGTGATCATAAATGTGAATACTGTGTGCAGAGCTGCATCCTGCCCAAGAAACACTCTTTAGGATCAATGCCTTGACCTTGAACTTGCATGACTCTTACACCAAACATTTCTAGAGGGTGGAGTTTATTCTTCGATTATACAGTACACCGTGTGTTGCAAGGGGTGCAACTGTAGAGCTACCATGAGGAAAAACATCAATCTGTAGTTGAGAATCTTCAGTGCTGTATTTCAATACAAATTAATTATACAGCTAGTCCTCACTTAACGTTGTTTTGTTCATCTATATATATAAAGAAGAGCCTGGGTGTGTATGTATGTATGTATGTGTGTGTGCGTGTGTGTGTGTATGTCTCGCATAGGCTCCTCAACGCCTGGAGCGATCGGCACGAAACTCGGCACGCATACACCTTGTGGCCAGGCGACAAACACTGCGGGGGGCAGGCCCCCCTAGCGCCCCCGGGGGTGGGGGTACGAAGGGGTCCCTGCGTGAAAACGGTCAAAAACGGCCAAAATTGGCGTTGAATCCACAGTTTCCGGGGTCGCTGAGATGAGTGGCGACACTCCCGATGCTGTTGGAGTCTGGGTTTGGCCCCCCCTTGACGTGGGGGGCCAGAAGGGGTGCGAAACACAACGTCCGCCATGCCCTGCTGGAACGCCTGGACCGATTGGCACCAAATTTGGCATGTGGAAGCCTAGCAGCCAGGCCACAAACACTGCGGGTGTCGGGCCCCCCTAGCGCCCTGGGGGTGGGGGTACGTGGGGGTCCCCACGTGAAAACGCTCAAAAACGGCTGAAATTGGCGTCAAATCCACAGTTTCCAGGGTCGCCAAGATGAGCGGCGACACTCCCGGCGCAGTTGCAGTCTGGGTTTGGTCCCTCCTCGACGTGAGGGGCCAGAAGGGGTGCAAAACGAGACATCCGCCATGCCCCACTGCGACGCCTGGAGCGATTGGCGCCAGACTTGGCATGCGTATGCCTTGCGGCCTGGCAACAAACACTGCGGGGGTCAGACCCCGCTAGCACCCCTGGGATGGGGGTACATGGGGGTCCCTGTGAGAAGATGGTCGAAAACAGCTGAAAACGGCATCAAATCCATAGTTTCCGGGGTCGCCAGGGCGAGCGGCAACACTCCCGATGCTGTTGGAGTCCGGGTTCTGCCCCCCTCAGCGTGGGGGGCACGAAAGGGTGTGAAACACAACATCCGCCATGCCCTGCTGGCATGCCTGAACCGATCGACACGAAACCTGGCACATATACACCTTGCAGCCTGGCGGCAAACACTGCGGGGGGAAGGCCCCCTTAGTGCCCCTGGGGTGGAGGTATGTGGGGATCTCCACATGAAAATGGTTGAAAACGGCCAAAACCCGCGTCGAGCCCATAGTTTCCGGGGTCGCCAAGACGAGTAGCGACGCTCCCGACACAGTTGGAGTCCGGGTTCAGGCCCCCCTCGGCATGGGGGCGAAAAGGGGTGCGAAACAAAACGTCCACCATGCTGTGCTGGAACGCTTGGAGCGATGCGCACCAAACCTGGCATGCATGTGCCTTGCGGCCTGGCGACAAACACTGCAGGTGTCAGGCCCCCCCCCAGCGACCCCGGGGGTGGGGGTACACACAGGGCCCTGCAGAAATCGGTTGAAAACAGCCGTAATCGGTGTTGAATCTGTAGTTTCCAGGGTCGCCGCGGTGAGTGGCGATGCTCCCAATGCCGTGGGAGTCCTGGTTCAGCCCCCCCTCAGCATGGGGGGCGGGAAAGGGTGTGAAACAAGATGTGCGCGTGCCTTGAGGTTTGGCGACAAAAACTGCAGGGGTCAGGCCCCACTACTGCTCCCGGGGGTGTGGTGCGCGGGGGGCCCTGCGTGAGAACAGTCAAAAACGTTGTCAGACCCATAGTTTCCGGGGTCACCGAGGCCTGAGGCAGGGGGCCAAGGCAGGGGGCCTGAAGTGAAGACGGCTGAAAACGGGTGAAATTGGCATTGAGTCCATAGTTTCCGGGGTCGCCGAGGTGAACGGTGACAGTCCCAACGCGGTTGGAGTCTGGGTTTGGCACCCGTTGGCGTGGGGGGCAAGAAGGGGTGCAAAACTCATAAACTCTGGAAGATCATTTTGTTACCCGGGCAACGCCGGGTAACAAAAAGCTAGTTTCATTATAAATGAGAAAAAACCCAATTCCTGGCCAGGCCCGCTACCTGTGTGGAGTTTGCATGTTCTCCCAATGTCTGTGCGGGCTTTCTCCATCCCAGAAAGCTCACATTTATTTCCAAGTTTAATATTAGAAGTGTCTGGAGTCTTTATTCAGAAGTTTGGTGGTGTTTTTGTGACCAGAAATATGCTGTTGGAACGTATTTCTTGTTTATGTATCTCACAGCACAATCATATCCCAATTGCCGATCGATGTCATGGTACAGCGGCGCCAAAACAGCCACAGCTGTATTATATCCTGTGGGGCAGGGAAGGCAGCTGGAGGTCTCCTCAAAATATGGGAAATATGAGAACAGCTCAGCTTATCAGTTGCATCCTCGAGGTCTCGTCACTCACAGAAGCTTTGGGTGATCTTGAACTGGCAACCTTCGAATCTTATCTTTGGACTTAATGGCAGCTCTACCCTCTGGACCAGACCACCTGCCCTTATGCCTTGTGGCACTTTCACAACGACTGTCGCCTGGGCAGCACAACTCTTACATGTGATCCCCAGGCATAGGATTGGGCTCTCAATTAGCGTACAGTAAAATTGGTTTCATTTTAAGTTCTTAGCTTAAAGTTGTGTTCAGGGTGCAAGGGGCGTCAGGGGTGCCCCGGTTGTACGTCTGCCTGTCGGTCCCTTCTCAGGAGCTCCAGCTGCTCGGCTCAGCTCAAGAAGGGCCTCAGAAGGTCAGAGTTGGGGGCAAGGGGTTGCTCTACCTTGGTCTTGCTCCCCCGAGGGGTCTTTAAGGAGATGGGAGACTGAGCTTCCACAGCAGCCAGCTGCCTAACCCCTTCTGCCTCTCATCACCGGCCAGAAGCCCTTTTGAGGGGTAGGCTCTAAACTCTTCCCTTCGGAATGGGCCCTCCTCTACGGGCTGGATATCTGTCTGCCCCAAACCCAGGGCTCCCTGGGTCCCTCAACCCAGGTGAGGCTGATTTAGAGCACATGGGGGCTGATTGATTGGCCACTGCCACGACCTTGCCACGACCTTGCCCTGTCCCCGCTGTTTGGGTGTGGGGACCGAGTGACACCCAGGCCTGGCATGGGGGTTCCGCCCCCCACGCTCACCCCCACAGGTGAACTTCTGCAAGGGCTTGCCCCCGCTTCGTCCGGAGCCTCCACGCCTTGGACACGTCAACACCCGGCTTCTTGGACGTGGCCCCAGCTGCGACTGCCCAGAGACTCTCCACCATGCCCCTTGGCATAGCATCACTAGGCCCTGCCACCTCATCACCCAATGTGACTGTGTCAGGCCGGGCCATCGTGCTCCCTGTCGCGGCAGCAGCAGGCCCAGCCACTGCATCACTGGGCGCGATGGCCTCAGGCCCGCCTGTGGCGTCTTCTGCCGCAGCAGTGTCGGGCCCCTTCCCAAGCACGGCTGTCCACCCGTGCATCAGGACCAGTCTTCTGTGGCAGCCATGGGGGCGCACCAGAGGTGCTCCCGCTGCCCTGCCTGGCCTCCCCATCTGCAGATAAGGCGGGTTACCAGAAGGCACCTGATAGTTGCAGTTTCCACAAACCTAGCAACAACTTTGAGGACTTGATGGACAGGAAAAAAAGTAATTATTTTATCATCTTTTGGGTGGGTTTTTTTTTCCAAATTCATAGCTGTGCAAACCTGCTTCTGGCTGCATTAAGAGTTCCCTCCCATTCCATCAAAGCGTCTGACAGCCAGGGCCACACAAAAGAAGGCCAAAACAGGGAAGGAAAGAACTATTCCAAAATGGATAACATGGTATGGCACCTCAGTTGTGGCAGCACACATAATCACATTACACGTGGCCACTGTTAAAACTAACTAACAAGTTACTCATTAAAAAATTTATCAGTTGTTCAGCTAATTAGCACTACAGTTGCCACCTACGGGTTTGGTGCCAATTTAACAATCTATACAGAGCACAGTATCTTTTTTTAACGCTGAGCTTCTCAAATACTTGGCTCTTTAGTAAATCAAATTAAAGGGACAAACACACTTATTTCATCTCCGACAGACAGTTCAGTCCTCGGAATCACAGAAGAGCAATGATTATTCTTCGCCCTCTACTGTGCGCTTTAATGAAGAGCCTCTTACCAGTGTCTATATTTTGACATTAAATTGGCACAGGTTGTGGTTTAGACTGTTTTCTGTTACAAAAAATGCCCCAGGGAAATCCAACTGAAGAGAAAACCGCCTCCGTTTCATGCTTGTTGCATGAGCAATTCTGAAACGCTTGCCATGACAAGAGTTAAAAATAGCTTCACAAAACAAATAAAGGAGCCCAGAACTCCCAGCCTCTGTAATGGTCCCCACCAATTAATCAACCAAAACTTGACTAATTTGTTGATTAACACTTGCAGCCCTACTAAGGCATTTTTTATTTTATCACCAGGGTGGTATTCTACTTCTCTACGTTCAAAAAATTGAGGTACCAGCAGCGGTGTCATGCAGCCTGAACACTGGGCGGGAGGAATGGGTGAGTGGCCGGGGTGGGGAAGACGGCGAAATGGAGCAGAACGCAACCCATTTCTCCCGCCCAGCGTTCCGGCTGCATGACGCCGCTGGGTACCAGTAATTTTATCAACTGATGAATAACCAGGCTCAGTGTTGGGCAGCCCAATCCTAAGTAAGGCCGACATAGTAAGGCCGATACAACAGGGCTGTATCCTAAAGCCCATTAGGAGGCAGCAGCAGCAATGTGCAGGACAAGGTGAGGTTTTCCTCTTGCACCCACATAAGCCCCGGTCCCCCCCTATGGGCCTGCTTGGATCTGGGCCTGCTGTTTTGCAGGTGCAGAAAAACGTGAACAGGAGTGGCCCGAATCAGGGCCACCCTGGCCAGGGACAAGCTTTAGGATTTGGCACTACAGCCGTCCTGCATCACTGCCCCTGTCTCCGTCACTGCACCACCCAATCGCAACCCACTTCCAGTTTCTCGATCGGAAACCACAAGTGAGTCGCAATCTTTTTTTTTTTTTTTTTTTGCTGGTTTCTCTCCTCCTTGCCCCTTATAGGGCCAGGGCCAGAGGTTCTCTGGCTGGGGCATCCCAACACCCCAGTTTGAGAACCCTATTTTAAAGCCATGCTGTTGAGTTATAAAACATAAATTGAAATTCACAATCAGCAGCCCTGAGTGAAAAAGTACACATGAGATTCTGCAGTGCCACATCACCATCTGCTGGCAGTCTGTAATTTCACTGATCTGCGGGTTTGCAGGTTAATTAACACTTTTCCTGCCAAATTAAATTCTCCTTACTTTTTTTGCTTTCATTTGATTTTGTTCTCCTCTTTTTCTTTTACTAGACTTTTAATAAATCTTTTATATTTTCTTTTGAATCTACCTGGTTCCTGGGATGGGAAGTACAGGAGATTACCTCATCTCCTTGTTCGGCAGACACTAATGTAAGGGGTGATTTTGAAAGGAATCTCTGAGGTTCAGAATTGTTCTAGAAGTGGGGTTCTGCCCACGTAGCCCCTCTGGCTAGCCTGATCTCCTCGGTTGGTGGCAGTGTATTTGGTCTACCAAGATATTTCTCCATTCAACTATGTGTGCAAACAGGGGAAAGAAAGGAACAGGAAAGGAGTAAGTGTGCTAACTACTAGGCACGACTGCCTGGGATTAATATATGATCACTGACAACTCATCTTTTGATCCTGACAGCCATACAACACAAATAATACAGCCATATGATACAAATGAGGCAAATATATGAAAGTGAGGCTATTCCGTCTTAACACAATCATTCACTCCTTATTTTAGACTACTTAGTTGCAAGTGTAATTCCATTTTAACTTTGTTAGAAACTTCCCAGAATAATTAAAAAGATTATTGCTTAATCTACATTCCTCTGACTCCCCTCTTGGAGCAAGTATATAGATTTTTGTGACAGGAACTAAATCACCTCACAAGGCTTTTAAAATGCCAAATTTTCTTAGGCTAATGTTATATTGCAAGCAAAATGCTCACTATTAATATTCTTAAAATGATACACACTCAAGAAATTTGAACAGTAGCAACTCAGCGAAAGAGCTCTCCAGCCAATTAATGCTATACGCCAGCAAAGCAGTTCCCAAAACCATCGCCAGTCACTTTTAGGCACGAAGACCTAGTGAGCCGCTTCAAACAGCAGTAAAGAGATCAGGGCATGTGTAGCAGGATTTTTCCCAGTGTGCAGTTTTTGTGGGCTGGAGCTCTTCCCACAGTGCCAATTCTCCAGCCACTGTTTGGAACGGCACAGTCTCTTAGGGGGGGGGGAGTGGGCAGCCCGCAACTCCCCAGAAAGTGCCATCAATGCCCCAAAACATCACAACGCACAATGCAGTTTGGGAACCGCTGCAGTTGCAGTTTTTGCAATGAACTCTGCTAGAGACCATTTGGGGGCAAGAAAAAGGTTAACATTGGGTCCTGGTGATACAGTGCTTGGTCTGGAGAAACCTCCTCCAGGTTGTATTCACCTCAAAAGGTAAAATGAAGGTAGTTAACATTTTACACATTCGGACCAGAAACTCAAACATCCAAGGGGAATTTGCATTTTAATGTGAAAAATACAGAACGAGCTAGCAAATAACATCCTCATTCACCTAATGGCAGCAAAAACGGGAACAAAATTTGATTGCAGGCCTCAGTGCTAATGGAATATTACAAGAGCGCAGTATTTTCAATTTGTTTTTTTCTGAAGTGCGTTTTGGAGCTTATTATTAAAAGGAAAGGCACACTGAAGCAACCCAATGGAAGAGGAATAATTGAGTGGGTGTCACAAATCTTTGTGACACAGGGCCAAATCAAATGTTACATCTAAATGTATATAACTTCATCAATGACCCTTTTTCCATCTAAAGATAGCTTCAGGTGGGAGTAATGTAAAGAAGACAAATAACAAGGGACTACTTAACCCTTTCCCTGGCCATCACTCCTTCACTCCAAATCCTCCCCTTAGCTTTTTTCCCCACCATGGGGCTCCCAACAACAGTTTATGACAGTGAGCATGTTTCAAATCCCACACTGGGGAAATCAGATGTATTTCTTGTTAGACTCTAAAATGCCAAAGATTGAAATTAGCTTTTCAGTTTCACCACATTCACAACAAGTGTGGTGATGAAAGAAATGAGGCCTTCAAGTGAGAACGTTAGGTCCAAATGAATGACAGAATTCAGGATGCAATCCATTTGTAAGCTTCTCAGGGCAAGGACTTCTGCTCTTGTGTGCCTTAAGTCACCATGCACACGGATGGTGTTACACAAAATAAAAAGATAATGAAGCTATGAAACTCACAGGGTTCTCAGACAAAAAATTGAAGTAGCTTGCGATCACTTGACGGGGCACTTTTAGAAGCATGGGGAGGAGTGCAGAATGGTCTGTAGGCTCCCCACACCTGCAAGGAAGCAGTAGCACCCCTCAGTACTGTTAAATAGGTTTCAGTTAAACAGAACATTTTTACCCTGGCACTGGCATGATCTTGGGAGTGCTGGCACCGCCTCTACATCTCCCCCACAACTGCTTAAAAGGTAAAGGTTTCCCCACGACCAAATGGCCTAGTCGTGCCCGACTGTAGGGGGTGGTGCTCATCTCCGTTTCTAAGCCGAAGAGCTGGTGTTTGTCCGAGGACAAGCTTCCGTGGTCATGTGGCCAGCATGACTATATGCCAAGGTGCAAGGAACGCTGTAACCTTCCCACTGAAGTGGTCCCTATTTATCTACTTGCATTTTTACGCGCTTTTGAACTGCTAGGTTGGCAGGAGCTGGGACAAGCAATACAACAGGATCTCACTCTGTCGCACAGTCTCGAAGTGCCGGTCAGCAAGCTCAACAGCAGTGTTTAACCCGCAGTGCCACCACATCCCTCTTACAGCGCTTACAACTGCTTACAGTGGCCCAAACTCTCCCAGAGAGTTTGGAAACCACTGTGTTACAGGATATCCATCTTATGTTAGTGTCTTCAAAACAGACTTGGGTTATAATCCTATCTTACTCACTGGAAACAGACACCTCTATCCACAACATACTTAATTCATCAGAATCATTTTAAGAACTGGCAGGACAGTTAAGAAGAAAAAGGAAGATTCAATCAATGAGAGAACTACGCCCCTACACGTTGCAGCTGTTGTCCATGGAAGTTTAACATACACCAAGTTATTTCAATAGCACAGCAGTTCCCAAAGTCCTACTCAGACTTGTTGCTGCTGTTGCAGGGGTAAGGGCCTGGGGCTGGAGGGGGGTGTTCCGATGGCATCACAGCAATCGTGGTCCGCAGCCCCCTCTGCAGGCCTCCCCAATGCTAGATATCACTTGAGTTTGGGGATCAAAGTGCACTTCTGGTTTTTGCATGAAAACCAGAAGTATGCTCCAGTCCCCAAACGAGGCCAAGGATACCTCTGCGATGTGGACATTGGGCCTCCCAGACCCTTCCCAAGGCCAGTGTTACGCCTAGATAAGGGGGAAAAGCCTCTGGGTGTCCGTGGTGCCACAATAACTTTGGCTCCATCAGGACACCCATCACTGGGCCACTCCTCTTAAAGGGGAAATAGCCCAGTTCTGGTTCACGACCCACCACTTTGTAATAGTACCTTTCGCACAAACTGCCCAATCCTTTAACCTGATGCAATCAGCTGAAGGGCGCTATTCACAGAGCATCTTAGTTTGCTGTAATGTAATGTAATTTCAAGGAAGCAAGAAGCCATCCTGAAACTTAGACTTGGAAGTTCCCTTAATGTGACACAGATACACCGCAGTAATCTACAGTTTGAATCAGCTGAGAGTAAGATGTTGGCATTTCTAGCTGTGTTACCCCTGCTAACTGGACAAGAGGCCCTTTTTCCAGTGATGTTCCTCTTATATTTAGCAGGGGGAGAGTAACTGTCCCTCTTCACCCCTGCGCAGTCTTTCTAGTGGCTGTTGCTGGCGGTCTGCCTTTTTTTAGATTGTGAGCCCTTTTGGGACAGGGAGCCATTTAACTTTATTATTACTATTTGCCTGTAAACCGCTTTGTGAACTTCGTGTTGAAAAGTGGTATATAAGTACCTGTTGGTTGATTGATTGATTGATTGATTGATTGATTGATTGTTTCTGACACTTTGTATAGTTTCACAAAAACCTCACTATGAAATTAGACAAATACAGGCCAGAAACCTTTGCAAATCAATCCCCTCTTTCAGCAGACAGAGTGTCTACCACCAGCTCCTTTTTTTTCTCTAAAATATTCTTGGCAAAATGGGATATATGGCAACAGCAACATGTTCTGTTTTGCACTTGAGCTACAGCATTTGCTCAGTATGCCAAGCTTTTTGATGTGTTTAACTGGGACTGTCAGTAAAATAAGGTCCCTTTGAAAGCAAAAGCATCTGTAAAAAAAATTCAGCAAAATCATTGTGGGAGGTTTGTTTTCTTTAACATTTCTGCCCCATTCCACAACCCACCCACTACTGGGCTGAGTCAACAGTGAGTTCAACATTTAACTTAAATATATACACAGCTGTTACAAAAGCGCTGCCATATTAGCCACCATTTTCTTTCTGTAATGGTAATAGTAATACAAACCTTGATTGGCATAACATGTACAACCACCAGAACACATGCTTTGTCTACTGACAATTTGGTTAACATTCAATAAAATAAACAAAATTCAAGAAAAGCAATACTTATCAACATGCTACGACACCAAGGCCCTCTCCAGTTTTTCATGGGCTCGTACAACATATTTTAAGAAGGCTGCGGTTCTCTCTATAATATTAGGTAATTTACCAGATAGCAGTAACCAAACTTTGGCTGCATCTGGCTTCCCTCTCATCTTACCTAAGATTGAATCTAGATGTTTACTCTGAAGTTCGTTGTGACAAGGACAGTACAACAGCATGTGCTCGAGTGTTTGGATTGTACCCAGTGATGTCATTCAGGGGGAACGGACCAGAACGGGCGTTCAGGATCCTAACGGGCTCTGTGGCTGGTTCCGGGTTCCCGACAAGTGCCAATCAAAAGTGAGTTCCTAAATCATTTGAATGACACCACTGATTGTACCCACTGTACAAGAGCTCCTCCTGCTATCGTAAGGAATCCCACTAAGAGCGCAATCCTAACCTGGATTTAGGCCGGCACAGTTAGGCCAGCAAAGTTTGGCAGGCACAAGGGGCACCATAAAGTATGTTTGGACACCTTCGGAGTCAGGGAAGCCAGCACACAGACATGCACCATCCTCCCTGACTCCGGGAGTGATCCAAACGCGCTTTAAGGTGGTCCTTGTGCCGGCCAAACATTGCTGGCCTAACTGTGCCAGGTTAGGATTGTGCCATAAAGCAGGGCTGAGGGTAGGGCATTACATCTGGCCAATGTCAATGCCCTATGCTCCTATGGGCATTGTAATATATAGAAAAAAGAGGCTGGTTGGCCAAAATTGATGGGAATGTGAAGCCTTAGTAGAGAGAAAGTTTTATTGGCAGCACACCATAGCTCCTGCCATTCAATATCTACAGGGTGTTTGGAAAGTCACTGTGCACTTTTCATAAATAAATATACATAAGTGTACAGTGACTTTCCTGTAGTATCCTGCCCTTTATTAATCGATAAGCACCTGATTGATTTAAGGCCCCCAATGAGTCTGTATCTAGACCAATAGATTTTAGTTTTTCAACAGTTTCTAATAAGCAAGTGGGTAGCTTACTATCAGATAAAAGTTGGTAAATCAGGCTGTCGTGGGCAGTGTTGTAACAAATTCTCAACCAAAATTTAATTGTTCTCAGCCACGTTAGAGTCTCCAACCTAAGTTGGCCTGTTTCTAAGCAAAGAGCTGCATAGGGAACGCACCTAGGCAAGCCTAAAATCTTCCTTAAGAAGAAGGCTTGTATCCCTTCTAGCTTGCAGCCGACAAAACCAGCCCAGATTGGTGCACCATATAGAATCAAATTAGCAGCGCAGAGAAAAGGCTAGGCCAGGGCACAAAAAGGATGCATGTATTTAATGAGGTGGAAATGGCTGTACCAGAGACATTTTTCACCCAGATACAGGCATCATGAAGAGTGCATTTGGTTAAAAAATGTGTATGAGTGTGGACCTGCAATATAGTGGCCTGAATCCAAAGAGCTGCTTTCAGAGAAAGGGTTTGTGGTATAACATTAGGCTTTGCTATACAAAAGGAAGAAGACAAGGATCTCCCTTGACCTACCTAAGCAGCTCTATGAATCCAAGGCTAGTGCGGAAGTGTCATCAGAAAGATCATCTATGGCAACTGGGAACCCAATCCTATTCATGTCTACTCAGAAGTAAGTCCTATTATAGTCAATGGAGCTTCCTCCCAGGTAAGCGTGGATAGGATTGCAGTCTGGGTCTCTCTGCAGTAGTTGAAGCTGCATAGCAGGAGAGTTTGTCACAAGAACAAAACACTTACCTTTTGGTAGATTTGACAACCGGTAGAGAACTCAGCTCAGGTTTCTATAGCCTAAAAGAAATAAAAGGGATGGAAAACCTTAAGTTGGAAACTCAAAATGCTCACAGTGTTCACTTGTCAGACTCGCTGAGCCAGCATTTAAGTTATTAGGGCAGAACACAGTTACACTAGATGAACAATTAATAAAGATTGAGACCCACGTTCTCAGAGCTGACTTTGGGTAAAATACACAGCAAAAAATGCATCATTTAGTGTTATATCTTATTCTAATGGCATAACCAGGGGGTCCAGATGACAGCAGGTGACACCAATGGAGGGGCATCACTGGTGGCCAAAATTTTAGAAACTTTATGGAAAAGTTGTTATATTGTTGGAAAGGCATTTCCATGCAGAATGTAATGAAATGAGCCATGCTTAATTATCTGTATAATTCAGGTATGACTAATTAACCAGAAAAAGAACACACAACTGCCTTATGCAACAAAAAGAGGATTTCCTTAACTCAAAACTGACTGATAGTTCTGAGAGCCAATGAGGTGTTGTTAAGGCACAGCAGGGAACCAATAAGGTGTTAGTATTAGCCAGTTCTCATTCCCATGTATCAGAGCTAATACTAGAACATTCAGTCATCAAGTTGGGCACTGTTTTTTGTTGGTTACTGATTTGTTGGGTGTCCTGCACTGTTATATATTAAAATACAGTTAATGAGGGTTACACTAACCCTAGTGAGGCCACTGCATTTAGGCTGTGACATATGATACGGTCTGGTCAGGAGGAGGTCGATCATGGGGATGATGCAATGTGTTCTTGAACTGGGTGACGCAAACTCTAGTGACACCTCTGGCTGATTCTTTTCTTTTCGGTGAGTTAAGTACTGGCTCAGCCTCCAAGATATTAAGCTTCATGATGCTGAATCAGTCAGCCTGAAGCCAACACCCACTGCAAAATTGAGATGTGCTCCACCATAATACACACTGCCAATGCCAATATTTCTGACTCACTACATAGCAATTATAGCCTCTTCAAGTATGTTTGCATTTTGCTACAAATGTGCTGGGCTTAAGTGAATTACATGTGTATTTGAAAGAACCGCCCATGTTACACTCTTGCATTTTATCTCTTGTTCTCCTACAAAAATGCCAATCAATTAAATTTACAGGTGACATTCAAAAGTAGCTAAGTGTTTAGCTTGTTTGTTTTAATTGGCGGTGATGGGGTTTCTGTGATCAGCTCAGCTGTTTGCCTGATGGGCGGTTTACATCAGAGAAAGTTTGTGGAGGCCAATCCTAAGTACTCAAGTCCTTTATACAAGCAACAAGAAGCAGCCAAGCTTAAAGACTGCCTGCTTATATGAAGGAGTATTGCAGAATTTTTGTTACAACAAGGAAAGAAATGAGTGTCAGCCCAATTCCAACTGCTGCCTTAACAACGGTGGAACAGAGTTCTGCTGATGTAAATCGTCTTACAGAGGTGTGGCACGGTCCACAACTAGCTACTTCTGGGAGCACAGATATGCCAGTACAGGGGGACAGTAGTGAGAGGAATAAGTTGGGGGAGGAAGTATCCAGCAGTGCCAGGGCCCTCTCCCTGTCCCCTCTCCCTTCCTCTTCTCAGTTTTGCGCCAGTTCCTCAGATTTGAGGACACCTACCTGGGCACCTTACCATGAGGAGGCCTCCACAACTGCCCCCACCACAGGATGCAGCATATAACCTGTTGGCGGAGGGGGGAGGCTAGTTTTGATTTGGGCTACAAGAGTCCTGTTCTATGAAACGTTTTCCAAGCTGGCCTATCACTCTGCCCGTCTTGTGAAGGATCAACTCCTATGGCAGTGGTTCTCAAACGTTTTCACACTGGGACCCAGTTTTTAGAATGACAATCCGTCCAGGACCCACCCACCGGAAGTGATGTCATGGCAAGAAGTGCCGTCACTGTGACACCAGAACCTGCTGCTTTCCTGAGAATGCGGCAATAAGTTGGGTTATTTCTCAGCCATTTTCCAATAGCAAAGTGAATCGGAAAGAAGAAAGGCTGTTTACAATCTTGACACATGCAAAACAACCACACAGCCCTCCGCCTTTCCAGCATCCCGTCTTATATTTTCAATATATAATAGCTACTCTAGGTGCTTTGTAACCCCCCTGAAATTGGCTTGCAACCCACTAGTGGGTCACGACCCAGTTTGGGAAGCACTGTCTTATGGTATTTACATACACACCTAGTGAAGTACTGTTTAGTGCTTTTTGAAAAGAGTTGTTTGAGTGCAATGCACTCCCACGGAATTAGAAGTCTTGGTCCCCAGCACACAAAATTAAAGCAAATTTGTAATTGGTATCCATGCTAGGAAAACTGAGGGACCCTTCATATCTGGTAGCATTCTAAAGGAACACATGACCTTGTTCTGAATTCCTACTGTTTACAAGAGGATAGATATTGCACTTGCATATTTAAAATTAGAATCAGATGAAACTGTGCATGTTGTATGTACTAAACCTAATTTATCTTTACAACCGATTCAAACTTCAATGCATCCAAAGAGCGGCAATTTATAATGCGGTCGACCTCAACTCCGTTCCCTGATAAAACTTTTGTTTCCTTGATGAGCAAGTTTGAGAGGCTCCCGTGTTCTGCGGAAAAGTCAGTTTGAGCAAGGTCAACGCTATGGTACATCCTCTTAACATGGAGACTGTAATAAAAGTTTTATTAGACTGCAAGATCTAACACGAGTGAAAAGTACTTAATGAGGCATAATACAACTCTCCAAAATACATTTCTCTACCAAAATGACTCCCAAGAGCTAGGCTTTCATTGGTTGAATTCACGGCAGCATTCAGGCAGTAACAGTACCCAACCTGAGGGTCTGAGCAGCAATTGTCACTTCCCAGTCTCGCTGTGGAGCAACAGATAATAAATTGCTTAAGTCTCTCTGTATGAACTGAATCCAAGTGCCATTGCATTCTGCTACTGGCAGGGAAGTTATGTCTTTTTATTACAACAGTGGTTCCCACCCTGGGGGTCATGAGCCACCTTTAAGGGGGTCATGGAAAGCTGGGTGCTGACATTTTGGAAAGCTCGAAAATTTGTGCACTGCATCTCAAAATTAATCTTTAACCATCTGCAGCTATCGGGGGGGGGGAGTGGCGTACCAAGACAGGATGTTGTACCTAAAAAGGGGATCCGGGTGCTAGAAACTTTGGGCACCACTGTATTGCAATATGTGTTACAATATTTGGATACCACTTTCCAACCACAATTGAATTTCCAAAACGGGTTACAATGACAAGATCAAATTGATAACCCAGGTTTCTTCTCACATTTGGAATAGCGGGTGATTTTGCTGGCATCAGTGGTGATGTTCTGAGACTCCTGGCTCTGACCCTATGGAGGTGTCAAGGAAGGATATGAGGGAGCACATACTTTTCCAGTCGCCCTTGCAGTCCCACATATGATCCTGCTGCCATAACGAGGGTAATTACCAATTGCTCTTAGTGTTTAAACTAAACCAAGCTAAGTTAAACCACTTAACTAATTTTAAACTACTCACACTAAATTAAACTAAAGTTTCAGTGTTTTAAACTATTTGGGGTCTAAAATACAGTGTGCCACAAAGCTCAAACACATACCAAGACATACACTAATACTCCTAGTTTCTACTTAGTAGAAACTCAGCTACTCAGGGAGGACCCTTTCATAGGGAAATTGAGCTCCTTAGGAAGTTAACTGGGTTACCTTCTGAGGACAATTGTGTTATCTGGTTGCCAAGGCAGCAATCAACCCCCATAGTCCAGGTGAGGCCAGCCCTTTTCAGGCAGGCAGACAGGAGGAGCTTTCTAGCAGAGGGGGAGGAGCTATCTAGCACAGGAAGGCAGGAAGGAAGAACTTCCTGTATATAGCAGACGCTCCAGCGAGTGGGGACACGAGCAGTGAGTGCTGTCCTGCGACGAAGTGCCTCGTCCGCGACCAAGTGCAGGTAAAAGCAAGTTACGCATCTGTGCGAGTTAAGCAGCAGGGCGAGGAAGCCAGGGCCCCAGACTCTGCCCTCTCTCTGAGAAGCAGGGCAGCTCATCCCTGAATAAACACAGAGATGGAGCCAGACAGCCAGCAGTTGGGCGGGGGCTATCCAGTGTTTTGCATCGAGTGCTACATGTATGACTATATGCCTCTGGGGCATAAGTCATGGGTGTGTCCTCGGTGCAAGGAGCTCCAGGCTCTCAGGGAACGCGTCTGCTCCCTAGAGGCCTTGGTTGCGGACCTGGAGAAGCAGAGGCAGGCAGTGAGGGTCCATGGTGAGACATCCGGGGACTTGCAGGATTCGTCCCACCCTCAGAAGGGCAGCTCCTCAGCTGCTGGGGAAAGGAGTCTCAGGGCTGGAGGACGTCAGCTTGGAACAGAGGGAATCAATCCCCCAGCGGGGGCCCCTTCTTCCAGCGACGAGCCCGCATCCAGTCACACTAAGGATGCTCCTCGGCGGGAGGGGGGTTGCGGTCTCCTTGTTGTGGGCGATTCTATAGTTAGGAATATAGAGAGGGGCGTCTGCGACGGATGTGTGGACCGCACGGTGACTTGCCTGCCTGGTGCGAAGGTTGCGGACATCACGTCTCGTCTAGATAGGCTGGTTAGGAGTGCTGGGGAGGAGGTAGCGGTCGTGGTGCATGTTGGCACCAATGATGTGGGGAAACGTAGCCGGGAAGTCCTGGAAGCCAAATTTAGGTTGCTAGGCAGGAAGCTGAAGGCCAGGACCCCCAAGGTAGCGTTCTCAGAAGTGCTACCCGTTCCACGTGCAGGGCCAGCTAGGCAGGCGGAGCTCAGGGGTCTCAATGCGTGGATGAGACGGTGGTGTCGGGACGAGGGGTTTAGATTCGTTAGGCACTGGGGGACATTCTGGGACAAGCCAGGCCTGTACAAGAGGGACGGGCTTCACTTGAACCAAAATGGAACCAGGCTGCTGGCGCTTAATAAAGGTGGCAGAGCAGCTTTTAAACTGATCCCTGGGGGAAAGCCGACAGGAGCCGAGTGGCGTCCGGTTCGGAACTCCTCATCCCTATGGGAAGAGGAGGGTGGAGGAGTACCAAAGAGTAATGGAGGAGTAGGAAATAGAACTTCTAAGCTGAGTGTAAGTGACACTTTGTCCAGTAAAAACAGAGGAGGGGAAAAGGGATCAAAAAACAGTCCCTCTTTAGACAACCCTGTATATAGGTGTTATTATGCGAATGCTCGAAGTCTCCGAGCAAAGATGGGGGAACTGGAATGTTTGGTGGCTAGGGAAAAGATTGATATAGTAGGCATAACGGAAACCTGGTGGAATGCAGAGAACCAGTGGGATACTGTAATCCCAGGCTATAAACTCTATAGAAGGGACAGGGAAGGGCGTGTTGGCGGAGGGGTGTCCATCTATATCAAAGAAGGGATAGAATCCAGCAGAGTAGAAACTGAAGGTGGGCCGGACTCCACCATGGAGTCACTGTGGGTTAAACTGCCGGGCCGTAAGAGCAATGTAATAGTGGGGGTGTGCTATCGTCCTCCCGATCAAAAACTTGAAGGTGATCTTGAAATGAGGAAACAAATCAGAACAGTGACCAAGAGAGACAGGATTGTAATCATGGGGGATTTCAATTATCCTCATATTGACTGGGTCAACTGCTGCTCTGGTCAAGAAAGAGAGACCGGATTCCTTGACGTGCTAAATGACTGCGCCTTAGAGCAACTAGTCATGGAGCCGACCAGAGGACAGGCAACTCTGGATTTAATATTGTGTGGTACTCGGGACCTAGTTAGGGATGTAAGTGTTACTGAGCCATTGGGGAACAGTGACCATGCTGCGATTGGTTTTGCCATGCATGTCCAGGAAAGAGTGCAGAGCAAATCTGACACAAGAACCCTTGACTTTCGAAGGGCAGATTTCCCTCAGATGAGGAGACTAGTTAGACAGAAATTGAAAGGGAAGGTAAAAAGAGTCCAATCCCTGCAGGCTGCGTGGAGGCTGTTTAAAAAAAACAGTAGTAGAGGCCCAGCAGAAGTGTATACCGCAAAGAAAGAAGGGTTCGACAAGGTCCAGGAGGGTGCCTGCATGGCTGACAAACAAAGTTAGAGAAGCTGTAAAGAGCAAAGAAGCTTTCTTCCGTAAATGGAAGTCTTGCCCCAGTGAGGAGAATAAAAAAGAACATAAACTCTGGCAAAAGACAAGTAAGAAGGTGATACGGGAGGCCAAGAAAGCGTTTGAGGAACGCATGGCTAGCAACATAAAAGGGAATAATAAAAGCTTCTTCAAATATGTTAGAAGCAGGAAACCTGCCAGAGAGGCGGTTGGCCCGCTGGATGGTGAGGGAGGGAAAGAGGAGATAAAAGGGGACTTGGAGATTGCAGAGAAATTAAATGAATTCTTTGCGTCCGTCTTCACAGCAGAAGAACTTGGGCAGATACCACAGCCCGAACAGCCCTTCCTAACGAAGGAATTAAAGCAGATACTGGTTAATAAAGAAGATGTTTTAGATCAAATTGATAAACTACATATAAATAAGTCACCAGGCCCAGATGGTATACACCCAAGAGTAATTAAGGAACTAAAGAACGAAGTTGCTGACCTCTTAACTAGAGTATGCAACTTGTCCCTTCAGACGGCCACGGTACCAGAGGATTGGAGGATAGCCAATGTCACGCCAATCTTTAAAAAAGGGAGAAGGGGGGACCCTGGAAACTACAGGCCGGTCAGCCTAACGTCTGTTCCGGGTAAGATGGTGGAAAGCCTCATCAAAGATAAAATCCTAAAACACGTAGAGGAACAAGTACTGCTAAAGGAAAGTCAGCATGGCTTCTGTAAGGGTAAGTCTTGCCTCACAAACCTTTTGGAATTCTTTGAAAAGGTCAACAGGCACGTGGATGTGGGTGAACCTGTGGATATCATATACCTGGATTTTCAGAAGGCATTTGACACGGTCCCCCACCAAAGGCTGCTGAAGAAACTTCACAGTCAGGGAATAAGAGGGCAGGTCCTCTTATGGATCCAGAATTGGTTGAGGGCCAGGAAACAGAGAGTGGGGGTCAATGGGCAATTTTCAGAATGGAAAGAGGTGAAAAGCGGAGTGCCCCAGGGATCTGTCTTGGGGCCCGTGCTTTTCAACTTATTCATAAATGACCTGGAGACAGGGATAAGCAGCGAGGTGGCCAAGTTTGCGGATGACACAAAACCTTTCCGGGTGGTGAAAACAAGAAAGGATTGTGAAGAGCTCCAGAAGGATCTCTCCCAGTTGGGGGAATGGGCAGCCAAATGGCAGATGCGTTTCAACATAGACAAATGTAAAGTGATGCACATTGGGGCAAAAAACCAAAACTTTACCTATAGGCTAATGGGTTCTGAGCTGTCTGTGACAGCTCAGGAGAGAGATCTCGGGGTGCTGGTGGACAATTCAATGAAGGTATCGACCCAGTGTGCGTCAGCAATTAAGAAGGCCAATTCCATGCTTGGGGTCATTAAAAAAGGGGTTGAGAATAAAACAGCCAATATTATCATGCCATTGTACAAATCGATGGTAAGGCCACACCTGGAATATTGTGTCCAGTTCTGGTCACCGCATCTCAAAAAGGACATAGTGGAGTTGGAAAAGGTGCAGAAGAGAGCGACAAAAATGATTACGGGGCTGGGGCACCTCCCTTATGAAGAAAGACTGCAGTGTTTGGGGCTCTTCAGTCTAGAAAAAAGGCGCCTGAGGGGGGACATGATTGAGACATACAAAATTATGCATGGAAGGGATAGAGTCGATAGAGGGATGTTCTTTTCCCTCTCTCAAAACACCAGAACCAGGGGGCATCCACTAAAGCTGAGGGTTGGGAGAGTAAAAACAGATAAAAGGAAGTACTTTTTTACCCAGCGGGTGGTTAACCTGTGGAACTCCTTGCCACAGGAGGTGGTGATGGCATCTGGTCTTGATGCCTTTAAGAGGGGATTGGACAGATTTCTGGAGGAAAGGTCCATCGTGGGCTATAGGCAATGATGGATTGTGCAACCTCCTTACAAAGGTGGTGGGCTACTGGTACCGGGTGCAAGGGAGTGGCAACAGGATGCAAGCATCTTGTTGTCTCATGCCTCCCTGGGGCACCTGGTGGGCCGCTGTGAGATACAGGAAGCTGGACTAGATGGGCCTTTGGCCTGATCCAGCAGGGCTCTTCTTATGTTCTTATGTTCTTATGCACTGGGGTGTGTGTGATTTACTGCCCAATCCAATTCCCGCAATATGCCAGTATATCCCAAGGTATGATGATGCACTGTGAGGTCCACCAGTCTGCAGAGCACTGCTGCTGATACAAAGGGTGGAAGGCTGTGCGCCTCCAGTAGCTCCCCACAAACAAGCCAACGGCGGCCCGAGGGGTAGGAGATTGAGATTGCATCAGCACCTGCCACATCCCAGGCCCCTGCAGTGCTTCAGATCTATACCAGCAAACAAGGTGGCATAGATCTAAGGAGTTGCACAGGGGACCAGACAGTAGTCAGGAAGAAATGAAAAGTTTTTCTTTATTTACCTCTCTCAGTCAATAGTGCACAGGATGCACCATGCACACTGACAGAGGATAGGATTGGGCCATAAGTTCTCTCTCCAGTTGTCATGCTGATGGTGACATAGGGCGGGCCCTGGGGAGACAGCCTTCCTCAAGTTCTTTCCCCAGTCCACCAGGTTTTCCTGTTGCTTCTACTGGTTCCACTGCTGCACCCACCCAAGAGTCAGTGATGTGTGATGCCACAGCTAGTTTGGTCCTAAAGGTAGGTTTATGGAAAATGTCTAAATTCAGTTGGATGGACCCAAATAACTGATATAATAAACAGTAATACCCAACAGTGGGAGCCCACAAAGCAAGCAAACCCAACATTTAGTGACAGTGGCATTCCTGGGGAGGGGTTGTGCCTGAGGGAAAACCTCAAGGGGTGGGGGCACCTGGGAGTGCCAACCCCCGCACCTGCTACCACCCCCAAGAGACATTCTGGGGGATAGAGAGGCTGCATGTGACCAGACCAGCTCTCAGAAGACCTTCTGAAAACCATCAACTCTGGAAGGGGAGGTCATGCGCAGCTTCCCCTGCTCTCAGAAGACCCTCTGGGGGCTGCCCTCCTCCTCACCCACTTAAAAAAAAGCAGAAGAGGATGGCAGCCCCCAGAGAGGAATGGCCCTGAGGGGAAGCAACCAAAGGCAGAAGGGGGTGATTTTGCCACCCCTCTGGTCAGGCACCTGAGTTTATTCCCCCCCCCGACCCTCCCAGGTACACTACTGCTTAATGAACCATATGAAGTGTGCAGGCTGTCCTGGAATGAAAATATAAAAACAAAATTAAAAACATAAGAAGAGCTCCACTGGATGAAACCAAAAGCCATCTAGTCCAGCTTCCTCACAGTGGCCCACCAGATGCCTCACGGAGCATACAACAAGATACACATATACTGTTGCCACTCCCTTGTTTCACAGACTAATTACATGCTGAGATTTATATATATATATA